>JANZLQ010000041.1:22687714-22700154 GCA_026212715.1 Elanus axillaris
AGCATTTTTACAGAGGCCATTTTCTCCACCAAAGTTCTTTAACAAATGTTTGAGACATTGACTATAATTGTCAGACCATCACAATGCTGCAGTTAGGGCACGTATAGAGAAAGATGTGTCAGAAATGCAGGGCTGTAAGTCACACCCTGAGCAGATGTTCCAGGAGGCCACAGCAAGCACAAATTATGGGATGACAGACTTGGCAGCATTGTGCTAAGGAGGTGGTGGAGGTTGGAGAGTAGTATTGCTTGCCTGACCCCTACCCTCACTGGTCATATGCAGTTCTGGTCCCATTCTGGTCCCCACAATTTAAGAAAGAGTCGGACAGTCTGGAGAGGGTCCAAATGAGACCCATAAAGATGATCAAAGTTCTGGAGAACCTGCCCTATGAGGAAAGACCGTTGGAGTTAGGTCTCTTCTCCCTGGAGAGGAGAAGGCTTGGACAGGACCTCATCACAGCATTCCAGTACTTAAAGGGTGGCTGCGGAAAGGACGGAGGTTCTCCCTTCACAAGGAGCCACATGGAGAAGACAAGGCGCAACAGGTACAAGTTGCACTTGGAGATGTTTCATCTTAATGTAAGAAAGAAATTTTTTTACATTGAGAACAATTATTCACTGGAACAACCTCCCCGGGGATGTGCTGGAATCTCCATCGCTGGAGGTTTTCAACATGCGGCTGGACAGGACTCCCTTTCCCACAAAAGACTGGATGAGATGATCTTTCAAGGTACCTTCCAACCTGGGCCGCTCTATGATTCTACAATTTTATGATCTGTAAAAAATAAGGATGCAAAAATATTATAGGATTTTTGAGTTGTTACTGTACAAGAACTCTATTTGAAGGTCAAACATGGTGGCTACCAAAACAAATGAAGGTGCCTCATACCATGCTTTTCTTTGTAATTTGATTAATTTAAAAAAAATAACAGTGTAAATACACATTGGCAAATACAATAATTTATCACAAAAAATGAAGAACATCTGAGACACGACAAATATGATTCTATGAAAGTAAGATTCTATGAAATATGAGCATAAACCCCATTATTTTTGGTGTGCATTCACCACGGCAGTGCCACGGCATTGCAGAGGCTGGCGTTTGGCTGCATTTGCTGTCATGAGCCCTTCAGGACATAACAGTAGAAGCAATTCTGAACCACTGACGAAAGCGATCTGTACGTCTGTGCAGTCCTGCCCTGCCTGTGCCCCTCACACGTGCTGGCAGAGCCACGCTGAGATGATGAGCCGACACTCCTGGCTTCTGAGCCGGGGGAGTGCTGGAGGGAGGGAGACCATGGGGGCTGCTGCAGACCTGTGGGACTGCAGCAGAGCAGAGCAGGAGCCCCCCTGGATGGCAGCCCCCACCTCACAGCCATCTCTCCCTGAGCACTTGCAATCCCTTCTCTCGCCCCATCGCCTTGTCCAACATTTTCTGCGCTCCACAGTAATTTTCTGCGCTGAGACTCAAAGCTCTCCTTTGTCCCTTCTCTATCCCAATGTCATGTCCACCGTACTAACACTCAGTGTGTGTCTGTCATTAAACATTTTTATTTATGCATGAATAATTGAAACCTTGCATTATTAATATTTTAATTAACCCTTACACAAGATTTGAGGTTTTTTAATTCCTGCTTTCATCTCCCTATCCTGAGCCATCTTTATAAGGCATTTAACTACTGACTTTCTCTCCTGTCACTTGTATGACTCTAACTCTGCAGCACGCGCAGAGATCATCTTCAGAACAAGTCGCTGCCGAAAACCATGGAGTTGACTCTTCATAAAAACACTTCACCATTTGTGATTTCTGCCATTGCTAAGTTCTCTTCTGGAAAGTTTAATGCATTTTGTCCTGTATTGCTACAGCTTCTCCTATCTCTTCCAATAGCCTCCTCTTCCATGAGGAACCTGGATCACTTTCTCTGATTCATAACTGGCAACGCTGAGAAATAACCACATGCTTTCCATTGGGAAAGACAGACTGGGAGTTAGTGGATGCCCATGACTATAGGGGATGAATTATTTAGTCTTTTGTTTAATGTTTCTGCCACAAATGCAGAAACAGGTTAATGAACCTACTGTGAAGCTGTATGTCTCTTTCCTGTTCATAAGCACAAAGTTGATCTTCCAGCACAGACTTCCCAAACAGTGGTAACCCATGGAAAATAAAGCTGAAGGACTTTGTCAGTACAGACAGACTTGGAACTAAAAAAAAAAAAAAAAAAAAAGACAAAAGAAGTGCAATGTCATTAGGTACAAAGGAGTTTCAGATGTGTCTCCCTCTCCCTGAGCTGGTGCAGCTGTGCAATACTCCCACTTCCATCACCATCACCTTGAAACTTCTGACTTCATGCTTAAAAAGTCAATTATACCAGCTTTGGAGAAATGGTTCGTGTGTTTCTAATGGGGGTCCTACCATCCTTCATGGCGGTGAGACTTTGGCTGGGGTGGAAACAAGGCAACTCCTGCAGGTGACAGCCATGAATACTGGTAAGACGGGAAGGTATAAACACCTCTTTCAAAGTAAACCCAACCTCTCTGCTCACTGATCTTGTGAAGTTACTCTCATGCAGCCCCGGGGAAGTCTGTCAGGCTGTTACTAGCACTGGTGTGCTCAGCAGCTCTGTTGTCCAGTGGAGCACTGAGCGAGCCTTTGCTGCCATCTCATACCTGCAAAGGTAAGAGGACAAGCTCGCCTGCTCTTCCTCCTCCTCGGATCTCTTCTGCAGCTATTTCTTTGTGGGCTGTAGTGCAATTAGCAGGATTAGGACTCATCTTCTCCTTGTGTATCAAAATCTTGTCTGTTTGAGACCGTAAGACTCAGTAATGTTTGGAATGATTAGAGAAAACACAAAAGAAAACAAGTGCAGTCAGGAGGAGCCTCCCTCCTTGCTCAACTCATCTCAGGCTGGTATCAAGTCCTCAAATAGTGACCAACAGACTTGGGCCTATGAATTATTTTTTTAATGAGGAGTCCAAAAACTTCATTTCAATTTTTTTGCTCCATGTGCTCATTGCTGCCTGGAAGAAAACAAGTGTGTTTCCTGCAGCTGGCAGAGACCCCCAGCGTGTGGCTTCTCCATCCAGCTCAAGTGGGATAACTCCAGGTACCCTCTGTTATCCTTTTTTTTGTCTGCTGTGAAGGACCTGCCCTGAACTGGGCATGTCTCTTATTTATTTCAACCACTTTAAAGACTGTAGAAAATATCAAACAGGTATTAGATGGCTATGGCCTGTACCAAAGTGATTTATTTTTTTTAGCGTACAAGCTGCTTTATTGCTAAGGGACAATGGTATGCTTGCTCCTGGACTCATAGCTAAGTCAGATGACTACTGCTTAATTGGGGAAAAATAACAGGACAGGAATTAAATAATTGGGATGAGGAAGGTATTCCATTAACTGATCACATATGCCAAGTAATTCAGCTGCAAAATTTGTCATTGTCACTTTTCCAACATAAATTTAGAAAGAATGGTACTTCATTAAATCTGTAAGGCTCTTCCAGAGTGAGCAGTGACTGACCACTCACAATAAGTTAATTAAACCTGTTTCACACTAGAAAGAACAAATGTTGGTGGAGATTAATTAATTTCCTGTTACTATGTACTCAGGACTGAGTGATGTACGAGACACTTTATCTACATCTGCTTCATCTAAGTCAAGTGCAACCTTTAGTATGGAATTAATTTCACTTTTTCATTAGTAACTACTATTAGAGAAGTTAAATAGCATAGCTGTCTGAGCTATAGTTCCAGTTTTTTCCTCAGTTTACCATGTGGTCTCCAGGTAATAGTTTATTTTATACCAAGCTATACACCTTAGGAATAAACTAACAAAAAAACCCCACCAAACCAAAACAAACAACAACTGGTAGTAAATCCTGATGATTTATTCACATTTCTCTGTCCCTTTACCTTTACCAATTATGTTTAATAACGCTCACCCTCTCAGCACTGCTACTTATTTGCATCTCCTGGATGATTTCTGAAGTCAGAAAGTGGGGAAGGACGGAGTGCAACTCTGGATGTCTTTCACCATGCAAATGGGAGCAGAAGTGTCCAGGAAACCCCTTTTTCTTCTCTCTTGCCTTTAAGCCAGCTTGGCAAGCATGGCGTGGTTCAGCCAACTGATGCAAAAGAGGTTTTGGTGTTAGACAGGAACATCACTTATAAATACCATTGACCCTGTCTGAGTCTTCATTGTTTTCCCTTCTGTCAGAAGGACTTACCCAGCAGTGTAGGACCAGCTCTCTGCTGTGCCTAGCTCTCACCCTGCAGTGAAAACGCTGAGCAGCATTTGATATCTGTATTGCTAATAGATCACAGTCATATTTCTTACCCTCAAATGGAGGTATAAAATAAATAACCTTGATGGTGCATGAACACTGGATAGTCTCTGTTCTGTGTAGAAAACTTCCCCGCTCCATCTTCACAAAATCCTGTAACTCAGCAGCAGGTGCAAAGATTTAATCAACAATACTCTATAAAAAAAGCAAATTTTTTTTTTAAACCATTCCTATGTGTCCTGGCAATATCTGCTCTAAACTTTTGATGAAATAATACATTAATTACAGAAATACAAGTTCAGGTGCAGTCAAGTTGCATGTAAATTCAGAAGAAAAATAGCAGTGAGTTTGCTTCTAAAAACAGGGGAAACATGAAAAAAATGACATGTTTCCTTAGGGAGTTGAAAAAGTTCCAACATTTGCTTAAAGTAAGGTTTTGAGACTGAGTTTTTGTAGACAAGGAAAAGTGCCCATTCTGAATGAATGAAAACTCTGGGGCTGCACACTGGAAAAGAAGGGCATTATCACAGAGCTTTAGCCCCGGTGTGGTAATTGCTGTCTGGGCTCTGGCTGGAGGCTCTTTGCTCGAGTTTCTGGCCGAGGGGATGGAGTGCTGCTCCCAGCGCGCCCGGGTGCAGTGATACGGGGTTAGTACTGACTCGATTCTGAGGAGGTGGGCTCCAGCACTTCCATGATATTATGTGCATGTTTATCTCCTATTAGCCCTGCGAGTGGCTGTGCTGAAAGGCTGAGACCCAGCAGAGCCGTTCTCAGCGGTTTGTGAGCAACTCTGAGTCTAGAAAGGGCTCCTCTAACTCTGGGCTCTGCAAACAGCTGCGGGCTTGAGTGGTGACTCTGAAATATTAGCTCCACCAGGATGGGATCTCCTTTCTGCACAGCTAAGCTCTTGCATCATCTGCCCTTCTCCCATTTACTTACTTGGGATCGTATTGCTCTTCCACCTCACTGTCATTTTCAGGCAATGAAGTGTTTTGCTGCCTGTAAAGTGGATGGTACCGGAGTCAGATCTTGTATGAATTGGAAGAGGGGACAGCTTAGCCAACTCCAAACTGCCCATGCCTTTAGCAAAATTCCAGCCACGCTTGAGGTGTGTGTGACACCTGAAGTACCTCTCTGTTCTCTTTGCAACTGGACCCCAAATGTGCTGCCCAGTTTGTATCATTTTTGTCTGCTTTAGTCTGTGTTCCTTTTCTGTGCCTGCACTTCGCACTCTTGGTCTAAACTCCTGGTGGAAGATGGTCTTCGGGGCTGTTCTGTTCATTTCATGGGAAGAAGGGAGTGAAATTCCTCTCTTTGAGCTCAGGCAAGAGGACAAGAGCTTGGGCAGTAAAAAACCTGGATCCCACGCAGCCCTGTGCCCCTCTGGGAGAGCGTTTAGACAGAGAAGGCTGCTCTGACTCAAATGTCTGTTCACAGGACTCTGTCCTAGAGTCCTTTCCCCTCTCATTTCTTATCCCAGGAATTCTGCAGTGCACCACTGGGATAAATTTGCCATTTGAAAAGTCATTAGGGACTGTTCAGCCACTGGTGCTGTTTTCAGTTCTGGATTCAACCATTTGAATGGGGAAAATTCTAGTAATGCCCCGAGTGCATTGCCCCTTGTAAAAGTTTTCTGTAAGCTCGGTATCTAAAGGCCAATTTGGAGAGGAGACAGGACTGTTTGTATCGCTCTTAAAAACTCTAATTTTGTTTTGGTTTTTTAGTGTGCAGAATATTATAATTGTATTAAATTCCTCCTTTAATGAACAAACAGCTGTGTAATTACAGCAGTGCGTTAACACCTTTGTAATGGTTGTTTAAGCATTTTAATTATACACTCTGTTACCAAGTGTTGGACTCTTCTCTGGGAGTGCCGTCCTGGGTGCCAAACAGTTTGTAAGCCCTTAGTCTGGAAATTCATTTTTGCTCCGATTTACCTAGGAACATTGTGAAAGTTTGGGCTTATGCCCAAAGCTGTGATATGTCTTTCTGTCCTTTGATTACCTTGCCTGTACGTCCTGAATAAAGATCCTCCACAAAGCCCAGCAATCTCTGCAGGTCCCAAAGGCAACTACCAGCCTTTGAGTTCTCTAAAGGAGGTCTTGGGTTGCAAGTTCCCTGCTCTGCCTTGGTGAATCCCATTGTCTGGTTTTATTACTACTGAAGGTAAGAGCACTCCAGGTGTTAGGCTCACCAGTACTCATGTCTGGTATGAGATGGTCTGTATGATTTTTCAGCGACGAGGGGTACATGTTTGACTTGCCCAGCTACACCAGCTGCTCTCCGTGGGCTGGACTCGAGCTTTGTTCTGGAGGCTGGCGGGATGGAGAACCTCAGAGCAATTTCTGATCTCTGCTGGGGCTCTCGTACTTTAAAACACGTTCACCTGCAAGTCAGCTTCCTTGTTTCTCATCAAGTAACAGAGTAGATGAGTTCCTTCTCTCGCTTTGCTCCTGCTGCCCTTTCAGTGATGATCATTATACATAATCTGCCTGTGAGGGTCCCTACATCCTCACTACTGTTACAGAAGCGTTCTTGGGACATGCATCACCCCATGCCAAGAGTATAACGCAGTCTTAACTTTCGGTTGTGACTTTTTTTAAACACTACACACTATCTTCTGACAGGGTATTAGTCTAATGAATGGGTGTGACAAGAGGAAGACTTATCTAGGCCTTCTTCCTACAATAACACACACCTTTCACCAGTATTAGCTTTCCAGGCATGAAGCACACAGAGCTGAAGGGGCCTCCTGCATCATGGGGGCCAGTAGCCTGAATGCGCTGTTGCTCCAGAGGTGTACATACAGAGGAACAAAATAATGGGAGCTAAAGCACAATAATAACTAAAAAAAAAAAAAAATCACATTTCAATATGATTGAAAGTAAGAACTATGCCATATGGCTTAGCAAGGAAATTATTCACAACAGCTGGTTTAAGAGCAAAGGTTTTAGTGACTCTGTCCACAAACAGTGGCAATACAGAGCTTCAGAAATAATTTGCTTTATCTGGCAAAAAGATTTTGATTATCAGCTCACTATGCCACTGAATGTGTCAGATGTACATTTGGGTAATTCCTCGTTCTCTGAGCCTGATGTGACTCACCAGACATTAACAGACTGCAGCTTTTAAAGAAGTTGTTTGCTGCCAGTTCCAGCTATAGTTGTGCCCACAGAAAGGTCCTATTGGGTTTGCTCTGGTACTTCATCCAAAAAGCAGGAAGGCCTGATACCCTCAGGTCCTGCCTAATACACCTGGAAGAGTTTAACAGTGACATCTTTTTGCCCAAGGGCTCTGGTAGATTTGAGGAGCAGACAGGGATGTTGAAAGTGGATGGACAAAGGAACTGGTCCCCCACCTCCTCATATTTTTTCTCTGACTCGGGAAACTAACACGTGAGCTTCGTTTTTTCCCTTGTAACTTCTGGCTTCATCACACTCGTTTTAGAATAATACATGTCCAACTGAAATCAGAAACATAAGCATCAGCAATGTCCAAACAGTGAATAATAGGTGTAAATTATTTTTTAAATATAAATAACAAAATGTAATCATTATCAGTACAAGGTGGCTGGCAGACTGAGTGAGCTCAGATTCACCGGGGAACAGTTTATTAAAGATGTTACTGGGAAGAGTTTCAGTGTGTGGCTGATGCGAGTTACCACCAGATATATTTAGGCCCAGTTCAGTGTAGGTGTGAGAGCTGTAAGAGACTGAAGTGTGCCTGTAAACCAGAAGGGAGACCTCAGGGCAAATGGAAGCAGCTCACTGCTGCAGCCAGCTGCAGGTTGAAAGTTCCCTTTGGTAGCTGGATCTCGACAGGTCCAGGTCTCTGTACCAATAGAGTGGAGGGACCGGGTGAGATGACAGTCAGGAGGAGAAATAAATACTTGATGCCATAAACAGTGCTGAGCTCACTTATTACTAGTTAACGGATATGCCAGAGGGAGAGGCCAGTGGGTGAGAATAGCTTGTCTGTTCCTACATGCCGTTGGACTGACTGCTCAAAACACGGGTGTTTTTACGAGAGGACTCTTCCTCGTGTTCTCTTTTTGGGAAATCAAACTAACTGGGAGTAGGTGGGTGCTAAGTCCACAAGTGTTTGGTAACTGTCTAGTATAAGACGGATGAAAGGCAGTCTGTATAGCATGTTAAATAAATTTCCAGATGAAAGCAGGGTGAACTATGGCTGGAAAGGCAAATGGGATGAGGGATGGGATTATTTTTAAAAGGAGGGGAATTAAAGCATGTTATTTTAATGCAAAAAACAGACAAGTGTGAGGAGCAAAGGGGCATGGCAGAGGAGCAGCAAAGGCAAAGCAGAGGATCAGAGAGGGTAGTGACCGGGCAAGTGGAGGGGAAAAGAGGAGAAATTTCTCTGCCTGTGTCACAGAGGAACAGAAGAGAGCTGCAGGAGAAGGGCAGCAGAGCAGAGGGTGGGGAAAGACCACTTTCATCTTTCCAGTCCCTTCCCAGGGTAGGGCAAAACACAGGGCTCAGTGGAGGGTGGAGGCTGGCAAGGAGGGATGCCCAGTTTCAGCTGGAAGGGAAGAAGTGCTGGGGCTGGAGCATGGGGCAGAGGAGCCCAGCTTGGCACAAGGGCTGCAGCTCACCATCGGGCATGTGAGGCCCCAGAGCCCCGGGAGGAGAAGCCAGGGGAGATGGAGGCCCCAGAGCTGGCGGGCGGCTGCCCTGCATGGGCAGGGACGAGCTCCTGCTGCGAGGGGTGGCTTTGTGCACATCACTGTGGTGGGATGCAGCTCCTCATGCCAGGACACCTTGTACAGAGGCAGCGGGGAGGTTTGCCAAGGAAACTTGTCCCTTCTCTTCTCGAGAATGATACGTCACGGATTTTCTGTGTTTCTCTCAGCACAAGAGATAATAAGGCAACTTGCCAAGGGGAATTTCTCTTCTTGGACAGATGTTACCACCAACTGAAGTACACTCAGTTTTGTGAATGGACATTTCACTCCCTCAAACGTGTTCAGAAGGTGATCAGGAAAGAGAAGCTGAGCTGTGTCTCACAGACCCTGAAGCCTGCTGGGGCTTTGCCTCACCTCGTTGGGAGGATCATCTCACCGCTCCCACTGCTCTTCCATCGTCCTCGCTTTGTTTTCTGTTCATTAGTAACAAAATACTCTTTTGAAAGAAATCTTTAACCTTTTATAACAATTCACTTGAATCTCCTGGCCAAAGTCGAGTGTGCTGGAGTCTCGCAGCCAGAAAGTGAAGCCAGTTCAGACCCAGTTTGGGAGTTCCCTGCCGATGCTTTAGACATGCCCAAAAGCTGCACTGGGGAGCAGAGGCCCACCAAACCCTCCTTACCCGTAGAGACCCACAGCTCTGGGTGGTGCCGCTGCTCTGCAGGACCTACCCAAACCTGCGCTTGGCCAGCCCTTGCTGTATCTTCCAGCTGCAGGCTCGGCTTTCCTTTCTCCTCACAGTGCACTACTGAGAGTGCTGCTGCTCTCTCTGCAGTATCTTCCCCACAGGTCATGTCCTCAGCCATGTCTTCCCAGGCACCCACTAAATTTCCCATTAGAACTCTCTGGCTTGACATTAAGTGGAAGTTTGGGGTCAAATATTATTCGGCTGGTTTTAAAACTGCATTCTTTGTTTTCTTGTGAATAACCTGTCATCTTTCATACACTTTTATTACTTTTTGAGAAAGATATATTGATCCCCTATACCGTGCTGCTGAATGCTGCCTTTTCTAAGGGCGATCCCTGTCATCTCCCTTCAATGGCTATGATTAATATGTGCCTCATATTCACTGGGCTATTGATTCCAGCAAACAAGAAAATACATATTGTCATTATGTTTAGATATGTTTCCAGGAGGCAGAAAGAAGGCAGCAACCCAAATTAACTGACTTTTGCTTTGATGAAGGATCCAGCTTTGTGCTTTTCCCTAAGGGGAGGGCCCATAGGGGGTCGCACACTTTTACTGGCAATGGCAGCTTGCAGACATCCCCCTTCAAACTCCTGGGGCATCAGCTTGGCCTGCCCCATCCCTGCAGTGTTGCTGCAGGAAGAGCTGGTCAGGGTTTTACTGGGACAGATGAGTTGGAGCTGGGAGCTCCCCTCTGGCACCAGCACCGGACAGGACCCTGCTCCACGCCTGGAGACAGGGAGCTGAGCAGGAGCAGGGGGACAGCTGGCCTCAGCCCCTAAGCAGGAATGAAGGAGAATCGGAGCCAAGCCAGAGCTTCCATCAGTGTTGCCTAATTGATTCCTGCTGCCCTAAGGGTGAGAACAACATGAATGCATAGAGGAGACTGCGATATCCTGCAACCCTACTCTGACTCTCAGTTGCTGCAGGGGAAGGTGCAGGGAGTGGGATGTCTCCGCAGGCACAGCAGAGCTCCCGGGGTGGTGTGATGGACGCGCTCATGGTGGAGAGAAAGGGTTTGGATCAACATGTTCATCTGCCTGAATTCTTTTGAGCTCATCTGTTGCCTATAGCCTTGCCAAGCAAGACAACAATATTAGCCTGCAAAGATAGCTTCATCCCACTGTCAAAAGCTTCTGATTAGTGAGATCAGAGATGAAGCCTGTGATTTATATTTCAGTAAGTCTTCCCACAATGAGGTGAGAACACCAGTATGGCCCCAAACACATGCTCTAACGCTGTGAGGAGGCAAGGACTGCAATTCAGCTGAGATCTGAGAGTCGCAGAATTTGCCAGATTGGACATATTGTAACTTCAGACTCATTTGCAGAATTAATTATGCCACATTTGCAAATCACTGTAAAACCATTTTCATCTGCAGAAAAATTATTGTGATATTTCCTCTTGCTCTCAGCTCTGGTGAAAGCAAATTTTCACATCCTCCCTCTAAACAGCCTTTGCCAGAAAAACATCTTCCAAAGAGATTTGTGCAGCGCTCCCTCACTAATCTTAACTCAAACCTGTACCATGAATGCCACAAACATCTTGTTGTTTTCTCTTTCAGTAGATGAGGAACTCGGGTCAGGGACGTCTCCCCACGCATATGCAAAATACCGGGAAACCTGTGGGCTTTGTGCACAATGAATGGTGAATCTGGAGCTTACCCGACTGCAGACAATGCAGGCCAAGGGCAGCACCAGGAAACGTCTGTCTGAGGCAGTACTTTGCTCTGCGAAGCTGTGCACAAAGTGCTGTATGAGAGCCAATAACTTAGACAAAACCCAGTCTTTCTATTCTTCATTTGCTTGAAGTTTAGAAAAGGATGACCCGGGACTTTAATCAGGGTTATGCCTATTTGGGAGCCGATAAAGAGCTAAGGAAATAAGCAGACGTGTCCTGCAACAATCTTCTCAGAATGATGCAGGGATAATGCATAAATAGCTTACAGGAATAATGTATCCAAAGATGCTTTTCTGTCATTACTTAATCTACATTCATATAACACTGGGAGGCTTTTTAAACAACTTAGGCTAATGGAAACCTCTGTATTACACCCATTTATCTCCACATTGTTCCTTGCTCTCAAATTTCTGGTTATAAGGTCAGTTTCCTTTTCTTGCTAGATAATTTCTCTGTCTTCAATAACTTCTGTACTTACAGAATCTGACTTGTTTGGAATACATTACTGCTATTCTATTCTTTTTCTTTGTGCCTCTATGAAAGCAATACGTACCTGTTCTTCAACTTATTTTAGATCAGGCTCCAAAGGACTTTCAGGAGCAGTTCCCAGAAATGAATATTCAAGATAATGAATTCAGAATATCTCATCTCAAAAATACTCAGCAGTACTAATTGAAGATTCCTTGCTTCTATGAGCACCCTCATGTATACATGCATTAGCTGGGATACTCATAGAAAGCTGACACATGCAAAGCTAATCCTATTAATTAGAAGAATGTTACCTCAAAGTAATCATTAGGCAGTTCCTCCTCAGACCTGGTTTCACCTCCTCAGTCTCCATGCTGTCTTCTGCCTGTCTTGGGCACCATCTTGTCCCCAACCACGGGCAAGAGCTGAAGTCAAGGGGAAGAAGAGCAAGCTGAACATAGAGTAGTGATTCCTTAAAGTGCTTTCTGAGCCACCAGCAACTTGTAGTACTGACCTCTTCAGCCAGACATGAAATCTTCATCTTTAATCTTTAAAGTCGTTTTGCTCTTAAGAATAAACCACTTGAACTGCACAGATATTGGGGGGGGGGGGCAGGG
>JANZLQ010000041.1:22700254-22714443 GCA_026212715.1 Elanus axillaris
AGAATAAACCACTTGAACTGCACAGATATTGGGGGGGGGGGGCAGGGGGCAGGCAGGAATTTACTGTGATTAGGAGAAGGTAGTCCATTAATAAACTATTGTCACACGTTTTTGGGAAAATAGACATAATCTGTTAGGCCAAAAGTAGCTTCTGGTGTCAAATCACCACCCATAATTAGCCTGATATCCTGAAAGAACGTGGGCTGGCCTGGCTCTCTGCAGCCACTCTGCAATTTGTATTGTGCAAGTCTGCAGCTATGTCACAGTGGAGTTCCTGTGCCTACTTGTGCAAGGGTTAAATTGAACATTGTCCTTCCTTTGTGTGCTTCAGCTCCAATTCACCTGTGTCCCGGGTAATCAGAAAATGGGGAGAAGAGAAGTTAGTGTTTCTGAAAAGTATTTATGTCTGGTTGGTATTATTGGTCATTTCTTGCCATATTGGTCTTTTGATCAAAAATTTTAAATTTTTCTCTACTAGAAAGCAGACATATTGAAGACTGCTTAGTGTCTATCTTAAGATATATTAAATCAAACTTGCACAGTATTCTCCGGGTAAACTGTAAGCACGTAAATGTAATTTTGGTTTTCAGACTTAGGCAAACGCTTATGAGTTCTGTTTCCAAGTTCAAGAGAAATACTTTTATTTATTTCAATGTACTTGATGAATTATGGCCATGATGAGAAAAGTGTTGTGAGTTTTTAATTAAGTTTCAAAGTAAACTGACTGTTTACTGTGCTTAGTGTGGTATTCATGCACGTGTCATTCCTGACATCTTTCTAAAAATCAAGCCATGCACAACCAACGGAGACCTAAAGATGACCGTTAAGCATTAAGCATTCGTAGCTTACGCTTACTTGGTCTATGCTTATGCTGATAGTCTTATTTCATCACCTGCCTTCAGAAAGAGTAATTTAGGATTTGTACAGAGTGTAGGAGCCATTAGCCCTCCAGCCCCCCTTCCTCTGGCTCAGAAGAAACCATCTTCATTCTAATTCCTTTGCAGAAATTCTGATAATGAAAAATGAGCCCACTGAGTCAGTATGTTTGAGCTCCGACTGATATAATTCATGTAAAAATCAAACCCAACCTTCTCCAGCCAAGATCCTTTGACAGAGATGAGCACTATGCGCAGACTGAGGAACAGATCTTCACACTGAGTGATTATATTGCTCTGGCTGTGATAAAAGAAGGTATGACTGGGAAAGATAAACTCTGCCAGTCTTGGAGGCCTGCACTGACTCTGAAATGGGTGTCCTGACTCACTGGCAAAGGCTCCTGAGTGCGGGAATGGGAATCCTATGCAGGCGAGCAAATTTCTCCAATTTCTCAATTTTTGTTTTGAGAAGAAATGGAAAGAACTGAAAATCTGTCTCTAAAAAGTTCTCAGGTAAATTATGTATACCAGGGATTGTTTTCAGCCCTTGGAGATGGTGAAATGTGAGGGGCCGAGTTCATCACACTCTGCAAGGACGGGCTGGCGGTGCTGGCAGTGGGCATCACCCGGCCTGTAGCTCCACGTCAACCCCATTAACAGGCACAAGCAAAGAACCATCAATGTCTGAGGCCCGTGTGGTCCTGGGCACAGCCCAGCACGGCACACGGGGCAGCGCGGGCAGCTCCCGGGCACCTCCTCCTCTCCCAGCCCTCAGCTGGTGCTGCCAGCCCCCTCGGACAGACCTGCGAGGCAGGAACGTCGCTGGATCGGGCCAGGGGCCGAGCACCAGCCTGACACTGGGGGAAAGTGGGAAAAGCCCAGGACCTGCTGCCACCGGTGTGCTTTGCCAGCCCCGCTGCACAGCGTGGCACACTGTCACGGTGCTATTCTGCCTGCCGCTCACCCGCACCTGGTTCCCAAACCAACAGGTTTTAGAAGCCTGACTTCGGGGAAAAAAAGGGTACTGAGATGTTGTAGAGAAAGTGTCAAGATTAGCTCAGTCTAGGCCATGAGCATATCTATACGTTCTTGCTTAACTCTTTAAGAAAACAAAATGAAATCATATGCGTGAATACTCTGCCAGAAATAGTCAGTGAACACTGGAATTCAACGTACCAGCAAAGAAATTTCTATTATCTTTGAAGCATGTTAAAATAGCACTGGTAGACAGTGGCTAATGCCAGTTTTGCACAAGGTGAATGGGAAAAGCAGAACCTGAAATTTCACACAGCACTGAAAAGAAAATACGTTTCTGATATCTTAAAGCAGATTCTGGGTCACTTCCTGCGGCGCAGTAATTCAGAAATAAAATGGGTCTCTAAAAGGAACAATGGCCTCCTTTTCTCTGGAGAAAATGTTCAGTGAATCCTTTCCTGTTTCGAAATGTGCAAGGGTCAAACTGGTACCTGCCCTTATTGTGCACTTTCTGTAGGAGGCTGAGATTGCTTGCATGAGCTCACAGGTGTAGGATGCTTTGAAGACTACTTTGTACATTATATTCTGCTGGGAAAAGCAAACCTTTGGTATTCCTCCATACATCGTTTTGTACAAAAGGCTTCTCAGGGAGCTGAGCTGAACCTGCACTATGAATGGTTTGAACAATTATTATTTTAAAAACTTTATTACCAGAACTAAACCTGAACTATTAATTCAGAGTTTCAAACAGAAGGAACCTCAGTCACAGCCGAGCACAAGTTTAAACTCAATCAAAAGAATTACTATTCATCTCCCCAGTTCTGCTTGTCTGTTTTTTTTTTTTTAAAACCAATAAAATATTTCTCAAGCTTGGAAGTATTTTAGCATCAGTCTTACTGACAGGAGCACTTCCCTCAGTTATATTTTAGTCATCAAAGAAACTGTGAGCCTAGCGTAACTAGATAAAAGCCCTGCAAAATCAGAACCTTCCTCAATGGTCTCATTCCTGACCAGAAATGCTTCTTCAAGGAAGCCTGCAGACCTCCTTGCAGTTCATAACAATGTAATGGCACTTAATGACATTTTTCATTGCATTTCTGTTCCCCAATGGAGGCGTGTCACTGGGGGGTTCAGTTACACCACATTGCAAACCGACAGGAAAGCAGGTGGGAATGCCTCATCGTTGGTTGGCTAAGAAAAGCGCTCCTGACAAAGAATCGCAGACTGTTTCACTAAACAGTCTTCATAGAAAAGAAGGCTCATTTAGGAAGTGCGAAACAAGAACTGCATCCTTGGACAAGATAAACATTATTTTCAGGTCAGTGAAAATTAGGCATATTAATAGACAGTTCCTGATTACTGCCTGCAGAATTGGTCTGCTTTGCTTTGTCTTGCCTGAGGCAAACTGAGAAGTAAATCATGAGAGCCAACGGAGAGCATCCTCCTTCCATGGGCCGCCAGACCGTGTGGTCCCCACCATGCAGATTGGGTCAGGCCCCATCCCTATAAACATGCCTGGTGTTCTGGTGTCCTGGGTGACTCCGGGGACCGTGGATTCAGCAAGGAGAGGCAGCAAAGAGATCCTTGGCTTTTTCTGTTCAGGTCTCCCTGATTACTAACCAAGGTCTGCTAATAAAGAGATGCAAGGTTTGATAGAGAAATCTGTGCAAGGCACTGACACCTTCCTGGTCTGAGACTGGGACAGGTCTCAGTGTCAGGGGATGGTAAGAAATAGGCGGTGGAAGAGCTCTTACCCCCAGGGAGCCACACACCCCTGACCCAGACACCTGGCTGCTGGTGGCTGGAGTGGAAAATAAGAGCCCAGCAGAGAAATGCCCAGGGGAGCTGGCTGGGAGGGGGGTCACTGCCACCCGCCGGCAGCAGGATGGGTCCAGGTGCCGTCCCAGCTCCCCCACCATGAACTGGCTCTGTCCCCTCCTCTGTCCCACCCTCAGCAGGAGTCCTTCGGGCACTGGAGCTGAGCACAGCCTAATTTCATTACAAGGGTAAATCTTGGTGAATCTTAGATTCAGGAGTGTGACACCGAGGGCAGTAATTCCTGATAAATCTAGTGTTTGCAGCTCCAGAAATAGAGTTCCTGGACACAGACCATTGATTCGCTTTCAGCCCTGCTTCTACACGTGAGCTATATCCAGGTCTTAGTTGTGCACACAAGTTTAAGTCCAAGTTGCTTTAAGTGTTCAGTTGTGAGTGCACAGTTCAAACACTTGTACACTTTATTTCTCAGATTATTGATGACATTGTATTCAGTTTAGTTATTCACTTGCAATTGTAAAAGCCAAGCTGGTTGGAGGCTTAGTGCTGAAACAGTTTTTGTCAGAAAAAGCTGATATATTGAGACAGAAATGTGGAACTATTGAAAACTGAGTGCAGGGAGATTGTGGGTTTGCTTGCAGTTTCCCTGAGAACTGTCCAGTTTGTCCTTCAGGAACACTGTGGCAAAGCTCAGGGTCTCTATCAGCAGTTTTCCTTGTTCTTGGAGAGCCCTTCCTAATGCCCGATGTGAACCTTCGTTGCATGACGGACACTGTTGCTTGCTGCCATTTTCACCGTGGGCCTGAGGAGCAGATCGTCTTTTCTCTGCAACAGATTTTTAAATATCTGAAGGCTGTTGTTAGCCCTTCTCAACCACTGTCTTTTCTGGAGCGGACCACCTCAGAGCTTATTGGCTTTGATAAACAACCTACTGAGAAGCTGTCCCAGGTTTCGCTCTGAGGGGCAGGGATGCTCAGCTGACATAAGGGAGAGTTGCTGCATGATGCTGCACGTTGTAGAGCTTTTGGTCCTTCTTCTGTCCTTTCTGTGTGTGCTTATGGGTATTGACAGCTATCACAGTAAACTCTGGCCCTTCAAAATACCGTCTTCTGTGCGTAACCAACAGCCAGTACACCACCAAAACTTGCATGAAATAAAAGTCACTAAGTCTTAACTTCAAGTGAGTCAGAGGCCATCTTCCTATGAGTACTGACTAATACTGAGTAGGCAATTTTTTTCTTTTTGTTTTAATAAAAGTTTTCAAAAGATGTTGCTTGACACAGAGCAGAACAAAACCAGGTGTAATTAACTGTAAAGCAAATGAGGCCATTCAATTCACAAGAGTTTTGATTTCCACTTTTCAGAAGCACAGCACTTCAGCATAGGATATTCATCTCTCGTAAGAAGGGTTCAAACTCTGCGTAGCAGAATCCTGCTGGGATTTGGCAACTTATTTCCATGAGCTGATTGTCAACAGTGGTAGAATTAATGATAGTGTTATGAACAACGTACATCTGCACATTACCTCTTGATGTCTTAGGCATGCGTATATCACACTTGCAATGAAATTAATTACAGAATGACATGGGATCCTCATTATAAATGTAACAACACATTAGGCAGTCCTGTCAACTATTTAATGTGTGTCATAGTCTCAGCAAACCCATTTCTTTCAAGAATTTGCAACTTGTTTCAAATTGCTAAGCATATCCTTCCATTTAAAGTTTGTACAGTTAAAATGATTGACTTGTAAAATAATTTCTGCTCCGCTGATGGTGATATTTTCTTTGATTTCACATCCTTTTGAACTGTTTATGGTAAAGCCTTCTCCACATTGCAGTGCTTATTGCTTCACATTTTCTTACACTGTTCCCTCATTACTTAAATTATTTTCCCCTTGTATCCCTTGCCATTGCAAGTATCCAGAACAAACTGGATATGTAACAGAGTCTGTGGCTAAAGATATGTTTCCTACGAGAGCTCTAAGATGGAAAGAAAAGGTGGCATGCACCTGCCCTTGCCTAATGGTTACTTATGTTATTGGTAAGTTAAATAGTTACCTAGTTAAAAAATAGATAGTCATCCTTAATAAAGAATTTAGGCATAGAATTATGCAGAGGTGTTTAACATTATTTAATAGGATTTATAGCATATCATCAGTTATACTGCATTAACTGAATTCTGCACCACAGCAGAAATCTGCCATCCACTTTAAAGAGACTGTAACCGCTTGATTGTGTGTCCCCCTTTCAGGTGGCCGAAGTGCTGCGGGCAGAGGGGGACCCAGCCCGCTGCTCCTGCAGGGAGAGGCATCCCCAGCAGGCACAGCCATCGGGCTCGCCCGGCTCCGGTCCTTCCTCCTGGGGCAGCAGCACAGCCACCCGCAGCACCCTGTCCCCAGACACCGTCCTGCCCTTCATCCGAGGTGGAACATCTGGTTAGGTCCAACCATCACACTCAATCTGGCCGGTCGGGGCCTGACACACAGATCTGTGTGTCTTCCCGGCGAGTTTAGAAAAAAAATATGAATTTGGACAGAAGTGCCCAAAATCGTGGCGAGGGAGCAGCACTGGGCGCACGGCAGAGCCCCGCGGCAGCCGAGCACCACAGCCCCTTTCCCGTCACACCATGTCCGAGAGACGTCCCGCACCCAGCGGGACCCCCGGTACGGCCCATTGCCAGGACACCCCGCGGCCAGGAAGGGTCCCCCCCAACCCGGGGGTGGGATGTGTCCCCCCAACCCGGAGCCGTGGAGGAGGCAGGCGGCGGGAGCCGGGTGGTCAGGGGTGGCCATGCAGAGGTGGGGAGAGTAGCAGGGGCGAGCTCGGTGTGAGCTATTTATCAATATTTATCAATAGCTGCGATAAAAACCATTCACAGGGTGAAAAAAAAGCAAATGGAACCATAGCTTCGATTGAGAAAAAGCACAAACCACCTTCCGCATCGATTCGAGGTCTGGAGTGGTTTGGATCTAGCGCTTATTGTAGTTGGGAAGGAGACCAAAATAACGAAAGCATCAAAACCACGGCAAGCTAGGAAACATTTCTTCCCGTTTTAACGTTTTGTGGTCTAGGCCTGGGTTGCATCGCGAGCAAAGCCAAGCGAACGAGCAGGCCAAAGGCAGGCGCTGGCGCGGGCAGTGCCACCGGCAGAGCCGCGTGCCGCAGGTGAGCCGCCCTGCCCGGCCGCGCTGTGCTGACGCCTGGCTCCGAGGCACCTCGGCGGAAGCAAAACCTGCCGGCTGCGGCTCCTGTCCTATGCATCGCCCTCTTGTACAACAGCTGCAATTCTGGAGAGGACTATTTTATTTGGCATAGAGTATTTTTTTAAATGGCTCACTTACCGGCGCCTTTTCAGCCTTAAATTGTGCTGAACAACAATGAGCAAAATTAACTTGTATGTAGAATTTTCATGATCGATGTCACAGCTGTACCAGCCTGCAAGGACACCCTTAAGACAGATCATTATTTCCTTTATGACAGCCCCTCTCCTGTTTTCCGGTATATGTATTTTATGCTTCCATAACTCAACACAACCTTCTGTTTGGGAGATAAACTGCACGCTCTATTAGTCCCTAACGTGTGCAGTGCTGTCGGCTGAGTGAAAATCCTTACATTCAAAAGCTGATACCAAAGAATAAAAATTAATATTGAGTGGCTTCCCCACGCAGAGTTTTAGTTATTGACTGTGTTATCAGGTAGAAGAGCAAGTGTTTCCATGAATCCTGCCCGTGTGGGACATGGGGCAGGGAAGGTGCAGAAGGACGTGGAGGGGGATGTCCAGCCCCTGGGCCATGACAAAGGTCTGCCCCGGAGGGATGCTGCTGAGGGGTGGGCGAGCGCTGGTCCAGGACAATATTCCTTCGGCCGCCGGGCTTTTTTGTGCAACTGTGGCTGGTGCCAGCCAGAATTTTGCCAGCTGCTGGTTTTGCTCTGGGTTTCTCGCTGCCACCGGCAACATCCAAAAGTCAAGGGAAAAGAGAATATATCTTTCTGAGTCACTGTGAACACTGAATAGCGCCGCTGTTTGCACTGCGGCTTATACTTCTCCTTTTAATCTGTTTTTACATTTGGAATGAAAAGGTGACAGAGGAGTCACAAAGAGCACATATTAATTTGGTTTGTTGTTTCGTCTAAGGATCTCCACATAGCAGCTGGGCTACAGTAAGTCATAGATGGGCTTATCAATACAGGTGGGACTGCTACAGCCCTTCTTAAAAGTGCCCTGAAATAAAGCTTTCCTGCTAACCCTGAACAAGCCCCAGCATGAGCTCCTCTGATCTGAAACGTACTTGAGGATAATCAAGGTTGTTTAATTTCTGAGCAACAGCTTTGCTGCAGTAATTGATCTGTTCTCAAAACCGCGGTTTCAGGGAAATGCTCCTTGCTGTTTCCTCAGCTGATGTGTCATGTTGTGCCAAATTGCGGTTGTCACACTGCATTGTATCACAATATGATTTTCAATGGAAACGTATCACCAGCTCCAAATGATTGATGAAGGAGAGGCTAAAAGGAAGGCGCAGAGAATGGGAGCTGTGGAATGCCGTTTTCTGTGAAAAGCTACAGAAAATTTCATGGCAAAACATGTTGACATTCCAATGAGTTCTTTTTATTTTACCTGGAGACCTGGTATGTTAATTGAAACTTCAGGAAGAAATCTTTTCTGAAGAGTAACGTAATGTACACAGGATGTAACGTTTTTCAGTACAGTCCATCCTCTAAATAACATTTTCAAAGATGTGTGAAGCAGCCAGAGAGATCTTTATGGTGTACGCTAGCCCTAAGCCTGGGCTATCAGAAAGCTATTATTAGAGCAATTTTGAATTAGTTGTCCTTTATCACTTTATATAATCTGTGTATTACAGAAATGGATGAAGGCTTAACTGGAGTGCCGATAGCCTTTTGATGGTACATATTTTCAGCATGTGTACAAATACATATTTTCAAAAAAACTCCTGTTTTGAAGCACTTATAAACAGAGGCATGATGGACCCTGGGTGGGAGAAGAAATGCTGCGCAGGCGGGGGTGACAGGCAGAAGAGGCATTATTATACATTTATGTATTTAATAAATACATACACACATCTACCATATTTCCAAAACCACAGTATTTTTGTCAATATAAATAATCAAATATACCAGCCTGTGGCATCATGCAGACAGCTTCAATACTCAAGGCCATCTTTTGAGATTGTCCCAAGCCTTCTCTGTACTGGAAAGATCTCAGAAGTTTTTTGCTACCTAAAAATTTAATTAGCGCAGCCAGATTATTTTACCAGTATCTTTCATGAAAATGTAAAAAAATATACTGGAGCCTGATATTCTTCCTTACAGTGCTCCCCACTAAACCCCCTTTCTCTGCTAATGCCTGTCTTTTGGACTAACACAAATTTGTTTCCTATGTGGCTGCATAGCAGGTTCACTAAGGATTTTCAGATAGATGCAGTTCTGAGGGTGTCCTTTGCCTAGAAAAACAGCTCTCAGCTTTGTTGGGTATTACTTACCTTCAGTAAATGTATGCTGCATGTTAAATCCATGTTTTTAATTATCTTTTTCTTCTAAATTAACACCTTGCATGTTGTTTGGGTCACATTCACAGACTGGTAGTTTGCCTGCATCGATCAGAAAACACCCACCTTGACATGAGATACTTGTTAAGGAAACTCACTCCCAGACCTCCAGCTAGAAAGTGGGGACACTTTTACTTGTGCCTAGCCCATAACTATGATATTTTAATACTTCCAGTAGTGATCTCATGCCTTGCTTCATTTCAGTTCATTTTATTCCTCATTTCTAGATAGTACCTATAACTCAGCGTGTTTCTGATTTTCCTGAAGGGAGTCATCATTCACTCACAGTGATTTCTGATGAATGTTTTGTTGTATAGTTTCCTTTTTATGGTGACTATGTGGAGTGTGCATATCACCATTATTTCCTTTAAACCATTTAGAGGAGTGTTTGCTTGTAAATAGATCAAAGTTGTTAATCCCAAGCTTTCTGAGTTTTGGTGGCATTTATGTTGCTTTGATTTTCCATGTAAGGATTACAGTAATTACTCCACATTTATCCAGCACAGAAGTAGCACGGAATTTGGAAGTGCATTAACATCTCTAACATTGAGCATTTGTGCCCATCATCTCATGCATTACATAACATGGAAGAAATGGGCAAAGATAAAACACGGATTTTTACAGCTGAGGTACCAGCTGTGTTTGTGATGGAAGACAAAACAATCTCAATCGCTCTTATTACGACTGTGCATAGCGGGGTCAGGCACTTGACTGGGAGCTGACAGAGAGCGCAGTCTGTTATCGAAGGACAGCTGGATCTTGGTGTGTAAAAGAAGTGCAAACCAGAAAGAAAGCAGTGAGACCGAGCTGTAGGAAAGGATTGAGTCTCAGCCTACCGAGCCTCTAATCCCTTCCCCATGAATTGAACTCATTTGTAGAGGCCCATGCTCCACATCAAGCCATCAGCAGACACAGATGCCTTACTCTGGGAATACCTTTTCAAGGTATTTTCTGCTTATTGAGACACAACTTCTGTTCATCTTCTGATGCTGTCTGCCAGAGGGCAGAATTTTGGACAGTGCTTTTCTTTCGAGATTTTGTGTGTTTTCTCAAATTGCTGCTTTCAGGTTGCAGAAAGCAAGATTGTCTGATGAAAGCTCTGAGGCTGCTTTCAGCTGGTAGAAGTGAGACGAGAAGACGGCAGATTCCTTTTTGCAAGACAGTCTTGGGAGCCACTAATCTCTGCACAGCTGAAGCCAACCCAACGCAAAATCTGATCTTCCTTCTCGTGTTCCCCCTCCTGAGGACATCTCTGCTGTCAGCAGAAGCCTTGGAGGGGAAGATATTATTCTTGTGTCTTTTTCTCTTTTTTTTTTAGTATGTGGAACATAGTCATCCGTTTTAAAGGAAGATTTATTGTTGTATCTCTAATTATTATGCCAGGCAGACATTCTTTTACTGCTGAATTTTCAGAAATATGCATGAAGATTCTGCAGCTAAAAGCAATCCAAATATCAATATTTTAAATATGTAGTGGTATTCCCAGTAATCAGTAGAAAAAACTAGTCAAATAAAACAGTATTACATTATTTCACTTACAGGACTGCCTGGGGAAGTGTCGCAGTACCAGAGTATGGTGAAATATTCTTAAAGACTGGAGTGAATTGGCTTAATTGCTATAAACAGGACTTTTAGGCCAGGCTGGGCCTGGATCCCGTTCATAGCACAGAAGCAGTCCCATTCTTCCCTGGGCAAACATTTCATGTGTGGCTATTGCTCAGCACTGCAAGACCGTGCCTTTGCCAGGGGAACATGTTTTCTGCTCACACATGAAGGAGCTTCCGTAGTTTAACAGCAACAACACCATGGGTTGCTGGGCTGTCAGTCAAGGAAACTCCTTCTTAACACTAATAACTAAATGACCTCTCCAAGAGAGGCTGAAATATAGCCTCACCCCTTGCCCTGTGATGTGATGGATAGAGGGGCATTTTAAAAAAAAAATAATTAAAAAGACAGAAGGAAAGAACATCCTATTTTGAGCTGCAGCTTTGTTTTGCTCAACAGCATTGCAGATCTGCATAACTGTTGCTCCTGTGGGGGTGGATAGAGAGCCCAGGAAGAGCTATAAGATCTTACCCTATCCCAGTTTCCCTTTAACCTGCAAATAAAGTGGAAATATTAATTACTAATACCCAGTCTTACAAGGTAAAAAGCCCATAAAAGCCAGGCAGAATGAAAATTTCAGTTGGAAACGCCTGCTGCACCTCTCTGACCAGGCTCCCGCAGGCGATGCTCCGTGTGATCTCAACATCTTTTGCAGCACTGTCGGAGGCCTGGGAAGCAGCAACAGCCCTGCCGTACCACAGTGTATCACCCCCCTTTGCATGCCTTAAATGAGGTGTAGGATAATTTGAGCATAATATATGCAAAATTTCTATCAGCTTTCAGCAGAGATGAACAGCAAAACAACGTGCTACTGGCATAAATGTAAAGCAAAATTTTATTCACTGGAGAGGAAGAGAAAGATCTCTCCAAGTCTTTAAATCCACATTATTCTTCCAGGTGATATTTGTATATCGAAAGAGGATTTGCACATGACAATCCAAGCACAGAGAGAGATGCCATTAACCCTAGGAAAGACCAGTAGCCAGGAAAAGGTCTTCCCTTGGATGTACGCTTGGCAAATAAGACAGCTGCTACAGGACTTGTCAAAGGCAGTACAGAATCTTCCAGGTCAGTGACTTGAACATGGCCTGTCCATTCAGCTACAGCTGCATAAGCTCCTCCTCTTAGTAGTCAGTCTTGCTGCAGGTCATCAGGAACAGTTTTAGCAATTAAGCTTCTACCGAAATACCAAACACCATGGGGTCTGGAAAAGAAAATGAGCGCATAGCCCCTTTCCAGCTCAGCTAGAGAGACTGAATTTGGAGTCCACTATGAGCTAAAAGCTTAATTCTCTCGATTGGCTAAATCTTTAAATCCTACAGTGTCAAATGCCCCAAGAAAGGAAAGCAAAGCTACTATTAATAATTCTAATGGCTAAAGAGCATATTATTTTCAAGTGGCTTGTTAATCAGCATGGGGTCTGCCTACAGCTATTGCAATCAGTCATCTTTCACCAGTAGTAGCTAGTATCTTAATAAGAAACAACAAGGCATTCAAGGGAGCTAAAATTGTTCAGACTAAAAGGAAGTTAACAGAAATGATTAACCAACTTGGCTAAAAGCCATTGAACAAGATGGGAATGCTACTGAAAGGGCAGATCATAAAGCCTCAATGCAAACAGATAAAGCCAGAGAACGAGCTTGTGAGAATGGCTGCTGCAAAGCTGCTTACCTCTGATGAAATTCTTATCAGGAGTTCAAAATGTGAGGAAGGATTTTCTTTCACAATGCACCTGATAATTCCTTAGCAAGAATGGGTGCGTTTTCTACTTTATTTGCCAGACCAAAATTTGTGTCCATTATTCACAAGCTAGCAGGAGAAGATTATCCGCTGCTTGTGTCAATGACCAATCCTTGTTCCTTTTTCACCAAATCACTTTACACCATTTTAAGGAGAGAGCAAAGGGAGGTGCATCCCAGTGCCTGCTGGCACATGGGCCGTGAGCTGGTTGTCCCTTGGCCCTGGGCAACTTTCCTCATTTTGCCTCCCTGGTAACTCTTTTTTCTGCAACATAGCGTAGCACTGCTACCCAGAACTTAGTCATAAGGATAGCTCTGGCATAAGATTATGAAGATTACGAAGAAGAAATGTATAAAACAAATCCCAGAAAAGTAATGACACACCAGGTATAACATCACAACCCAGAGGAACCTTGCTAAGAACCAAGCACAGTGTCTGAGGAAGGAACAATTTATGGTTAGTGCTAATTTATAAATAGAAATAACATTGTTATTCCTTTGAACATCTTGGAAGATATTTAAAATACTTTTTTTTTCCACCTTCTTTGGGTTTTCCTTTAGTTTCTGCTTTCCGCCTGACCCCATACCTCTACAAGGCATAATCATCTGAGAAATACATGCAGGTGATGACTCAGAAAACTACCGAAAACAAAAGTTTACCAAAGCTTCATAGGAAATTTCAAGTATTAAAACATCTAAAATTAGTAAAACAGAATAGCAATCACAAATTTCAGTTTTATTTATTGCCTTCCTTCTGCTCTTCAAAGCCAAATATCTTTTCTGTGCTTGGCCTCAAACATCCGGCACCCACCAAGAATCCATGCAGGCAGATGTGGTGAGCATTAGAATGTCCACAGGCACGGGAAGTGAAACCATTTGAAGAAATTACCCAGAAGTTGTTTCATTAAACAATTTGCAAAAAACATTATTGCAAAAAAACATTATTGCAATCACCTTAGACAGGCTCCAGTTTGTGGAAGTTATTCAACCTTGCATGAAGGCTGAATGAATGGAACTAATTTGTTTGAAGCTCCCAAGTTTATTAGAAATGTTCTATAGAGAAAACAGCAATACACAAAGTTGCCCAGTTCCCCAGTGCTCAAGTATATACGTGTGCCACGTATATACGCCACGTGCGTGTGCCCACATGGCCCGTGGCCTCGGCACCTACAGCCACAGGGCTGACTGTGACCCAATGGACAGAGTTCCCCAAAGTCAGCAGGGCCTCGTTACAAAGCACCGATGGGTTTTCTAGGTTTTTTTTTTCTCACTTTTGAAGTGTTTCTTTAATTTTGCACACTCTTATAGCCAGTCAGGAACAAATGCATTGTCATTTTAGTTTTACTTATCATTTTTTTATTAAGCTGGTTTTGTTACATTCCCAGACTTCTTTCTATAGAATAACAAAAAAAAAAATCAAAAGCTTTGATTAAAAAGCAGCTACTCATCATTTATTATTGTTATCATCATCATTATATTATGATCATAATTATGATTATCAGTGGCTTGACTAGGGTGAAAAGCAACTTGGATGCCATATGTATTGAGTTTGTATAGTAAAGTTTTGGTAGTGGGGGAGGTTACAGGGGTGGCTTCTGTGAGAAGCTGCTGGAAGCTTCCCCCATGTCTGACAGAGCCAATGCCAGCTGG
>JANZLQ010000041.1:22721712-22732542 GCA_026212715.1 Elanus axillaris
ATACGCTCTGCAAGACCCTGGCAGGATCCCAAAGCAGAGGCAGGCAATATAGCACGGATGAAAGCTCATCTCTGCTGCATGTATGACATTTGCTTCCTTGGGTTCACTAGGTTTATTTCAGTTGCTCCTGTTTATGAGCAGAGCAGTAGTCCAATCTTTGTTTCTATTTATTTTAAACCAGGCTTCCTCCTCTCAGTGCTGTAAGACATCACAGGACTGTGAACGTTGCTTCAGTCTCACAGAAAATGATTTAGCAACCCTACAAATCCATGCCTCCTGAACGTAACAGCAGGGAAGAGGCTTGCAATATGAAATATTCAGGGCAGTACGAGGGGCGCAGTGGTAAGCTGCGCTCCAGTGCAGCATGGCCAGTGTGGTCACAGGTGTCGGTGAAGCCACCTGCAGCCCCAGAGAGATGGGCCAGGGTTGTGCCTGGCCCTGCGGAAGGCTGGCACTGGCCCACACACAGCTGGTTGTTGGGTCAGAGCTGGGGATGGCTTCTGCCAAAGAAGGGGAGGTGGAGAGGAGGATGCAGCATCACTGAGGAGTAAATGCCACAAAGCCACTGCAGGGAGTGGGGGAGCTTTGTTTCTCTGACAGGGTGGCTGAGGGCAGGATACAGCCCCAAGCACCACAAGGAGGTATGGCTGGCTGTCCACGGAAGGGCAGCTCATTCGCTGCAGGTATGGAGGTGGCCGGTCTGTCTCTACATAAGACCCGATGGAGCTGGGAAGGAGAGACTGGATATACAGGGGAGATTGGGATGCCTGATCTGCATGTGTCCAGTTACAGCTTGACTCACTTGCCCTTCGTTTATGTTCCTTAGTTACGGTCTACTCAGTTTCTTCCCTCATTGACTAGCCCCACTTCCAGATTTGATCAGTTTTGGCACTCACACTCCTCTCTTTGGCTGCACTTCTGCTTCTGGGTTTTTGGAGCTGAATTACAACATTTTTTCTGCTTGTTTCCCCCTCCCCAGCCGCCACCATCATCCTGGAAAATCCCCTGACTAGCAGTCACCATCGTGGTGGCAATCAAGCCCATCCTTACATCTCTATTTCTCCCAACAGCATTTAAGGAAGGCTAGGTAACATTCACAATGCATTTGCATAACCTTAAAGCCCAAAGAGTCTGGATGAATGCGCATTGGTGGGGCATGGGGAGGTTGTTTTTCAGGACATAAGGGACAGACTTAACCTTTTTCTTCATTCTCTCTCGAGTCGTTGAACATCTGCTAATGTCCCAGGGTGTTGCACTAACTCCGTGTCCATGTTTGGGGAACACAGGTGAAGAGGTTAATTTCCAAACATAACAAAGTTAGTAACTTGGTGCTGCTGCAGACAAATGCAGATACCCCAAATGAAAGTGCAGGTTGGTGGCATCAGACATCCACCCGCCAGAAAGTGCACGGTCACCCAGGGCCAGGGCTGGCAGAGGAGCTGCTCACCCTCCCCAGCAGTTGACTGCAAGGGGTCACCTACTTCTACAATGGCGAGCAGCTTGGGCTGCCATGGTGTCCAGCAGCTGGAGGTCCCACTGCCAGCGGTGGAGGAGCCTACCTGCGCATGAACCTCACCTTCGAGCTAAGCCAGTTCCAAGGGAGCCAGAAGTCCCTGGGTGCTGCTGCCTCTGGGTGCTGCTACCTGTGTGCAGCAGCACCTGGGTGCAAGGTCTGGCTGCTGAGGGGCTGGGAGACCATCTCAGAGGATGGGTCAGGGCACATCTGTACAAACAGAGCACTGAGGAAGGACAGTGATCCGAGCAGGACCCTGAAGGAGGGTCACCTCCACCCCTGGCAGCTCTGGCAGCATGGTGCTGGCAGTGGTGTGGATACCCAAGTGCATCCCATGACTGTGGGGATTTTACAGGGGAGAGGGAATGGCACCTGTGCTCTCTGGAGGAGTGGAGGTCCTGCTAGCTGAGCTATGCCGGGAAGGGGGGAGCCCTGCCAGGCCACATGCAATGAGCTGGGACCAGCCCCCTGAGGCCAATGTTTTCAGAGTGAGAAGGATGGAGGTCTGAGCCCCAGTCAACAAAAGTCATGATTATGTCCTGGCAGTACTCTGCTAACAACAGCTAATTAAAAGGGATATGGATTATCCATAAATGAAGCAGAATGCCCTGTATGCATAAAACAGTGTGAGTAACATCTTCATCACCTCCTGTCCGGCAGCCAGGAGAGCTTACACAGGCCTCTCTGGGGCAAAACATCAGCTCCTGGCCCTTTCCTGTGCATCATACCCCAGCTAGAGACCACTGCCTCCGCAACGGAGACACCAGCCCTGTGATCCCCACTGGGCTGTGCCATCCTTCTGCACAGCGAGACACGAGCAGAGGGAGAAACAGCCTCCAGCAGCTGGGGAGCAGGTCTGCTAGAGCCTGGCAGTGATGTCCCCAAATCAGGGACACACAGCCTTCCACGGGCACCACGGCAAGGGCAGCTGTGCAGACTGGCAATGTGTGTTTGCCTATACAGCAATGAGCAGTGCCCCCAAGGGGTGATGAGAATTTGGGGATGAAGTTTTAACATAGAAGCAAACAGACCCCGAAAGTAAGAATCCATCAGTAGCCATAGTAATGCAGTTTGCTGCACAGATACATTTTGCAATTTTAAAACAGCATTTGTTTTGTCATGTTTCTCATCACCATTAGTACATAATGGGACGCTGTACATCAGTTTAAATGAATTCATAATGAGCACTGTAGCAAATCTATTGAACAGGAGATAAATAGGTGATTACTCTGACTCTGCCCTGATGGATAGGGTTGCTCAGGGAGTTATGTGCCATTTCCATAACCTTTTATGGACATACCATAAATCACAGCAGACAGAGTGACCCATTAGCAGCTGTAACCAAAAGAGAAGAGGACTAACTTTAAGGAAAAAAACTCAAAAGGCTGATAATGCCAGATGCCTGCTGGCACAGATCAGAGAAGATTGATGCGGTGTGAAGATGTGATGTGAAGACTTGAGCCAGTCGGACCCTCCTAAGGAAGCAATGTGAAGATGCCACAAGATGAAGGAGAGAAGTAAAGGGCTCAAGATTGGTGCTACAGGGCACATTTGGGGAGGATAATAGACACATTCCAGGAAAGGTGCATCCTTCAGGCCTTTCCTCCAGGGCTTGAAGGTAGCAAATTAAGATGAAATTAGATACTAAGGAAAGAAAGGGAAGGAGCATAGAGACACTGTCTACTTTTACACAAAGGTAGAAGAAATCAAATGAGTGAGAATTTAGCAACGGGAACTGGAACATCAGAAGGTAAAAGGATGAGAAGTGGCCAGAAATGAATGCTTAATTCCTGAGACCAGCAACTGAGTTGATGATAGGGTCAGTGAACAAGGCAGCTGCTTTACAAGCAGGGGAGGGAGTGCTGGCAGGAAGGAACATGGAAATGGTTGTGTACTTCTGCCAAGCGCTTGGGGGCATTGGGCTGTGGGGACCTGAAATTCTGGAGTGGCATATGAGCGCTGGTACTTTGAGTAGAAGGAACACAATGGAAAAGTTATGATGGCTAGACACAGACTGACCTACTAGCATGAGAAGAGGTGGTATGAGTAGGAGGTGCTGGGGACAAACTACTTCAAATAAATGTCAGCCATCTGTACCATTTAAAAAAAAATCATTTGTGGTATCTTAAGAGAAGACAGCAGCATGTTGCAAACCAGAAGTCTATAGGAACTACTGTGTAATAAATAGGTGCAATATGTATTGTGTAGGACAATAATTCCAAGAAAATATGCACTCCACAATATGTACGTCACATTTCAAAGCATTGGACGAGTCTGGTAAAGCTGTCATTCAACTATGTACTAAGCAGGACAAAGATAAAACAAAGAAAAACATTCCAAAGTACCCTCTAAATACAAAACCCCTTCAATTTCAGACAGCTTAACAGTGTTTCATTGCAATTTCAAAGTCACTAAAACATAATCAAAACCACAATTCAACTGTGTTAAGAAGTGAGAAGAAAGAAAGGGAGTTCCTAGAAAGAGCTTGGCTGACTCATCTGCACTTTGATACCAGCTGGAGAGCTGATATCAAATGCTGGTAGCAATGAACACCATGGGACAATACCCAGGGAAGCAGAAACATCAGCTCAGCTATGGCAGCAGGGATGTGTCTTAAGGAACTGTCCTGTGCTGGGGAGGAAGGGGACTCAGAACAGGCATAAGCTCACATCATAGAATCAAAGAATAGTCTGGGTTGGAAAGGACCTTTAAAGGTCACCTAGTCCAACCTCCTGCCATGAGCTGGGACTGATCTTCAACTAGATCAGGTTGCTCAGAGTTCTGTCCAACCTGACCAGCAGAGAAAGCTTGAAATCATGAAAAGTAACTGGACTGAGTGATTATGACTTGAATCAGTGTGCCTAAGGCATGACTCATAAAGATACGCTAAAAAATCATGAGTTTCATTGTACGGGCCTTATCAACACTTGGAATTTTGTATATAATGCTAAAATTTCATGTCTGAGACAGACAGACTCCCACAGGAATGAAAGTGGAGAAGAGTTGATTGTAGTCAGTGAATGACCGGACTTAATGAGCCAGGACATATGTAACAAAAGAGCTTGTGCATGGATTCCTGCAGCACTTTTGATCACAGTTCCTGTCCTTTGGCAGGTCCTGCACAAACAGAGGTCTAAATGAACATACAGTGCCTGACTGGAAAAGCAGGGTGATGGGGCAGCATAGTCTGAGTGCAAGCCACATGCCTAAGCACTTGGAGATTCAAGGGAATAGAGATGCAATGCACCAGCCTGCTGACCATCATAACTCTGTGAGACAGAAAAAGGCATTCAAGCAGATACAGAGACAGATAATGAAGTTGCCTCTCAGAGCCTTACTGAATACATGTCCCAAGCTAAGGAATAGTACAAGAGAATCATAAAAGAGATTGCTTGAAAAGTTGGCAATGTGGTGCTGAAGACTGCTATCATGAGCCATTTGAGATGGGAGCTCACATCTCACTAGCAAGGGAGTGACAGACAGAGAAGGGACTGGGTGCCAGGAGCCCTCTATGTGATGACAAGCAGCTTATGCTTCATATGACAGAGAAATGGGTTCCAGTGTAGCAATTCAAAGAGAGAGATGACACGGAGTAACACAGAGATCTTCGCAACAGCTTTCTGACCAGACTCTACTGCGCCAGGATTGCACATGTCAAGGCAAGAGAAAGGGACGTTGCAAACACGTGAGAGAGAAGGAAAGCTTCAGCTAGAACCTGGGCTGTGTGATTGACCACTGCCTGCTAGAGATGTGACAGAAGAATCCTCCGTGTTTGGGTGCGGGAAGGTGAGAGGACAGAGCTGTTCAGCAAGAGGCAGGTCTGGAGCAGAGGGTGCATCTGTGAGTCATCAACCAGCATGGATGAATTTGCCGCAGATGAGGTTTCACAGGGCTGAGGGTGGAGGGAAAAAAGATGGACTGAAAGTTGATGAGGAGAGGAAAAGTATCCTCCAACGGACCTGTTCAGGAGACAGACCTGTTAGAGAGTAAGAAGGAGACAGAGCTATAGAAGTCGAAATACCAAATTAATTGTCATAAAAGAGACTACCTGACAATCTTCAAGGTGGTTGAATAGTAAAGGGGGAAAACTAACAGGAAAGGGTTGAAAGGTTCCAGTGGGTTGTAGGGCCCTATCAGCAAAGTCTGTCTTGACTCTTGTCATCAAATACAGATGCTCCCCTACAGACAGCTGGTACCTTACACATGCTGAGAGTTCAAAAATGTCACCCCACTTCTGTTTCAGGCTCTGGTCTCGTGGAAGAGTTTAAGAATCTCCCTCTCTATTCTTTAGAGAATAATTCTGTATCTTTACAGATGGCTAGGAATGCCATGTGTAATGTGTGCTTTAAGTATTTGTTTATTCTTATTTGAGTGGTGCTTTTGATGTAGGTCTATCCATTACTTAAAAGCCAGTAAGTTGGAAAAGGATGAAAGAATGTGAAATGGTCTGTATCATACAATTCTGTACAATATTTGTGTATGCTGAATATTTCATTTATTCTGTAATCTGCAGATGGTTTGAAATTTAAAAGCTGGGCTATTCCAGTGGCAGCCCTTTTGTTCTTGGAATGAGCTTGGCTTATTCAAGCAAAGCAAGCAAACACTTGATTAATGGCAACATCTATCTTTAAGGAAAAAAGGTTGTCATTAGACTGAGCTATTGTACAATTCTAAAGTGTTTTAACATTGTGCATTACATGGCAGGAGCTTGAGTGGGTTTCTTTCTTCTGGTGAGATCAAATCAAGTCTGGGGGATCTTCACTGACCTCTTGGTGGGGTGGGTGGAGCCCAGGAGCAGTGGCAGTAGGGAGCAGGGAATAGCTGCAAGTGCAGACCTTCCTCACAGCTGAGTACACAGGGCACCGTCCAGGGCCCAGGAGGGCCCTTGGTGGAAGAAGGATGGGACCCACTGTACCTGTCTAGGGAAAAACCAGGGTGCAGCTTGCCTAGAGACACACCTGTAAGGGTGGATGGGTGTGATGCTTGGCCTCAAAAGAGTAGTGCTCCGGGCTGGAAATGAGACAGCCTGGTCAGTTAATGAGGGAAGAGAAGAAACAAGTGAAAGGAAAATATACCAAGGAGAGGGATGATGGACTGGGCCAGTATGTAAGAGCATGGGGCTACAGACAGCCCCAGCCCAAATCCATGACAGCAGCTGGAGCAATGCAGCACTGGCATTTCCAAGGGTAAATCCAGAGCAGCCCCTCCTGTTCAGAGCTGTAATTACAGGAGCAGGGCCGTCTCACCCTCCTGTCGTGGCCCCAGGAGGTGCAGCTCAGCAGATGCTCAGGGCAGAGGCAGCAGAGCCTGGCTCCTGCTGCACACACAGCACAGCACACTGCAAACCCTTTCCTGAAGGGCTTGGCTTCTCCAGCCTTCCTCTCTAGACAACAGAACAACTACAAACCATCTAGGGCAGAGTTTCCAACTTTTTTCATACCACAGCACAACTGGGCCATTGTTTCTGCTAAAAAATTCTAAAAAGATCATTTCTCAGCAGTGGATTTCCTAAACCTGAGCTCCAATCAGCATGGCTGCAGCAGAGGAGCATCCGTGTGGCAGCAGGTAACCTGCTGCCCCCCCCTCAAGCAGGGTGTGTGCCAAGGCAGGGTGTCCCCCGGCAGCAGGTCCCTGCAGGCAGCCTGGACCCCAGTTGGGCCCTGCCTGCGGCACCCCGAGGGGCTCTGGGGCTTCAAATGGCTGAGCTCCATCCAACACAGCACTCCCTCTAATCTGAGTGCTCAGCCCTCAGATTCTGCTTTGGTGAGAAAGTCTTTACTCACTGGAGTATTCCTGGAAATCTGCTGTTGTTTCCAAAATACACAGCTTGCCTGAGGTTTCCCAGAAAGGCAGGAGGAGAGTGTAGGTTTAGAGAACAAGCTGTACTTTCCTCCTTCCATACACAAAATGGTTTGTGACTCTGAGAAAAACAATTGAATAGTGGACATTGAAGAAGGTATTTGAAACCCTTTTAATCCTAGTGGCAAAAGTTACATTATAAAGGATGAACAAATGGGGTTTTTCCATGGATGATTTTTTTCCTTTTTTTTTTGTTTCTTGGTAAACAAGAAACTTTTTGCTTTCTTATTTTAAGACAAGATGCATAAATTAGCTTTTTTTTTTGTTACAGTGATCAGAAATGGTTTTAAAATTCAGCATGAAAGGGCAGAAGATTAATTTTCCACTGAGAGAAATTTGCATATGCCAATGCACTGCTGGAGGCTTGCTAACCCTACCAAGAGCAGCACAGCCAGTGCAGCACTGACTCCTCGTCCATTGGTGTGGGCGCTGCTGTGGCTCTCAGACACACTTCTGGATACTGGGGCATAAGCTGTCAGAGAGGAACACAATGAAGAGCACCATTACCCCCATCTACTGCAGAGGTCTTTGGGGAGGGGTGAGTACCTCCACCTGTGTTGCAGGACTTGGCCTCCTTTCTAGCTGGGCCCTTGCACCCTGTGGCAGCTGCAGGGCTGCCAGGGCAGAAGGCTCTCCCGGGGGCTGCTCTCCCCAGCAGCTCATCACTCCTGTGGCAGTGCAAAGGGCCAGGCAGAGCCACAGGAAGCCTTTCTGTGTGGGCTGGGACCAACAGCCACATCCCTTTAGCCTGCACGTTTCTGAGCCACTGCAGTCTGAATCCAGCTCTCTCACCGTTGCAGAGAAAGTCTCTCCTTGGGCAAGGTGTAGAGTCAGGGATCCCATCTCCACCAGGACTGCTCCTCTGGATGCTGTGCAGCAGCAGATGGCACTGCCACTTCTACAGGTGCTTCCCCCTATTTTCACAAACCAACCCAGCGATGAGCTCAGCATCGTTTCTCTCTGCCCAGCTGAGGAATCCTAGCTTCCAGGAGGCATGTCTGTCATTAGGCCTAAAATACAGGACTTTGCAGGTAGGTGATGAAAGAGAACAGCGCTACCACCTCAATTGCCAAGTTTGAGACATCTTCATACTAGAGATGACGTTGCAGGTTGTGAAATGGGCATTTCCTTTCTAAGCAAGAACTGTCATTCTGTCTGTCCTGAAAACTGGTGTTACGCCCAAGGCGCTCCATCTGTGGAAAGATAGGACAAAGTGAGAGGTCAACACTCACAAACATCTGCAGTCCAAATAGACCATAATTATGAGAAGACAGAAAAGGGGTACAAGCTCAAAACAGGGATGAAGGGAACAAATGGTGTGGAAAAATGACTATTCATCTGTCAAAAACTGTCCATTTTGCCTTTCTCACAGGACTGTGCTGAGTTTTCAGGCTTTTTGGAAGCAGTAAGATTTAAGGAGCATACAGGATTAGTGCAGTGCAGGAGTCTGAACAGAAGAGTCTGAGTCAAGGCAGCTGGAGTCCGCACGAGAAGAACCTGAACTGACAAAGACAGACCTGATATGTCTATTCTGATATGTTTATGACAGAGGGAAAAGAGGCTGCAAAAGTTGCATTTTCCACCTCACAGGTTTTATAGGATTTTAGGCAATGTCCACTGGATTTTACTGAGTGGAAAGGACTTGTACATCTTTGATTATTGCAGTTTCTGAGAGATGGCTGCTCAAATCTCTTCAGACTCCCGTGTTCAAAAGCTGTTCATGATTTTTCGTGCAAGTTGATGAACTTCACCTAAGGTCAAAGTACACAAAAGAGGGAAAAAAGTGTCAGTGAGTGGGAGACAGAGTCAGTAGTTTTAGCAGTAACCAGAGAAAAGTGCAGTGGGCAGCACAGGAAGTGGCATAACCCTCCCAAAACTATAGCTCAGCTTTTGCTGGACCAGGTAAAACTGAGAGATAAGAAAAAAGCCAGAAAACAGCTGTTTCTCACTGGTTCTAACTCCACTGATTTCTGCAGAGTTAGCATTACTTTAAGTGAAAATGCACCTTTAAGGTGAAATATAGTCCATAAGGAAGCGTAACTCCAAAGGGAAAAGCTAACCATACGCTGTCTTACCAGCAGCAACCCGCTGCGAAGTGCCTGCCCTTCAATCTCTGTGCCATGGGGTCACAGACTTCTCCCTGCTCATTCACTGGCTGGTGCTGAGCTCAACTCAGCAAAAGCAGTACCAACAGACCTTGCTAATGAAAAGCTAAGCTGCCCATTAAATCTTATCTGTTGTGCTACAGATATGGAAAAATAAACTTATGAAATAAAATCACTACAAACCAATTTCCCACTGGTGTTTGTTTTTTTTTTCTCTGTGGAGAGAAAACTGTCTCTAGAGAAGAGAGAAGGAAAGTTTAAGTGTTGATTTTAACATGGAGAAAAACGGGATGGTAATTCATTTTCAGAAACACTCTTGGTGAAAGACTCTGTCAGAGTCAGACAATACTTAGAACGAAAAGCTGGGCAGAATGCCACAGCACTCACCAGATGCGTGCTTCTCCCAGTCTCAAGGGTACGAGCACATAGATTTGACAGCAGAACAAGTTAAAAACTTCTCTGTAACGCCATGGCCAGACTATGTCCAAAGGGCCCATACTCATCTCCCTGCAAATCCAGAAGCGCCGGGGACATCTCACAAAGATAACCGTGCTGGTTCCCCGAAGCCCCACACAGCGACGCAGTCAGGAGTGGGCTGCGTGCCGGCCAGTGCCTTTTGCTGGAAGCCTGTGGACCAGAACGAGCTGTTCAGTGGGCTGCGTCTGGCCTGTGGATTGTGTGCTTGCTGTTGCCAATTTGTATAGTATTTTTCTTCATTTTACACTATGTTATTTTGGTCCTGTTTCTGTAGGATATTCTTCATTTAAAAATGCCATGTTTTCATCCCTCAGTTTTGGAGTAAGGACAAACCGGAGCTGGCGTATCTGCTCCAAATGTAAAAGCAAGGCTCTTTTAACGTCACGAGGTATTTTACTTCTTAGCATATGGTACACACCCACAGCTGTATACATACAGCCTTTTTCACCCCGGAGAGAACGCAACTGTTTTACAGACTCTGGTCCCACTTTAGCTCCTTTCTCCAGACGACTCCGGAGGTACTCCGCAGGCGCTAAGAGAGCAGTCAAACCGCCTCCATTTTTTGATGTACACGTTACACTGCCTCGCTTCTCGCCAGCCATTCTGTGGAAAGATGACGGCTTATTTGTGCCTTGGCAGCCCCGTATACCGCGGACAGGCGGCGTGGGACGGATGAAGCCGCCACCCGCGCCGTGCGCGACCTGGGCGCGATGCGGTGCGAATCCGCGGCCCACCCGCTCCCTTCTCCCTAAGCAGGCCGCCACCCGCATCCCAGGGCCCGCTGCGTTCCGCCGGCCGGCCTCCCCGGCGGGCCGCTCCCCGGCGGGCCGCTCTCCCGCCTCGGGAGCCCTCGCAGGGCCGGCGCGCTCCCTGCAG
>JANZLQ010000041.1:22733197-22746836 GCA_026212715.1 Elanus axillaris
CCGCGCCGCCGGGCGCCACCTCCCGCGGCCCCGGCGTCTCCAGCGCCGCCTGCCGGGCCGGTGCGGGGCCTCCGCTGCTCCAGGCTCCCGAGAGGCCCCTCGGGCACGTCCGCCGCGGGTCCCGCTCCCCGATCTGCGCCGCGGACCCGGTGGCCGCACGTCACCGCCGGTGGAAGCAACTGCCCCAAGGCAGCGGGAGTCCGGTGGCAGCCGCCAGCAGCGACGTCTTCCCCCGAGGCAGTCCCCGGAGAGGCCGCACTGAGCGAAATGGGGTCTCGGTGCGGGATGGCCGTGAGCTGCTGCCGGTCCTCCCTCCCCTCAGCCCCGCTGCTGCTGAGGGAGAGCCCGGCGTCTCCTGAGGAGAGGGCCTGAACAACACGGAGAGGGCCTGAACAACACGGCTGCGTTACGTCTGTGCGGGACCTGAAGAAGCCGAGGCAGTGCGAGGTCGTCGAGTCCGGAGATGGCTCCTCAGTTGGTGCCTCGGATCTCGGTCCGTGGAGGGTTCTGAGAGCCGACGGGGTAAAGCCCTCAGCAACCTGGTCTGAGCCCAGGGCTGGCATCGTGCTGAGCAGGGTCTGGGGCAGAGACCCCTGAGGTCCTTTCCAAGCCCTTGATCGCATGATCCCACAATCCAAGATACTTTTCCGTTGTTTAGTTTTGATATGCCCCATATGTAAAATGATTCAAGAAGCTTTTGCTCATGAAGAGACCGCTGCCCTCCTGGAAAATCTCCACTTCTGCAAGGCAAACGCTAAGAGCCTTGACGCCACAGATCTGATTACACAGGGCACACACCACCAGTGCAAACAGGCTAAAAGCAAAGGCATAATGCTACTTTATCTTCCTGTAAGAGAGCAGAACGTGTGCCTTCATGTAACTCAGAAATCATAACTTTTTATAAACCTCAGAAGGATTGCTCCTCAGTGTTTAATTAGTAAATCCTTGAGGTTGGAGAGGACTTGGCACCGCTGTGTAGACTGGCAGTTGCACAGCCTGGCAGTTGCACCCCCTGCCCAGAGGCAGAGGTCGGATTGGTGCCATTGCAGCCCTCTACTACAGTGAGGAGCCGTGTCTCCTGCGCCACCAGGCTGGTCCCCTGCAGTGCTCCCCAGCCCTTGAATGCTCACTGATTCCCATTGCCCTCTTCATGCTGCAAGACACTCCACCAGCCATGACCCAGAGCTCAGAAGCCATCTCTGGCCCAGAAAAGGTGGGTCCTGGCTCCCTCCTGCCTTGTTAGGGCCATGAAAAATCCTCCCTCCCCTGAGAAGTTCTCATTTGCTGTAGGGAGCTGAGGACTGGGGAGGGCTACAGAGTATTTTTGGAAGAAATCAATATTCTTTTGCCAACTCTTGCTGCATACCACCAGTGAAGAGATGCTGACAGAGACTGAAGCTACACAGACTCTTAGCTTCTTACTTTATAGATCATTAACTTTAAAGACGCTGTCCAGACTGCCTGCTCCAGTTGAAGAGTCTCTCTGATTATCTTTCCAGGTAAATTAATGCCTGACATATTTCTTTATTAGATTTTGAAGGGACTAATAAATGAATTTACTAGGTGATTTCTTCATTTAATACTGCAGTTAAAGCCATCAGACAACAGCCGAAAACTGGTTTATTAAAACTTGCTCATTGCCATATAGCCAGTTTCATGGTGCCAGTACCTGTAAATCCTCACTGAACAAGGCCAAGTGGAGTTTCTCAGCTGGAGGTGCAAAATTTATAAATACCCCCCCCCCCCAAAAAAAAAAAACAAACAGCTTTTGCACACTGCTGCTTTTGTGCTCAAGTGGCTGCAGCTTCCAAAGCAGCTCAGCAAGGGCTCAGAGCTCTCCGTCCCTCTCTCCCCCGCTCCGGCGGCCCTGCTGTGTGGGGCACAAGCCAGGCACAGCCGACCCTCCCTGGGCACTGCTAGAGAACTGCAGCCTGGGGGGGCCAGCCAGCCCCTCAGCCTGGGCTGCTGGACAGCAAGAGCTGGTGGCATGTGTGGTGTCACCCTTCCTAAACTTAGACTCTGGACAAAGGGACCAGCAAGATGGTTAGCATTGCAAGTCAAATGATAATTTCCCATTAGATGTTAAAAACTATTTAATCGTTCTCAAAATACTTCTCCTTAGTTCAAAAGTAGACAAAGTAGATGTTTTATATGTCAGGAAAGACATTTCCTTTTTCCCAGTGGAGATGTTATTTGTACCTTCTAAACAGCAAAGCTATTAACAATAAACAATTCAATGCAAATAGGAGGTATTTATAAGCAGAGAGGCGCTCATGGGAATGAAATTATGAACACAGAGAGTCTCTTATTTCTACTCTTAAAATAGTCTCGATTTTATGCACATTAAAAATCCTTACTAAAACTATTTCTGACATTGCTACCATCCCTGGGATAGATCGAGCAGGAAGAAGCCTCCAGGCCCTGCTGTGCAGCATGGCCTCCCACCCAGGAGCCCTGTCTGGCAGCTGCCAGTGGACCCAGCACGTTGAGGGAGTGGGTGGGCACCCTGCTCCATGCAGCCAGCGCTAAACTGACTCCTGTAACTGCCCCACAGCCAGCGCGGTTGGCTGTACTGGGCTGCCAGGGGCTCGGTCCTCTGGTTTCTCAAGGGCTGCATCTAAACCAGCTGCCTCTGGCATGTTTGCAGTGCTTATCACAGGTCAACATGGCTTGAGAAGCATGCTTATTCTCTTTGAGTTTCATGGATATTTCATGTGTCTCAAATTGTAGTAGCAGTAAATTATTCCATGGTTTACCTTTCAGTGGCATCAGATACAGGACAGCACCTCTGCTGCTCTATGTTATGTCTGCTACTATACTCTATGAGTGCTAGAATCTACAAAAACTATTACTGTCCTCACGCGTCTGTGAGAAGGATACCAAAAGATCAACACACAGAACCATTTTTAACCTATAAGCTATGATTTTAAAATGCTCATTTCATACCAAGGAAATTAGTTTTAAGATGCCATTGAAACCTGCTGACAAAATTGAATCCTTACAGATAAACCATTAAAATGCACCAGAAAAAAATGCTTCCAGGCAAGGATTTCATTTGATTTCTTTGAATTGGGTTCTGGATGACTTTTCTGGGAGGGAAGAACAGGAAAAGAGGGGAGAATGAATATTCTGATGAAATACCTTGATTACCCGTCAGTGTTTGGAAGAAAAAACAAACATCAATTTGAAAGAATCACCTTTCAGTACAATTGCTAGTAATAGTGATATTTCCCAGGTGACCAGGACTACATTTCCCCTGCCTTGGCCCTGGTCAGCATCAGGGTGCCCACAGGCTGGGTGAGCAGAGCTCCCTGGTCATGCATGTGGGGAGGTGGGGAGCTGGACTCTGGCCATGGGACATCTGCATTGCTGGCCAGGCTCCTCACCAAGGGTGGTCTTCCAGCCCTCTGAGATGATCTTCAGTCAGGCACCTGTATCTGCACTGCAGAACTTGTGCTCAGCTGTGATGGAGTCCCATGGAACAGAGTGACTTTTTCTACAGCTGTAGCATACAAACAAGCAAAATGCAGTAACTCTATGATCCTCGTTCTTTAGAACTTTAGCTCTTCTATTTACAAATGAAAGCATGGGTGACAATGTCAAACTCCCAAATGGGAATAAACTCTGAACGCAAATAGAAACCCAGGGAACACAAATATAGCTTGACACCAAAGGGCATCTTGTGCAAGCAGAACAGCTGCATTCCTTGGACATGGCCATGCAATTGCTATTACAGAGTCAGCTACCACTTTGTATTCATGGACAGGGAGACACTGGACACCGCACTTCATCAGGTTAGAGTGGACGAGCTGTTCTCTCCCACTGTACACTGCAGACCTTTCTAGTAATAAAATGTCACTCACTCTGATCTTCATGGCTTGTCTTGCCACACCACCACTACACTAGCCTTCTTTGGGAGACTGAAGATGTCTAAGAAATGCTTCCCGGGGACATTTATTGAAGGTCAGACAGTGCTCTTCAGGCTCATCTTCAGCTCTCGTTGGCATTTCAGGCTGGAAAGGGCACAGTGTGGATGGCACAACATGTCTCCCAGCTGCAGGGATCCTTCTGGGCACAATGGGCCACCGTAAAGACCAGCGTCCCAGCAAAAGGCTTGCGAGGGACTGGAACACTGCATCCCTGTGTGGGTGTCCAGCTAGGTGAGGAGCGGGATTGATTTGGTCAGTGATTGTACTGTCAACTCATCATTAAAGAATTTACTGTCCTTTCATCCCTTATACTGCACTCTGATTCAGTGATGGAAATGCTGTGGGATTAGGAGAGCAGCCTTCTGTCCCCATCTCTGCCACTGACCTGCCATGTGATTTTTGCACAAGTTGTACCATTTTTCTGGGCTTGAATTTCAATTAAAAAGGGTTAAAGCAGCAGACCTCCATTGCCAGGCACTCTGTGGACCCTGGAAGAAGAACACTGGTTACATGAAAGACACAAATGCTCCAGAAGTATGTGAGCAAAACAATAGTAAATATTTTAATAAGGTATTAACAGTTGACTTAAAAGGCATTGTACTAATCTACAAAGAGCAAGACAGATATGTCTACTTACATATAGGATTCTAGTCTCCTAAGAGTCCTGTAATTTTTAGCTAAAGCCTATTTTCAGAGGATTATCGATTGTCTCTCATGGGCATTATTTGTAGAAAGTTCTCAGGAGTACTGTGTATATTTCAGCAGAGCCTGAATTATAGAGAGAACACACCCTGTTGCCATCTGTAGAGGAGCAACTGGCTTATGAGCGTGCATCACTTGAAAAATTGTATGTATATGTTTTAAATTCTGGGTCATTACATCAGTATCTTCCGTGAGCTTTAAATGTTTGTAAACAACTTATTTAGTAATGACTCCGCATTTAATACAAGCATTGTTCTTGATATCTGTTCCAGGAGTAATAGAACAGAAATTCTCATAATAAGTTATAAATTTGGGGCATATCATATATGCTTAATTTTGATATATTATAATATTTTGTAACAAATTCTATAAATTAGTTATTACACAAAGTGAACTTTAAAACCAAAATGTGGTCAAAGCACAGAATATATGAAAACAAGCATTTGTAGTTTCAGTCTGTGGAAATCTACCAGTTCTCTCCTCATTTCCTTAGGATATTACACAGAACCATAAAAACACTGGCTGGGGCACTGGCCTAACCTGCTGCTTACAGCTGGGCTGCCATCAGCTCTCGGTCAGGTAAGACGTGGCTTTCTCCAGCCTAAAACCTTCAAAGACCGGACTCCACCGCCTCCATGCTGCCTGTCCCCACACTGCCCAGCTCTCCTGGCGGAGAAGACTGTTGGCGGGTGCCAACAGCAGACCCAGGCTGTGCTTGGACCATCCCTTCACCTTATAGCCAGGATCAACAAGCCTCCAGCTCTCCCCTTGGCCACACACCCAGAGTGCCTCACCATCGTGGCAGCTTCTCCTGGATCCACTCCAGTATCTCCACATCCCTCTTGAACTGGGGACCTGAAACTGGATGCAGTTCCCCAGGTGTCCTTGCCTGTTCTGAGCAGAGGAGATAACAACATGCCTTGCTTAGCTGGCTGTGCTCCTCCTTGTGCCATTCAGCAGCTGGTGTTCCTATTTGTAGGGGAATGACCCCTTACCTAACCTGGCACCCACCAATATCTCCAGACCTTGTGCAGCAGTCACTTCCCAGCCTGCGCCGATAAATGGGCTGATCCTTCCCCAGGGGCAGGACTTGGCCCTTCTCCTTGTTGAACTTAAATACTTCTGTTGGCCCAGAAATTTCCTCATGGTCCCTTTGTACTGAATCTCTGCTGCGTTTTATGCAATCCACTCCCCTAATTTAGGATCGCCTACAGATTTCCCAAGGGTGCACTTTGTCTCCTCATCCAGGATGCAAAATGATGTGAAACCCCACTGGTCCCAGCATCAGCTCCAGTCGCTACTGGGCAGCCACCCCTTGAACCCAGCCAGTTCCCATTGCACCCAACAGTCGGTCCATCCATCCCAGCCTACCCCATATCTCCCCAGCTCCTGCCTGGGAGTATGGTGGGAGATGGTGTTGAGGTCCCCACTCAGCCCAAGCACGTGGGCCCCCTGCTCTCCCCTGTCCCACAGACCCAGTCGTCCTGCCAGAGAAAGCCATCAGGCTGCTCAAGAACCATCAGCCTTGTGAAACACGTTGACTGGTCCCGATTGATTTCTTGTCTTTTACATTTGGAAACAGATGCCAGGGGACATGCTCCATGGTTGTTCCAGGACTAAAGTGAGGCTCACCAACCTTTTGCTCTGAGTCCTCCTTCTTCCCCTTCTTAAAGATTAGGGCTGTATTGTTATTTTCCGGTCACAGTCCTCTCCTAATCACCATGATTTTTCACAGGTGATACACAACAGCTTGCAGTCACATCGACCAGCCCTTTTGGCATCCTCTGAGAGTCCCCACCAGCCCCCAGACTGGTACAAACCCAGTTTCCCCAAGCAGCTCCCAACCTGCTGTGCTGTCACTGCGGGCTGTCCCTTTCCCCACGGCTCATACACTGACTTTGCCTGCAAAGACTGGGAAAACATGTCTCAAGTCCAAACCATTTGAAAGAGGGTTTTCACACTTGATTTACTGAAGGTTTGGGAAGTTTGTGTTATGCTGACATTAGGCCTGAAGCTGTGCTCTGCTGAAGCACGGCTCCATCATATGCGGAATGGGATACAGCTACGGACAGGGATGGGACGCGGCCAGTACCTTGTTCAGAAGCTGAGCTGACCTTGCATTAAGACAGACTCACCTCTCCACTGACATTTGGCATGGGCGGATTTTCTTGCCGACTAAATCACAAGCGGGAAGCGTGAGCAAGGATGCTCTTTGGAAACTCGCCCAGGTTGCCATTAGCGGCATGCCCGGATGTGTGGCACACTCTGGAGCCCCCACAGCCCCCGTGGGATCCCCAAACCCTCCCATCCAGGGACAGGAGCACTGCCGGTATCGGGAATGTTGGCTCTGCCCAGCATCCTCACCACCCTCACTGCCCACCGAGCAGCTGAACCTAAAGCTGTCCGCGGAGGCCAGCCAAAATGCACAGAAGTGAATGTATTCCCTTTCTTTGCAAAAATTCAGAAAATGAGCTGCATATCACGAGTGCCATCTACTGATGCTCTCGCCATCCCGCAGGAATCCAGTTCTGCTCAGGCTGGATGCAGCCGGAGTGCTTCCAGCCACCCTGCCCCTCACACCGCCCGGCCACGGAGAACAGCGTCTGCCTTGCAAGTGGCCTTGTCGCTGCTGTTTCTAAAAGCCAGGTGCAGATGAGAGAGCACAAACCTGCCTCTGAACAGTACGTTGTCCTGTTGGAAGCAGGGAGCACAGCCAGGAAGGACACACCAGCCTCCGCTTTCCCAAGACCCTTGCAATAGACAAAGCCGTGTCACCTGGCAGCTTCACTGCTGAAGTCTATGCTAGCAAACGGGTTTTCACTGCCCTCACAGTAGATCCTTTTGTTCCAAAAAATCACTTTTTCCTACAGAGCAGCTGGTTGCCAGCAGCACACTTGCCCAGCAGTGATTGTGTGGCCAGCCAGGCTCCAGGGGCAGAGCCTGTTTTCAGCTGGCTCTGGACCCATGCCGTGAGCTCTCGAGACCCGGACAGCTGTGAGCAGCGGTGGCATTCCTCCTGCAAAAGCAGACTCCTTTGTAGCTACCACCTGCCCTTCGTGATTCGGCCTGCCCTGTCCCTGATGCCGTACTTCTTACACCATGGGGATACTGAAAGGAGTCACCTACTCAAACTGAGTGACCTGAGCTGGTTGCCCTCACACTAGGGAACTTGGTCATGTGTGCAGAAAGATCATCTTAATGTCACTGTGCAGCATAAGCAATAACCAGGGGAGCACCGGTGAAGGTCATGGGGGAGCAGAACAACTTGCTGGAAGCTGGCTGTGGAGAAAACCACAACTCCCTGGGACCTTGCGACAAGCCAAGTGGCAGAACTTTACTTCAGGTCCTTGCGGGATTGAAAATGACATCCCAAACATTCACCCTTGTTTTCTGCTGCAATCCATGCTCCTAACAGCTTCTGAACCCATTCAATCATTTCAGCCAGGGCTTGAAATGGAATCAAGGTTTCCGAGGCAAGGGGGCTCCCAGATAGCAGGGAAGGGTTGCTGGGCAGAGAGCAAGGCAGGGAAGGGCAGAGGGGCACGGGGAGTTTTCCTCTCAGGCAAAGGCAACTCCAACACCATGTTCAAGGGAGCCACTCTCCCAGCTCCATGAGGATGCCTTTGCCAGCTCTACAGACCAGATACACCACACTGGCACTGGGAGCGCAGAAAGTGGCACACAAGAAATGTTTGGGCTTTATCCCATGGGCTTGAGCATCCTCCTCCTCCCTGATCAGAGATGTCTCATTTCAGCAATGTACTGTGACGAAGGCTGCTGCCCCACAGCCCAGTCATGAAGGTGGCTGATATGGGGATAAACCACGTTTAGCACCACTGTGTTGTTTGTTCCCCTAAAGCATATGAAGCAAACCATGACTTGCACGGCTACACATCTCCAATGGCACTGCCCTCCAACATGCAGCCGGCAGCTGCCTGCACACCTACTGCCAGCTGCTGCCAAAATAACCTCACTTACTGCAAGAGTAAAAGTCTAGGAGTTATGACTGTAAAATCCAAACCTTTTGTCTACAGAAATAAAACTACAAGAGGATATTTAAATTCTACGCAAGAAGGAGAAGGAAGAGAAAGTGATAAATTAAGTAGCAACCAAATACTACTTTGTAAGTGTTTCATACCTAAAGGTCAGTTTTTTTAAAAAAGATACTAAGGTATTAAAGTACCAATGTGTCTTTTATTTTCCACGTACTCAGTGTTTAACTGAGTAATTATACTGCCAGTTGCTAAAATGATGGTATTCAAATGAAAAACATGTTTACAAGTCCATGATCAGTAAGTCTTTGCACTTCTGTGGAGACAATGTTGGAATAAGTATTAAAAAGGCGAAAATTGTTGTGAACCCCTCTGATAGATATAGTCATACCAGTTAGACAGTCCCAGCTGCAATGCTGTTAAGAAGCATTTTGTGTTTCAATTTACAGAAGTATAACTGAAAGACAAGATGCTAACTCTCAGAGCTCTGGAAAAAACTCATCCAATTCCAATTTCAAGAGAGCTTTTTCCCTCTGCAGAAGAAATCCATTTGAAGTTTGGATTTTCTTGATTTTCTTGATTTTCACATCTCTTTTGTTATGTCAGGAAACTGAAATCCATTTTGGTGGCATATATTCCGCATAGACTTCCAAAAGCTGAGTATTGTGCAAGATTAATGCGCTAGAATGAAAACATTTACACGCAAAAAGCCCCTGCAGTACTGCCTGAGGAATACATCAGTTAGAGATTTCTTGCTGTATTTGGGTTCTCAAATGTGAAACATTCAAGGCAAAAATACCAGGAGGAAGTACAATTTCCATATAAACATAAGAGGGGTGCCGTAACACATTTACATATTGACATGTTTCCATTTGTGTGTGGGACATCCCAACAAAATATACAAAAGATACATCCAAACCTGGGTTTGTCTTTGCAGTGCCAGCTGATAATGGGCAACACTATTGCAGTTATCTCTTACTGAAAATACAGGTGCAGCACTAGTTAGCTTTACATTGCACATATTTGGGAGATAGATTATTTGATTTTCACCTTTTCCCTGAATGGATCACCACAAAAGCATGACTGAGTTAAATTAAGCTTTTTTTCTCAGAGGAAATGCCACACTTCTGACATTGCCCACTCTGTCCCATTCTCTACTTCCCCAATGCAATTTAAAGCAAGCCCTGGCTTGTGACCTCCAGTTTCAAACAGGAACATGCACTCCAGTGTTGTGTGTTTGTACACTGTGGTCCATGGGCCTACCCCCCCCAACATATAAAAGAGAAAAAGTTTGCTGAAATTAATGTGACTGTGATTCACTCCTAAAAGGAGCTTCATCCTTACCCACTTACTTCAGAGCATCTCCATTTGAGACTCTTCAGATTTTCTAGGCAAGCTGTTTCTGAGCAAGAGATGGCACATAGAGGATGCATTGTACCTAAAAAATCCAGCTCCAGTGAGCACAAAAGGTTAATGAACTTAAATTATGGGTACCTCTACATTTTCAGGTATCACAATGACAAAACAAAACCCAACTATTTTATTGCTAGTACCCTAAAACTGCCTGAAATGTACTCCATTTCCGCACGTTATTTCTAGCAAAATATGTAAGTTAAAATTCCTAATTGGATTATCCAATATGTGACACAGAGCGAGTGAAAATTTGTTGTTAAGGAGATTTGACAAGGTTTCCATTCAACAGAGAAGTTTAAATTGATTCCTTATGTTCCCCACTCCCCCCAAATTCAAATGGATTTCATAATCCTATTATCACCAATAAAATTGCCAAGTAATTTAAAAGTATGTTACTCTAACTACAAAAAAAAATCCTGAGAATTATCCTTTTTTCCAAAAATATTAATCTAGATTCCAGACACTATATGCATGCAAATAAGATCTTTAAACTCAGTGTTGAACAGTGCATGAGGAGGTAGACGCTGAACGGAATGGCAAGAAGCATCTAGAAGGAACAGGACTGTCGGATTTGGGCTCCAAAAGAAACGTTTGAGGCCAGACGTCTCCAAACACCAAGAACTGTTGGACCCCCCGGAGCAGTGCACCGAGCACTGGCCTCAGGAGCAGCAGGTGCAAGTTCTGGCGTCCCAGAGCGCTCGGCATGGTGGGATCGGGCAGGACCACCGGCTGCTCCACTCCTGCCCACCCTGTGCCAAGTGGTGACCAGGCGGCATGCGGCCCATCCCGCACGGTGCCGAGCAGCAAAGCGGCAGCAGATGCAGGCAGAGGCTGTGCCGCAGGGCTCAGCTGCCCGTTGTTGCCACATCGGCCCCAGGGCATGTGGCTCTGGGGAGGGTGAGCACCCGGACAAGGAGGGGCAAAGTGCAGAGCCAGCCTTTGGCCCCGTGCCGTGGAGAGTGCCATCAGTCACAGCGTGGGAGCTTGCACCCACATCTTGGTGGTACATGGAGAACAAGTTTATCTTCAGTTACCAATCTTTTCTCCAAATCCATTATTTTCATGTATGTTGGAAAATTTCGTATGTGGGGAATGAAAAAATTTGCCTAACGAATGTAATGGACTGAACCGATCCCTGCTGTAGCTTTCATGAAGTCTACATTTCCATCAGGCAATAATAAGCCTCATTTTGCCTAATATTAGCCTATTGTATAACTTTACAAAATAATTATGCCTTCCAAGCCATCTGAACAGCAGTGTATTGACAGTCAGCCAAACAACTGCGTGTGAAAGCAGACACACACGTAAACACATCCTTAATATACTTACAAATAGGAAGAAAGAGGTCAGCTAAAGCCTGCTTTTGCACAAAATAAAAAAAAAATATAGTCTGGATTTGGTTCAGAAGAAGCTTTGAGGAAGTCTTACCTTCATTTTTTCATTAACCTCAATTTTCTGGTCCCTTTGAGGACCTATGTGAATTACCATAAAAGCCAAGGTGACAGTTTGCTCCTTCCGTCTTCCTGGCACTGAAGGAAGGGAAAAGAACATACCAAGAAGCCTTGCTCAGGAAAAAATATTCCTATAGTATTTCAGCAAAACTTTGCAGTCCCAAGTGTGCCATACATTCAGGTTTCTGGGCATTGCTCACATTTAACCTGCCAACTGAATGGGTGCTGGAGCAGCAAGCACATCAGGACAGGGCAGGGAACACACCCCAAACGCCCAGCACCAGCAACTACAAGAGCCTCATGGCACCAGGTTCAGAGAGCAGAAATCTGGAAGATGCTTCAAGAGGTCATCTAGCCTACATCCTCTCTCCATTCCTGAGACAGGACCAACAGCACCGAGACCCTCAGACAAGGCAAGAACTGTCTGCCAGATCATCCCAGAGTCCTTGGTTCAAACTGAAGTGCTGTAAATCTCTTAAATGAGCTGTAAACAAAAACGCATCAACACTTCATTTTACATTATTTTCAGCAGAAGATTCTATGTTTTCTGTGTTTGACCTAGTTGTAAATTCATCAGAAAACTTATGACACGATTGCTTTCTCAGAGAGCAAATTATATCTAATAAATTTGTACTGTAAACAAAGCAAGTAAGCTGACTGCTTGGGAACTGAATTTTAGAAAGAGTTATCTTCTAACAATGATCACGTTGGATTTCTGTCTTTGTGCTGGCTATGCAAACCCTTCAAAGAGAAGTTAACTATTTTAAGGGTTCCCCTTCTCACCTTGTTTTGTCCCCTTATTATCCATGAATGAAGTACAAACACTTGTTGATTAGTGAGTTTATTTAATGAAACTTCAGAGCACACTGCACACAAAATACTGTCAGCAGCTAGCAATTCAAATGGTTGCTACTGATTCTGTGAAAGCCATTTTCAATTACCTCTGAAAACAATTATAGAAGCAATGCTCTTAAGGGCATATTTGGGGGAGTGTATGAATTATACATAGGACGTGAATCCACAAAGTTAGGATTCCAGAAAGCTAATAAAAAAAAATGATAAAGATTACCAAAGGACAGGACCACTTCAGTAGAAACCCATTTGCAGCATGCAACTCAAAGTGCATTTTTTGTGAGCAGACACTGGAAAGAAAACAAATTCAGCTTCCTTACAAAGATTCTCTCACATAAACCACAACAATTATTCTACCCAAGAAAATTCAGCAGTAGCTCTAAGTGCAGAGTGAGCTGGTGCAGCACAGAGCAGTCCCCTAAGAGTTACTGCTGCTGCCTTTACTACAGCTCTCTCAGTTCACAAGAAATTCGGTCTTGCTGAAAGCTGACTGAGCAGAAGACGCTGCTAGGACTCTCTCAGTAAGAGTTCCCCATGCAAAAAAAACCAGTAATTGATTGTAGAATATGTAGATTTTTGCATTTAAAAAGATTAATTACTTTCCTAGTTTCCTATCTTCTTAAACTTTCCAGTGTACCACATTCTTGTGCTCTATTGTTTGCAATGATCCTTGAGGGAATGAAAGACATTTGTTTCTTAAAAACAATTACAGATGAGGTCTTCCATTGCTTCAGTCTGCTTTCTGCTCAGGACTGATCAGTAACATTCAGCATTATCCTCCAACCCATCAGACTACCAGTTTAAAGACTTCCCTGAAGTTGGCAAAATTTAAACACAGTGTTTCAGTTTCCTAAGTTAGTGCAGCTATACTTTAATTAGGGATCTCAAGGGCTCTTCTACTCTAGTCCCTGAGAGCGCTGCAAGAGCTGAACTTGCTCTGGGGAAGAGAAAGAAGGACTGAGCCGAATCCTTTCAGCTCCCACAGTATCATACCAGAACAAACCACAGAAAACCCCCACTTATTTGGGTTCTGCCACCACACAGTTGGGATGGACAGTACAAGGATAAAGCACATTTAACTTCTTGGCCTGAAATCATTGCAGTTAACTTCTACTTGGAAGGTGCAGGATTCGAAAGCTGCTGGCAACAACCAAACCATGTTTTAAATGCATGTTCCAGTGGTGTATGTCCTCCTGAGACATGCAGTCCTTCTTCAGGCACAGACTGCTCCAGTGTGGGTCCCTTCCATGGGCTGCAGTCCTTCAGGCACAGACTGCTCCAGCGTGGGTCCCCCACGGGG
>JANZLQ010000041.1:22750453-22766799 GCA_026212715.1 Elanus axillaris
GCCGGCTGGCATTGGCTCTGTCAGACATGGGGGAAGCTTCCAGCAGCTTCTCACAGAAGCCACCCCTGTAACCCCCTTGCTCCCAAAACCTTGCCATGCAAACCCAATACACAGTCACATTTCTTAGAGAGTTATTTCACTGAAACAACACCACCCTTGCAAAAGTTAAGAGGTGTGCAGAAAACATTCTCGAAATAACAAGTTATTCATGTTCTGAAGTGTCCAGTATGCCCTCTGCCAAGAACTAATGAAATGAGACTCACCTGGTCTGTTAAGATGCAGTTACTGTTAGTGCTTCTCATGATTTATGAAGCACTAAGTCAGGGAAATGCCATGACCTGCAGGGAAGAACTAATGAAACACAAGAGAGGCATCGTCTGGAGGAGCCTCTTACAGCTGTCACCCCCCTTCAGGGTAGCCATCCCTCCCGGGAGCTGCTCCGCGGGGCTCTGTCGAGGACAGCCTGGCAGGGGCTGTCATGCAGGGATGCAGACCAACAAACAAGTGCTGCAGCATCGTGACCACAGCCCATGGGCAGGAGAGGTGAGGACAAATGGTAGCACTCCAGACATGGACTTACAGTCCTCTTGGGTTGCTCATCTGGCTTCTCTGACACTTTTCTGCTCCTGCTGATGCCAGAAATGTGCTTATTTTCTCTGTAGCACTGCTCTCATGCTGTTGTTCACCCTCCTCCCCAGGGCCCAGAGTGCCCATGGATGCCAGTGACCCAAATGCTTCAGGCAGGCATGGTGCCTCAGCAGGGCAGGGTGCAGGGATGGGGCCAAGATCAGGACAGCACATCTGGGATTTAAATTTAAATCAAAATAAGCTCAGTCTCACCTACTGTGAGTATAGAGGGAAGAAGATTTCTTATTCAGATCTAGTGTGATTGATGGCCCTGATACCATACCCTCCACTCAGATACTGCAGAGGACTTAAATTAACATTTCTTAGTAGAGAACAAGGCTTTTCCCATGGATCTATGCCATTATATATTATCTTCAAAATATCTGCATTTCTTTCAAAGTGATTAGTGAAGAAAATTCATAACATTTGATTAATCAAAGAACCCAGCTTCTGAACAGAAATAGTTCCTTTCCAAAATATTACACTGATCATTGGAATTTAAAATCTGTGTTGAATTAAATGCTTAATATGCCTTTATTCAGCTTTAGTTTCTTCACATTGGTCTTTGATCTGCTGATACTTCTGTGCCATGGCAAAAAAAAAAAGAAAAAAAAAAGAAAAAAAACACCTAAAAACTATCCCTCTATCACTTCAAACCCTCAATTTTAGCTTTACGCAAAAAGGAGCAAGATTAGGAAAGACCTTCCCATATTCTGTATCTGATTTTATTTTCTGCTTTTTCTTGTAGCTTCTATATATTATGGAAGATAGAAAATGAATGCATTAATGTCATAACCAGTATGTGTTAATTATTGACTCTAAAAGGCTGAATTCATTTGTACTGAATGAGTGTAAATTATATAACAAGCCCCTTGATCATGATTGGTTGCCTTACCTTAGCTTTCCCTCTGTAAGTTTAGTCTTCTCATTTATAGCCTTGCCTAAGAAGTCTATTAGTGTATTTATCCCTGTTATTTAGATACAGAATAAATTAGGTTCTCCAGAAAGCCCCACATTAACATGCTTTGCAAGGACCTGCTAATCCACAGGTAACAGGGATCTGGAAATAAGCCATCCTTTTCCACACACATGCATGCAGAGCAGAGTTAGCGGAGGAGCTTTTTGCTTTAGAGAGTTTAGCATTTTTAGAAGCCTTGTAAATTATTTTGATTCAGGGGATTTAGGGATCAGATTAAGATTTTCCTGTGCATTTTTATGCAGTTATATGAAATGATTTTGTGGTTTGGTTTTGGGAGGATGTTTTTTTGAGTTATAAGGCATCCTTCTGGGGCAGAGCCAGCTCCTCTGAGCACTGGAAGAGGAATCTTCCAGGCTGGGGGTCCAAGCAGCCTCCGTTATCGCTGCAGCTCAGCCACCTCCTGGCCACCCATCACCCCGGGTGAAGCCATCGCCCCTTTGGCCAAACCCACATTTCACACCCCTCTCTGCCCATCCGCCAGCATCTCTACCCTCGCTGAGCCAAGCCGGCGCACCCACAGTGCAGAAGGCACCCACAAAGGTTTATCTACAGCTTGGAGTTTTTTACTTTGCATATTCATACAAAACCTCCCAAAACAAACCGTCCAGTGGCTAAACCCACCCCTGCAGAGAGAGGGCAGGGGCACTCAGCATGCCCCTCCTCTGAGGGCATCCCTGGCTCTCCTTGAACCCCAGCAGAGTTGCAGAAGGTGGGACTCCTTCTGCAGGAAAGCCTTAAAAGGACAGCTTGCCCCTTCCCTGGAAAGTTCAAGTAAAAAGGCTGGGGTGGGGTCTGTGCAGGGTGGAAATTCATGATACTGGTTTTAGGCAGAGTCTGTATAATGAACAGCGTGAAAACAATGATGGAGAACCAGGGCTGTGATTCAAAGAGAAGTGGACTCCTGTATAAGTACGGGGAATGCAGAAGGAAGGAGAGTCAGGCTTTGTACTTGTGTTCTGCGAACAAACCTGCTGTGGCTGGAGCTATGCAGAAGCTGGAGTTGTGAGATTTTCCACTTCTGGCAGGCAATATGCATCTCGTAGGCAAAAGGGAAAACTTTAATAGTGATGTTCAGGCAGGAGGGTAGTAACCAGGTACAGAAAGAAGGAATTAAAAGCACTTCTGGAGTGATGCAGAGGCACTGTGCTGTGAAGAGAAGCCAGTGTTCACAAAGGGGGTGACAAACGGGCAGGATCTAGGAGGAAGATGCAGAGTGGCATGAACCCAGGAAAACCTCATGTGCGCTGAGGGACAGAGAAGACTACTTATTCCATTAACCCAGAGAAGTTAGATATTCTAGAATGCTCCTTAGTCTTGCCAAAGTAAGAAAGTGTAAGAAAAGTAAATTTTAAATTATAGGGATAGAAGCTGAAACTAAACAGACCTGGACCAGAATTTTCTTGGGTTTTTTGTTTGGTTGGTTGGTTGTTTTTTTTATTTTTACATTTACAGGTAAGGTAAATAACTGTTGAAACAGTGTAGTTAGGAAATTAAGTAGATTCCACATTAACTGGATACTTAATGTCAAGGCGGATGGCCTCCAAAACATACATCCCAATAATTTGACATATGTTTGGTATATGGCCTCTGGTGAGCTTCCCTTAGGGCTTTTGCAGAAGAGTGGCTATAATACAAGTCTTTCTGGCCTTACCACTATTGATCTGTGAAACTATAAACTTTAGGTAAAACTAAAAGTAAAAACTATATGTAAGACTTTAATATGGTCTTCTAGACAAGTCCAGGTCCACTAGTAGAAAGCATATCTCAGGCTGTCAGGGCAAAGGGTGATTCTTCACTGGGATAGCTGTCTCAAGCTTGCTTTGCTATAGACCTGGTTTTTGCTATAAGACTGGTTTTTGCATGGTACCTTTACTGAATAAATGCATTGGCCAGTCTTTAAGTATCTGTCTATCTTGATGCTTTGGAAGTTTCCTGGCCAAAAAGCACAGGCATCCGGCTCATCAGGCAGCCCTTCTGCCAAGGATCTGTTTCCTCAGAACATCAGGGCAGCTGACCCACGGGAGGAGAGCTATGAAATACCAGTGACAATATAAGGGTCATCTAATGTTAGCTCGTACCGATGTCCTCTAGCCTGACCTGCTCTGTGGGTGTTACCACTCACGACTGAGAAATCTGGCTGTTGTTCAGTAGCATTTTAGACAACCCTACCCTTCCCTAGCCTTCACAGAGGGTGAGTGTACACAAAATGTATTTCATCTGAACTTTCTGTTATGACTTATTTTTATGAGTGAGTCTTCTGTGCTTGAGATGACTGTCAGTGTGTGATGCTTTCCCTGTCTGAAGGAAAGACAGTGTCCTTCCTGCTCCTGGTAGGAACTCTCTGGGCAGGAAAACTGGCAGATCAACATGAATATTAGCCGTGTTCTTGCAGTTACAGAAGAAAGCGGCATGTGAAATTACCCATAGCAGATAAAAAGGTAACCTCTTCGCACAGCAAAATTATTCTCCTTGCTCTGCTCTGTGAAGCCTTAGGGTCTGAGTGAACAGAGTTTCAGTAGTGCAAGAGTGTTCAGAACAGGAGAGGAATTGCTTTCATTTGCTTGGTATGATTTTGCTTTACCTTAGAAAATGCCACCACCAAAACTACAGAGGCAAGTTAAGAAGTGACCAAATTTAAAGTAGCAGTGAAGGAAGCATTTGAGGGAAAGTCACCTTTTGCTTTCTGGCCGTGGCCATCCTTTGCCTTAAATCTCATGCCTTTGACCACATCACTAGCCGTGTCAGGCTGCCCTTTTCGGGTCTGCACTGTGAGCTCCAGGCTGCTCCAAGGGGAGGGGAGCAGGGGCTGGGGAGCCCTCCAGCAGGCTGGCCACCAGCAACAAGTCCATAGCACCCAGCAGGCTGGAAGCTCATTCAAGTTGAGTGGAGAAACCCAGCAATTCCTCTCAGAAATTCAGTTTCAAGCAAAATTTGAGGATTTTGTGACACTTCTCTAGAGCCTGTGGCTCCCTACTGGTTGGGCTTCAGGATCCCTGTAGGCTCAGGGCCATGAGCACAGCCAACATTTATATGGTGTCATCACACCTCAGGGTGAACCCTCCAGTGGGAGAGGGCAAGTCTAGTTGTTTGTTTCAAATTGTCTGAATGAACATTTTTTATTTCTCGTCACTGTAAGACTGTCGAGTTTTGTTTTATCTGAAAGCACAAATCAGGGGATGTAGCATTTCCAGTCACCAGGAAGAAATGTTCTAGGTTTGCCAGAGCAGACTAGCTGACACCAATAGATTAAAAATAAAGTTTTAATTTTTTCTAGCATAGCCTGCCTGGTTTCAGGCGTCATGCTCCAAGCCTACCAGAAGATAGTTAATTCAGTGTGCTTCTGAAGGTGATGGCATGTCAGTGAAGTGACATTATGCAAGATGATGCATGATCCGGTCAGACAGGACTGCAAAATCCAGTAGTTCTGTGTCACTTCATGTGCAGCAAAAAGTGGCTCTACGAGGCAGTACTTCCTGAAGCGACTTGTCTGCCATGCTCTGCAAAGCATGTTACATGCTCCAATGGTGAGAAAATGGAGCAACTAACGGCATTCAGTCCTCTTCCCCGAGTCTTAGGGAATTTGATCTTCAGTTCCTAAACAAGTTTCTTTAGGTAATTGCAAATGCTGTGCTATGATTAAGATAAGCTGTTATTTTGTTCTAGATCTGAAATTATATTTTCCACAGTCACACTGAATTCAAAAATCATTGTATATTCCATTTTTGTGTGTAACAAATATTTATGTAATTCCTTTAGCTGGAAAAAGAACACAGCTACCTTTATGGCTTCCTCCATTATTTTTCTTAATGATAATGCCAACTAATCAATAACCATGACACACTTTGGACAAACAAAGCAAATTACATTCTGTGTAACCATATAGTATCTGTGGTAATACAACTGGAAACGAAGTCAGAATTCCCTTCTAATTCTATTTTTTATGCACACTCATTAAAATTAAATTGAATGCACTCACTTGCAGCCCTTGACCCAATTCACATTTGCTTTGTGTCAGATCTCTTCCAGCAGAGCTCTAAGGAGAAGCCAGCATAACCGCAGCAGAGTGTAAGCGAATGGTCCAAGACATGGACATTCTATCCTCGCTTAAGATTTGCCATCCTGTTACAGTGCTGTGACCTTCCTGCTGGCTTGAAGAAATTCTGAAACAAGGGGATAGCTTCATTGTGTGAGCAGTAATTATTGCATTTCATTTTTCTTACATATTTTTCCCCCAACCTTTAGAAATCTTCGGGCATATTTTCAGACCATCAAGCCTGAATTCATATTTGCACAATCCACCTGCTGAAGCCAAGTTTCTCCTGTAATTAAGTGAACGGCATGCAGAGCAGTGCTGACCACCTGAAGCCTTCTGAGGCTTCAGTCCTATTGATCTGGGCACTAAGCAGGGGAAAGCTGTTATAAGCACTAGTGGATTCATATCTATATACCCAGTCTTTTCTGTGCTCAAACTCATTTCTCTGTTTGGGAAGTTGAACTGGAATTGAAGAGCATGAGTTAAATATTTCATGTTGTGCTGGAATGTATAATTCATGATCAAATCCTTCAGAAAGGAAAAGATAAGATAGAGCTGCAAAAGCTTTAAATAAAGTATTTTCTTTAGCTTGTAGACAGACTGCTGAAAAAGTGCTTTTTCCCATTTCTGTTGCTGTTATAAAGAAAATTAGAAAATAACATGTGATAGCAGTAAAAACAAAAATGTTCAAAGTAGATTTGAGAAATTATTTGTTATTGTTTGTAGACAGATGCAATTAATGTTTTATACATGCTTCTCCAAAGGCACTCTGTTGCACTTCATTCCTCCACATTTCACACCCTCCCTTAGGAGCAAGATGTGTTGGCCTCAACATGTAAACAGCTCCATACATTGTTAATTTGTTGTGCTAACCTCCGGAAGTCACAGACGGGGATATTTAACAGTGCGGATTTTACAGAACAGGCTCTGCTCCATTGAGACGGGTGTGATTGTTTCAGCAGTCTGAACCTCGAAGGGTTTGTCATGCTGACGCATGGGATGGTGTGGATGATGTCTGTGCCTGCCTGCATCCCCCCAGGAAGGGTGCTGGTCTCCAGTCACCGGCTCCCACTCGGGACAAGGTGTGGGGTGGCAAAACCCCTCGGCTGCCCGCACGGTGCCCAGCCATCCCAGCAGCTGCCAGGTTGCCTGCCCTACCCTGGAGGAAGACCACCACTCTTCCTCAGCTTACACTCTGTCAGGCCAGCATGACTCTAGAGAAGCCCTCAATCATTTATTTCTGCAAAAATCAAGCAGTGCTGAGGTCTCTCCCCTGGCAGGGCCTGTCACTGTCGTTATTTATCACTCGCAGAGCTGCCGTGCTTGCTTTGCCCTGATCTGTGCTGTCCCTGAGGAGCACAAATCCTGGCCCCAGTGCCCCAGCAGGACAGATGACATTTGTGCTGGAGGGCTGGGAAAAAGTGTTGAATTGCTTCTCCAGCACATCTGAGAACCTCAGTCTTTCCTGTCAATGAGCACCACTGAGAAGAGCCTCTTTGCACCCTCCCTTCAGGTATCTATCCACGTGGGTAAGATCCCACTGAGCCTTCTCTTCTTCAGGCTGAGCAGTCCAAGCTCTCTCAGTGTTTCCCCATAGGAGAGATGCTCCAGACCCTTCATCATCTTTGTGGGCCTTCATCTGACTCTCTCCAGTATGTTTATGTCTCTCCTTTACTGGGGAGCTCAGCTCTGGATACAGTCCTCCAGCTGTGGCCTCATCAGTGCTGTATAGAAGGGAAGGATCACCTCCTTCCATCTGCTCTATTTGAGCACTGACTTTAACAAAAACCTCTAAAAACATTTTTAAAAAATAAAACAACAAACAACAAAAAATCCAAAGCAGTGATCATTTTTGAGGGGTCTTTTTCTCTTTCTTGCTCATGGTGGCAAAACCAAAGATCTTGGATGAGAGATCTTCAGTTTTTTCAGCCCATAGTTCAAGCAATTTCCAGTATAATGAGAGCCTTCTGGTGTTTCTCTGCAGCAGCTCTCTGAGGAAACAACTTGCTTTTGGAAACTGAAAATGTGCCCAACAGAATTTGTGGCCTGTCCTCTACCATTTCTCCAAGGCATGCAAAGTTTCAAATAGGCTCTGAAAGCACTGACTGCTGTTTAGCTTCCCCAAAATAGTGTTCTACTTTGCTCTTTTTCTGTAACAGAGGTCCAAATTGCCCACTGGTAGTTTACAAAAGCAGCAAGTTAATACTGTCCTCCCTTTGGTTTCATGGAGAAAATAATAACAGATCTTTGACAACTGAACAATAGATAATTGCTTGGTTTCTCTGTGCTTTCTTTGAAGAAATCTGTACCAAAAAACACTGACAAGATTTTCACATATAGTTCATCATGCCTATGAGGCACTATCAAAGTCTGAGAAAGAGATAGACTGGTGGAACCATGCTCTGCCCTCCCTGAGACAGAAACAGGAACAGCCAACAGAAAACAACTAAGATAAAGGGGATCTTGCATCCTCCCCCCACCAGGCAGAAGGCAGTAACTTAAAGGAAAGGAGTGAATGGAGGCAATTTTTGAGGACAATGATGGATGTCTATAGGAATGCACCTTCCAGAAAGCCCATGGTCATGGGCAAGTCCAGGGGGACCTTAACAGGAAAACCTAATGTAAAATGTATGCAATTATAATTTGGGGTAATCAGTGATATTGGCAGAGTTGCTAGTTGAAAAACCTAGCATGGTGTTCATGCCTTACACACCTTGTCTTGGGATGCATACTCCTAAATATTCTCTCTAGCTGTTCAAAGATTTTTTATTCTAGAGAAGACAATTTCAGCTGGAAAAACTTAGTACTTCTGCATACTGCAGTTATGTTTCCCCCCCTCAAAATAAGAACCTGCTTCCGTTCTAGTGACCCACGTTTCCACACTACTGCCTCGGCGTGCGTGTAGGTCCAAACGATGCTGGCATGCAGACACCCCCTGGCCAGCGCACAGATTGTCACCAGTCGGTTTTTGCAAAAATTCGCTCAGAAACTGAAGCTGCAGCTTCTTGGAAGTGTAAGCATCGGACACCACGTCTTTGTTTTGCAGATGCAGAGAAAGTTCTCCCCGTAGCCTCAGAGAGGCACTGTGCCACACGCCAAAGCAGATTATTGGTAAAGTGCCATGGGCTATCACTTTGCTTTAGTTAATTTGGTGAGCTTTAGTGACTCCCACACACTGAGAACTGCGGGAGACGTAAATATTTAATATCAAGGCATAGAGAGCTGCTAGCAGTTGAGGCTGGCTCTGCCTTTACAACCTAAAGTTGTAAGGGAAGAAGTCCGGAAATCAGAAAGTAAAATCAGGGTGTCTGAAGATAATTCAGACTGATGATTTTTGGTGCCGTGTTACATACCAGCCAGAGATGTGCAGTGCTAAATTCCCTGCAGGAGCACCTTCGTAGGCCGGTATCAACGCAGGCTGCCTGGAGGTGTTTCTCGGTGTGAAGCAGATTGCTGCTGGTGGGGGAACAGCCTTCGCCATCGGTGGGGCGGTTGCGGCAGCAGCAGCAGGTCAGTCGCTCTCCACCAGCCAGCCCGCACGTCAGAATTAGGGTTCAGCTTATGGACACCTTCATGTCGATACTGGCTGCCTCTTGCTGGCCTCCAGCTGCATCCACAGGGTCCTGCTCTCCCGAGGGTCTGGACCAGAGGTCAGCTCAGGCGCGCTCCTGTGAAGTCCGCCAGCACAGGTGCCTTTCCATGAAGTCTGAACCTGTCTCTCTCTTTTCTTTACTTTGGGGGCAGGTATGCATATCTTAGGAAGTTAAACGTGCTCAGGACCGTTCCCTGGCACTGAGTCTGCAAGGCATGATATAGATGCTTCTCTTAACGCTAAGCTGTCACACAGGGGCCACATCCAGAGAAGGGACGCTCTCTTCAGCTGCCCACCGGGACCTGTCCATGGCCTGTATTTGCTCCAAAACCATCTGTTCTGTGAGGAATGGATTTCACCCTCATTTTTGATCCTATTTTTAGGACCTGTTTGTTGTGGCAGGACAGGTCACCCCTAGCCCAGCAACTGAACATCAGGACTGGCAGGGCTCTGCCGGTCGCTGCCTGCCCATGCCAGAGACCAGATGGAACAAAGTCAATGGCCCTTCACAGATCCTCCTGGCAACGGTGTGGGGAAATTGCTTGCCTCTCGGCCACACAGCAGACCCCAGCGGGGCTGGTGTGGTCATCTGGTGTGGTCATGCAGAGGATGCCATCCTGTGGCAGGCTCAGGTGATGGGGTGAATGAAGAACAGCATTTCTTCTGAGGCTGTTGAGGGAGGACTGTTAGGGACAACCACCCTGTGCCTGCAGCCACGGGGGACGCCTTGGCTGACACCCCACTCTGCGACGCCGAGATCCCGCAGCGAGAGCCCGGCACTGCCCCGTGGCTCTGCAGCCAGGTGCCGTCCGTGATCCGCCTCTGCCCTTTGACAGCCAACTTCAGAGAAGTAAAGTCAGTGCGTGAACAGCATCCAAAGAGGAAAAACAGTGCATTAAATATGCAGACAGACCTTTTGAAGGGGCCAAGAACACCAGCAGACTCTGAAAATTGCCAGATGACATCAGTTAGCATTAAGATAAAGTTAAAAATTTATTGGTGGTGTTTCATACAAATATCAATAAATAGATAAATAGACCTAACAGGAACTGTTTGTGTGAACGCACAAAATAAAATCTGTGATCAGGAATTCCATTAAAGGGCGCCAACCTCAGACTCCAGATAAACAGAAAAAGTAGAAAATTGCTCAAAACTGAAGACCGTATCAGAGGTCTTTTATTATAATTAACTGCTTTTTCAAGCTTCCCTGTTGAGATTGCTATCAACCTGTAAAGTCCCGCTATGTATGGAATGCTGAGATTATTAGCTTTACTAAATGAACTTGGATGCCAAATCCCCTTTCTCCTCTGCTGAAACAGCATCTTGGACAGTGTTAGCACAGAGCATCCACATCACTCTATCAGGGTCCTTATTGAACTTTTCTTAGATGTTTAAAACATCTGTGAATGAATTTACGCTTGAAATTGAATAGCTTTATTCTGCTCAAGGGTGTTAGTGCATTAGAAATGTCAGCCTTCGAAAAAGGTATCACAAGGCATTTAGTTATAAAAAGCAACACAATTTTATTACCTGACACAGGAAAGCTTAAAGCATTTCAGTTAAGAGACACGGCTGATTTTCACCTAAATACAGCAGGAGAAATATACTGTCAGTTGTTTCCCAAAGCCAACCTATCACAAAGCTGATGCAGCAAAATTGTGCTCATGAGTTCCTGGGAGAAATTTTTTTTTCCTTTTCTTTTTCTCCCTTCTAACGAAACATAAAAGCACATGGTGAGCGCAAAGAGCCAGTCAGAAAACAGACAAGATATTGTGAAGAATTCAAAGGTGTTTGGAAGAGGTCATGAAGAAATCAAACTCACTATATTTGCCATTTCATTGTCTGCTAAAGCAGCCAGGATCCCAAGCTCTCTGTGCATACCTACGTTCATTGTTGCTTGAACAGAGGTCACAGAGGGTTTGCTGCACTTCTTTTGCCCTGCATGCATTACTCATCTGTCCAGTTACCATTGCATCATCATTTTATAGATACCTTATCTTAACCTATGGCACAGACATGTAATTGAATTTGGTGTAGGGACACAGCTTTCATCAGTTAGGCTTAAATTAATCAAAAGCAAGTTTTAAAGCAAAGACAACTTCCCTTCTTAATTCGAGGAGAGGAGCAAATGCCCAGATGAAAGCTGCTTATGTCCTGTGTCACGAAAAGCTTAGTGAAAAGCCCGTTGGTAGTATCTGGTAATAACCAGCCTCTATTCTTCATATTGCAATCAATATTCTCTTGCATTTCATTTTCCTCTCCTTGCTTTCTGAGGCTTTGTTTCATCTCATTCATTAGAAGCTACAGACAGGCCCTTGATAGCAAAGATTTAATACGTACTGAGACCCAGTACACTTCCCCAGCCCCTGCCAGCCCCTGGGGATATGCAGCGCAGTCCGGGTGAGATCGCAGAGGGGAGCAGCAGTGATGCTGGTGCTGGCATTCACCCGCTACTGAAGGTATTCCCAGCTCAGGTGCTGAACATGGTGATGTAAAACTAACGCTGCAAAGGCACACATTTCACAAAACACAAGGGGTGTTAAACTGATCAATCCCTGCAATGCTCGGCGGGCAAGCGTGGGACAGGCTGGGAGAGGGCACGGTGCCATGCATGCACCCATGGGTGCCTCCCGAGCACATCCCACCAGCTGCACTGCAAACAGGACTCCCAGGTGAAAACTGGCAACACAACTGAGAGAGAGTTTTTGCTGCTGCTTTTTTTCTCTTCCTTACGTGTTTGATTAGCTGTTTTGCCAGGGCGAGGGGCACCAAAGAATACTACTCCAAGAAGCTCTGTGTTCTGATCCATTAAAAAAAGAGTTAGACCATTGTAGTGCTTGGACCTGGGGGTTGCCTGCAAGTGCTTCATCCCTTTATATGTGTTCTGTGTTTTGCATATTAATGCAAAATCAATGTACAAATATTGACCGGGATAAAGGAACACACATAAAAATTAGATGTTTATGCACAAGTTGCCCTTGGTTTCAATAAAATGTCCATTGACATTTGCTTTTAAACTTTTGCCATAACCAGAATAAAACCTTTGGTCCTACCTGGAAGTCAGAAGCCAGCAGAGCTGAGAGTGGTGCTCATTTTAGCAAGAGGCTGTAAACTGGCTCCAGGGCTCCCTGAGAAGGGTTTGCCCTCTGAAGGCTGAGCCTCTCCCCAGCTCAGCTTCAGCCCCATGGCCAGGGAAGCCCTCTGTGCCAGCTCCTACTGAATTTCACACGTATTAGCACCAACTTACATGTAGTTTAATACAGTATGGTAACCTCTACATAATTCCAGTCTCCCTGCTGCATGGTGTCATGTACAATGTCTGGCACCTCTGCAGGGAAAAGAAAAAAAAATTGTCTCTGCTGCTTGAACTTCTGTCTCTCCGATGAGGCTGAAGAAATAGCTCAGTTGATAGTATCATGTTAGAAATATTTTTGAAGTTAGATTAATATAAATAAAGAGCAAAGCCATACTGTCAAGTGATTAATTAGTTTTAATGATTGTGTATGTCTTGTTTCTGTTTTGAACCCTCATACGTGCATAGGTTTAAGAAAAAATATAATTAGCAAACAATATTATGATATCTAAGTTACTTCACAGGAGACCGATAGGACACTTTGCCCCTGAACAACTGAATGCTGACATGGAAGAGAAATGTCCTTTTCTCCATGCCCATGGCAATTTTTATGTGTCTTGTTGAAATGACCAGGTTTCTTCAATGGTTTTAATTCTTAATTACACCAAGATTCTGCTTCATCTGCATCCCCAGCACAGGAGAGCAACCCAAGAAGCTTAGCTCTCTCTGCACAGTCAATCAATACCAGCTCAGCGTACAGGTCCCTTCTGTGCTGCGCTCCCCTTCAAACATCATCAATCGTTTGTTTATTCATGACGGAGGAGCCAGTAGCTGAAGTCAGCAGCTCATCACAGGCTGTCAATCTGTCATTTTCAGTCTCTGTGAGACCTGGAAACGCATTGCTCTCTCCCCAGATCACATCTTGCAGAAGAGTGCCTTTTCCACCCAGTGGGGCCATGGCAAAGGGTTGCCAGATGCCGTTGCCAAGCAGACACGAGCCACTCTGCCTGCGCAGGAGTCTCCCACTCTGTCCTGAGAAAGCACGAAAGGCAGCGGACAGGGCATAGGCTGGCGCCTGGCTGCGGTGGGCTCCCAGCAGAGGGTTGCAGCTTGCCGCTGCCCGGGAGAAGGGGTACTCCAGCGGGGACATACTGGTGCTCGGGTCTGTCATCCAGCTGCGGAGCCGAGCCGTCACCCAGCACTGTGTCCTGTCCCTGGGACGCTGGTCACAAGATGCCCCTTGCCCACTGCGGCTGCTCTGCTGCACTTTCTGGTTTCAGCACTTGCCCTTCCTTCCCAGCTTCAGCCATCCCGCATATGTGTCTAAGGCACCGCTGGAAAATGCGTGTTGCCTGCAAAGTTCAGCGAGCGTTTCCCTGTCATTCAATGAATGTTTTTTTTTCCTGCTTTTTTCTGTATTTCTTTTTTTTAAAGGGCACATTATGAGACATGCATATGGGCCCGCATAGACACTGGCTTCTTACAGATTTTCAGTAATGTGAACCTGACTATAATGTCAGTATATTAAACTGTGAGATATGCACCATTTCTGATTTTTCAGGAAGGTATATCCTCATTTTACCAGTCTGTTTTTCTAAACACGTATGTTCTTATACCAAATTTGCATTAAAAGCAGGACAGTAGCCAGGAGAAGTCAGTGAAAACAAAGTTAATTGCTGTAACCATTAAGCACTGGTAAACAGAGCAGTGTGTAAATGAGGAGTCCCAGGTTTAAGATTATCGGCACTAGGATCAAGCTGATAATTTGTGAGTGGGAGGCAAACTACAAACAGCAACGTTCATCAGCCCAGATTCTGACTCAAATGTGATGATAAATAAGAACATCAATCATCAGCTGTGGGGTAGAAACAGCAAAAATATAAAGGCAAGCCTACACCTACTGTTAGAATACTTAAGAAAACTTTACCAAGCCTGAGATGTCTCCAGAAATAATGTGCACAGGTGTGTCGAATAATGTAGATGATTTTTAATGTAATAAACTGTTATAAACTGATAATATAATTACCAGCATTTATTCAGCAATCAGAACTGTTGTTAAACATTGATGCTCTGTTTTCTTCAGAAGCTTGACAAAGAGATTGCCAGTCTTCATATGGAAGTGAAACAAGATTTATACAATTTAGTCCAAGTACTCCTTCCGTCTTCTCTAGTGTTTGATCAAAATAAATGAGCAGTGTTGTGTACTGCACACACTGCTGACCGAACCTCACATTCTAAAGAAAACACTTCCCTAAAGCCCACAGCATAACTGTTTGCCAAAATAAATAAATCTAGACCAGTCCATTGAGGATCTGCCTACTTTAAGTGTATGTTCATAATGCAATGTTTCTTCTTTTTCCTCCATTTACCACAAGACCTATCCATGGGTCTGTGGCCAACAGGCTTGGTAGATCTTAATTTGAGCTTAATAATAACAGGAGGAGGTGAAGGAGAGAATAAACCCTGGATTCTTACTCAAAGGTTTTACAAACACTGGATGAAGCAGAATCTGGACCCCACTGACCACTAGGTCCAAAAAACCAAGTCCCTGTTTTCCTCCATCACAGCCTGCTCGCTGGTGGGGCAGGGTGAGGAGCAGGAGAGCCCTTGGCACTGTGCAAGCACCGCTCAGCGGTATCTAAAACATCCCTGTGTGATCCACTCTATTTTCAGCATAGATCCCAAACACAGCACCGTGCAAGGTACTATGAAGAAAACCAACTCCACCCCAGCCAAAACCAGTACATGCCTCTTTGTGGAGGCTGGGGATGTGCCATCTCCACTCAGAGCACTCCTGTGTGCAAAGACACGGGGAGCAGGTAGGAGCCACTCAGCCTCCCTGGAGGGGCAGTGACGGTGATATTAAAGCCATGTGAGACCCCCACTGAGCCCGGGCAGCCACCCTCCTCTCCCTAAAGGAGCTTTGTGCCTCTGGAAAATCACAGGCATGCTCTGCCATCCCCAGCAGAGGCCCCGTGCCCTCCTGAGCTGCAGCTGGAAGGAGAGAAGAAGCAGCTGGGCAGAGGACGCGTGGGCTCAGTGCGGTGGGAAGGGTGCTGGGCTGGCCAGGCACGGGGGATGCACAGGACACCCCCCCCTCCAAAAAAAAATTAAAGATGTGTGCAGCTTTTGCAGGCTCATCTTACCTGTTTCTCTCTTTTCCTGGGGCAGTTCACGCCAAGTAGGGCCATGGGGAGCTATGAGAGCTCATTGTACCCGCAAGCCCGTGCACCGCAAGCCCAGGCTGCCCCCTCCCCTGCCAGGCAGCGGCGCTGGGTGCCGGGACTGGGGGTGCTGGTGTGACACCCCCAGGACTGGGGCACCCGGCTGCCCACCGGGCACTGCGGTCGCTGCATGCAGGTGAGCAGCACGCAGCCCAGCTACCGGAGCTTTGCTTTTCCTATTGCAGCACTGCTGTGAAGGACAAGCGGTTTGGGAGAAATGTCACAGTTCTTCTGCTGTAATGAAGAAATGTGAAAAAACGGGGTGGTGCAGAGCCAGCAGTCACTGGGAGGAACTGTTACTGGCAAGGCGTGACTGAAACTGCAAGAGACATTTAAATCTGCTTGATAGGAAATGGTACGATCAAATGATTTAAGAATAAGAAGGCGTCATTTCCATAGCAACAAAAAGCAAGAGAAAAAATAGTCAATAAAAATTCCAACACTCTCTTCCTTGTTAAACCAGTTTTCCCCCAAATCTAGACCAGCAATAAACTGGTTAGTACCAGAGAATGGAGAACGCTGATACAGTGAGTATTCTCCCCTTAATAAACATTTCTGAGGATGCACATCTCATGATGTGGAAATAGCATATTTGCCAGCCTTAGTCAGCCAAAAATGTGCCTTACTTATTAATTATACATTGATTTACATAGTGATAAGCAGGTACATCATGATTTTTATTATTGTAATAGGAGATAAACCAAAAACATGCACATGGGTTAACAAAGCAACATGATTTCTCTGAGAGCTCGATATTTATCATTTGCTAAAAGCATCTTGCAGCAAAATGTAGATTTTTTGTGACTTGGAAATAAAAC
>JANZLQ010000041.1:22783732-22807411 GCA_026212715.1 Elanus axillaris
ATGATGGTATTTCACAGCTGTTCTCAGATGGCACAGTGCAGGCATGTTCCCCAGAGATATTTTTTCAGCAAGAAACAAAATCAAATGAAAAAGGAGAGATCATCATTACGAGCTCTGAGCTGGAGAACAGGCTTAGACGAGCCGTAGCGCTGCTGAATGCCCTATGAGATGAGCTGTCAGAAGCAATCCCAGAATGTCCCATGCTCTGCATACAGGGATGTGGGGAGCGCTGCTGCGATGACTGTCATTGCCCAGGTTCCCAGTGGGTGTACACAGTTCCTGGAGAGCCTTGCACAGGGAAGCAACTGCTCTGGAGCTGCAGCAGGGCTGGACAATCCACCAGAGAGCTGCTTCCCAGCCAGAGCTGAGAGAAGAGGTTAGCAAGGTGTTTCTTGGTCCCAAGGTCAGCGTTGCAAGCCATTACATCACATGCCCCATGTTACATGACTGCCTGGTGGGGGGAAGGCTGGTGCTGGGTGCCATAACCCATGGTCCCTCTTCCAGCTTTTCAGACCCCACCAACACATCGTGCCTCCTGCTGCTGCTCACCCTTACCTCGCTCCTTGCCTTCTGGCCCCTGCCCAGCACCAGCACAGACATTCCCACCCTGCCCTGATCCTGACCCAGATGAGGGTTTGTGAGAGGGGTCAGTCACCCTGACCTTGCTCACCCCAATGAACACCATGTTCAGGAACCAAGGCTATGCTATACGCATGCTGGGTCAAGCAGAGGAAAGAAGGTGAGCTGAGTTCAGTAGCATTTCCAGATTTGCACTACCTTTAAGGGCAGCAGCATCTTACCAATCACAGTGACAAACTAGTCCACACAAGAGTATGAAAAGTTTTGGTGAGATGATAGGGAGCTGTGTCAGGAAGCAGAGCAGAATTTAGACTTTTTCTCTGTCTTCTCTAATCCGCTGGATTTTTCTGTTCAATCTTAACTACAAGTGAAAGTTAACTGTTATGAAGGCAGGGTAGAAGTATGAATGCAAAGTACTCCCTGTGCTATGGTGTAAGAAAAGGTCATAAAGCACATCTTTAACTTAAGAAAGCAGGTTCACAGTTAGCTCCCTGAAGTTTGATGGGACAGTTTTTGCTGAAGGTGAATTAATCTAATGCTACCATATATCTGAACTTCACCTGGGTGCATCTCTGGAGAAAGCTCCACCCCAAAGCTTTGTCCATGTGGGTAGTGAGTGCCCTGCTCAGGTGTCCAAGTGGCTGGTGCTGGGTCCACAGCAGCCCCAGCTGGTGGCTGACTATCCAGAAACCCCAGAAGTGTCTTATGCTCCATGCGTGTGAGTTGTGCTTGGCTGCCTGCTCCAGTGTCACTCCTCCAGGTGAGCCCAGTCTCCTGCACAGTACAGCTCAGCCCAGCCCAGCCTGTGTGCAGAGCAAGCCAGACACATGCGCAGCAGTTCACATACACTTCCAGCTTGTCCAAAGGGCTCAAGACAGAGAGTAATGGAGTGTTGCAGGGAGGGAGAACATAAATTTGCAACTGCTGTGTGGCATTATGTTGAATACAGACTGCTGCCATCTGTGTTTGCCTTTGAATGACCTCTGAAGCACTGCTAATGCCTCCTTAGGGTGAACACAGAAAACACCAGAATGTAAACAGCCCTGAACCCGCATTCAGAGCAACCCTTCTGATCCTTGCTACATCATACTCTTGACATAGTATCTCTCCAAGCCAAGGAGCTGCCCGCTTTGTCAAGGCCACTAATACACATTTTACAATCTTTGTTTAATTTGGTGTTTGGTTATAAATAAATGATGCTTTCTCAGTAGAAGGTACTTTCATCAAGCCCACAAGAAAGTCTGTGCAATGTAGAGCCCTAGGCTAGAAGTACCAGTGTAGTAATGGTTGCTTGTGTCCAAGCCCCTGGGCACTGCCCTATGTTATGTAGTGCCCACACAGCCAGGATTCCCTCAAACCTAAGCAGGCCATGTTGGGAATAGAGAGCGAATAAACATGTGACCATCAGCATATTGCACCATTTCTCTTAAATGAACAGATGGCTTCTAGAGAAGATGTTCATCCATCAGTGCTTTCTACCCATGACTTCTCCAGAAGAGTGGAGGACTGGCTGCAGCAAGCACAGTGCCATGAGGTTCTGCACCTTCTGGTTCTTCTGCTGCAGGCTTGACGCTGCTGCTGTTTCCAGGGCTCTCCTGGTCCCTGAAAATGTCCCTTCCTCACCACTGTCTCCATGACCTTCATGGAGGGGGTCAGTAAATGCTCTGTGGCTGGACCAAGTGAGAGGCTTTCTTCCATTTTAATTTTATGGCTCATATATCGAGTATTTGTTGTGAAAGTCTCTGCTTATATACACATAGTATATTTGATATATAAACCCATATAAATACCACTGGCATATAATGAGGCACTGAAATTAATACAGACTATGTGCTTAGTGCTGCTGGATCATATTTAATCAAAACTCCAATTTTACTGGAGATAAGGAAGAAATCTTTATTGATGGAGATATAAAATATGAAAAACTGCCTCTCATAAGGAGGCATTAAAAACTAATTCACAGAAAAATCTAGCTTAGGAAATGTATTGCCATAAGAAAATAAGGGAGGGGAGAGAGAAAGAGAGACAGAGAGAGAAAAGGAGAGAGAGAAAAGGAGACAGTGCCAGAGGTGGAAACGTGCATAGATTTACAATGTACTGCAGAAAAAATATTCTCTTCTACATCTGTAGAGCCATGTTGTATAGTATTTGCTCCTAAAGCAGGTCTTTAGTGATGAACAGAGCTGAATGAGCAAGTAATAATGAATAATTAATTCACTGTATCATCCTTCTCTCTCTGTTCACCTGTTGTTCACAGCCTGGCAGTGCCTTTTACCGGGGTTCTGCAGGAGCAGCATGGGGAGGGGATCGCTTCGATGTGCCAAGAAAAGCATGGGCAGCATCTGGGAGATCCAGGACGGTATACAATCTTGTGAAGTTCATTTTGTTGCATTATTATCACTCCAGTGAGGAGATACACGACAGCTCAGGTCAGCACTTCCCAACCCAGTTACTCTTGGTATTCCCTGTAAGGCTGTGCCAGGAGGGGGTATTTCACAGAAAAGCAAAGGAGCTGGGAATACTCTGGTGTAACTAAATTACCTCCATATCCACTACAACACCAACCAGGTTGTTGGGAGAAGATTTTGGGGCTGTGGAAGCCTCAGGCAGATGCCTTGGATGGAGAATTACCATCTGAAATGACCTACCGTGCTGGAAATGGTACTGTGCAGTAGCATAATAAACTGTAATGCTTGCCTAGGCAGATGGGTGCCTGTTTTCCACCTCAAGGCAGGTAACAACATCACTCTGAAATTGCATTTGCGCCCATTTTCATTATCTGTTCCCTACTCTGTACTGAAGGGTTTTGTCTTCATGGTCACAGGTCAGCAGTGGCACTCAGCTGGGAGCTAAATGTAATGAAACAGGGGAATGGCAAGGAAAGGTCAGTGTGGAGGTGTGCAAAACATACTGGGCTGAGAAGATGAGAGAGGCAGTATTATCACTGCAGTTTGACTTAGAGCACTGGAAGCAGCCAGCCCTGGTGCAGCAGTTGTAACCTGACTGGTGTCTCCCTGCCGCTTGCATGAATGTCCCAGCCTGTCCAGCTGCAGGCTGAGAACTGTGACAAGGGGCTCGCTCACCCTCTCAGAAGCACCTCTTGGACTCAGCCACCCAACTGAAAACCAGAGGGTTTGGTCCTGGAATAGACAGGCAGCCCAGTGCCAAGGGAGGAAAATGCAGCTCATGGGACCAAGTGAACACTGAGTGCTTGGTGTTCCCTGAGACACCCAAGGCTGCTCGGGAAGGAGGGGAGATAAAAGTCCTGCCGGATGAATGTCCCACCTTTGCGGAATGCTGCAGCAGGGCTGTCAGTGGCAGACACGCGGTGGTGGATGGCAGGCTGCCAGCAGCCCTTGTTGGTACAGGCAAGTGCAGTGGAGGTGAGGGCTGGTTTCTGCTGGTGTGCAGGGCCATCGATGCCATGAATGTACAGCCCATGTTGGGCTAGCAGGCCTGCAGACACAGGTTACATCCAGGCTGTGTTTAAAGACTTGTCCTTAACTTACCATTAATATTGCTCTATATTCTTCAGATTATTCCATAGGGCCTGTGTTTTATTTATTTATTCTCTGTGTTTTAGCTCTAATGTTTCCTGTTCTGGAATCCTATTGCTGCACACTTCTCAGCAATGGTCTCTAATAAAGCAGGTGAGACTAATTATCATGAGCTCCATCTCATCTAAAAATCATATTCTTGGTATTTTTTCTATTCTTTGCATTTGCAAATAGCCTGTGCTGCCCAGCAAGGGCCTGGTGTGTTAATGATGTGAGCAGCCAGATGAACGAGACAGTCCTGTCCCCACTCAGCATGGGATGGCACACCAGGTGCAGGCACACACCATGCAGACAAGGGGGCTGCCAGCCATCGGTGAGACAGCCCTGACATCAGTACTCCCCACCACCAGCCCCTAGTTTTAAGCTGACAGCTGTCTGCAAGATTTCATTTTCACCACATTGCAGGCTGACCCCATAGGAGGAGAGGAAAGAGGTACTGAGGCCATTTGGGAGTGGAACAAAGAGAGGATTAGGCCTTGCACTTGCCACCCCTGGAGACTCGGACCCTGGGGATGCTGGAGCACATAGGGGTGACCGCTGCCAGATACCCCTTCACAGCCTTGGTGGCACTCTACCATGTCCAGCTTTGAAGTGTTTGGCCTCAATCTGCCTGTGGGGTCAGCTGTAGCATCTGTGACTTCTAGAGGTAGAAGCAGTGTCAGCAGCTCAGACTACATTTCACACTAAATAATTAAAAATAATCAACGATGAGCATTTAATCATTTACATCAAATGATGCCAAACCCTCCTCTGTATCAAACAGCCCATCAAAGCAAGCTGGTCTGGCTTTTGAGATACATGAGAACAGATGAGCCTCCACGGCCAGCGGTCGCAGGAGCAGCTCCGGACCTGGCATCCCCCCTGTGGCTCTGACTACAGAAGCATCTACAGACCTGCACCTTCCAGCAATCTCCAGCAACTGCCTGCTCACCTAACAGCATGTCCAGAGAAGCAAAGTGTGGCTGGAGCATCCACCACAGCCAGGGTGGCCGTGGCCACCAGACCAGGGCTGGGCTCCTGCAGGAGGGGAAGTCACACAGTACAGCCCTGTACTGTAGGAAAGCATCAGCAGACAGCTCTGAAGAGCAAGGAGCTGAGGAAACTGGCAGGTCTTTAAGGACAGCATCCTCCAAGTGCAAGACTGGTCACACCTGTGCGTGGGAAGACACATTAAGTGAGCTATGCAGGGAGCTGTATGCTGTGGAGGGGCTGCCGTGCCCTGGGTGACATGGGATGGAGCACAGCACATGCCCTGCTCATGCACCAGGACCCACAGGGCTTGCGCTGAAGCACTTGGGCAAAACTTCCTTTCTGAGCTCAAGACTTGGTCCAGTCCTGCTTTCCCTGTCAGCTGGTAGCTGCTCTCCCCACCGGTCTGGAAGTGAATGGAAAATACCTTCCCTTGTTTGTTTTATGGCAGCCAGGTCCGCCCTGGATTTATCTCAGAAAAACTAAATAGTCTGCAATTGCCAACATACTCTATCACTGTGTCCATCTTTTCCGCTAGGTGAGATTACTCATCAAATTTCACCTGAATTTTCTCCTACTTAAAGGCCAGGTTAGAAAATGTAAGCCTGAAAACCACCTCCTGCTAATGATGGAAAAGAGCTCCCCCAGCATCCTCACCTTGTGGAACTAGAGGTGTCCCTGCATGGTCTGACAGCCTTCTGGACTGCTTGTGGCCTTCTCAACTGCTTTCTGTCCGATACTGAAATTAAAAAGCATTATATGAAACCAGCTTACTGGCTGAGAAGTTATAAAAAATTGGAATTTTTGGAGGGATGGAGAAAACATCTCTTCATTTCTTTAAATTATTATTACAAATGTTGACAAACTGTAGCCACTAACATGGCAAGGCCCAATTGAGGAGAAGATAAATTAATAATATTAATATATTTTCTTTTGTCTATAGGAAAGTCTATTTGAAAAATATGAACTGCAGGTATAATAAGAGTTGCTTACTTTTTGCTGGCTGTTCCTCTACTTTTGAACCCAGTTAGCAAAGAGTTAATCATGCTGTCAATTAGTGTACCCAGAAAGAAACAAGTTTTTCCTCTTATGGCTTTCTTTAAAATTAATTTTCAAGCACGTGTCAACCACTGAACACAGAACGTGTATTCTGGTGTGTTTTGCATCAGAGTAGAGCATGATAGCAATTGAAGCCGTTTATTGTTTACTAGTGTTTGGCAGCTGAATTTTTCTCTACAATAAACTTTTACGGGCCACTGAAGACAGATGTCAGCAGCGACTTCAAGCCCTTTTATGACAGTAGAAAAACTGAATGGGAGTGCACTTCTGACTATCATTTAGTTTTTTCACTTATGCAGTGTAGGGAGCAGGTGCCAGGTGGGCAGCCCATGGGGCTGATGCAAGAAAACACCTAGAGCAATGAGCCTGTGCAAACTCTCCCACCTACCCCAACAGTGTTCACTTGCATCTTTGCAAGAGGATGCAACATTAATTCTGTACATTTGTGTGATCCTTTTCTTTCCTTTGAATACCAGACAGAGCATCAGCGGCTGAGATAAAGGGTGATGTATGGAGCAGCAAATGGTCTCAGATCACAGACAATGCAAGGCTGGCAGGGAGACAGGAGCCTTTGGCTTCTGAGTGTCTTACAGAAAAGCAATCAGAGGAGTATGCGTGTTGATTACTGTATATCAGCTTATGTCACAGAGCATGACATAAGTAAGCCATGAAGTAGAATCATTTAATTAAAGCTAAAATGCAGTGGCATTAACATGGGAGCTCTGGCATTTTTGCAAAGCAGGTATAAAAACTTCATGTTGTTTTCGACTATACAGAAATGCACAGAAGGCTAACACAATTGCAAAAAAGAATTTGCTAAGTGTATTATAGCCATAAATATGATGTATTACATCATAGTGATCTATTTTAACAGGCAATGCACAGTATTTTCCAGATTTTACTAGTTTTTCCCTGAATACTGAACTTTTGTTACTAGCATGATTTTTTAAACCAATGTTCAACATACATTTCTAATTTGCCTTGTATTTTCTAAACAAGTGAAGCAGTAGTGATCAAATTATCAACTCATTGTGAGACCAAAGCAAATAATATTTGGAAAGCTGAGCAATGAACAGTAATTAGGAGCTTTCATGCTTCCAAAGACATGTGCCAATGTGCCTCTGCATGTCTGATCCTCTTGTGATGCACTATGGCCGGTGACTGCCGGGGTGATGACTGAGATGCACAAAGGAACAGCACTATGATGCCAGGCCAGCGCTATGTCACGGTGCTGTGTGACATGCTGAGAAGAAGGTGTCCAGTTTGCATGATGGAGCAGATATAACTGGTAGAAATGTTCTGGGATAGAATTTAGTTGGTTATACTTTTTCCAGCATATTTGCCTCATAGAAAGGCTTGTCTGTGTATTTTCCTGTCTGTAATTTACATTTAGCATATAAAATGGGGATATAAATTGGATATTGGAATTATTAATAACAACATCATGCTTTAGGCTGCAATGATTGAAACAAGAAAGATAAAGAAATTATGAAAATAATAAAGGTTTATGTTTAGGTTATGCACTAATTTTCACCTACTAACTAAATAATGGAGGATCACATTTTCCAACTGAGTGTTCCAGACAGGAGCAAAAGAACTAGTGAGCACATCTGACTGTGAAAGTGCATAGTGATATTTTCCACTGCCTACTGTCCTTTCCTGCTGTTTCACATTATCCTTGGGACAGGCTGCTGCACTGCTGGGAATGGAGCTGCTTGCACTGCCTGATATTCAAAGAGCCGCTGGTTCTCCATGCTGCAGCTGTCCCTTCACACTTACCCGGGCAGCTGCCTTTGCCCCTGTCCAGAGCTTAGGTCAGAGTGCATGAGGGAGAAGAGGGGAACCATGCCTCCACTGAGGTCTCAGCTCTGCAGAAACACCCATCATATTTGTTTCCCTTTCAAAACAAATTTTCTGGGCTGCCCTGTGCCCCCAGCACTCCAGACCGGGAAGCAAACGCAGCAGGCAGGCTGCACTGCTCTGATCTCTGAGGTTTTGAGCCAAACTGTCAAGGGAGTTCTGGTAGGACTCAAACCCACCTTCCTCCAGTGGGACTTGAACCTACCGGTCCACCTCGTTTTCTGGTGGGACTCAAAACCACACTTGCAGCATGGAAGTTCACCACCAACCGAGGAGAGACAACAGTCAAGGCATAGACTTAAATAGGAGGTTTATCTTAAGCAACATGCATGCAGTGCCCCAGCCTAATGCTGGGAGACTCCAATGTTGTGGAAGGCAGGCTTTAGATATGTTACAGTACAGCTGTGTTGGCCAAGCAAATCACCAATGTTAAGCAGTGGGCTAATGAGTTACTACTACCTTTCCTGTGATCAGTCGCTGCTTGTCCCATGCAGGATCAGTGTCTGATTGTCCTGTGAGCATCTTGAGTTCATCACTAGGTCAACGTCCCCTTGGGTCACAGTACATTTCTCTTGTCTGAAAGTTTATATTTGGGATCCACTGATGTTACTTCTTAACATTACTGAGGAGATGGAGATACTGTTCAGCTGGTCACCCATGTTCCTCACCACAGAGCTGGGCAACAGCACACCATCAGGCATAATTAATTCATCTATGTGCAGAGAACACAGTGTGGGTGGATGAGGGCTTTCTCTAACATGATGTAGTTGTGCTTATGTTTGCAGATGATAGTACTGTCCTCACCGGTCCCAGTAGTTTCTCTGGAGCAAGGGCATGTTGAGCATTGCAGCCTTGGTTTCAGGATGATCTACATTCGGGCTCGTGGACATGTCTTTCTAGAGAGATCCAAGATCTCCTGTAGGGATTTTAGACACCCAATGAAGCTATTAGATGGCACTCCCAGTTGAAAAGCCTCAGCCTTCCAGTTCTTAGACACTTGGAATGGGACTGGCCATCAAGCAGAGCTCAAATGATTTCTGTTTGCATAGGTCCTGTCACATACTCACAATTTGTTGTCTGTGGGAGACGCACCTGTAAAATGGGGAGTTCAATCTGACTGTCTTCACTGAGCTTTGAGTGTGTCTTAGGTGGGACCCCATTCATGCCCAATGAGGTGCCCCTATCCAGGAGCTCCTCCTGCTGCAGTGAAATGCACAGCTGCTGCTCCTCCCTGCCCATGATCTCTGCAGAGACCCGCCAGCACAACCAGAAACCACCTCCTTGCTCTGCCCACCACAGCAGTGGCACACTGGTGAGCTGAGATGGGAGTGTAGCACCGCTGAGTTTCATCTGTACACTTCCCAGGTTTAGCTGTTCTGCCTGAAATTTCACTTAGAGTGAGGCACAGTGTCCTGGTTTCAGCTAGGATGGAGTTAATTGTCTTCCTAGTAGCTGGTACAGTGCTATGTTTTGAGTTCAGTATGAGAAGAAAGTTGATAACACTCTGATGTTTTCAGTTGTTGCTAAGTAATGTTTAGTCTAAAGTCAAGGATTCTTCAGCTTCTGATGCCCAGCCAGCAAGGAAGCTGGAGGGACACAAGAAGTTGGCACAGGACTCAGCCAGGGCAGCTGACCTAAACTGGCCAAAGGGGTATTCCATACCATGGGATGTCACATCTAGTATATAAACTGAGGGGAGTGGGGGAGGGGGATCGCCACTCGGGGATTAACTGGGCGTCAATCAGCGGGTGGTAAGTAATTGCACTGTGCATCATTTGTATATTCCAATCCTTTTATTATTACTGCTGTCATTTTATTAGTGTTATCATTACTAGTTTCTTTTCTGTTCTACTAAAATGTTCTTATCTCAGCCCACAAGTTTTACTTCTTTCTCAATTTTCTCCCCTATCCCACTGGGTGGGGGGGCGAGTGAGGGAGCAGCCGCATTGTGCTTAGTTGCTGGCTGGGGTTAAACCACAACACACAGATAAAGTTCACATGTCTTTTATGATGCTGGGACATTGCAGCTGGATTACTTACCCCTGAAAGTCCTGCCCTATAGCTGATTCAATTACATTTCTTTCTGTTTTATTACTGATGCTATGAGTATGTTTGCCAGACAAGCTCAGGAAAAGATTAATAAAATCTTTTCTTTCTACCTGAATTGTTGTTGTGATTCTCCTCTCTGTTATTAGGAAACTCAATCAGGTGAAAGAAACTTACTCCCAGCCTTTCTTACAGCTCTTTTTATCTATCTTCATAGCCATATATTCCAGAGACTAGACCTTTGTCTCTCTGGATGAGTAATTTTGAGATTTGTCTCTGTGCTGACAGGGGTTAAATTGGACTGGGGAAAAATTGTGTCTTTGAAAAATTATTTTGAGAATTTCCCTTCCAGCTTTATTCTGACACTTCTGCTTGAGGTGGCACTGCCCTTCATGAAGGCTGTTAGGGGCGAATGGTGTCCTTAATCCAGTGAAGATAAGTAGAGCCTGGAGTTTGCAATCACTGGGATTTCCCCACCAAGAAGTGTAGTATCCCTGCCCTTGCACATGCTGATGTGCCCCCTGCAACACTGACTGCCTCCCTGCATAAAACAGAGCCCTGTGCATTGCCAATGGCAGCGTGGGAGGGTGTGAGCAAGAGCAAGGCACCCACCAACCCACCACAGCTTCTGTCCCTCCTTGCCTTGTGTCCCTGGCCACACACATAGCTCCTCTGTTCCCTCTCTCAGGCCATGCAACACACCCCAGAGCTAAGGCTAAGGCTAAGACAGCACTGGGAACACCGGGCCTCTTGGTGGACACAGCCCAGCGTCCGCAGCCGGTGCTCACAGAAGCTGTGCAGCCACGCCAATCCCCACAGTCACCTTAGGAAGATGTTGCATCCTCATGAATGGTCATCGTTTGGGAAGGAGGTGGGTGGGAAGACAGGTCCTGTGAGGTGACATCTTGGGGGCTGAAGGCTCTGCTTGCAGGCTTAGAGGTTTCTCACCAGCCCCAAGCTTTGTGGCTCGGTGTGGCTGCAGGGATCCTTGCCTCCAGCACCCGCACAGACACACTGCTCTGTGCCAAATATGATTCAGCCAACGCAGAAAGTATTAAAATAAATATTTCTGCTTTAAAGTAGAATAAAAATTTCAGAAGTAATTTACACATCTGTTATTTCTGCTTCCAGCACTCAGCAAATCCATTTTTATTCATCTGCCCTTGGCATACAAGCATCTGCGATTAATACTTGTATTTATGGTGACTCTAACTGACACTGACATTTGTCCTCAGGAAAAGATCAACAAAAGGGAAAAGTCTTTCTTAGTCATTTAAAATGAATCCTGCAAGCCTGGGAATCACTGATGATATTTCCATACATTTTCCGTGAAATTAATGTAATTTCAGAGGTTTTCTGTTCTCACAGGAGTATATAGCTGAACTGTGTAATAGGTGGAGCTGACAGTGCTGGCTGTACTCACACGTGCTTATTCCTTTATCATCCACCGTGAAGTTTATTACCTTAGTGCCTAACCACCTCCGATGAAGGGAAGCTTTTGTTCCCGGTGGGAGCCTGAGCAGCGCGGGCCAGCGCAGGATGGAGGACAGAGGTGCAGCGTCCTCCTGGGCACTGCTGCTGCCGCCATCACTCCCGTCAGGCCACATCCCCTCCCCTGCTGGGGCCTCCTTCCTCCCTGGCCTCCCCAGGTGTAAACCACCTTCAACATCCAAAGGGAGCGTGCGGCTCAGGTTATATGCATCCTGAGGTGTTTATTCTGGGAGAAGGGAATAGCTCCTCTCAGTGTATGCCCATTGCCCACAGGAATGAAATGAAGCACGGTGCGGCCTGCTCTCCCACCGAACGACTCCACAGGCCAGGAGCCCGGGCAGGGCCGTACGCGGAGCAGGGCCTTCCCGGGGCAGCCGAGCCAGGCTGTGCTGGGCCAGGGGCCATGCTCCCACACCGGTGGGTGCCCAAGGCAGGGCAGTGTGGGGGGCAGTGGGCCCTGATGCTCCAGCCGGCTGCAGCAGCCAGGCCAGTGCTGGAAGAGCAGCTCGATGGGCCTCCCTGCGCCAGGCAATAGCCGCCATTCCCGCTCCTCTTGCAAGAGGTGGAGACAGCACGCGGGCAAGGCCAGACCGCAGGCGGCACAAATCTCAACAGACGTTTAGAGGAGCAGAGCGAATTCCTGATAGGATGAAAGAGAGCTGGTTATGAAAAATTAAAGATCGGACTCTGAACCGCACTCATCTCCATGTTAGATTTAGAAACAGGGCTGTACTCCTACCTCAACATGAAGGGGAGACAAGTGTGGAGAACATTTTTTTTTTTAGAGAGAACACCATGGGATAATTTATTTACATATTTTACATTCTGGGACCTGTCCAAAACCAGGAATATTTTTAAAAGAAGGCAGGGACTTCACTGAGAATCTTTCAAGCTGCCAGCCTTCATAATATTCCTGTATTTCTCAGAGCAGCTGAAGGCACAGAAGGGCATGTAGCCAGGATGCACCATAAACATGCAAGGCTTGTTCCTGCTTTGGCATCAGCAGTGGATGGAAGTATTTTAAATTTTAAGTGACAGTTGCCAGAGATAAAGGAAGAGATCAGGAATAATAATGATTTGCACAACAATGTAAAACATGCTTTTTAGTTGTATGGTCATGAAAGCATTGGCCATAAAACAAATTAGAAAATGAAGCAATGTACCTGTGGTGACTGAACTCTTCAATAATATTAAATCAGTGTTCCAGAAGTAAATGAAAATGTTGTCCTATTACTACTACTATACAAAAATGTATTTGTGTAGTGACCTCAAATTCCAGCAAGTACTCCAGGATTTCCTTTTGAATTAGCCCCAAATTTATGCCACTAAAACCTCACTGATATCACACTGGCCTCTACTCAGAAGCTGTTCAAACATAAAAAGAAATCTCCTAGTAAAAGCCCAAATAAAGGCATCTCTTCCACTTTCAGAGGACATTTATCACCACTTGACACTAACTACTTCAAAATAAATGCAGTTCCAAGAAAAAAAAAGACATTTCAATTTTCTGCTGACAGTAACATAAGAGATACTTTCCTGGAAATCTTTGCTGATAGGTAACAGGGCCAAAACCATCCCAGCTGCATTTCCCTGTTTGTGAATTCCTTTCTTCAGCAATGAATTTTGTATTCTTGGTTTGTTACCTGACAGACTGGGACCATGACTGAGAGCCAGCAATGCTTTTATAAGTAATGTATTCAACAGTTGACAGGTGGAGGTGATTATAGGTGTATTTGTTATTCTTCTCTCTTTTAAAACATTGATTCTTGCCTCATTATTGAAGTAACTAAGCACAGTTATGTGTCTTGGTACCTAAGCTCTCTGGATGAAGCCCCTGCTTACCTGTCACCCTGTGACACGTGGCAGGAACAGAGACCTTCACCCCACCCTTACCTGCAGGATGCTGCTGGATTCTTTCTACATGGGAACATGGGGAGATGGTGTTTCTAAAATAAATTCCATGAAATGAGACCAGTACTCCTAACTCATATTCCTACAACACAAACGCTGGAATCAGAAATAAGTATTTTACATGGCACTTCATCATTTCATGGGCTCTTCTTGAATTTAGAATTTCTTTGAAGAAGCATCATGTCATACAGTGATGGCTTATGTAGGCTTTCTGCAAGATGACAAATAGCACCTGGCAACAAAATATATATGAAGTCCTTGGATGTAGAGAGTTATAAAATAATAGTAAGAAAACTGAATGAAAAAGCTAAACTACAGCTAGAGAAAAAATCCAAAATCCACAAGAATGTCTTCTATCTGAATTCTTCTACTAGCAAAAGAAACATGCAACTGAATGTTTGTTACTTAAATAAATGCTCTTTTGATCCAAATTACTTCTGTGCTGTGTATATGTCTGTCTATGTAGTTTGAAAGTAGACATGTCCTCAGCCAGCTAGTCCTGCCTGTATTAGCTTTTACTTTTTCCTGCTTTAATGTGACAATGGTACTATGGCTGATTAGCAGTGAGGGGTCTACTCATAGGAATAAGAAGTAACAGTGCAATTTTTTGGCAAAGTGCTACACAGCAGTCTCAGTTCTCAAATTCACCAGCTCTGTAGTAATTTCCTCTTTGTGACAAAATTTCTGTCTGAGAAATACATTGAAAGAACAGTTTTTCATTGTTCCTCACAAATGCTAGAAGAGTGAGCAGAGACATATTTATGGATTTCTCTTCCATCAGCACTTTCAAGTTTACAAAATTTGACTATATTAGCATAAGGCTTATGCTTACAGCTTTTTCTTTTCTTACACAATATGAAAGGAAACCAGTGTCCTGAAAACATACACCCCTGTTATAAGCATACTGTTCAAAATGTGCTTGATATGTATTAGAGAGAATGGGGAAAACCACTGGTAAATGCTGGAACCCACTGCATCCATTTCAGAAGAATGTTGTGACAGCTGTTACATATTGAAATTAATAACCCATTTGCTGTTAAGAATTCTGTCCAAAGCTATTGCTTGTGAACTAGGAAGAGCATAAAGATTAATAACAAGCAAAACTGGCACCAGATCTCGGACGGAGATATTTGCACACAGGTGTTAGACCTCTTCTTACCTGCAACTCTGGGCTGGATGCCTGAGTAGATTTGCTTTTTTTCTGCCTTTACTCTGGTTGAGTATACAGCCTGCGTGGGGAAGGAAAGAAAACCAGAAATGAGGAAGAAATACACCTAAGCGGTTCTGTATCTCAGGAAAAATATGATTCTGAAATCTGGCACAGGGTTTTGAAAGAGTGTGAAATGTGTAGTCTGTACCTTGTCAATTAATTTTCTTTGTATTAATACCTATAAAAGACAGTCTCACTCAATGAACCATCATCCACATGTTGTCTGCAGAGTTCCACCAACAGAGGAGGACACATAATGTGAGATCCCCCAGAGACGTCTTTCTGTTCATTTTTGCATTTTGTTCTTAAGAACATGGATTTTAGGACCAAAGAGGACCATTAAATCATTTTATCTGATACACTGAGTTACTTAAGCCAGAGAATTTCACTTCTGATATGTGTGTGATCCCAGCAGCTTGTTTGAAGTGTTCCTTTCAGAAGGGTATCTGGTCTTGCTTTGGAGTCTTCAAGAGGTGCAAATCTGTTGTTTCCTGCAGAGTCACTGCCAGAGGTTAATACTTATCAGTGTTAAAAGTCAGTGCCTTTTTTCATTCTTGCATGTCATCAGCAATCTCATTATGCCTTTTGCTTTCATTTCAGATTCTTTATTTCCTGCTGTTCTCCTACCACCACAGCAGTGATGCCTTCCTTTTTTCTGAGTAAATGTTCATGTTTGTGGCAGCTGTGTCTTTAGCTTTCCTTTATCTAGCCATGGTGTTTCCCATGCTCAAAAGTACCAGATCCCCCACATGCATCCAGGAAGCTGCAGGTGTAAACACTGCAATTTCCACACACGACTGAATTAACTGACCGGCATTGACCTCCAGCTCAATCCAGTGCTCCCACAGTTCCCCCTTTATCCCAACCATCTGGGTCATCTCTAGTGCAGCCTACACTTTGCTCTGAACTGGCCACACAGGCCTTTTCCCCATACTAGTTTGTGAGAACTGTATTCATTAACACCAGCAAAATCTGCTTCCCTCTCTTCCGTGAAACATTGAAATCACAGATTGGTGAAGGTTGGAAGAGACCTTGGGAGGTCATCTGGTCCAACCCCATTGCTACTGGAGGGTCGCCTAAAGCAGGTTTCTCAGATTGTGTTCAGTCGGGTGTTGAATATCTCCAAAGACGGAGACTCCACAACATTTCTGGGCACCCTGTGCCAGTGTTTGACCACCCTAACAGTAAAAAACCAAACACCAAACACAAAATGGGCCTTGTGGTGTTCAACTATTTATTATTCATGAGGTGACAGCCACAGCTGGGGCTAGTTGCTGATGCCAAGAAGGGGATCACTTATCTGAGGCAAGGACAGCAAATTGCATTAAGCAGCAGGTGGCCAAGAACATGCTGGATGTAGTTTTATGCCACCAGATTATTACAGACCTGCAGGAGCCATCCCTTAACTTCAATTCCCAGGTTTGCACAGGCAGCTAAGCTCTCTTGCTGCCTCTTGAAATGCACACATACAAATCAGACCCAGTCATTTGAAAATGCCATTTCTATGAATGTCTCTATAAAAACTTTAAAAATCAGTGTTATGAGCATCAGCCATGTTAAAGAAATTACTTTCAGACGTGGAAATTGCTTTCTTGCCTGCCAACAAGTGTTTGGTGAGATGAATTATTGGAACTCAGTTTGCTGGAAAACAGACATTTTTGCTGATAGAGAAAATCCAGATTGCTTTATAAAAAAACTGATCCACCTTGTTAGAATTCTGTGAAGAAAATTCCCTGTTCTTACAGCAGTGACAACTTTCACTACAAAGATTTCCTTTTTCATCTGCTGTTCTTTCTCTGTGCTTTGTAAACTAGCACATTGTTCTGTGTGCCTGCCCTGGAGTGCTACTACACAACTTGTGGAAATGAATGTTCCTGTATTTTAAAAAATAAATAACAAAAATTAATTGCACTTCTGTTATGCAAAACATGTACCTTATACAGGGCCCTAAACCAGCTCCCAAGATCATCATCACCCTTTGCTGATTTTGTTTAATAAGTATGTGAATGAGTGTGTGCACAGTCCCTCATATTCCCTGGCACCTTCCCTTGGCCAGCAGTACCCCTGCTACCTGTATATGGGATGCTCTGGTTTTGTTCCTGCATCTCTGTCTGGAGGAGAGGTTCACCTCATCTCCAGCCCTCTCCCTCTGTGCAAGCCCTCTGTGCTCACAGATATTTCAGTTTTCCCTAGGACAGTCCTCTCAGCCGCTCCTTCTCATAGGCACTGTCTCAGTTTTTCATCTCAGCTCTGTAAAATAGCCACAATGTTAGTTTGAAGTCCAAATTCTTGTTACTACTAAAAGGGATAATCCAGGAGGAAATGGCATCAAGTTGCACCACGGGAGGTTTAGAATAAATATTAGGAAAAATTTGTTCACTGAAAGGCTTGTCAAGCATTGGAACAGGCTGCCCAGGGAAGTGTTTGGGTCACCATCCCTGGAGGTATTTAAAAGACATGTAGACATGGCACTTAGGGACATGGTTTTGTGGTGGACTTGGCAGTGTGAGATTGGACTCAACTATCTTAAGGGTCTTTTCAGACCTAAGTGATTCTATGATTCACCTGTGTTCTGATTTACTTTGCTTTTGCAGCTTCATCAGGCATTTTCACCTGACCTTTCCACCTCCAGTATTTAGGTGGGCAATATCAGTGAAGTGGACAGAGCCAGAAGGAGCATGCAAACACCCTGGTTTTCTCATGTAACACTCCTGGATGAGCTCCTTGGTGAGTTTAAGGAGAGTTGTGGGAACATTCGTTCTTGGTCTGCTCTCTCTCCTGCACTTTGCTTTGAAGGCCCACAAGTGACACTGTGGGACTGGCTACAGTGGCCTTTGCTGCTACAGTCTATAAAGGGATTCACATCACTCAACTCACCTTCAGTCATTTCCCATAAAGGATAATGGAGATCATCATTAGCTCAGTTTAAATCACTTTTCAAACTGCCAGCAAGGTTACAAATCTGTTCAAGAGCAGGAGACATGAAAAGGCAATTAAAGAAGCCTAGTGGAGTTATGTGCTCTTATCTTCTGATCCAGGAAGGAGCAGTGGCACACTCACCCAGTGACAGCAAGCGAGTGCCTCTCACCGCAGCAAAGGCTCGCGCTCAGCTCCGCGCACATTAATTCTGGAAGGCATTAAAGCAATGCTCAGGTTGAGCTGCTTCTGACAGAGACATTTGTTCAATCATGAAACGTTTCTATCAGGTTGCAGAATTCACAGCAGATGGCTGAATTACAGTGATCTGTGGTGCTAATGCCGAGGAGTCATTTGTGATGGAGTGCACATTTCTGGGGATTTGTGACTCAACCAGCTCATGTATTTTACATGCTTTTCTCTTTCTTATTCCTTTTCTCTTTTAACTTAGCAAAGAGTAGCATACAGCAGTGCAGAGGCTGGCACCACCTGTGAGCAGAGACTCGCAGCCATGGCACCCTGCACCTCGGCTTCTCTCTGTCTCCAGCCACCGGCAGCATCCCAGAGTCAGGAAATGCTGGCTCAGGACCGAGGGGCCCGTGAAGCGAAGTAATGATTCCCAAGTGTCCTCCAGCACCTCTCCCACACATCTTCAAATGCCCGAGACAGCAGGATCTGCAGAGTGGGCAGTGTCCCCCGCTGAGCCAGGAGCATGCTGTCCCACCACCTACCTCACGGCCAGGACAAATCTCAGGTGGAGGCTGGGTGTTAGCAAATGATTCAGTGCCTGCTCTGCTACAGGGCAGAACAGAACTGATGATACAATTACAGCTTGTAATCACATCACCGAGGATGTGATTTGCATTGAGAACATTGCCTGAATATGCAGGTTTTTATTTTTCTCCATCCAGTAATATGCATCTGGTTTTATGACTGTTCTCTCAGTTTGAACAAGACATATAAAACATTTAAGAAGGTCATGTCTACTAAGAAAGCAAAGGGAATCTAAGTCTTCTTTAACTTATCTGGTGTGCCATTTATTATGCTTACAAGCTGAAAGAGCCAAGATCCAGGCAGAGCCTAGGCTGTGTTGGCATATATACATACGGTGCACATATGCACACGTCCTGCAGGCATGCATGCTCATGTAAGTCTGTAAAGACAGAGGAGCTGGAATACCTGAAATTCAAGCTCTGCCCAGTAGTGATAGTTTGGCTGATTTTCTAGCTAGGTGATCAAAGCATGCTCCAGGACAACTTTCCAAACTGCTCCAGAAAAAAAACCCTGCCCAAAATATAATGTATATGTTCATAGGTAGGGATAGGTTGGTATGTGAGACCATGCTAGCCCTAGCATCAGACATCCCTAGCAGGGTTTTCCTGAAAGGACAGGAGGATGGATGAGTCTCATACTGAGGTTTCTGAACTTCCTTTTCAACCTGTTTTGCGTGCACTATAAAACCTCAGCTTCACCTCAGCTGCTGCAAAGCATATTATAGCCTCTTCCCCTCTTTGGCATGCTAGAGGAGTGTTTGACCAGAATCAGATGCACAAGCATAAAAACGCAACTCAAGCAATATGTCTCAGTGAAGGAACATCAGGATAAAACATTTGAAAAAACATCTTTAAGCCAATCCACCTCTCTTTATGCTCTATCTGAGCTTAGACCTCTGAAATCCCAGCCTGTGTTATCAGCTAGTTCAAAAGCCTTCACTAGCACAACTTTAACCTGGCTTGTTAGGCCAGCACTGGACAGCAATTTTAATAGCCTGTCTTCACAGCAGTATCACAGCTGAGGACCTCCACAGAGTCCAATGGCAGCGGCTGACTCCTTTGCACACTGGGGTAGTGCCTGGCCCCATGCTGGGCTTGCAGGATGCTGCAGGACTGCATTGTCAGCTGCTGGGCACATGGGGCACAGTGTCAAACAGCAAAGGAAGCACTCTTCTCCTGACAGTCATGTTCGGCATCTTTTTCAAACTGGAACTGGAAACAACAAGCTTTGGAAGAGCAAAATTATATTTTTTTAAAAGGAAAATTCCCATATGTTTTAAAAAAAACACAATTTTGTAAACTTTCAAAGTTATTCCAGACATTTGAATGAGGCAGCCCAAAGAACAGACAGTTGTTGTGCATGTTTAAAGCTCGTAGACTCATACATTATTCTTGTGCCATTGATTTAGAGTGTATTTGCTGTTGTATGTTTGCTATTTTGTCTTTGGCTCAAATATTTTCTGTTGGAATTCTTGAATCCTGCAGCTTACCTTGTTGCTTTTATGAGCAATGATAAAAACACTCTTTTTAATAAAGCAGAGTAAGTAAGCTGCACTGGTTTGGGCTGAGGTAGAGTTAATTTTCTGCATAGTAGCTAGTATGGGGTTAAATTTTGGATTTGTGCTGAAAACAGTGTCAATAATACAGAGACTTTTTCGTTACTGCTGAGCAGTGCTTACACAGAGTAAAAGCCTTTTCTGCTCCTCATCCCACCGCACCAGTGAGCAGGCTGGGGGGGCACAAGAAGTTGGGAGGAGATAGAGCTGACCCTGTCACGTCCAGCCCTTGCTACTGCACACACTCCCACCACACAGCCCTCTCTGCAATTCTATCATGCGCTCAGGTAAGAATGACTGTTTGGTTTGGTCCAAATAGTTTGTTATAAGACCCTTGCTGAATTTTAGCATGATCCTGATTAAAAGCCATCCAAATTACAACCTAAATATACCGATATATCCATGTGCTCATGATCCTAAACTGGCTGTTAGAGAGTCCTTTTCCCTCCCCGATGTCCACCTCCATGACTATTCACAAATGGCAATCCAGCCGTTTGTTCCTTAGAGCCAGTCTCTTTTTGGGTGATACAACATGATGCATATCTTTCTGCACAGAAATCAGCATAAAAACTTCTGTCCCATGTTGAAATGCCTTTCCCACTCTGGCCATGAAACTCACTGCTCCCCTCATAAGACAACACAGGTATTTGTGGTCCCTGCAGTAAGCAGCTTCACTGTGACCATCCTAATTAACAAAAATGTAGCTTTACAGGCCTGTTACGAGCCTGGGCCATTTCCATGATTCCCTTCACAGCACAGCTGCACAACTGCCTGCGTTGCCACAGTGAAGCAAGGAGCAGAGAGAAGAGAAAAAGGAGGACAAATCTTGCACTGAGGTGGTGGTAGAAAGCGAGCAGCAGCTGAGGAGAGACCGCTGGCTTGCTACCAAAGAAAGCACATTATTTATTACATCTGCAGTTTCCTTCAAGAAGAGTGGCTTTTCATACTCAATATCACCTTGTCATCCTCCTTGACATCTCTTCCTTTTCAAATGAATCTTTTTGGACATAGATGAAAAAAATTATTCAGTCTTATAGATTGACTTGTGCATCAGGACAAACTATTTTTCTCCAGGGAACAATCTCCGTATTCATTCTAGGGCCGTGTTTCTGCACTGTATCTACCATCCCTCGTGGTCAGAGCACACCTGCTACATCTCAGCCAACTCCAGCTAACGAGATCCAGCTTATCTGGAGAAATTCCTACAATTCGTTGCTGAAGACATGCTCTTGCAATTTTTAAACCTGTACTGTATACAATCTCTGTTGTCATTGTTCTCAAGGTCAGACAGTACCTCCAAAATGACAGTTCCCTCCTCCCCAGTCTTGGCTGTATGTCCTGGCTTTTCACTAGGCAAAGTCATCAGCATGCCCCTGAACAGGGCCAGTCCCAGGATGGGTCACAGAAGACCATGTCTGCTCCTGGGAAGATACATCCCTTTCCAGCAGTGTCATTGTCCGTCAAACTCAACCCTTCTCCACAGCACAGCCCCTCCTTGCCCTGGCAGCCCTGCCTGCACTCGGGCTCAACATAGGGTCTCTAGCAGTGCCCATCCTTCCCCCTCCTCCCCAGCCCTGGGAGACCTCACCACATTTCCCAGACAGGCAGCTCAGGGTTTCTTTCCTCTCCTTTCCTCTGGTCCAGCAGTCCCTGACACCTCCCTGCCCACCCCCAGTGCTGTTTCAGGACTTCTTGGTAAGTCAGTCACCCATATGACAGCTCCTGTAAGTACATATCCTCTGCCAATGCCAGCCGGTTGTAAATTCCTTTAGGAAAACTTAACCTCCCCCTTGCCCCCCGCTTCAAGCTGCAGAGCGACGTTTGCACATGCAAGTGTGGCTACGCTGAGCCAAACTGCTCAGCATTGGTGTGAACCCAGCAGCAGGCACCAAACAGTGATGGGCTGTAAGGCGGCGCTCAGCAGTTGTTCTTATGTATAATCTGTTTAGCTCTTGATCTGGGTATTTCAGCATGTGGAGATACTGGTGCAGCTATTCACCTGCTCTGCGTTCTACCAGGTATGTGTAATCAGGTTTGGTGGTGTGAATGCTTGGTTATTTCAAGTCTGAAGTGTCACTATGCAGCTGTGACCAGGGCATGGCAGGGTGATGCAGGCAGTGGCACCTTTCTTGGGTTGCACAGGATGGCTCTTCCACAGCACACTGATACCAGACTGGGGAGCTGCTACTTGTTTATTTTATTTTCCTTATTGTATTGCAGTAAATGTCTACCTTTAACACCTAATAACTTAATACAACGAGCCAAATAATACAAGCCTCAACAGAAAAGAATTTATGACTACACATTTAAAACATCTCTACAAAACAACTATGATATATTTTCTGTTCAGGAGCTTGGAAACATTAACTTTTCTGTTTGGTGGATGAAGGAAATTTCATGTTGAGGCGAAAGCAGAAGGGATGGCTCTATTTTATTCCCTTTCCCTTAAAGGCTGATTCAAAAGCCTTTAAAGGAAAATGGAATGCTGAAGTAAATTCCTGGAAGAGAGATGGTTTAATGGTCTATGTAGAGAAAATCAACGAAACATGCAAAACATGGTCATTGATACTACACTTACTCTGTCTAGACATAACATGAGGTTTTTGTTTATAAACAAGACAGTACTTACACTTGGAAATTCAATTGTTTTACTTATATTAGTCACTCTGAGCAATAAATAAACCCCTCAGTTTTCTATTAATCCTCATTGCTGTATCCAAATAAAATTATTTATAATGTATTGTATGCCATAATCACAATATGCTGTGTACTTTGATGATAATGTTGCATATATCTTTCTTTGCGAGCCTTCACTGCAAGCTTTCCAAGGATATTTATTTCTTCATCTGCATACGAAGAGCCAATCTTAAAGCAGCATCTATCCAGGCCACTGCAGCATTCATAAAGACAGAACTGCAATTAAACAACAGCTACAATGCAGTGAACAAACTGGGTGAGAAGGGAGGAATGAAGGAGAGCTTGGAGAGGAGTCAGAGGGTAGCTGGAAGAACCTGTTGACCAGGACAGGGTCGGTAGGGGATGGTGGGGGGGACTCATGGGGGGGGTCTTGCCTCAGCACTGGGTTTCTGCATGCATAGGCTCACCTGTGAAGCCCCTGGCCCTACAGCGCAGCCCTGGTACAGAGCCGGTGTGTGGGCACATCTGCCACGGCCCCAGGCAGCCAGGCTGCTCTCCCTGTCCATGCACAGAGCAATTACTTTGCAGGAGATTAATTACCACAGCCAGCACACTGCAAACAGTCTGTGCCTTCGCTGATGGGTGGGTCTGGCTCAGGCTTACAGGGTTTTACACAGGCTGAAGCATGTTCCAGTTTACCACAGGGCCACAACCACAGCCAGTGTCCCAGCAGGCAAGGAGCAGTGGAGGGGTTGAGGAGAAGGATGGGTAAAAGGACGGAAGGCTGTGGCGGTATGTTGGGACACACAACAGGACACCAAGTCCAAGAGCGTCACATGAAACCAGAACTGTTCTCCTGCACTGCGACTGCCGTCAGACATGTCTTACAGGCAACGAGAGTTTTACCTCTGAGAGGGAAGAGCGTTACACATTTGTCATGGTTTAACCCCAGCCAGCAACTAAACACCACGCAGCCGCTCACCCCTTCCCCCCCCAAGTGGGATGGGGGAGAAAATCAGGAAAAAAAAAGTAAAACTCGTGGGTTGAGATAAGAATGGTTTAATAGAACAGAAAAGAAGAAAGTAATTATAATGATAACACTAATAAAATGACAA
>JANZLQ010000041.1:22819999-22832560 GCA_026212715.1 Elanus axillaris
GTGCAAGGTACTATGAAGAAATTTCTCTCAGCCAAAAGCAGTACAATGGGTAATTCACATACAGCTGCTCCATAATCATCAATGCTGCTTCCATGAGATTAGTAAAAACCATAGGCTATTCTTGGATTAATTTTGAAGCTAAACTCCAACCAAGGCCAGAAAACAGTACCAAAAAATGCCTCCTGGCATCTCCATCAGCCCTTTGCTACAGAAGAAACACAGCACCACCAAAAGTGGAAGCAGGATGAGGAAGAGGCGGCTGAGCTAAACTAAAACGTCCCTGTGTGATCAACACTGTTTTCAGCCCAGATCCCAAATATAGCACCGTGCAAGGTACCGTGGAGAAAATCAATTCTATCTCAGCTAAACCAGTACATTTTCCAAGAAGAAAATTCTGCTTTATGACAAACTTGCTTTAATAAAACAATCACAAAACAGTTTAATAACCTTTTCTTTGTTGTGGCCTAATAGCAGAGCCTTCTCTGGATAACAAAGAAGACAAGATGCTTCAAAACATCTCCCAGCTCAAGATGGATATCCCAGAGCCATCACAGGAATCACACAGGGCTTGTTGATCCTATACTCATATGCAGACAGGGATTTTCCTTGAATGGGTACTCTCGTTTGCTTCTGGACAATCTCATTCTTCTTAATCTGTTTTCTTGTGCAGTGCTGATAGCATTTAAGATCTAATAAACTTTCATCTTGACAACATCAAGTTTCATCATATGACAACAAGAACCAGATCTACACTTGTCTGCATGCCTGAGCGGCTTTCCATGCAATGTGTTTTCTGTGGCCTTCCAGAAAAGCCTGCACTTCACCGAACAAGTACAAAACTCCATTTCACCTGGTCTGTCTGCATGAAGAGGTAGATTTAGGGAACACAGAATTCATGACTGAACTCCAGCTTTGCTGGGCATCTTGTCTGAGGATAAGCCAAATAGCTGTCCTCCCTAGGAGAGGCAGAAAACCCCGCTCCCTTGGTGGCTGCCCCAGCCTCTCCCGGCGCAGACCTGCCTGGCAGCCGGCAGCACTGCCTGGGTGCTCCGGCCTTTCCCTGTCTGGGAGCCCAGGCAGCAGCCGGCAGGCCGCAGCTCTCCTGAGCACCCATGGCCCGGCGGCAGCACTGTCCCCTCCCTGCCGAGCTTCCCTGCCAGGCTCCCTCCTTGGACCCTGCAGCCTGCACCGCCTGCCCAGGTGTGATCTCTGGGACACCGTTAGTTCTTCATGGGCTAAAGAGTTTGGGATACAAGCACCATCTCCCACCAGCGAACGGGCCTGGCCCCCGCTGGCCTCATTCGCTCAGCGCCCAGGCCGCACGGGGAGGTGTCCATGGCAGCCCACAGCACCCGCAGCCCTGGGCACATCATCACCCTCACACGGTTCCAAAAATGCCTCATCCTGCTGCCACAGGGCAGCTTTAGCCCCTGCTCCTGGCCACGGGGATGGGCACTGGCAGAAATGATGGACCTGGGCTGTGGGTCATCATCCCCCGGGTGGCACAGGGCCCCATGCCCCCCTCCCGCCATTTTGGCTGCATGCTGGCTGGAGGACACCAAGCAGATGAGTTATAACCAGTGTGGAAACCAAGGCAGAAATAAATAGTGTGTTTCTTTCCCTTTAGAAACCCTCCGTCCTAATCTGGATATGTCCAAGTAGCAAAAGCCTGAATTTGCCACCAGCTTTGAGTTCAGTTTTTTTTTACGGGCAGTGATTTCCAGAGCAATAAAGCAGCCTCATTGTCTTAAGAAAAACAAGTCTAAGTCTGTTTTAAAAGTACACACTTCTATGTATGTATAATCATTTTGACCTGTATCCCTCATAACAAAGGATTTATCTGAAAAACCTGAAGGCACTAGAATTTGTTGTGAGTAGGGACGCTGAGCACACTGGTCAGTGAGATAAATGAACCTAGTCAGGCCATGAATAACACCAAAAGGATGTTATTAAATTAATACTTGGAGAATGCATGGAAGAAAGCAGGCTTCTGCTCTGTTTTCATCCCTTGTTGCTGATTTCCCTGCCAACAGAGCCAAAGATATTTTCCTGCAAATATTTTCCTGAAATTTTCTCTTGAAAATGAATGGTGTTTTACTTAGGAGGTGATAAAATGTCATGGGACACTGTATGTAGCAGATTGGTTGGGGGTTCATACATGTGTTGTAATCAAGAAAACAGACAAAACCCACCAATCGATGATTATTATTTGGTTTCTTCCCATGCCCTTGGACTCACAGAAATATAGTCTATTCTGTCCTTGACACAGTAACTTTCTGGAGGAGACATTCAGCCATTGTCTGTCTGGAATTGTTTCAGCAACTTCTTTTGCTTTTACTTTCATTTTATATGATGCTTTCCAGAAGTCATATTTTTATGTCTTCTCAGAAACCTAGTTGTCCTGTAATAGAAAATCTTTCACTAAACCAACTATTTGTTTCAGCCAGCTGTTTTATTATCCATTCGCATCCATTTGTTCTCTTTATACAAATGGAAGCAACAAACAAAATGAAAACTGTAAAGCTGACAAATACCAGCTATCACAGTGCAGATTAAGAGCATCACAACAGCTTATTTTTTACAACGAATGCTGAGGCAATAAAGACTAAATTTAAACCAACTAGTGGGAAAAGTGCTCTGTATCTTCTCTTTTCTGACTTTAACCCATTGTCAGAGAAACAACAAGAGGCCATGCCCATCCTCTTTCATTAAAGAAAATCCTCAAGTGTTTTTCTGCGGTAAGTGCTCTGACCACAGCCACAGCCTGTGGGGGATTCAAACACAAAGGTCCCTGCTCACATACCCACCACTGTCACGTAACCTCTACTTACCACCGCTCCACGTGTTCCCCTAACTGTTGTCCTTGCTGTGCCATGGAGACCTCAAGGAGGGGCACTCTGCACCCTCTGGAAATTATCACCAGTGCCTTCAGCCTTAGTTTTTGAATAGCCAGCTCAACACTTTTTTCCCCTGCAGTAAGTCTACAGGGTTGGCAAGGATTTGGTGGGAGAGCAGGTTGAGAGTAGCTCTGCAATGTAAACACATTTCTAAACCAAAGATATTTTGCTGTAATGCAAGGCAGACAGAGAAGGGATGTGCCCTTGGTTTGTGTAAAGCTGTATTTCTTTTCAAAATCGAGCTGTGTTCTCTATTTTTCCCATCAATATATTTGTTGTGCAGCAAAAATTGTTAAAAGGAAAGCAGAATTTGACTGACTGAGAAAGAGATAAGCCACCTTTTTTAGATCTGTTCAGACCAGGGAACAGTGGATGAAATCCACTTTAAACTGATGTCTAAAAGCCAAGCAGAGTGAAAGCCTTTGTATCTCCAGCACGAGGTTGATTCAGAACAAAATGCTAATAGTCTCCAATTGCTTATAGTTGCTTCCAAGCATATCTTTCAAGTGAAAACAACTGTTCAAACAAACCTTGAGGAGAAACACAGTGAACAGCTGAATCAATAATTAATGAAACCCACTGAGTGTTACAGGTCGTCTGGATGGAGTCATTTGTTCTTGGAGCCCATGAATTTATGCTTCCAGTGTGACTTACTCTACATTCCTGCAGCTAGAGCTGATATTAAATGTGTTCATGCATGTGTGCATGTGTTAGTACATTTTCCTCCCAGCTTCTTTTAATTACTGTGTTTATATCACAGCTCTCATGCTAGGATACAAAATAGGAATGTTCTCCATCATATTCATGTGACCATGAGGCACTGGATGTGACAGAAAGCAATGCAAAGAGTAAAAAGATTTTTTCCCTCTTTTGAACAGAAAAATATTTCTGTCTTATTACTAGATGATTATTAGCTTTTCAGCAAGACAGATGTGCTCATGCAAAGACTCCCCGTTTCTTCCTTACTTTGCTTCAAAGTTTCTAAACAGGCTGATCTGAGTGAATGGTGCTCTTTCCTTTCCAAGTGCTACAAAAGCACTGAATTGTGATTCGTCATTCTATCTTCAGGGGCTCAGGAGACAGCAACACACATTCCTATGTTACAAGAGATCACATGCTAATTAACAGCATTATACATTTTTGGACCAATTATCATATTTACACAGGACAAGTGCATCCTACATTTAATTATCATTTAAGGTCTCACTTGAATAAGCTTGTGATTGAAGAAAAGCCCAGTGGATCCTATTAGCATTTTGCAATTGAAAGTAAAGACATTTGGCCAAGCGTGCTTTGTTGCTTCTTTTCCTAGTGCTATCCATAATATTAGCAGGGTTAAGTCCTAACCTGTGTAGCAAAGGGGCTGACATGCCCTGATTCAGTAAGTACTTCTCATTTCCCCTGGGACCTTCTCCCCCAGCCTGCTTCGCACAGATGATGCTGCCTCTCACTGCTGAAAGCTCTGCATCAGGCATGGTTCAGAACAGGCAACAGAGCCAACCATGCCCTCCGCAGGCCTAGTACACAGAAAATGCCAGGCACCCAGGTAAAACTGCCAATTTCAAAATACTGCCTGTTTATTACAAGTGCAGTCTCTCTCTCTCTCTCTTACCTAACACCTATATATAAGTTGGAGGAAAAGGAAAGCAATTATCAAACTTAACTTTCTTTAAATGTGAAGCTCATGCACATGCAAGGCACTGTTCTTTTCAGATCGATGAATAAAAATACTGGCAGATATTATTTGCATGGTACTTCTACCTCTCAAAACTCACAGGGATCTCTTAAAGCAGAATTATATGTCGTGCATTACTGCAAAGGCCTGTTTAGGACAAATGTTGCTAATAAATCAAGCATGGATTTTGCTTTGGCCAGTTGTAATATGTTCCTCTGTATTCCCTTGATATCATTCTTCATGTAAGCATCTTTGTTTAGCTAAACAAAATACTTCCATTCAGATCTAATTAGGCATTCACAGAAAACAACTTTTTCAGAACCTGGGCTGGTCAGATAATAAGTAGAGATAGATATTCTCTGGGTAGCGCTTGATAAATAAACACTAAAATGCGCATCTGACCATCTGGAACACAAAATTGGTAGCTATGTTTTAGTGATGCCTACCATATCTGAAAGCACCCTCTTGGTCCATATTTTTGTCATAGTGTTAAGGATCTACAAATTCAGATGGAGAATTGTGTAACCATAGCGGGAAGGTCCTTTTCTGCCACAAATCAGCATGCATCTATTCACACCAGAGGTGAGTCTTTGCTTTTATAATGGTTTTTTTGTGGAAGGAAAATAAGTTTCCTCTCAGTGCATGTGGCAACCCAGATGTATAACTTCCTCCTTACTGGCCAAAGCCATGAGGGTGAGCCCTGACCAGCAGGTCTTCCACCTCGGGACGTGGGCAGCTCAGCATCTCCACTTGCACGGGTCACTGCCTCCATGTCTCAGCCATCTCTGCATTCTTTGTATGTGTTGCACAAAACAAATTGCTTAATGGTTTCAGCCTATGTTTCCAGTCCTTTTCGTTAACATACCAGTCCAAAATATTTTCTCTTTCCACATAAGTGGTGTTCTGCCTGTGTAATTTCCACAGCCACCTTCACTACCCATCTACAAGGAGTATAGATAAAAAATTATTTTTAAAATTCTTTTAAAACAGTCATAAATGAGTCACTCAAACTGATAGTGCCATGGGAAAGCCTGGCACACACATCTGCCTGGAAAATTCATGGGTACCTTAGAACAAAAGATCATAATATTTGGCTATGAAATTAGTAATATGTGCTGCTTCTGCTACTCCTTCTACTGAAATATGTTCTGTTACATTTTTGGCAATTCCTGGATAAGGAATGGAGTAACAATTTAATTTTCTCTGAGGCAGACTGTATATTTTAAAAGCTCTATAAACATGAGTTTTCCAAAGCACAGTCATTGTTCCTGTAGGCATTAACGTTGCAAACCAAGTAATACAGCTTCAAGCACTAATCAAAAAATTCAGAATTGCAAGTTGGTAACAAACAACCTGAAGCCCAAATAGCTCTTAGCACTAAAAATAAATCCAGGCTTGTCTGGGATCTCTGTGGAGCTTTGTACCTCCCATACCATAAATATTTTTCCATTTCAGCTTTCAAATGAGTTGCTCTTTAGGCTACTTCAACATCTGTGGAAGAACCTTCCCTGGTAGAGGAAGCTAATATGTTTGCAGAGTTTCTGGTTGTTGAGGTCCAGTGATACCTGCAGAGCAATCTTTGCTTCCAAAAGCCAGCCCAGTAAGTTTTCCCAGTTTATTACTCTGAAGTGTTTTTCATTGGATCCACTGAAAAAAATACAAATAGAAGAGCAAGATGTGAAAAATACAGAAAGACGGGGAAACTACAGCAAACCACCTGTGAGCTGGGTGAGAGGAAGATGAGACAAGAAACGACCTGCCAAAATTTAATTCAGCATTGCCAGAAACCAGCGACCACCACCACCACTTTCTGCAATGAAAATCACAGCAGCCAGAGCTGGTTTGAGCTGATGCCCCAACATGCGGTGCTGCGGCCGCGGGTTCTCCTGCAGCAGCAGGTGCTGGTGGCACTGGGATGTGCCTCCCCCGACACGTCCTCAGCACCTGAGGAAATGCTGGGCCTGCCTGCAGCCGCTCGGTGCAGAGGGGGCTGCCAGGGACCCTCAGCCACTGAGCTGTGCTTTGTGAGGATGCAGGTGAGGTCACTCAGGAGCTCTTTTGACATGTTCACACATCGTATGACATCTTGAATCACCTGTCCTGCACAGCTCAGCACATGGCAAGGAAAGCATCTCGCCAGAGGAACGGTTCAGAAGCAATGACAAGATCAGTCACAATTAAGTGAGTGATTAATGTCGTTGTTTCCCAGTTCAGTTTAGTAAGAGAAAAGTTCTTCTGGTTTCTCGTTTCATTGCAGCTGGGGCCAATGAGGTGAAACTGAAACAAATTAGAAAATATGCACATCTAAAATGGAAAGGAATTAATTCATGAGACTGATAAAACAGAATTATAACGAACAAGGAAAATATTCGCCTCCTGTATATGAAAGTCAAGGAATTTGAAATACCAGTTTGAATTCATTTTGAGTCAGTTCACATACAGGAAATGTACTTTGGCTTTGCTCAAGTGGAGGAAGTTAATGAATGTAAACCCATAGCTATATAGTATTTGGTCCATAGTTAGGACAATAATCTCAGGCCAGTATTATCTATACTGCTTATTTTATCCTTTTCAACTAGGTGTAGATAAATAAATGAAAAATAAATGAAACTATTTATCAGTTAAAACATTAAATGAAGCAGACCAATAGTTAACAGCAACTGTTTAAATCTAATATCTCTTGCAGGATTCACACATTTCAATTGCTGTGTTGACAGGATACTCAAGGCTCCCTCTTCCCTGCGTCTACATGGTACCAATGCTGTACCCACAAGACATCAGGTCCTTTTTTTTACTGTTCACAGTACTTCATTCCACCATCTAGTTGGGTACATCTTTCCCAGAAGTGGCTCCAGATTTGTTCTGAGTCTTGGATGTAGGTATACTTAGCTGTCTGAGCAAAAGCTATGGATTTTAGTCCCTTCTAGTATTTTGCTTGTTAGAAAAAAACATCTTCCACCTCTCACTGCTTCTACTCAGCTTTGGCCAATTCTTCCCTTTGGTTAACTACAGAACTTTATCACAGTATTAGATTTCTCATTTCACTTTACTAGAGAATCATATGCCCAAAAAAGTTTAAAATGCATTCATTTGTGATCATGTTGCTTTTGAGCATAAGTACATTTACATGGCTAATCAGAGATATCAGGCTAGACACTTACTTTATGGTATCTCTTTCCTGCCATAGATATAAAGGTCTTCACAGCTCTTTTCATCAAAGGAAATGTGAGCTGGCTGCTCTTAGTAATCCAATTCCTTGTTCATATAATCACATTGTAAAAATAACAGTAATGCTGGAAAAGGAGGGGACAAAAAAAAAAGAATCCAGACCAGCTCCCCCCTCTCTCTTCCCCTGCTCAAAGTGTAAATGTCATGCTTTTTATGTGTGCAAATAAATGAAGGGATGAATCTTACATACCTTTTAGAAGATAAATTCACATATGCATCATTAACGGCACACTTGTCTCACTAGAGGTGTGTTACATGATCTGAAGCAGGCACTGAAGTAATTTCCATGTCATATCAGAGCCTGCTACACACTGACTATTTGACATTACACAGCTCTGAGAAGAAACAGGGGATTCCGCTGTCTGAGGCAGAGTCCCCTCTTGGCTTTGAGCTAGTACAGTTGGAAGCAGCGCCAGGCTCCGGCATGGAGCCACCCTGCTCTGGCTTGCTCCCTGCTGCAGGATCCCTGCATGTACCAGCCGTTGTGGACCAGACTGGAATAAAGCTGAGGGAAAGGCAACTGACAGGGCTATCCAATGAATTGCGTGGAGAAATGGGAACCCACAAGCCAATCAGTAATTCCAAATGCCTGATTTACTAGAAACAGTTTTCATTCTTGTAAATTGCTGTGTACTGTCAAACCACTTTAATACTACATATGTGCCTTACTTTGCATAATTTCCATACTCATCTGAGATGAGGAACTTCATTTTTTTCTCATACATCTTCAGAATGTTCAGGGAATAGGTGGTCTTTGCTACAATAAATACTAAGAGCAGTAGCACCTACTGTAATCAGAAGGGCATCTCCATTTCTCTTCTCTAGTAAGCCCTGTGGAAGATGACAGTCGTGCATTTATCTGTGATTTCCTAAATTTCAGCTAAATTTTAAAAGACTGTTTTAAGAAATGCAAAGAAACCTGTGAGTTTATTTCATTCATTCTGTTCTCTATATTTCTAGTGTATGAAGTAGAAAACCTGGAACTGGATCTGGGACTTTGCTGCTGTATTAGTGGTTAATACACCTGGTCAGCATAATTGTTTTTTGGGATACCTTCTTTGAGGCTTATTACCCTAGCCAGAATGGTCAGGATCTAGAAAAACAGAGAAAGAATATTAACTGCTTTGTTTGAAGGCAAAATGCATAAAGATAAAATATTTCTCCACTTCACTATGTGGTTTCCTTGCATCCATATAACTTCAGTCTCAGTCAAGAGGCACCACTAACATGTAATACAAGTAAACTGAAACATAGGAAGATACAGTATTTATTCAAATAGAGGAAGAGCAAGAATGATATCAAATCATTATTTTCTTATAGTATCAACAGACTTTTAAAGGAGAATATAGACATAAAATATATTCTACTTAACAATGCTTTGTAAAATGCTAAAATTCAAGTGGTATTGTATTACTTTCAGGATATTCAAGTTAAGTTTTAAAACCTTCATACACCAGTTTTCCACTCAGAATAGACATAAGATGCTAATGTGCTTGAGTTGCACCCTTGAGGAAAGCTAGACTCGGAGAAATGTGCTTACTGATCCTTCTGGTGCCATCAGACTGAAGATGTAAAAGGGGAAAAAAGCAGCTGAGAAATGAATGCATTCCTTTTCATTCTATGAAATAAAAAACAAACCACCTTTTGCTGATAACTGTGCAAAATATTTATTTATAACAGAAATGTCTGTTGTGATTCTTTATCAGCAGCAGAAAAGTTCTTATGCCATAGCATCTGGAGCTACAACTAAAGTGCATTAAGGCTTTGTCTCTTCATCTGCCAGCTCCCAGGCTCTTGCCAATCATGTTTATGTTCCCCCCTGCACCGATCTAGGGGCCACCAGCTGTAAAAAACTGCTGTGTGCAAAGTTATTAAGACAGTCTCTCCAGCAGTTTGTGTTGGAGCTGTTCTCTGTATATACAGCACATTTCCACAGGGAAGGAGACTGATCCTGTGGCTCCATTATTGGGCAGCTTGCTTGGGAATTTAAAGCATGACTCCTGCCAGTCAACCTTCTGGTTGAACTCAGCTAGGCAGCTAAGAAAATAGCAGCAAAGGATGTATTATAAAAGCCAGCAACTCTCCTCCCCCACTCCTGAATGCAATCACGGGGCATGGGGTATGCACTGGAACAGGGATGTGTCCATGCAGGGTCTGTATGTACTAACAGTTTGGCAGCGGGGCACATAGCAGAGAAAAAGGTCTTTTTGGATCTGATGATGAGACAAAACTAGGATAGCTTTGTGCATCTTTATTTTATCAACCTTTGTGATTGCATCATCAGTTTGGATTTCATAAGCAAGGAGTTTCCATTGGGGAAAGTCTTCCTCAGGAAGTCTTTCTGTATTTGTCACCACTTCCCAGGCCAGCTCTTGAATCCTGTACCCTTTCTTGTCTCCTGGAATCAGCCCAGAACCTGTGCCAGAGATAGCTCCCTCGCCTTTTGACCACAGCGGCTCTGCAGGGCAGCCCAAGTCCCTGAACTGACTGCCAGCCAGGTGGCTGCACACAGGATCAGGATGTGATGTGTCCCTAACAGGCTGCAGCATGAGAATATCTTCTGCTGTTGGACCTCCTGCCCTCCCTTCTCCCTCCCTTGGCAGCAACAAGTACTGACTGTGTCCCTGGCTGGGCAGGTGGAAAGTGAAACACCCTGTTAGGGTGGGAGTAGCTCACCTGGGAGCATTTCATACCTGCTCCTCTTCACAAAGTCCACTGTGGCCTGAGATTATGGATGCATAGCTTCTGTGGCACAATTTGGTGCTGAAAGCCTTGATTCCCCAGTTGTCTCAGGCACAGATGCACTCAACCCACCCTGCACTGGGGGCTACCTGTATTTCTTGCCTTGGGCACTGGGCAGATAAAGAGTTCTTTCAAGTCCCTGCAGCCCTGCATGCAAGTCATTGAACTGCTTAGGAACCTTCATTTGAGGCACCTTTGTTAGTTTAATAGAGAGAGGTGATCTGGGCCAGTGTGAGAGACTGAAAGAGTTAATGTCTCAAACATTGTGGTGGGGCAAGTTCTGCTTGAAGACAAACCCTGCTCAGCAAGGAACCCAGGTGAAAAGCCCATCAGCTCAGACATCAGCAACAGGAGGGGGAGGGCGTGCTGGAGGGTGCCCAGCTCCCTGCTCCGATACAAAGATCAAACAATGGCCACGTCTGCAGGGAAGGAGAAGTTACTCCCCAAAGGACCACCAAGCTCAAAGGCTCACAGACTGCTCATTAGCCTAATAAGTTTGAATGCTGGCTCGAAGGAGGAGCAAGGATGATAAAAGGACACAAACTGAAGCCCCAGGTGCACAAGCCCACTGGAACTGGACCCCTCAACCTACTGAACCCGTTGGCCAACTGACCCAATGCTGGACCCAGGACCCGTGAAATATTTCTCTCTTCTTTTTCTCTCTCTGTGTCTTCTTCTCTCTTTCCTTTTCCACAATCCTTACACCTCATCCATTTCAAGATGTAAACCATTGACCAAGTCTAAAACTAAGAGTGGATCCAGCTGCCCCTGGACTCTTCTCTGAGGAGGACTCTGGAAAACATGGGGGTCTACTCTGAACCTTGGGACTCGACGGGAGGGATCTCCTTATTTCCTGAATTGATATATATGGTTACCCTGGGTTACATGGTTTATAGAAGTAGTCTTATACCAATTCCTGTTGTGAGAAACCCTGCCACCTACTACCACACCTCCCCAGTTCAGCTTTCTTCTGTCATGAATAAAATCTTTAACCTATTATTTGATGTCATTTCACCTTAATTTAGCCCAAGGGAATTTCGAATGAAAGAAGACTCCCTGGTCTGTCCAGTCTGGGTTGTGACAGCCAGACTTAAGAGAAACAGCCACAATGAAAAACTGCAGCAGCCTGAGATATGTTAATGTGAACTCCTCTTCTGAAAACCAAATTTTGAGTTAGGAGAGTAGAACTGTGGCAGAGAACATCTATTTGGATGCATTTATTCCCTTATGTGCCAGGAGGAAGAGAGAGATGGAGACTGCTGAGGGTTTCTTGCGGTGTGGATGCTGACACCGCTCCGAACTCCTGGCTCCACCAGCCAGCTGCTGCTCCAGGGAAGGCTGAGGGCTGATGGTGACGATGATGAGCAGGGCCAGTGATCTCAGCAGGCCCAGGCTGACTCAGCAGAGGAGTGAGTGACCAAATTTGACCTTCTCATGCAGGCAGAACGGTGAGTGCATGAGAGTGCCAGCAGCCAGCATTGCTGACAGCAGCTGCAGGAGGAGGCAGGGAAAGCAGCCTCAGCCAAGCGTGGCACAGCTGGGCTCTGTGGCACCTCCCAGCCTCGCCTCAACCATATGCATCAGCCAGCCCTTTGCCGGACTGATTTAAAGCTGATTTAAAGCTTTACCCCAGGGACGAGCCAGTGCACACGGGCAGTATCTCAAGCAGTGTGTTGGACCCTATTTCTGCAGGAGTGGACTAGCAGGGCACATGTGCCCACAGCTTCCCAGGGGCTCCCTCGTTGCTCACCGTGTGTTGAAGCCAAGGGGCCAGGGTCTGTGAGTGAGCTCCATCCCCTGGCATCACTCTTCCCATGCTTTGGCTTCTGCTTCTCCTCTGCCAAGGGGGGCACAAGTTTCAACTCTGCAGCCAGGCAAGGCTTTGTTTGGCTGGGGAGACTTCAGGGCCAGAGCAGCAGCACAGTGCTCCCAAAAGGCTCCCTAGAAAACTCTGAGGTTTCCACATAGTCTGGCAGAGACATGCTTTGGCTTAAGAACTGTCATGTTCTGCAGCAATGG
>JANZLQ010000041.1:22832570-22850852 GCA_026212715.1 Elanus axillaris
CCAAAGCCAGGGAGGTTATTTTTCTTTCTTTGCTTGCAGGAATTTGCATCAAGGATTCAAGCTAAAATACTGTAATGCTTCTGCATTGGAGAGATATGAAGAGTAGGGTAAAAAGTTCAGAGCTGTACCATCTTCTCTCTTCCAAACAGACATACAGATGAAATATTAAGGATTGTAATGCCTCAAAAAGGGAACATGAATTGTCCGAGTAAGCAAACTCATTTAGTTTCCTTAAAGGTACATTTGGTAAGAAGCTAGGAAAACACATTAGCTGGAGCCACAAGGCCAATCCCAATTCGGAAAAACACAGTCCAACAGATCTGTCTGAAATGGGTTGCTTTGAGATGAGAGGAATATGAACCTGGGGAGGGACTTCCGTCTTGATTTTCTAATGCATACAGTGTGCAGAAGACCAATTTTCGTCCATATACCAAATACCAAGAACAAAACATAGGGCATTTTGGGGTTGGCCTTTCTGAAGCCTCATGTCTGTATTTACTCACTCTTTTATAAAACAGACAGGAGGTTTAGGCATTACCACAATCCAAAACATTTAATTTACATGCAACAGGAATGCCCCATGTAATTTTGCAAAAAAAAATTGGGAACCTTTTAAAATGTTTTGATCTGTCCTTCAGCATTTCAATATCTCTACTACAAAAATCTACAGGGAAGATCAAGGCAATAATATCACAAGCTGTATCTCCACAGGAGATTATTATTTTATTCTTCTAGATTTCTTAGGAGTTTTTCATGGCCATCAGCCTCAGCTTAGATCCTTCAGGCATTTCCCTTCTCCGTCTGCCTCTAAGACCACTGAATGTGCCATCTGAATAGGTAAAAAAAAGGAAAGAAGAAAACTTTGTTACTCTGAAGCACAATATTAATCATAGAAGAAGACAAGACAAAGGTGATGATTTCCATTTTGATAGTGCTGAGTCTATAACCCGTGTACAAAGGACAGAGAAAGTATTCCTTGTGACACTGTCCTTTTATGCCTCACCATTTCCCAGGCAAGGCACTAGGTATATTTTTACATTTAAATGACAGTCTGATAGTTTTGGTATAAGGAAACACTTCAGACAATAGATCTTCTTTCTAAGATTTCCTGTGTTTCCCTTCCCTACTACAGTTTCATGAAACTAATACTCCCACCAACTGGTGGTCCCTTCTACAGGGGTTGTAGTGATGAGAAGTACCACTCATTCTGCCAATCATTCTATGTTTACTGTAACTAACTATTTTTTAAGCAAATGCATAATGAATTGCATCAAAGGAAATGAAGAAATGATCTTCAGAATAATTTTTTGAGACTACTCTAGTTTACACAAAAGTAAAATTAAATGTCATTTGAGTTTATACCTGAAGGGGAATTCTCAGCATGCTTTCAAATTTTTATTATTTGTTGTGCTCTGAAGCTTGAAAAAACACTAAAATTTTCTCTTTAGCAGTCTTGGTCTTTTTCATTTGCCAAATATTGATTTTTCTCTACTTTCCTAGAGCAAAGAAAGCCAATTCATGCTACTGGTACTGGAGAAATTCATGTGAGAGGCCAAACTTCCTCCATAGTTTGGCTCACTCTGAAATCATCCACAGTGTCCCCTAACCAGAGAAACACAACATTTCCCATGGGAGGAGTTTAGCCCTGGGAGACTTTCGCCGCTATGATGACCGCTGTGGGGTCGGCTCCTCCTGCAGCCTGCCTGACAGAGCGCCCGCTCCCGGGGAGGGCAGGACGCCCTAGGCCCTGCCCGTGGGGTGCGAGGTTGGCAGTGACTCTGCTCATGCCGTGTCTGCGCAGAGGGGGGGAGGAGGCACCATCTTAGTCCCCAGCAGGACCAACTCTTCAGTGCTGTTGCTCTGCAGGGTGTCTGACCCGTCCTCGTGAACTTCCCGGGACTCCCAGCTGAGCCCCTTGGCCGCCCAGCCTCCTCTCCCTCAGAACGGTGCCAGAGTGTGGGCCCTTCAGAAATGGTGAGTGCCATAGGTGTCTCAAGACACTAACTGGATGCCCGCTCAAACCTTGGTGCATAAAGACCTTTATCCATTGCCACTGGTTTTGCTTGGGTTTTAATCTTCACTGGAGTAGGTCTGGAAGTTCCTATTATCCCTATAAATGTCTGATCTCCTGTAGATGATGCAAAGGTCTTGGCCTAGTTGATAACTCTCAGCAACAAGTCTCACAAGCTAATAGTGTGAAAAATATTTCTCTTGGTATGTTTTCTTAAACTTGCTCCTGCCTTTGTTCAGTGGCTGACCTTCTGTTTTCTGTTGCATGATAAAAGGTATACAGAAACCTACAATTTGTTTTCACAACACTGCTCATTACTTCTTAGATTTATCAGGTCTCCCACTAAAAATAAATCCAAGCCATCTCAGCCCTGCAGACCCTGTAGAATTCTCTCCAAGCATTTAGTCATTTCCAAAACTCGTCTCTGAATCCAGCTATTTCATCTGTGTCCTTTTTGAGATACAGTGACCTGAACTGAATATATTATTTCAGGTGAGCATGTAACATTGATTTATATGACAGCTTTCCAATACTTCCAGTGCTATATTATCCTGTTCCCTCCGCATTCTAATGATGCTTGCTCTTTAGAAAGTGGCTACATGTTGAGTCTTTGAGCTTTCCCAGTGATGCGAAGAACTTTTTTTCTGGGTTATTACAGTTAATTTAGAACCTAGCCAAGAGTATAAACTGTTCAGATAAATTCCTCTGTGCGTGTTACTTTGCATTTGTCAAAACTGAATTTAGCCTGTCATCTCGTTACCCATTCACTCCACCATCTTTTTGTACCCTTTGAAGATCATCACAGGCACCTTTGGTTTTTATTGACCTAAATAATTTTTTTGTAGTTTGCATTTCTTGCCTCTCCTCTATTAATCTTCTCTTGCAAAATACGTGTGTGTCCGTGTGTGTGTATATTTTTATGTGTTTGTAAATTAAGCACATGCATCCTTTCAGGGAATTTAGATACATCACTGCCCAGGCTTTCGGCAATGGCATTAGTTTCCCTGTCCATTCCCGGTAAAAGCTTTTCCTGACCTAGCTTAACATCATATCTGCCTTTGTGGCTCCACCAGACTAATCTCTCATAATTGACCTGTGATCAGCTAGTACATCTTCCTCCGTTGTTTCTGGTTAATATGCTTTCGGCATATAACTGAAATTCTTATTATTAGCCCATCAGAGTCAAAAATATCTGTGTGAACTGCATACATCTCTGTGTCAACAGCTTAAGAAAAATTAGCATAGTTATACGCCTGACCTCTGGCTGGGGTGAATTCAGTCATTCACTAGCTATAATGTAAATTATAGACCATTAAATTATCTTCATTGAACTTCCTGTAATATGTCGCTCTCTTGGCATTTAAGGCCTTTGCTCCACATGGCCATACAAATATGTGGGTTTTGCCTTCTACGAACAGCAGATATTTGACAATCAATTTTCAATACCATTTTTGCCATCTAATCATAAGACATTTTACTTGTCCCATCCTGAAAGCACTTACTCCAATATGGTCAAATGTCCTCTGACACTGTTCTTTCCCCAGCAAAATACCGTTGAAAACAGTTCTGCAGAAAATTGTGCTGTTATAAATTTCTTTGGAGTCCATTGATGAAGCTTTATGGTGAATGTTTAGTTGACCTGAAGCAAAATTCAGCTCACACACACTGAACAATGCCTAAAGTTCCAAAAATTTCCACAGAAGTCTCCTGAATTTCCTGAACTCCCTCTGTGAGCCTGACCTGTGCCCAGAGAGGTGTACCTGTATGTCAAGGCTCTGCAGCTTTAGGTTCTCACCTGGATCAGGTGGGAGTCAGGTGGGAGTTGTGGTCCTAAAGCCCTATGAAAGGCTCTGGCATGGAGGAGAAGTCTTCCTCCTCCTCTTCACGGAGGCTAAGGAAAACTGCTTTAAAAGAGAGGCAGAAGGAGACAGTTCTGAAGTCTGTTTAGTACAAATGTCAATGAAATCAAAATGGGAAACATGCTAGGCTAATCATGGCAGTGGGATCCAGAAAGATTTAGGGACCAGCTCTGACTGGCAGAGAGGATTTAAAATCCACTTTGTCTTATGTATTGAGAGACATTCTAACTTCGCTTTTTACGGCTGTATTTTTCAAACCTGGAGCAACTCCAAATTCACCCAAGGAGCTCCTCAACTTATTTCTATCCACACCCAGACCACCCTTTGCTGAGACAGGCACTATAAACTGCAGCCGAACAAGGCTCAGGAGTGCCATGCCAGCCCAGCCCCTCGCTGCACATCACCGGGCCATGACCTGCTTGTAGGCTCAGCTCCAAACACGCAGACAGCACCTGGGGCTGTGGATGCTCCGGGTGTTCAGCACCAGCCAGCCCCACCAGGTTTGGAAGCTGGCATGGCTGCAGCACAGAGGGGATCGGCGCGTGGGTCAGAGTGGTGCCAGTGCTGGGGTGCAGCCAGCATCCCACCCACCCACGGCTGCCCTGGAGCACTCAAAACGTGCTGGGACCTGTCTGCTGAGCAGAAATGTGAGGGCTGGGATAAGACACTGCAATTACTGTGTTTGCTGTTATGGCTTCACAGAGTATTGTTAGCAGGACTGAAAGTAAGAATTAGTAATAGGCGCAGGAGCATACTAATACTCTTCCGTGTGCAGAATTTGCTACCGGTGACTCCCAGGGGTTCAGAGTGAGGAGTGGAGCGAGACGATGTTATGCTGCATAAAGCAGCAGAGCACACGCACCATTTTAGTCCTTAAAGATGAGAGCATCTACAAACCAAGTGGTGGGTCTGGGACACCCCCAACCATTACTTTATCTGCGAAACAGTCAGTTTGTTCTTTATGTGAACTGGTTTAACAGTTGACAAAATTGGGGTTTTACTCAGAATTTTGAGTTTTTCCTGCAGCTGATTCTTCTTTAGATGCTATTCAAATTGCAAATTCTGCAGCTGAATTTGTGATGCATCTCTGGAGTGATCTCTTCTTACCGAAGTAATGACTGCTTTTGGTTTGTGTAATTAACCCATGGGTTGAAACAGTAATCTAATTTATTGAACTTCATACATGGCATAAACTCATGTTTATGTAAATTAGGACACAACTTTTCTGCTGTCTACATACTGACAATTTTCACAAGTCAGGTAAATATGCTTGCTATGTAGTGAAGTTATACAGGCCACCCAAACTTTGGTAAGAAGCTAAATCACCCTGAATTATACTTTACACATTCTTTTTCACTTGAGAAGCACTGTTTTTAAAGAAGTCATGCAGTTCAAAAAATTTTGTTAACTAAATATTCAGCCTGTCAGTTAAAACATACTTTGAATGATTACTTACAGGGCTGAAAAAGGGCAGAAAGATGTTCCCAAGAACCAACTCCAGATCAGCTGCTTTTGTTTTGAATTTTGTTTTGAAAGAGTGGGTGGCGAAGCCTGCTAAGTTCTTGTAAGGAGCCCAGACAAGTATCTTTGACAAAGTGGGTACCAGCTATGCTTTGGTAACCAGAGCAACACTAAGTGCCACCAAATCTTTTGTGCCTATCAGTACTCTGGTGCTGCAGAGTCTGCCCACATCAGCAGTCTTTGCAAGGAGCCTCCAACTCTGACTATCCACACTACTTCCAAGGAAACAGTACCCAGAAATCATATCAGAGGCAAGAGGTGGGAAATCATCCTCTTCTATAATGCAACAGGACTCTTCATGTTCAAGGCACATTGTTGCCTGTTATTGACAAAGATTGCAGAATAACTAATGCTAGTAGTTCAGTTCTCTGTGAGGAATGCCTTGGTATTGCTGGGGTGGTCTAAAGTTTTAAAAGACTCAAAAGTGCTTCTTTAAAGAAACCTGGGTTTATGTATCAAAACCTCAGATTTTAAGGAAGTAATTTCTAAAATAAAATGCAAGTGTTAGAAGCAATTTTACTAAATTATTCCAAGAAGTATTGACAATAAAATCCTCAGCTTAAAAGTGCTATATTAAGAGGAAAAGAAATCTTCGCTTGTAAAGCTTTTACTATAATTGCTACACATCTTCTCTTAAAATCTAGGTTCTGTTTGGGGACAGGAGCCTACTGATAAAAGCAGGACAACGAGAACCTCCTACTCATTTTGGTTCTTACAATACAAAAGCCTTAGTGTCGTAACACCTTCTTGTCAGGACAGAAGAACAGAAGGATTCACTCTTATCCCATCAGGAAGTATACGTGCAACTATCCGCTGAGATAGCAGTCACAGTGTTCAGAATGGCTATTTACCATGTTTTGTTTCATAGAATCACAGAATGGTTTGGGTTGGAAGGGAACTTTAGAGGCCATCTAGTCCAACCTGCCCCTGTAATGAGCAGGGACATCTTCAACTAGACCAGCTTTCTCAGAGCCCCGTCCAACCTGACCTTGGATGTTTCCAGGGATGGGGCATCGACCACCTCTCTGGGCAACCTGTGCCAGTACTTCACCACCCTCATTGTAAAAAACTTTTTCCTTATATCTAGTCTGAATCCACCTTCTTTTAGTTTAAAACCATTACCCCTTGTCCCATCATTTCATTTAGAGACTAATTCTGCACTGTGCTCCTGAGGGGTGTAAGGGTGCATTACCCCTGTCTGGCTAAGTGGGTTTGTACAAAGGAGACAGTCTATCTCTTCTGTTCTTTGCCAGATAAATCTGTTATGGGGAAACCTATATATACATATTATTTGCTGATTAAAGTGCCACAAAAACAAGGCCACACTGGGCCAGGCTCTAAGCAAGAGCTGACTGTAATGAACATGCAACTCTGAATTCATTTTCCCTCCACTGTAAGTGCCCAGCAGCCTTCTGTCCTTACAGCAGTGCTGTGTAGCAGCAGAGGAGCTGAGCTGGTTAAATTGCACACAGAAATACAACAGTTTAGACAAACCGGTCACGTAAAACATCTTAATAGAATAATAAACACTCCCTCCTTCCATCTTTTTTTTGCATCTGATCCTATTTTTTTTCAAAAAACATTGCACAAGATTCAGAAACATGAGCTAATCTTCCTCTTTAATAATACAGTATTTTTTGACATCTCATTTAATACCCCTTGCCCTGTGCTCACCCATACAGAGGCAAACAAAAGCTGGTTCTAGATCACCTGTAGCCATGTCCTCAGTGCCTCACATCAGGCAAACCATGTAGCAAAGAGGATCATTGGGAAACACCAGACCCCTGTGCAGTCATGCAAGGCAGGTCTGAGGTACTGCGACTGAAAGAACCACATGGTCTTACTTTCATTTCACTTTCACAATATATAAAAGAAATAAATTTTTGTTTATCCTGAGGAGGAGGTGAAGCTGGAGGGGTATGAGATGAGAGCAAATAGCAAGCTATTAGAATTCAAGGTTCAGAAGATATATGTGAAAATTTGGAGCCTCTGAAAGCAACTCTAGCTCTTCAGTTTAGCTTCACATTCTGCTCAAACTCTTCAATGAGCAGGACTATCCTTTATTGATTGTCACAGCTGACTGGGGTTTTTTTCCTTCTTACAAGCAGGAGATCAGTGCTAGAGACTTGGAAACAAGAAGATAATGTCACCAGAAAACAAATATCTTCAACAAAAAGGTGAGTAGTGCAAGTTAAAATTCAGAGCATGTCTGTGAGCACTTGGTGTTGATTTTTTTTGGTGGTGGTGGTTTGGTTATTTTGGTTTTTTTAATTTTTGAACTCTGAACTGTATTCTGCTTGACTAGATTGCATTAATTGTATTAGCTTTCAAAATAGAGCAATATGTTAGAAGGGAACATATTTGTGTTAATGTCTTATTCAGAAAACTTGTGGGTAGTGAATGGTTTCCTGAAAAACATGTTATAAATATGAACAGAGTATCCAAAAGTAAAAGTGTGTTCACTTTTAACTTGCCTTTTTATTGTTTTGCATATGACAAATAATTCTTGACCTCTAAATAGGCTTTTTGTGACAGATGTATTTTATGCCTAAATCCTTCCTACTTGTCAAGTACAAATGCCTAAGAGAACAGCAAGATTAGTATTTTGCATTGCATATATGTAAGAAAAGAGGAGGATTCACAGCGTCTTATTTTCTATCACTGTGAATATCAACAGCTGCGAGTTATGAGCAGTTTAGGAATCCCATTGGTTTTGCTAGTTTTAGTACGTAGGCTCGTGTTTTTGAAAGTTAGTATCTAAGTAAGCTTGTTTGTCTTTCACTATGCAACAGCATTCTTCTCACCAAACATTTTCAGCTGGTTAACTGAGAAAAAGCAACCACAGTATTTTTTGTTTGGAGATGATTCCACACAATGCCTTCACCACCACTGTTCATGATGGTTCCCTGAATAAATTGTGATCTATGTCCTCATTCCAGCCCTATCCCCTCATGTGGTGCTGGCAGAGCAGTGCCCACTGCCCATGACACTGCTCCTGCTATCCTTGGTGGCTCTGGGAATTGCCAGAGGCTGGTGCGACTACAAGCGTCCCTGTTCTCTGGGACGGGGCTGGCATGGGCTCTTTCAACTGTGGAACCATGTCTTTGGGCAGCCCAATGGCTAGTGCACATGCCTGGGTCCATAAGCTGGACCTACCAGTAAGCCTTTTCCTTCTAGAAAATGGTTGGACAATTCAAGAGAGCTGTACTTTTATATACATAAATATTTATAAATTAATACATAATTTCTGTATCCAGACATAATTTGCTAACTACACTTTTCACACTAAGGTAGCCAGGCTTCATTCTTGATGCTTATAAGATATGACACAATGATAACTAGTTGTTGTATGACAACAAAGGACAGGAGAGCCTGACTTTTCCCATCTCCAGGCATGCCTTTGGCTCATAGTTTGGCACGTGGGCTCCGTTCTGCCTCCTTGTGAACAGCTACCTCTTTCACAGGAGCTGAACCAGACCAAAGAAATGAAGAAGGAGACCTCCCATGGGAGAACAAAGGTGTAATGGTCATAAATATACTGGGGAGGCCAACTTCTATGCCATATTCCAGACTGCCTGGGGCAAGAGGCCTGAAACTTCTCCCTGCAGGCCCTTACGGGGCTGACACTTCCTCCTCTTCCCGATCTTCTGTGCAAGTGGGGCACGCTTGGAGAAGACCTCCCCAGCCAGTCCCACGGTCCAGACTGGCAGAGGATTGCTCTGTGTGGACTGCCAGGATTTAGGGTTCCGGGGGGCCCACCTGTCTGGAAAGTGTAAGTGCAGAAATGAAGGCTCCAAAAGCTCTGTACTGGTAGAAATGTGCAAATCTACAGATCTTAGCTGCCTCCAAATTAAAGTGACAACATGGATGATGTTATACAGAGCTAGGCCATGGCAGGATGGTGGTATATCTCTGTACATGACATTTAGAGCCTGATGTTTCTCTGCAGTTAGTTAGAGCACATTCCAGGGCAGCAGAGGCCAGCAGTGTTCAGTGGAGTCACTGCTTTTCCGCATGCTTCACCTGCTGCTGAAGGCAAGACCGCACTTCTCCTGTGACATGGCAAGAGCTGCCAAGGCCTGCCCAGGCACAGGTAGTCCTGCAGGCAAGGGCAGCATGATGAGGTGACATGGGTTAACAAGGCACATGCCGCTGGTCATGCTGGAAACCTCCACATCATGGTCCTGCATGGTCAGGACACTTCCTGGCAGCACTTGAGCCACCCCACTCTGCTTTCTTAGCACTGAGGATTAGGGGGTTATGGGGAGGGAAGCAATAAGTAGAAATTGAGTTTCAAATAACTCCTGTAAGAAGTTGTAATAGTCATTTAAATTCTCATTTAAGGGAAAGATCAGGAGTACCAGTATTAGCACCATCCAATTTTTTGTTGTTTGTTCTGTGGGAACTTACCCTATTCATATCTCTGTTCTTCTGTTAAGTAATTATGCCAGCATTTCTCTGCACTCTTGGAGATATTTTAATTGAATTAAATCATAAATTTCCTTCTTTAAAAAATTTTGTACCTAAAGTGTGCTTTAATAATGCCTGTCCTCAGTAATTATTTTTTTCCTGGGGAAAAAAAAGAGTGTATTTTCACAATGTTAGACCCCACTCTGATATCACATACCAAGACTAAGACGCAACCCCACATCCCTTTCTCAGTAGCTACTTATCCTGGTACAGTAGCCATTACCTGGTTAACTGTCTCCTCCTCCCCCCATCCATACAAGGCTATAAAATAAAGAAATTTCTGGAGGACAGAAACATATTGACAAACAATATATTGATAATGGTGATGTTTACCTGGATTGCTGGACAATTTTGCAGTACACCAACTCTCCGACCACCACATCCCAAACCGTGACAGTAGGAAGGGTCCATCCGTGAGACACTGGATGGAAATCTGGAGTCATTTCTGAGTCATTTGGAGCCCAGTGCCCACCCAGAAGTGATCAGTCAGTAATCACAGGCACCCCCAGGCTCAACACCAGAGCACTTTTCCCCAAGGACTGATAGCTTCAAAAGCATGACGGCCAGTAGCAATTCCCCAACAGGTATAACAGAACATGGTAGATGGCAGAGGAAACAGGCTGGATCCTGCTCCTGTTAATAACCCATCCGCCTCAATATCACAGTGCATTGAACAAGGTTATCCCAAACTACATTATCTCCTGGAATTCATATTCCTCTGATAGAAGTGATGATGCAGTCAGCTGCCTGGTTGAGCTGACTGTTATTTATCTGTGCTTGATCTTTCCCAAGACCATTGACAGAAAGATAGATAGAAAAACATTTATTCTCTCTGTGGTTTGTATCATTTTCATGTAATGTCATCTGCTCCCCCAGCTGTCTATCACATTTCAATGAGATTTATGTGAGGTGCTGAAAGAGTAGAATAAAGTTGATGAAAATAGCAAACTTTGCGGAAGTAATTTGTGTTTGCTAGTTCCCAAACCTCACCCACACTATTATCCTTCACTCAGTAATATTGTTCCCTGACACCTGGATTACACCGCATCGCCCCTTCCACGTTATTCAGGATTGGGTTTATTGATACACTCCCAGCATCCATACACACGAATAAACGTACTCACCTTATCAAAACACAGTTTCATGCAAATGGCAGCTGCTCCTTAATCAGTCCCAGGTTAAGTGGGATGAGGATGTTGTTGAAATTCATTAACAGAGCATGTGGAAAAGGATGGCTCAGCAGCGCAGAAAGGGGTCCACCTTCTCCAGTGCCTGCTGAGGTGACAGAGGATTTGCAGGAGAGCACACGGGCTGGGGCAGACCCTGCAGGTGAGTCCTTCCTGGACATGGGAACAGTCATTGTCTTGCTCTTTGTGCTCCCTCCAAGCACACCAGCCTGCAGTTCTGCTGGAAGTTGGCTCTGGTTCCTCTGCTGCAGCTTCAACTGTGGGTCCCCCAGGACAGCACTCTGGGGCCCCGGCGTGCCCACGGCAAGACTCCAGCTGTGGACACAGGGCAACTTCATGTCAAAACCAGCTCCTCTGGGCACAAAATCAGTGGAGTGAGATGTGCTCAAGGTGCCTCTTTCAGGCCCAACTGCTGTTGCCGTTAACCCGGTTATGGGAGAGCTGGGGTGGGCTGTTTGCGGATCGATTTATGCTTCTATGCAAGCTCAGAAGAGTCAGAACTGCCCTCGGACTGGGAAAGCAGTCCTGCTGATGGCAAAAATTATTCCATGTGAAAGGGGGGATAACATCAGCCTCTGAATAGGATGCAGGATAGGAGCACTGCATGCAGGGGATCTCCCAGTCTAAGTTTCCAACTTTAAGCCAAATGGTTTTTTCCTCATCCTATAACAAGTTCGGCAGTGGTGGCTAGGGGGTCATGTATGTGCATGCCGGATCCTTGAAGTATTTCTCTTTTGAAAATGTGGTACCTGACTGTCTCATGGCACAGGGATGGTTGTGAAAGTCTGGAATTTCTACCTCATTACAATTTTCAAAATAAGGCACTGCAAACAAGCAAGCATCATATGCTTATCCTCAGCTGAAAACATAGGAAAGTAAAAACTTTTTACTGCCATTTGTGATATGAAAGGAAGGATTATCAGAAGGTACTGTATAACACTGCCTTAAAAAAAATGGTTCACCTCTTCAGGATTTTTTTTTTTTGAAAATATGCCATATTCAGCTAATTTACAGTATCTAAAAATAGCCTTCTTAGGAGCCAAAAGGCCAGGAAGTGGTAGGGTACATGCCTGCAGTAGAAATGGGGTAAAACTCTAAAGCTGGGCGGGTTTTTTTTCCTAGCATGCTCCTAACAATCTCCAGGGTTACTGCACTAACGCAGTAACCTGACAGTTTCACAGGCACCAAAGCTGCCCTGCAGGAGTTTGGGGTTGCACGCTGAGGAAGCTGACATGTTACTCTGACTCTTATTTATTAATGTAAGTGTACTCTGTTTTAAGCAAAAGCCATGAGCCAAAACATTTTGCCTCACCAAACCTACTAGAAATAAAGTTTTGACAGTCCAATGGTGGGGTCAGGCCAATAGTCTAACATTGGCAATATACTTAAATTTCCTTCCTGGTGGTGGGTTTTCTTTGAGGCTCCAGGTAAATCGCTAGCAGAGTGTCTCACCTGCAAACAGAGGCAGCAGGTCCTGTCAGTCACCGAGGCTACCACCGTATATGGCCTGGGTAGGGATGTATCACACAGTTTCTCTGGTCAGCAACCCTCGCCACAGACAGACAGTACCTGTACTGCTCTTTGATCACAGCGCAAACTACAGAGCACAGGTATCAAGACTGTCTGAGTCTTTTAAGGTGCTCAGCTTTTGTTAAATCAAAGCTCAAAGCAAGCATTTCCTGAAAACAAAGTCCCTTGCAGCTTTCTCAAGCGGATATTTAGAAATAGACACCTCACACTATTTGTGGATATTAAAGGAAACAGGGAGGAGATCTTTCAGGTGGAAAAGACAGACTTTTAAAGAGAGCTTGAGTGAAAATCATTTGATGCCTAGGATGCACTAGGAATGGCCCCACGCTGCTGAGGTAGGCTCAGTGCATCAGATGGCCAGGTCCAACATATACCTATGGTGTATTGCAAAGGGCACACATGCTTCCTCCGTGTTCTTCAAATATTCTCTATACAAGGTCAGAATATTATGATACCTGATTTATTTTTCTATATTCTGCAGGTTGAGGGTGGCCTGTTAAAGCTGGATGCCTGGTTAGATCGTTGTTGCAGAAGGGGGGGTTGTGTGTGCATGTATGCATGCCTCTATGTGTGTATATACATGTATCTATACATGTGCACACACACAGTAATACTAATATATACATTTTGTTGCTGTGAATTAGTGAAATTCTTTCCTACTTTCTCACGCTTGTGAGTAAATAAAGAAGTTTCCCAAATCTGAATGCGGTGATGTTTATGTGAAGGTTTAGGTTGACTTGAGAGGCCAGAGTCAATGATAGCATGGTCTATATATACGTAGACACACATTGACATACAAAGCATGGTGGGATACTAGAGGCAAACAAGGAAGATATGAACAGGTAGATACTGAATTTGAAATGTTCCAACTGTCATTTATGGAAAGAGTGATCAGTAACTCCCAAACTTTAACTGTGAGAATTAGTCTCATTATGTGGGTTTTGATGTTTCTGTGCTCGGCGAATAGGGTGTTACCGTTTATATGTTAAAAATATCTACCTCAAGATTACTTAACTCAGCTGTTTTCTTATTCCAGTCGCATCCTGCTTTTTGTATAAAATAATGTAATTATCTACTTTTCCTGGGGAAGGTGAAGAGAACAATGAGAATTGTATCAAGTAAAGGCTCTAGATCTGTACATATCCAGATTCATAAAATGTTAGCCAAAACACCAATAGTGGTACAAGAGCTTCATACCTCTGACTAGCTAATTGGTTTTCTAACTAATTTTTCTTCAAGGCAAAAAAGAAGAATCATCATAGCATTTACTGTTATCAAAGCAACGGATTAAAAATATTTTCCATATTAAAGTTGACAATTAATTAGCTTAGCTCTGCTGAGCCTGCACTGCCTGAAAAAGAAATCCCTCAAAAGGCTGGATAAAGCCTCTTTATTAATGCTTTTCTGTGATTACATAATATATATCTGCAACCATCCTATATTACTTGAGTAGCAATTATATTATGTTAAAATGACACTTACTGAGATGGCAGTAAAACTGTCATGTAAAAGTGCCAATATAACTGTTCCAATAAGTCAAATAATATGTTTAGCTTTTAAAAATATGTCCAGCCTTATCCCTGTTTTATTAGAACAGGAAGACACAGTGCCAGCTATGAAGGCTGTACCAGAAGCTACACTGCATAGCACAGCAGAACGGAACTATTGGCAGATTACTCAGTTTTCTTAAAGGAAAATTAGCCAGGACAAAAAAAAAAAAAGAGAAGTTTTCACTGATAAGAAACAAGATAAACTGTTGAGCATTTAATTCCCTCAGTCAAAGAAAAACTAATCTCCTCAAGTTTTACAGGAAGCCACCTCTACCATTCCTTTGACTTTCCAGAGCATACTCCCTCAACTGGAAGCACAGTCACCAAGCTGATAAGGGCCTCTGTTGAGCATCCCCAGTCCCTAACTGGTCAATGCCATGGTCCCTGCGTGAAACACTTGCTCCCTGCGAGCACCTGTCTCCCCAGTCCTGCGCTGGCACACCAGCCCCTCGCCTGGCCACTCTGACCCCGGAGCGGAACAGCAGGGAAGAACAGGGTTTCCTCACCCAGGAAGAGCAGAGCACAGAGTTTTTCTATTATTATTGCATGTGCTAAGTGTGAGTCTCTTCTCCTTTAAGAAAGAGCTACTTCAAACTGCTCCATAGCAAAACGATTTATCTTCACAAATAGTTGTGTATAGTAACATGGTGGTTTTATACCACCGACTATTCAACATCTGCCATGAACACCTTCAGAATATCAGGCGTAGATGAACAATCTGATCACTCAAAAATCAGAAATAGCTGTTCTGTGTTCACTACAGGTACATTCATGTGACGTATACGTGATTTTTGGTGCTAGAACTGGTGCTTTCTGTGGTAATTTTGTGAATTCTTTAAGCACAGCTAATTCATTTACAGTCTCTATCATTCTGCTGTTTTCAGCACCTGTTCCTGATGCTCACCAGAGGAGGGCATGGTGGTAACATAGCCTTTTGCAAACCATGCATTCCCAGACCTGCATGGATTTTATCTAAGGGGTCTCCACCCTATAAAAGTGACTGTCCTGGGGCTCTCCGAGTTTTAGGGCCCTGAGCTGAGCCCAGCCACAACTCTGCTCATGTGTTTCCAGCTGGCTCAGCTGTGAATCCGCAATGCCTGTAGACTCCATTGCAAGCCCAGGCCATGAACTGAGCTTCCTGCAGCCGCACTGCTATCTCTAATCTATACATCTTGTACACAGCGATGGCCCCATGGAATAGCACAGGTGTTCAACTACTACAGAAAAAAAATCTCATTAAAGACATTTATTGCTTTCCAACCCCTCCAAAACCGCAAACAAACAAAAGCATAGAACCAAGGCAAATCATGAATTCACACCTTCTAGAAGTAACTGGAGAAGTTCTTACTGCAAGTTTCTGCTAGGACATTATCGCAGAGAGTAGAGCTACTTACTCTGACCAGAAGAAGAGAAACAGGAATAATTAAAACCTGAAATTAACTGTCACTTAATTTGATTTACCCTATATGTCTAATTTTCACATATACTGGCTCTAATGTAGAAGACTGTAATTTCTATACAACAGGCTAATTTGGACAAACTGCACTGTATTATTTGAAAGAAATAGTGCGTCATTGAAACAACTGGTGAGTGTAATTATTTGACAGATCTTTCTTCTTCACAATGACACCCTCAAAGTGACCTTGATGAGGCAAAACTAAATTGTGTCTGTCACCTGTGAAAAACATGTCCCAGGAAGGAAAAGTGCAACTGATAGCTCTAGAAGTATCATTCAGTTCCCAAATTCCAGGCTTTTGTTTCAATTGGGAGCTTTTGTTTTTTATGTCAGATCTCCCCATGTGCAGGATATCTGTAACATCCAACACCAGCATCTCTACAGATGGATTCCTGGAAGCTGTCTGCAACACGGGACAGCATCAGAATGATAACTATCCCATACATGCTCTTTCCCAAACCCCAAGAAGTTTAATCTGCAGTCTGATTTATCAGGAAAATACAGACAAGTTGACTTGTAGCCTAAATACACCTCAGGGGAACTGTTCTGAGAGACCAGAAAGAATTCAGCTAAGATAGGGCTGACTCACAACTAAACTATGTCTTTGTGTTCCTTCTAAGTGAGAAATCTCAAACTAGAACCACAGTAAGTGATAAAGGCAGCAAGAGCTGTAGTTTTATTTTTGAGGACTGCTAATAATGATCTCAGAAATTACAGATCCATGAGCCCTATATCCATGTCTGGCAAATGGTCTAAATAACAAAATATGATGTATCCATCAAGAAATCTTGATCTGAGAGAAACTGTGTTATTCTGTTTCTTAAAAGGATTCAGAGCTCTCCAAATATTTCAAGTCCTTTTGCACACAACAGTAAAGTAGGAAGAGTTGGTAAAGCAGGAGGTGAACCAGCTAACAACCTATTTAAACTGCTGAGTTCTGCCTACACAAGAAGCTTAAGCACTGCAGGAGAAGTCTGCACTTCCAGTGTTCCCTTGTTCAGGGAGAGATAGCAAAGAACATGTCAGGTCATGAGTGCATACGGTGAACAGCTAGACCCTCTGGTTCCAGTCACCAAAAGCAAGTGACTGGAATTTGTGCAAGTGACCTGATTTGTGTAAATTTGAATGCAGTTGAAAAAGTGAAACTGAGCTTTTTTTTAAATGCACATCAGCAATGGCTCACTCCTATGATCTTTAGTTAGGCAAAGTTTTCACTGAAGTCCATAAAAAGTCAAATAATACAAGGAAGACTTCAAATACAGATTCATTGCCTTACTCCAGGGACATCTTTTTCCATTTTGCAGAAACGTTTGCCTGTAGGTGTCCCAGATCTGTCTTGGGGACACTGGACAAGGAGATTAGACCCACCACTTCCCTGATTCCCAGGGGTATTTCCCCTTACCTGAGCTGATGGCAGATCCTGTGCCTGTTTCAACCTGGACCACAGAAATCCATCACTCTCTGCTTCTCCGTGAGGATGAACTGGAGGTCAGCCAGGATTTCCATCTGAGACGTAATCCCAACAAAGCCAATTCCCAGGAGCTGCTGTGATAAAGGAGGTTTGCAAGGCAAACCTCTGTCCACAAATAACATCTTGCAAATGCTTCCCTTGACAGTGGAAGACAATTCAGTGAGTAGACCCTGCCCCCCTTCCAAGGCACTTTGTAGTCTCCTCCTTTCCTCTCCAATATAAAAATCAAAATATATAGTGCTTCTTGTTACTGAACAGAGATATTCAGTCTGAACTGAACACCAAAAGAGTCAATGAAGAATTAATTTCTAAAATTCTGCTCAGAGACAGCCTGTATAAATACATTATACATTTTAGGCTAGAAAGTATATGAAAGTCCACAGTTACCAGACTGTTTGCTTTGTCAATACATACCTGAAAGCATCACAAGCTACTAAAGACAAATTGGTGCTAAATTTCTGCAGGGTAACAATGAACAGAAAATTAGACCTTGCTAATTGGAGCAGAGTAAAAATGTAGTATAAGCATAGTGGCTGAGAATTTTGAAAACTGAAGCTATGGAAATTTCATCACAGGTTTTTCTAGAATATGATTTCTGCTATTATTTTTCCATAGCAAATACCCATCTTGGTTTATTCAGTTACTTTTACAAAAATTTCATGGCTTCCTACTTTTTTGAGGGCTAAACTTACCTTTTGATTAAATAAATACTGAGTTAATGAATCTTATGTAAGGACATGAGGACAACGGCTGACTGTAATTTTACTTGGCTGAAACAACAACCTGGTCAGCATGATTAATTCCTTACACCCATTCCAGGAATCAGCTTTTATTACACAATGTGGTAAGGCACTTGTTAGTGTTGAGCACTTGAGTTATTTGTCAGGAGAGCATATTGGCCCCGCTGGTAGAATACTTCCCTACGTTGGTGTGCTGCCCACAGAGCAGTGAGCAGTCGGGATGTGCGTGGACATGGCGTACTGGCCGCTTAGCTGGCTTTGTCTTCATAATCCAGTCCCTGGTTTTACAGGGGCATCACCTACCCATGCAAGTGAGTTCAGAAATGAATCAACATATTTCCTTACCTGGTCAGATGCATTTTATTTAACAGCTTTGTGCAGTTGTCCTGGTTTCAGCTGGGATAGAGTTCAGTGTCTTCCTAGTAGCTGGTACAGTGCTGTCTTTTGAGTTCAGTATGAGAAGAATGTTGATAACACTCTGATGTTT
>JANZLQ010000041.1:22853942-22875068 GCA_026212715.1 Elanus axillaris
TCCACCATGGACCTCCCTGGGCTGCAGGGGGACAGCCTGCCTCACCATGGTCTTCATCACCACGGGCTGCAGGGGAAACTCTGCTCCGGCACTGGAGCATCTCCTCCCCCTCCTTCTGCACTGACCTGGGGGGCTGCAGGGTTGTTTCTCTTACATGTTGTCACTCCTCTCTCCACTGCAGTTTCAGTCATGCAGAAACTTTTCCCCCTTCTTAAATCTGTTCTCTCAGGGGCACTACCACCATCGCTGATGGGCTCGTCCTTGGCCACTGGCAGGTCCATCTTGTAGCCAGTTGGCATTGGCTCTATTCGACGTAGGGGAAGCTTCTAGCAGCTTCTCACAGAAGCCACACCTGTAGCTCCCCTGCTACCAAAATCTTGCCATGCAAACCGAACACACGTCACTCTCAAAAATGTGTGTGGTGTCTAATCCTTCTGTTGTAAGACAATCACAATTTCAGTGTATGGTTAGTCACCCTAACACATACAGCACTATTTTTCTTCTCCCCTTGGAAATTCTATGAAATGCATCTTCTTCCACCCATTATGAATTGTGGTTTAGGATCAAAAGAATTTGGCCTTTTGTGGTGGTTTAACCCCAGCCAGCAACGAAGCACCACACAGCCACTCACTCACTCCCTGCGCCCCCCACAGTGGGATGGGGGAGAGAATTGGCGGGGGGGGCAGAATAAAAGTTGTGAGTTGAGATAAGAACAGTTTAAGAGAACAGAAGGGAAGAAACTATTAATGATAATAATAACAATATTAAAATGACAATAATAATAAAAGGATTGGAATAAGCAAGTGATGCACAAGGCAACTGTTCACCACTCGCCAACTGACACCCAGTTAGTACCTGAGCAGTGATCCCTCCCAGCCCCACTCCCCCCAGTTTGTATCCCGGACATGACGTCCCATGGTCTGGAATACCCCTGTGGCCAGTTGGGGTCAGCTGTCCTGGCTGTGTCCCCTCCCAACTCCCAACTCCTTGTGCCCCTCCAGCCTTCTCGCTGGCTGGGCATGAGAAGCCGAAAAATCCTTGACTTAAGTCTAAATACTGCTTAGCAACAATGAAAACATCAAGGTGTTATCAACATTCTTCTCATACTGAACCCAAAACATAACACTGTACTAGCTACTAGGAAGACAATTTACTCTGTCCCAGCCAAAACCAGGACGCTTTTACACGTGAAAACCTCTTCCTACAAACACTTCCCTGAAAACTTGGCTACTGAATGATTTCTCTAGAGCTATTGAAATTCATGGAGGTGACTTGACTTAGGGTTATTTATGTGAGTTTCTGCAAGACAAAGATACTCAGGCTTGGGACCCGAGCCCCACCATGCTGCATGCTCCCTACACATGGGGCAGAGAAGGGACTCTGTGCTGTGCTCTCCAGCTGGGAAGGAAGCGACAGGCAGGAGGAAAGCCAGCCAGGAGAAAGGCAACAGAACAGCAGGACAAACCAGACCAATGTGATAGAGGGAAGCAAAAAGCATATGGGTTCAGAAAGGGAGTAGCCACGAAGGAAAGCTTTATTAGCATTCATTGAAGCTGATGTTCCAGCTTCAGTTCAGGAAATATCTCCAGGGCATTGGAACCACAGCAAAACCCAGGGAAACTTCCTTTGTGGTGGGGTTGAAGGTTGGCGCTGGATGCTCAGACCCAGCACACAGCCCTGCAGTTGTATGGGCTCCCGCAAAGCTCTTGCAGGCTCTTCACCACAGGTCATCCTGGTGCTCAGGAGGGCCTCAGCCTCCTCCACATGCTGGTAGCCAGCATCCCAGAGCGTGCTCCCTGCCCTAAGCCATGGCAGCATGGTTGCAGAGCTGGTTGGCATGCGAATCACCCTGGGAGCACGTCTGCACACAGTGCTCCACCGCTCGCAGGCACCCACAACTTAGATCCATCCACCCTTCAACAGCTGATAATCATTCAGTCACCCACTTAGGCTGGGTGTTGAAGCAAGAAAACCAAAACTCTGCCTGTGCACACCAGTTCATACTCTTTCACTTTTATTGGCTTACACATATTTGGTTTGCATAAACAAAACCAACCCCCTGGACCTTTCACACTGGCATACACTTTCTGCACACGAAGCACAGCTTCCCCCAGCTGTGATTTCATTCACAGACATTTATACAATGTCTGCACAGTAAAATGCTCATTGCAAACATGGTAAAAAAGGTTTGCTGTAGCTCTTAATCCTAAAAGTCAAGACACAGGCCAGCTCCATTTTCTTTCACAGAAAGTTTCCTCCTACACTGCATTGGACAAATGAGAAAGTTTAACCACTTCCAACTCCTACACTTCCCTAAAAAGCAAACTGCTTAGCTGAAGTAATTGTATAAAAACAAACAGACAGTTACACTCCCTCAAGAAGCCATTAAACATGGCATGTTAAGTCAATAATTTGCATATGGCTGATTGTTTAGTAAACAAACTGTCTCCTGAGAGGATGGTAATTAATCTTTTACATCAAATCTGTTGATTAGTCTTTCTGGGAATAATGCTAGAGGTTACAAGCAGGTGTGAGTCATGATATCACTTTCTTTGAAATTTAGCATTAAATATGGCAATAAACAAAATTTTAAATGAATTTTTTAAGCTTTGGAAGCATTATAAGGTTTAGTAAAAGATTAATTCTTTTTTTACTTCAAAATTGAAGTCTTTGTTATTCTTTCTATTAGGCAGAATTTTCTAAAAATCTAAACTGAGTGGGATCCACCTACAGGCTGTTGCATTTGTGAATGATTGTAACATTAAAAATACAAAAAGAGGTGTATGTTTAGATGTACATTACTGCCTATACAGGGATTAAACTTTGTCACTGTTGTTATCATTATCAGCACAGCTCAAAGCTAGCTGAGACTGACCCTGTGCACCAGGGTGGTGAAAAGTGCCTGCACACCATGGGGACATCAGCGTCCCTGCCTTGCTCTGTCCATCACACATCAATGGCATCACGGTGCCTGTGGTCCTGAATCCAGAATTTCCCCCAGGGATGTAATTCAGAATACGTAAACCTGATAACAACCCTTCAGCCCAGGCTGAGACCAAGGTCTGCCTGATGACAGGGAGGTCCTTCGAGCTGCTTTTATCAGAACAGGCAACTGTGGAGAGAGCACCTTTGTCTCACAGAGAGCACATCTGGACTGCTGACGTCCCAGCCACCGCTGCAGGGCCAACCCACGCCACCCTCACACCCAGCCGGGGACCACCAGCTCCAAATACAGCAGTGCAGACTCCGCTTGGCTTGAACTAAACATTGCTTTTCTCTGCAAAGGCAGCTGGCAGCTGGTTGGGCCCAGCCAAGGCAGCACAGCACCAGCTCAGGTCTGCCCATGCTGTGCAGCAGGAGTACAGCCTTCTCGCTAACTTTGCTTGTGTGATACAAGAATGTAAAAGCAAAAAATTCCGTAAACAGGACACTGATGGACCTAGAATTGCTTATGGTATTTGGCAAACATAACACTTTACCTTGTTGGATGATTTGTCAGTCTCTTTCCCTGGGTCAGCTATTTTCAGTGGTAAGCTGTCAAAGGAGAAAATAAAGTAGATTATCTTTCTCATTCCGTCATTTCAGTTATGCAGAACCTACTTGTCTCACCTGCAATAACTGGTTTTATTGTGACATTACTCCTATGAGAGCTCTTCCTTGCTTTAAAGCAGTGTTCCTGAATTTCTTTGAATTCCCTGGGGTTGTGGCTGATGCAGATGGAGAGCACCTCCCATGGCACCCACGCTGCCGGAGCCGGCAGACCCCGGCCGCCCTTCTGCAGCAGCAGTGCCTGGATCCACACGCTGTCCTGGTCGGGCTGTGAGGTTTTTCACATAAGAACTGAAGAGAAGCAAACATTTTATTGTTTAATAAAGTACCAGGAGAAGGGCTCGATAGCCTTCTTTTGTACTATTTGGTTAAGCAGCTATTGATTTCCACCGCATCTTGTTGGCCTCTGCTTCCCAGAGGTAAAGTGCATGGTAGCTCTGGGAATCTGCAGAGGGAAAGATATGACAAAAGTATCAGCTATTGTAATCCAAAGTCTTCAGGCAGCTACAAAAGTCCTTAACGTGCCATGGAAAGATTACGATTTATAAAGAAATAGCTGCCAGCCTGGGACGGTTGCTATGGTTTTCCATCATATTCTCCGGTCAGATTTTAGACTGCAGATGTTTACTACAAATTGTTGTGGTATCTATTTGCAAAAATAACAAGAATACATCAAGTATATCAAACTAATTTGTTAATTAATAAATTTAATTTCTTTTAAAAAGGCATTTGAGTATTAAGTTAGGAATGGAAAAAGGAAACATAATGAACTAAAAACTTTACAGCAGTTCGAATACACAAAGGAGTTTCTTTCCTCCTGACAAGAGGAGAAGGTTCTACAGAAGGGTAAAAGGCTAAGGAAAAAGGTGTGTAAAACAACACCGTTCATCTCCGAGTCAGAATTGTGTGTGATGCGAAAAAAATCCTACTGGATTGAACTGCAAAATTATAGTGCAAGGGATCTATTTCCCCACAATTAGTCTATTACATCTTTCTTAAGCAGGACCTCACAATGTCAGCCAAAGCATAAGTATTTTCTGTTTTCTCAGAAAATCCCCAAGGCATCTCTTCTGTTGTCTGTAATTCAGTTAAAAAAAGAATCAAACACTATCAGGCTCAGACTGTGTAGTCCCTGCCAGCTCTGCAGGCAGTCAAGGGAATTTTTCTAGTGCTCAGTGGCTCCGCTGCGCTGGATACAACCCACATGCAGAAGGACCAGCCCATGAGCAGCAGCAGAAGCACTGCACCACCTGGAAAAGAGGTACAGATGCTCCACGGGGAAGACAGGAACGAATTTCTTGCTGATTTGTATTCTGAACTGGGGAATGAAAAGGATAGCAGATTGCAACCCTGTTGTGGCAGGTTGCAGAGCCACTGCTACAGCTGTAGGTGTACTTGCATCCATTCCTTCGTAGCAGAGCCCACCCTTTTGAGGGCCTAAGACTTCTATGCCCAATTACTGCTAATTAGCATTAATGAGGATTGTTATTTCAGACAGACAGCTGTGGAGACCACTAGGAGTGGGTGTAGGCAAGGTGCCTGGAACACGACAGGTGGAACAGAATGACTGGAACAGACTCAGCTCTGTTGGAGGCAGCAGCATGGCCAGCCACCCCCCAGAGCAAGCTGGCCCGGCCTCAGCAGTGGCACAGAGGAGCATTGGCTGTGCCCAGCCACACGGATGAATCCTCAGGGCAGGACAGAGAGCACGCGCACAGCCACAGGCATGCCCCAGCTGTGGGGCTCCCATAAGGTGCCACAGACTTCTGCAGGGCTCGGCGGTGGTAGCATCCAGCAGAGGACACGGCTGAGATTTGCTGTGTGCGGCAGGCTGAGGGCATGCTGGATGATCTCGGACTGACTTGCTGCAAACTGCCTTCTGCCAGGCTGTGGTGTCCCTGGGTGTGATAGCCTGCCCTCAAGGTATTTCTCTGTCCCTGCTTTAATGGTTTTGGCTGCCACAGTCCATTGAGACCCTCACCATGTGCTGCGCAAGGGAGGTCCTACACACTGAGGGTTGTCATTGGTGTGCGAGTACAGTCTGCTTTTCCTCTGCCTTGTCCATATAAAGAGGATTATATCATGAAGTTGTGTGCAATGAGATGAATCTGATTCAAGATGCCTGTTCCAGTCCCTTAGGGGGTTGGAGAACAAGAATGATGTGAGAAATCTTATCTGAACCATGAATACATCAGAAAAGGAAAAAAATCTGCTGCACCTGTACAAAACACAGGTAAGACACAGTAAAAGCAAATAGTTTTTCTGTGTAGAAATTAAACTATGTAAACAAGTCATCAGTCTCTGTGAGAACTCTTTCAACAGAAGCAGCCACTGTCTTCATCATGAAAGGGCTATTAGAGCAAAGAAAACAAGCTGTCTTCCCATATGTCTATCAGCTAGCACCTCCCTTACCTGTGGTAAAGGTAGGCAAGTCCCAGTGGCTCAGCCCTGAGGCTACAAAGTTTAGCATTGACTCTGCTGCTACAAGGCCATGAGGTGTCTCGGATAATAATTGAGAAATGTCCTCCCATTTTGGAAGGTGACAAGCTTCTTCCAGAGCACCTGACAAGTTCTGCTGCTCTGCATGCTTCAGACCATGAACCAACCCGGAGGCTTGACTCAACTCAGCTCAAGTGGGTCTTTAAAGATAAACATCAAAATAAAGATAAACATAAAGCATGAGCAGAGTTTACTGAGTGATTAGACGCTTGACAATGGTAATACTTAAATTGTCATTTGCTGGTCTCAGATCACACACTTATGACCCCTTCACATTTTCAGCAAGCCCCCATGTGATGGGCAGCTGGAGTTAGGGGTTTTCTTGGGGCAAGCAGCCATGTTCCTCTCCTACAGACTGAGACCATAGTCTGTTTGCCCCCTGGGGACCCACTGCACTTTGCCATGTGCTGGAGCTCAGGAGGACCAGAGATGTCTGGGCATCAACCGCTCCTCACACTGCTCCTAACTGGCTAAAACTGCTGTGCCAAGTCCTCTGATGTGCTATGCCTTCCTCTGTTTCATGAGGAGGCATTGGCAGTACCTCACCTGCCCATAGAGCTGCTCATGATGGTATGTGGAATTTGAAATCAGGAGAGTTTTTTGGCTGACTTTGCTAAAAGAAAGACAAAGACTCAGAAAACTGGTTAAGCCACTTCAAATATCTTTTACTGAAAGCACAATTACATACAGTGGCTTTAAAAGTATCTCTGCATAAATATTCCTTTCCTACGTAAGTAATCTTTAGGGGTTATGGAAAAGGGTATATCAAAAACAGTTTTCTTGTTCTTACTAGTTTTTAGCTGAGAAGAAAATATTTCTGCATGCGATTAGAAGTACAAGTTTACCAGGTTGTTACTAAAATATGAATAGTGACATTCTGGACTAGTGGAAGTCAGGGGAAATTTTGGGACTGATCTTTTCAGTACTCCAGAGTTTCCACCTGAGTGAGGCTGTGGAGGTTCAGATGTCTTGTATGGAGTGTCACTGTCTGGCTGCTGGAATACAACCATTAAAGGATGTCTCAAGGATGCCAACATTGTCTTCCTAAATTCCAACCCTGTTGCATATTTAAACTTTGGCAATTAGTACAAGGAATCAAAGTAATCTTAATTTGAAGTATTTTAAGTTACCTCATTAGATTCAATATTAATTTCTTCATCTTCTCATCTCAATTACATTTCCATTTCAAATTATTTATCTCAGTTAATTGTAATCAATTTTGTATTTTGCTAACAAGTATGACCTTGATGGGTTCCTAGAGCACTTGGAGGTCACTACAGCAGGCAAGTGACCCTGTGACAGACGATCATACAGTGTGGTCTGCACAAGGGAAGTTCCCTGTGGAAATGTGCAAACTTCTGCGAACTGTCAGAAGAGATAGGCTATTTTTATTGTTGCACTTTCCTCATCTTCCAGGATTTGAAACAGCTGTCATGAAAGGAAAGGCTCTTCTAGCTGAATCAGTTACAGTTACTGAAGACAGCAGTGCAGCAATAATAATGAAGATAGCATCTTTAGCTCAGCAAAGCTCAATGTGCAAAGTGGTTCACCTGACTTGCACAGATGGAGCTTTCATTTTTAATTCCTTCGCCACTGCCCTTTTTATACTACAGAAAATGGATCCCTAAGCGCCAGCCAAAGCTGATGCTGTGTATTTCATGACCAAGGCTGGGCCGACTTGAGAACCACTCTGCATCAGGATAACAGTCATTCTAAGGCATGCGGTTATGTTTCCTGCAGCAGAAGAGACTCTGGGGAAATCCACCTGCACATTGTTTTCAGAATAATAATCCATGGGGCATATTCTGCCTAGGGAAGAACTGCCTGTGAAGGGGAAAAGATTGCAAGAGAGAGCAAAAGTCTGCTGATTTGAGGGCCGACCGCTACAGCAGGACCCGCGTGAATTGCAGCTGATTTCTAGTGCCTCCTGCCGCCCCTCACTTTGAGGTTTCCCTTGTGTCACTGACCATCACCTGGCCAAGAGCTGTTAGAAGTTTAATTTGCACACTCAAAGCATCCTTTAAAGAGACCCTGGCATCTCTCCAAGCAGAGAAAACGTTGTCCTAATATACCAGCAGAATTATCTGTAGCTAAAGTCAAGCGTTTCTGCTACAGCTGAGCCTGGCACCCAGCCATTCCCACCCTGAGGTCAGCCCTTGGCAGTTCTCAGCACTGTGGCTGTCAGCAGGGATGTTCAGAAACCCTGGTAGGAAGGAGTCAGGCCATGCAGTTTAGTTAAAACCTGAAGAACTATGGAAAAAAAACCCAAGATGATTTAATCTCCCCCTTGCCCAACTAGCTCCCTTTTCCCTACATTTCTCAGAAGGTTTTGTGGATTCATAAAGCTGATGGGTGTTTTCACAGAATGAAGGACGTCAGGAGCAGACATGGAAAATGGGTTCTGACAACAGATTCTGATCCCATTTATCTGAAAGCAGATCTCTGTTATCTCTGCTGACTCCATTGGAGTTTCTGTAATGTAGAGAAGGCGTCCAGGAACAGGCTCTGATCATCAGAGGATGCACAAATTCAAATATTTCCTAATGAATTGGGGCAGGGGCTGGGAATTGAACATTCAGTCATGTCCAAGTATATAAAAAGTGCTCCAAAGCAGACAATGACTTTAATTAAAAGAACCAAATAAAATTCTAAGAACTTAGACAAAGTGCTTATAGCTGTAGGAAGTGCACTTCTTGTGGTAGCAAACAATTATTATTCAACAGCACTATTTATAGCAACTACTACCACAAAAAGGATATTTTGGAAGAACACCTTTAGAAAACCCCACTAAAACTAAACTTGGCTTATCTATGAAAAATAGACAATGCATTACACTGCAACATAGTGTCAGAATGAATAATTTTTCTGGGCAATCATTAAAAAGAAAAATGTAAACTATAAAGTACAATCAGCCTTTGATTTTTAAATCACAAACTAAACTCACACTTTATGAAGACATATGCATAAATAAAATCAGAAATGTTTTAAATAATTGCATAGTTTAACAGAACCTAAGGTATTCTTTCACATCTTAAGATTTAACAAGTGAAATAAAAGGACAGCTGATTATGAGACCACTTCTCCAGAAGTTAGGTTTTAAGAAGAAAAGAATATCATATTTCTCATCACAATTACAAAAATGGCAATACTGACAGTATTTGCTTTCAGAATTGAAATGCTAGTTTTCTCTGATGAGAGAATGACACTGTCAGCGAAAATTATCCATATTCTCTATTTCCAATGAGTTGATAGATTAGTTCACTCTCAACTGGAGCCACCCAGGTAGGAAAGACAAATGAGGACATCTTTTGTAAGAAAAGATGCATTCAAAGCACTGTTATTTCTAGTCCAAGTATATTACAAGTCTACTCATGTTTACATTGTCACAGTTTTTCTTGCCTGTTAAAAAGTAGTGGAATACCCCATGAGAATTCCAGATTGTATTATGAAAAGTAAAGATGTAGAAACCCATGGTAAATGAAAAATAAACTTAGGAGAAAACATAGATCTTAGACCTGAAAAATATAACCAAATTTTAACTGGAAACTTTGAGTGAAATATGTAAAATGTAATGTGATACTTGAAAAATAATGAATGCCAAGGGATTTCAGTATATTTGATCTGTCCTGAAAGAGAGTCTTTTTCACTAATACCTACATACTAGAAGCCATAGTGTAACACCGGAGAGATAAAGGACTTCATCAGTGCTGCAAAGCTTTTATTTGCACTAGGTAGAGTTCAAAACAGTCATCCCATCAATCTGTCTTGACAGAAAGTTATTTTCTGTCTCAGCACCTGGTGACTTAAACCACGAATGTGTGAACAATTTGGACTCACCTGGCATTTGAGAAATTTCTCAGAAGTAGTGGAAGCACCAAGCTACATCTTACAGTCTCCACTGTAGCAGAGAAATCTGGAAAAAAAGACAATATAAACTTCTAGGAAAGGGTTATGCAAAGGAATGGTTTACAGTCTTTGAAGATGATCACTGTAATAGCTGAATCAAAGGACTGCTGAACTACATTTAGCATCAGCTGCATGAACAGCAGTGGATGAAATCAGTTCCTTTTCAACTTCTTGATATAGCAACAAATTAAAGCCTCAAACCTTATCTCTTGAACTTTAATTTTCAAGGCAAAAGGATAATCCTTCTATTATCCACAGAGTGCTTATTAGCCTCTGTCTTTATACAGTTAAGATTTCTTGTCCCAACTGCATCACTTAATGGATCATTCCAGAATTTCATTTCTCTCCTGAGCAACAGTCTACCACTTATCAATATATCACTATTTCTAAAGCTTTTTATAAAGAGACTTGATAATCATTTGTGGCTCTAGCTAAAGAGAGTAAATATCCAACCCCTTCTATTTTCTTTGAGCAAGGTAGACTCTTCATTTTATTCTTCATGAAAGTGACAGTCATGCTCTAAATAGGCCATCAATGTATAATTTGGGGCGTTGAGTGACAGTAAGCACAAGCAATGAACATTGGTCTAAGAGGTGAAGCTGACTGGCAAGACCTGCTCTTTGTGAGAACCCTTTTTGCAGGCTCAGAGCTGGACTGATGCCTGAAAAACACCTCACAAGATGTTTGTGCCATGTTTCTGTTCTCTGGCTTTTAGAGACATGTTCCCTGCATGCACACCCTTTCTTCGAAACTGGCATTGCATCTCAATAATAATCAGAAAAAAAAAAAAGTTTGGCACTAAGAAGCTTATCTTTGTCATCTTATTCTATGCCTCTCCAGATTCCTAGGCAGTACCTAAATCTGCAAGAAAAAAAATCCTACTAAATATCCTCCCATTCATTTATTTTTTAAAAAAATTTGGAACAGCTTTGCTTTCTTGAAAATTCATCACCACAATGCAGTTAGCAGCTTTGTATCATTAAGCATAAAACAAAAATGGAATTAATGTCACATATAGTTTAATGCAGTCTTCCATGGTAATCTGTTATTCGAATTGATTAGGAGCAATATGAAGCAGGAAAACATGAACTGTCATTAACATCTAGTAGGCTGGTTAATTGAAGCTTCAAAGAAGAGTTGTATAATATAGTTTATACTACGGTAGTTTCATCTGAAAATGCCCAGAAAAAAACCTGAAAATTTCAGAAAAATCTGAAAGTCCCTAAACTTGGAATTTCAGAGTAATTAGGTAGGGTTTTGACAAGAGGAACACAGTTTTTTGCTTATTAGTTTCATGTGTGCAGGTTAACAAGCCATTAAGATCCTTGAAGAAGCAGAGAGCTTTACTAACATCCATGACAAGTTTAAGTGCTGACCAGATTCCAGCATGTGACCATACTTTCATTATTCTGGTAGAAAAGAAAACTTGAAGAGACTGGCAAAAAGGGATGATGGCATTGCTTTCTCCACCTGCTATACTCGAGATAGTATTGACAGTACTCCTCACTCTTCCCAGGGATTTCCCAGAATGTTCTCTTTACCCGGCCAGCTGTTTTCACTGAAAAGAAATAAACACACTACTAAACACATGAACCAAAGAAAGGAAAAGAAAGAGAAAAAGGAAAACCAAGGAAAAAAAACCCACAACCTTAGCATTAAATCATAAAAAGTTAGAAAAATACAAGCATTTTATAGTGCAGTTCTTTGTGCTAGGGACAGGCTAATGCAGTGGGATAGAACAGCTGCAAACTCCTATCAGCTCAGCTCTTCTGTGTGGCAATGCAGAGCTTTTAGGAAGGTTGAAACCACCATTTCAAAAATATTTCTTTCTATGGTGGTTATTGCCAAAGTTGAAACTAACTGTTAGTAAATGGCTTATCTGGTTATTTCTGCAACTAATGACTAGAGCCAAGCAAAAAAAATAGATCATTTTGCAGTGGACTCCGCACGCGAGCAGAAGTTTTGCACTTCTAATGTGAATGCAGCCTCTGAAGCAGCTGTTAACCAGAGCCCTTCAGAAGCAAGCAATGTTTTGCCACAGATGCAACCCAGGCATGATGCTCAGGAGCAGCATGAAGATAAAGACAGAGCTCTTCATTTAGGTTGGATGTGCTCTGCACCGAGTCCCTGCAAGGAAAAGCTCAATGTGAAGCCTTTAAAGACCCCATGTGTCAGGGCCCTGAGTACACTGATAGAACTTACTTGCCCTGAGAAGCCTCAGCATGAGCACAGGCTCTGCCCATGACACAAGAGCCCCATTTCAGCTCAGACTTGGGGAACCCAGATCTTGCCTGAGCTCTGCTGTGAGTGTATCTGAATTCAGTCCTGTCTCTGGCCCTGCCTCCTGGATGGACTCTGGAACCACAGCACAGCCTCATCTCCAGTGCAAGGACTGAGACACGGACCCCGTGATGCTGCAAATGGAATCCACTTTGTTCTCTAAATTTTCCATGTATATATAATTTGGAAAGGGGACGCTCCTCACATTCCCCAATCAACTCTCAGAGCACATCTCCCGATATGATTCAATGTTCGTCTTCTTTCTTCAGCTCCTGGTTGTTGTTTCTGAGCTCCTTATCTCCTGGGTCTGGCTCATCCCATGTTGTTTCTGGAATCACTGGCATGTGCAGAACTAGTGCTGTACAAATCTTCCTTTGTTCTATATTTAACCAAGTGGCTGAAGCCGTACGTTTCCCAGGCCACTTTTAAACACAATATTGCCCTCCACACTCCAGTCCTGCCTCCAGTCTGGTTTCCTTTTGCTCCTTGACTGGGTTCCCTGGATGGACCCTGGACTTGGTTTGCTGCTTGCCATGTCTGGGGCAGCCCTGCCACCAGCAGCCAGCTCTACCTGCCGTGTTCGAACTGTGTGTGACCGCACCTGGGACAGCGAGTGACTCCTGCACCAGGGTCACCCGTGGCTCTTACCCTTGAATTGGACAGCCCTGCTCCTGCTGCTTCTGGCAGGGTGTTTCTAACAGCAGCTGCAGCCATACATCGACACATCACATAGAGTAAGAACTGTGCAGGCAGAGACAAAGCCTCCCACTTGTGTCTTCTCAGCCTCCACCTGAGGAAGCTCAGAGGAGACTATGAGCCCCAGTGAATATCTCCAGTTACTTGTCCAGTCTCCCTTTTGCTCCCAGGCAAATATCCTTGGGGGAAGTGCCCATCTTTACAACACACTGCAATGAACTGCCTTTGCGTGCTTGGAACTGGCTCCAACTAGCTTTCTGTGGCAGCTCTGAGTTTTGCACTGTAGAAGACAGGGAACAGCTCATTCATATAAATGTGTCCATCCATGAAATAACGTCCTTCCTATGACATCCCTTTCCAGACTGATGATTCTCAGCCTGTTACTTTGGGTTTTATGCAGAAGCCATTACAGATATTTGATCATATTTGTTGCCTTTCTATGAAGCTTTTCAGCTCAATATATGCTTTCTGAGATAGAAGACCTGCTACACATGAAATTGTATATGCATGAGTGTATGTATAGTGACATGGTTAGCATGAAAATATTTTTTTTTTAAAAAAGCATACTTTGCAACAAAAAGCTTTCTCTATGTTGGTGCTTTACTAACTAAAATAACTCTATATGTTAGAAAATTGTGTGAAGGACATCATACACATTTTTCAAATAGCATAACTGTTTAACTTAAAAATAATCATTTCAGATTCATTTGATACCAGAGCTACAAAACCTTTTGCTTTTAAAGGACTTGTAGAGATATTTATGAATATGCCTCCAACATTAAGAGGAATCCCATAATTGTGCAATACCCCAGCATTGTTAGCATGCAATTGTCATAGCAATACAACACGATTAACACATTTAGCAGAAAAGAAGGGAGCCATCACAGCATAAGCAAAAGGCCTGCAGCTCTAGGTGGTGGAAACTGTCACGATTTCTTCTTGAGGTGCCCAATATTGCATCTGCAGAATTGTACTTTTTAGCCACTCTAGAGCTGACAAGTAAATACTTCAGGGAGAAATGCCGTAGCATAAAACCTCACAGAGGCATTTCAGTCAGCCTCCCTGCAGGTGTGCCCTGGGGCTGTCAGTGATGCTGCTGGACCTTCCGAAAGGGTTTAGGTACCCAAGGACTGTCATATTGCAAGAAAAAAAACACCTGTGTGTTTTAAGACCCCAGGATTTGTCAGCAACTGAATAAGGGCTTCCCAGACTCCAATTTTGGCTGGAGGAAGCTATATGTTAAGTCCTACCTCAGACATCTCTATCACCCTTCTGCGTCAGATCCCAGCCCTTGGGGTGCTGAGTACTAACACTAACAGCTTCTTCAACACATCCTCAGCAGTGGCCCTCCAGCTGCCACTCCTCAACACTGGGACACCCCACTGAATCTGGTGGCTTTGGACGCAATTGGCCAGGAGCCAGATGAAACAGTGGACACAACAGAGCCTGTTGATGCCCAGGACATCAAAAGCACAAGAGGAAAGTGAATCTTGTTCTGGCAGCATCAGCCCTAAAACAAGGAGCAGAGCCAGCCCCAAACCAAGGGGAAAAGAGCACACACTCTGCACTGATGGCTCTCAGCTCCTTCCACGCTTGCTTGTGACTTCTGCTGATGAGTTTCACAGTGGAGGGAAGAGCTGGAAATCTTTTATCTCTAATATATGTATGGGCTAGACAGAGCCTGACCCAGCTGGCTATTGCCAAAAGAAAAGCATGGCTGTTTGATGATTAATTCAGCTGCAAGCATTCTGCTTATAAATGAGATTTAGGAGCAAGGGTAAAATGAAAAGTTACAGGAATTAAAACAAAACTATCCAAAACCCCACCACAAAATAGCAAAGAAAAGTTATAAAGGTAAGTAGCTCCACCCATGAAATGCAGGCCACTTCTTCAGCTGACAAGTAGGTCATGCTGGCACATCAAAGGTGCTTAAGAAATCCTCTGTATAAACGGCATTCCTACTAAAAATGGTGAAACTGCAAACCAAATTTACCTCTATTACAAAAAGTCTTGTAATAAAGGAATATATGTTTTTCTTTCTTGTCACTTGTGGTTGGAAAATTATCTAGCACAATTAAAGACTCCACATGTGACTGATTCAGTGAGAGGCATAACTGGACAACACCAATGATCAGTGCTAACTTCTTATAGTCATTGTAATTGCAGTTACATAAGTAGAAGAATCCACAAGCAGTTGCTCTACCACAGTAATTATTTTGTCCTATGACAAAGATTTGTAAGGTAAGTATTACTGAATGTAGGGGGCACTGGAAAAAAGATATGTTCAAAGCATATCCATTGTTATTCTCTGGTCATCATAGAGCTTCAGAGAAGCCTACTGTCCAGGCATTTGTTCCTTTCTTACTTGCACTCACACTAGTTTATATTTTTCTCCCTGGTGTTTTCCTCAGTTAGGCTTTTGAGCTGTTTGAAGCTCTCTGAAAATGTGAAATAAAGGCCCATCAAATTCTTACTGCTGGCAGTTGAATGCCACCCAAACCAGCAAATGGGTTTTGACAGTCTCCAAGCAGCATGTCTTTGCATTACATGTGATTTCATTTTGGCAGCCCAAGTTTCTTTAGATAGTATTCACTTTTTCAGCCTATAGTAAAGGATACACGTCCCAGCTGCAGAAAGCTACCTTTGTGTGGAGAATCACGTATCTAACACTTCACAACACTCAGGTGAAAAACGAATGTGTACTCTTAAAAACTCTGTAATATCAACAACCTAGCAATGAAAAGGTGCCCTTCTCAGAGAAACAATCCTATTTAGCAATCAGTTCCGACCCGAGTTATTTCCAAGGAACAGGCATATCCATCCCTGTCAAACAGGCAGTAAAATAGGAGTGCAGTGTTTGAAGGGATGTCCCCCAACTAGTCAACCGCAGTGGGGACACGAAGTTCCCTGAGTCATTTGCTTCCCATCCCTGTCCCCCACGGGCTGTGTGACAGGCCTGGTAAATAAGCGCTCAGAAAGCAGATGAAGAGAAAGGGGATACGAAATGTTTATTCCTTGGGAGTCCCAGAGCTCCCAACCAATAGGCACCGCCTGTTGCTTCCCAAGAGACGGTCTGGTTGGCATCACAGCGGCACAAACGGGGTGTCACACACGCAGTGTCTCCCTGTGGCAGTCCACAGCCGGACCCAGTTCTCCTGGGTCAGAGATCGAGCAGGTTTCGCTCTGGCTCCCAGAGAGCCTGGGGGCTGCTCCCCCTCCATGTGCCTGCTGGGAAGGGGCTGGGAGGGCACAACAAGCTCCGCAGGGAGCTGCTGGTGGGTTTGGGCAGTGGTGCTGGGACCCGCCACCCTGGGCCATGGGTTCAGCAGCTACAGCCCACCCTAATGGGTGATGTTTGGAGGGGGGGTCACTGTTTGGGGGCAGGGAGGTAGTATTTGTTTTCTGTCATTCTTCACATTTGTTTTGATGCAGTCATTTAGTGTGGCTATGAATTTTTACTCCCCAAAGATACCAGGGAACGTAGTAAATAAATAAGTGGGTTTGTTCAGTGGAAAGATGCTGGATAAAGAAATATGGAAAGACATTACCTCCAAATTGCCTGGTCTGTCTATGATTTGTTTCTAAAAGCAGTCCTACAAAATACATCAGTTTGATGAATTCACATATTTTCTTTTTTTGGTGAAAATCTGCGGTTTCACTGGACAGTACAATCCTCTGTACAATACAATGCAAGCCCTGAAGTCTCGCATCCAAAACTTAAGGTAAAACTCCTCTCCAAACCAATGATACATCACAATTACTCCTGGAGTGACAAATCTCTACTGGGCTGGTGCCCTTAGCCGCGTAACAAGGACCTCTTGCAGTGAAGGCGTTATTCTGGAGGATGCCTGTGCTGCATGAGTGTCCCACAGCCGGCTGTCAGACATCCAAGTTCTTTGGGGAACACATAGAAACAAACACTACTCTGCCCTCCTGTCAGGCTGCACGATCCAAGTGGCAAAATACAGCTCCATCATCTGTTTTGGGATGCAGAAGATAGACAGTAAAAATAAAGTCAAACCATGGAGATGGGTTGTAAATAGTTTAGACTGAAAGTTCCAAGGTGTGCCCTTATTTAATACTTTTTCCTGCTTCCTGCAAGCTCCAGGTGTCTTTGTGCTCCAAAGAACACCTTCTTTATGAGGCTTCAGAGTTGCATGGCAAGGTTTCTGTGTACTTTAGCCAAGAGCAACACGGTAAGAATGAGGTCTTTTATACCTATTTGACACTTCGAGTTTATTTACCTCTGTCTTTTTCTGTTTTTCCAAAAACTGTTGAACACTTCTTTCACCAAGCCCTTAAGAGATCAGCTAAAATGTACTTGCACACAGTCATAGAGCTGTAAAGACTTTTGAGTCAGGCAATCCTTTCTAAGGATGTAATTTTGGAAATTGTTCCTGATATAATTGGTTGCTTAGATTCCCTGACCAAAATTTACATCCAAGTGACTTTTAATACATGGACAACATGAAGCCTTGAAGGTACAGAAAAAACAATAAGGAACCCATAATGCCTGAATATATCCCTTTTGACTTTCTTCTGGTTTCATTATCATGTTTTCAATGTAAGAACAAAATCATTCAAAAATTTTATCATAGATTATCATTTTCCTAATTAATAAAACTGAGGTGAAGATCTATTTTTAGCGAACGCATAATTTTCTCTTGTTTGAGGAACCAAACAGATGATTTTAACCCATTAAAAAAATAAATGCTTAAAATGTACAAAGAGGCTGAAAAGCAGTCTGAGTCACGTAGTGTCTTGAAACTTAGCAGGCCAAGTGCTGTTTTCCATATTATCTCTCTATATTAAGCACTCATGATTGAAATGTTAACTTGTTTGTCTAATTAGTCATTCAAGAACCCACCTTGATTCAGTATGGTTTTTCTAACCGACCTCAGTGGGACTATTTGCGTGAACCGAGTTGTACGATCTCCTTTCCAGTCTTATTAAAATTAGAAGAAAAATTTTTGTCATGCAATATTCTGATTTTTTTAATGTGGGCATGAGTCAGAACACTGCCAGAAGACCTGCAGTTTAGATGTAAGGAAGTTTATATGTAATCGTCGTCGTTTAACCCCAGCCAGCAACTAAGCACCATGCAGCTGCTCACTCACTCCCACCCAGTGGGATGGGGGAGAGAATCAGGAAAAGAAGTAAAACTCATGGGTTGAGATAAGAATGGTTTAATAGAACAGAAGGGAAGAAACTATTAATGATAATAATAACAATATTAAAATAACTGTTAATAATAAAAGGATTGGAATACACAAAACAAGTGATGCACAATGCAATTGCTCATCACTTGCTGACTGACACCCAGTTAGTTCCTGAGCAGTGATCCCTTCCAGCCCCACTCCTCCCAGTTTATATCCCGGACATGACGTCCCATGGTCTGGAATACCCCTTTGGCCAGTTGGGGTCAGCTGCCCTGGCTGTGTCCCCTCCCAACTCCTTGTGCCCCTCCAGCCTTCTCGCTGGCTGGGCAGGAGAAGCTGAAAATTCCTTGACTTTGTATAAACATTGCTTAGCAACAACTGAAAACATCAGTGTGTTATCAACATTCTTCTCATACTGAACTCAGAACATAACACTATACCAACTACTAGGAGGACAATTAATTCTACCCCAGCCAAAACCAGGACAGTAATATCAGCTCAAAGGTGAGACTATATGTCTAAATGGGAGGAGAAGACTGCCTTGTGAACATTCTGTGAAGAATAACCTGATAGCAAAGATGATGCTAAAGTTATCAGATGGACTGGGTCTTTTGAAGCCTCAATGCCAGATTTTTGCTACTACTCCTCAGCAGTAGCTATTGAAACAGAGATAAGATGCTTCTTTATCAGACTGCCATTCCTGTGAGAATGAAAGATGATTTGTGCAGTAAAGGACCTCTGGCTCAGTAACGCAGAAGTCATCTCTCTGGGGATCAAAGCAGGGACAGTGACATGCTGAAGGCTGGTTGCATTTAGAATTTTCCAACCACTTAAATCTTTCTCAAAGTAAATCCAGAATGATTCGTTAGGTGTTAAGTGTATTTGATGTCACTCTTCTTTCAACTTTCAAAAGATAGAAGGAGAAATGTGAACAAATCACTGGGATGGAAAACAGAGAGTGAAAGTTTCAGTAACAACTGCAACTTAGACCAGAAATGGAAATGCTTGTTCTTATTCATTAAGAACATCCTTACTCTATTTGCTAAAATAAAAGGATTCTCCAAAATGAAGTATATACACCAGACAGGATTTAGGTCATGTGTTCACCATAAACTCTGCTTTGTGTTTCCTTGGCTTCTTGTGGGTTGGGGTTTTTGTTGGGTTTTTTTTTTCTGTTTTGTTTTTTTTTAAATTATTGTGGTTTAGTTTTACTGTTGTGAAGTTCTTGTTCCCTTTTGAATTCTAAGTCTTCACTGTTTCCTCTGCATTAATTTTGCTAAGGTGTAACTGCAGACTCCCCTAAACTCAAGCGTGCTCAAGAAATCTACTTTGAAGTCTGTGACTAGAAGGAGTCCTATGATTCTGCATTCAGTTGCTGCTGTTTCTCATCTACGCAATTTCCTGTCACTAAAATTTCCAAATTTGCACTGTGGCTGCAAGAGAGGGTGGGATTTAGCAGAGATTTTATATGCAGCACCGAGAAAGGCTCTTGCACTTCAGAAGGCTTCTGTGTGGTGAACTCAGGTTTTGCCCATGAACAGCAGTAATGTCAGATCGTGGTACTGGCATGTTTGTAGAGTTATTTAACAGAGTGATAAACATAGAGCCACTTTGTTTTCATGTCTTTTTTAAGGTTACATTTTATTTTCAAGCAAAAGGCCAATGGTTACTGTAATAATAAATACAATAAATAAATACAGAATCTGATGCTAGGCAGAAGCATAAGTAAAAAACTGAGGGAATGCATTTATCTAAGAGCCTGAAATATTACTCTGGCTAGAGAAATATTCAGACAAGCAAGTGGATTCTAAAATTCAAAGTGGGCTCTGTGGGATGTGAGCAGCTACATTTTGGTACAGGCTAGAGGAAAAAAAATCTGTATGCAAGAGGGCTGGCATCGACGTGTCCTATGTGTTGGATGCTGCCTGAGCTCACATTCCTTTCACTGCTCCATGAACTGAGCTCATAGTGCAGCAGGCAAGGGGCGATAGGACAACCGCTGTCGCTCTGTCACGTGCAGGCTGACCGGAGACAGGACCGTGAGCCCATGCCCAAGGAGAACAGCCTCTGAGCTCGGTGCCAGGAGACAAAGTGCTGTAGCCCACTGCTCCCAGCCCTCTGCAGAGCGGCCACTGGCAGCAAAGAGCACACACTGCTCACCCATAGTGCCCCTTCCCCTTCCCACGCTCTCCAGGAGCACACCACGGCACTGAGCCCTTCCATGTCTGCATCTAAGGTTTAATGCAGTGCAGAGTGTTTCAAGTTGGTGGGGACCTTACCATCCTTTCTGCACTCACCAGTGATGACACCAGCTGGCCTTGACCAGAGCAGCTCTGCATTGCCCACACTCCCCAGGTATTGCTTCTTGCTACACTGATGGGAGACAAATTCACCTGGGCTGCAACCCGTACACGGCACATGGCAAGCAGTGCACGACCCTGGCTGCTCACGGGGTCCGTCAGAACATTTGGCAAGTCCCAGGCAGCCTCTCTGCTGCTTCAGAGCTGAGCCTCCTCTCGCTCGGCACAGCCAGGAGCTGCAGCATTGGGCAGCTGACGTGGCCAAGCAGGGATCCGGCCTCAGCTCCTGTCCTGGGTTTGCATGGCAAGGTTTTGGTCGTGGGGAGGCTACAGGGGTGGCTTCTGTGAGAAGCTGCTAGAAGCTTCCCCCATGTCTGACAGAGCCAATGCCAGTGCGCTCCAAGACAGACCCGCTGCTAGCCAAGGCTGAGCACATCAGCGACGGTGGTAGCACCTCTGGGAGAATAGATTTAATAAGGGGGAAAACCAACACAGCAGCAATTGCAGATAGAGACAAGAGTGAGAAGATGTGAGAGCAACAGCCCTGCAGACCCCCAGGTCAGTGCAGAAGGAGGGGAGCAGATGCTCCAGGAACTGGAGCAGAGATTCCCCTGCAGCCCATGGGGGAAGACCATGGTGTTGTGGTTTCAGCTGGTTGTCCTGGTTTCAGCTGGGATAGAGTTAAGTGTCTTCCTAGTAGCTGGTACAGTGCTGTCTTTTGAGTTCAGTATGAGAAG
>JANZLQ010000044.1:20950-31336 GCA_026212715.1 Elanus axillaris
ATTGGTTTTAAGTATTTTTATTCTGGATTTCAGTAACAAGCCCATTGCTCTCCCCCCCCCCCCTTGTTCTCTTTGATTTTTCAGATAATTTTGAGATTATTTCCCCTATGAATTTTTATATTTGAAAAGTATCTAGATCTTCTTGGATCAATCTGAAAAGACCAAGCCTGAGTGCCTGGGGGTTTATGCGGAGGCAGCAGGGCTTGTGCAGCCCCTGAAGTGCTGCACTCTGTGGCAGCATAGCTCTGTTCATAGAGGGGCACTCTGCTGCAGTCCCTCAGGGCACTGGGGTCTGTGTCTCATCTTCCTTGAATGCTGGGATGAAGATTCAACTGCACCTTTAGAGGTCTTGAGAATCTCAGGACTCATCCTTACTTAGAGACAATAATGAACACAGCTATTTTAATGTGTCTGGCTGAAGCAAAAAGGGAACTTTTAGGCTAGTTTCCAGTATCCTCTCAAGTCACCCTCTCCAGTGCTGCTGGAAGTGTAACTTCCACCCATCCTTGTTGTGGTTGCTACATGTCACAGCACAAGGAGACGATGTAGTGAGAGTGGGTAGAGGCTGCCAGCAATTCCACAGCCTCGAGTCAGACCTGCTTGTTGGTGCCCAGGCTAAAGGATGCAGATAAATGCTGGCAGCAAGTCCAATGCAGAGCACACATGAGACAGGGTCGTATTGAAAGATGCGTTACTACCGGTATATTCACTGGAGCATGTAAGGAAACACGAAGGATTTTTCCAAGGATATTGCAAGAATATAGAAGGATTACATGAACATGCAATATAAACATTTTGTTACCCTATTTACCCAGATTACCCAATAATATCGAAAGAGTTATTTTGCAAATGGTGTTTGTTTACAGTTGCATACTGAAGTAGCAGCAGAGGATTGCAGCATTACTGTAGGTACTGAAGGAGGGTATTGTTTCCTATATTATTGGGAAAGAAGCCAGAATCACTTCCTTCCCTCCTCCCCTCTGCAGAGTTCCTAGAGATTTGAGCCCTCTATGCTGCTAACACTGAACAAAACCATTGTATTAGAAGGAGGGGGTGTGTGTGTCTAACTTCAGGAGAAACACCTTTTTGCTATCAGACTGCTATGCAAAGCAGAAGCAGGCAGCTGAAGAGAAGTAGAAAACAGAAAAGCCACATCAAAAGAGTGCTGTGAGAAAGAGTTTAACAGCAAGGGATGAGGAAAGTCAAATAGTCTGAGAACCATAATGTAAAATGAGTGCAGGAGTCTAGCAGCATTGGAATGAGAAGCAGATACAGACAGAGAGCGTGAGCAGGAGAAAAGATCAGATGGAAAGTCTACCTGAAAAGACACGCTTGGCCCCCTTGGTTGCTTCCCTCTTCACTGAGGATGGGTGAAGACTTAGGATGATGTTCTGCCTGTTGGTTAAAAGAAATTACAGTTTTTGTTTCCTAGTTGAGGCTTATCTTTCAAATAGGAATTAATTGGCTAAAATAGAGTGAGCAGGGCTAGTTCAAAGGACTGAAGACAGCAATATTTGTCCTGTTAGCACGTCATAGGATATTTTAGCTGTATTGGCAACTTCTAGTCGGCTATCTTTGGTTAGGTATTTTGGAATCTTATGCTAGCATAGCCTAGCTGTGAGAGAGACAGTTCACTGTACCCATAAAAAAGCATACTTGTGAGTTTTACTGTACTGGAACACACATTTTGCTTCCTGTGTGCAATTACTTTGTGCCACTTGTCACCGAAAGGCTTCTGGTCATAAACATGATTTGGTAAGTGTAACTACATGTTCTTTGTAAATTTATTCGTGTGTTTTGTGACATGATAATTTTAAGTCTCACTTCTAGTGGACACTTGTACCAATGTACTCTTTCCAAAGTTCCTCTGTTATGACTTATGCTCTTAGTGCTAAACTTTGGACATGGACATCGTAGGAACTGAAATAACTGTCATGTAATGCAGGAATCCAAAAACTGCCGGGAAGTGGCAAATGGACTCTTGGGAAAGCATCTTTATTTGTTTCCTGCATATTTCTCTCCTAAGGGAGGAGAATAGAGAAGCAGAAAGAAAGCAGGCTGAAATAGCAGAAGTTCTCCCTGGAATGTTGGTTCTCAGTGTACTTTTGTGAATGGAAGTCTCTTTAACCTTAGGCACAGATTAGCTCAGCAGTGCAGTCCTTGTCCAGTGTGGGAGACAGCATTGGCCCTGTTCTTGGTGGCTCTCCAGCATGGCCAAGCTGCTAGTGAATGGCACATCTGGACCTTGCTGAGGATACTTGCATCCTAAATTAATCAGTAAACAAAATGGTAGCAGAATCCAAACTAGAAAATAAAGGTAATGAATAACTGAGACCCTGTGAAAGATGATCTAATCTGGAATGGCTGTGTGTCAGTAACATGGGAGCTATCAAGCCTAGTGGCGTGTGCTTCTGGGATAAAGAACTGAGCTTTTTGGAAGCTCAAGCTTCAATGGTTTTCTTATGAGGTAGAATCCAAGAGGAGCATCAGAACTATTCAACAGCAATTGAACAGTTTTAAATGAGTAAGGTCACTCTGAAGTTTTCAGCATAAAATAGGGCAGAGAGTGTTGGTGTCTGGGAGAGGCTCAGCTAACCTTGGTGGTGCAAAGAATACAAAGGAATACTGGTGGTGCAAAGAATACAAAGGAATACCTTGGCCATATTTTGAGAATATTAGTTTCAGGTTCCCCCAAAGCATCATGTTTTGGCAAGGCAATCCCAAGGCAGAGGAAAGAAAAGTCAGTAGCATGAGAATTGAATTGTATTAGGATTTACTCTTCGTTTTTCTCTTGCTGTACCTCATTAATGAAAGCAGAGTTGGGTTTTTTGATAGCACATAGGAGCCTAACTTTTAATTTGAAGTTCTAACAAATCTTGCCCAGCTAGCAATTAAGTTTAAAACAAAGCTCTGCAGCCATAAAAACGTGGGTGTGCTATTAGAAACTGTTCTACCAGAAAATCTTCCAAGTGTGTTATATATTTTCTCACTCAGTAAAGCTTACAGTACTAACCGAATGCTATTCTTAGATTTAAGCAATTGCATTTTGTTTGTACTTTCTGACCAGTGGGAGGTGGGGTTTAGTCCTGAAGGTATGCTGGACATTCTAGTTTATTCAAGCACTGAATTTTGGAATTTTGGAGTCCCTGGATTACAATGAATCACCCCTGGGGAGAGATATCACCCACAGGATATGCTGCTCCAGTGCACTGCACTGCCTCAGACAAGGTTAAATGAAGATGTGATTAGTATGGTGAAGTTTTCTGATGCAGATAATAAGGTTTGATGACCAAGTCTTACAAGCTGTATTCATTCTCTTTTGACCTTCCTCAGTTTTTGGGATATTGAAGTGGAATTTAAAGTTTTATTTGCAGCAAAACATAGCCTGTATATAGAACATTGTTCCTTTGTGAGCTGTAATTTTCTCCTTTTTTTTCACTTTCTCTTTCCTTCCCATTCCTTTTTGTCACTTGTCCTTTCTTGCCGGCACATAAAAATCCTGCAGTGACTTAATGAAGGGATGCTGTCTTACTAGGGCAATGAAACACCCCTGTCAGGATACTACTGACTGACATGCTGTAAGTCAGCCAACCTTTCCAGCTCCCAGCAGGTATTTTCAAAATCAAGTGGAAATTTGTTTCCAAAAAAGAGGCAGTATTAGTAGAAATGTAGTAGTAGGTACAATTTAGTATCATCTCAGACCTTCAGCTCAGCTGAGAGTCAGTGGCTGCAGTAATGGGCTTACAAATGGAGATGAGATTCATGATGATTTTATTGGTTGAAGAAAGGGAATTGCAATAAAGAAAAGCTTGGCCTCAAGAAATAAGCTGATGTGAAGTCTAAAATGGGTGCAGTTAGAAGTGTTTTTTCATTATCTTACAGAAAATTAAAAAGGCTCCCCCAACAGGTGTTTAGCCACACTTCACTCTTTACTGAAAAGTTTTACCAGGACGCATTGTGCCACCTGATTTCAGTACAGTTGTGGGTGTTTTGCAGTTTCCAACCCTTACTGCATCTGCACGCTCTCAGCATGAGTTCACTTCAAGTCAGGCACAAACCTTCAGTCAGCATATTTCCACTATACCAGAAAGTGTTGCACATATTATTAATAAATTGCAAGCTTGCTTAAAAAAAAATGTTTCTGCCCAATTTGCCTTGCCCTAGCAAGAAGTGCAGTTGTGTGCTTCACCGAAAACTGGTCCTTTTTGGTCCAAATCCCTTTCTCTTCTTCCGTTCTGTTAATTTAACACCTGAGGAAATGCTGATGGTGACTTGCTGCCTCCCTTCTCTCAAGAAGATCTGCAGGAAGCTACTTCCTTCCTTGCTGAGGCAGGGGTAAATGCAGAAATGCCAAGCAGGATTATGAACCCTGGCTATATAGAAGCACAGCAAGGAAGAGATGAAGAAAGGTGTAGGAAAGGTCTGAAGGGAAAAAACCTTTTCCTTACCTTCCTGGTTCCACTGCTGTGTTCTCTTCTCTCTCCACCCAGCGTTCAGTGTCTCTGATGTTTTGTGAAGCTGTTGTAAATGTGGTGTTTGTTTTGCTTTGCCCTCACAATGTTTCCAGCATCCGCTGCCCCACAACCGATACAGGATCTCCCTCAGAAGAGCTCTCCCAACCCACTGTGAAATTTCACTCTGTTCTGGTGAATGGAAGAAGACACTTCTCTTGAGCATCTCAGGTGCCATTTGTAATCAGAGAAATCAAAAAGTATTTACTCAGCTAGGCAAACGTGCTATGGAGGCAATCTTTCCTAATGACAGATATGAAAATAATGACAGCTTGCAGTGCTACAACCTTTCCAATCGCACTATATTAACAATGCTGAATCTTCCATTTCATGATTGCCAGGTTGCCACAGAACCCTGCAGTGTGAGGAAGTTTTACTATATACTGACAGCATCTTACCTACCTCAATAATTGTGATAAAATTTCTTCTTGAAATGTTTTTGAAGAAAGCGATTCCTATTTTACCAATAGGTAAACTAAGAGAAAGAGGTTAAATTGCTTGCTCAAGGCAAAAATGTAACCAAGTTGCTGAATTCTAACACCTTTGCTGTCAGTTCTGTACTCAGAATTACAAGTATGCTCCTCTTTTTCTAATTCCATTAATTTATTGATTATTTCAAGGGCAGTGGGAATATTGTCCAGACATAAGCTTCTCTATAAGTATGTTCATGTGAAGAAAAGTGCTTAAAAGTCTTTATCAATATTATGTTTTTAATAATATTTACATCTTTAATAATATGCCCAAAACTAAACCACTAACATTCACAGTACTGCTATATTTGATTTGTATTTCTTTAAGATTCATGATGTATTAAAAATATCCATATGCTGTACAGCTTTCCTAACAACCCAAACAAAGCTAGAGTCTGTCTGGCATCCCAGAATTGAACATTTAAATTGGACATTTAAAATTAGGTGATCTCTTTTTACCTTAATCTGGATGTTTCTCGGATCCTTTCTGTAGTGTAGATAATGTCCTCTGTCATCTCAGGTGAGTGTGTGAAGCCATATTTTGTTTATGTAGACAAATGCTTCACAACCTGAAAATAAGGAATAACAGAAAATTTCAGACGGGCATTTTTTTCTTTTCAGCTTAAAATGGGAGTGACGTTAAGTAAATAAGGTCTTTCACCATACACTGAACAGCAAAGATTAAAACTATTAAAGAGATACTTGTTCCATAAGCACTGTCCATTCTGCATACTGGATAAAATGGGGCCCTGTGGTAAAAAGTATGTGTGCAATAATGTAATTCAAGATTGGATCTTTCATAGTGTTCGGGGACATTTTGTCCCGTTTGGGTTCTGTGTAAGGAATAAGGAAAGATGCGCAGCAGGAGCATAACTTCGTTCCTACTTGTTGTTTTTGTAACAAAGAGAGACATCTCTCGTTTTGGTGTAGGGAACGTTGTTTTAGAATTGGGATCGATACGGGCAGTGCTACTTCCCAGGAGACTCCCCTTTGTTCTCCCTTAGGATGCATCCGGAAAAACTGGAAAAAGTTTGGAGGGGATCCCCTAAAGAAATATAAATTAAAAGCTTATTGTGCACAATGGTGGCTGATGTATGAATTGGAGGATGAAGAAAATGGCCAGAGAATGGATCGCTGATTTATAACACTATTTTGCAACTGATGTTTTGTAGAAGCATGATAAATGGGGTGAAGTTGCATATGTTGATTTGTTTTTCATTCTAAGATGTGATCATGAAAAACTGTAAAAATGTAGATTGTTGATGGATGATGCTGATGAAATGTATTAGCAGAAAGTACAAATGGAAAGGGAAAGAAAAAGAATGTAAAAGGAAGTGTGTTAAGGATGGTGGTGAGGCCAAAGATGTGCAGATGTTGGTCCCAGAGGGGAATCTGGTAAATATAGAAGGAAGGGATGAGAAAAGGAAATCACAGGATAGTAATGATTATCATTTCTATTACTGTAGTATGCATTGCCATTATTTCTGTTAAGAGAATTATTGTAAAATCTACCAATACATGTCAATGATGACATACACGTGGTTGAATTGTGACTCAGGTCATGGGGTGGATTGTATGGATTCTCCAGCTCATAGCTCACAAACAAGCTTCACCATGTCTAGTGCACACAGGCAACTCATGGGGAGTTACAAAGGTGACCCAGGCTTGGATTGCCTTGAAGCCCTGTCTCTCTGCAGAGATGACTCACGGGGAGCTGTGTAGACAGCTTAGCCCTGGGTTGTCTGATAAGCCCTAAACTAAACAGAGGGGTGGCTGAAGAACAAAAACCTGAATTGAGCCTTGAAATCCCTTAACAAATACTATGCCCTGAGTCTCAATCCAACCACTATTCAGTTGCCTGAGGAAGAAGGAAAAAAATATCTAAAAAAAAAAATAAAATGGGAAAGGTAAAGTTGTCCTGTGCACTATTTTTGGAGCATGTCTAACTTGTGCACAGGAGGAGGCACTGAAATCTGAGACAGCAAAGATGATGGGTGCAGCCCATCTAACTGAAGCTACAAATTTCAGTGCACTGGAAACTGAAGCTAAAGTGACCAAAACTGCTTTAGAAGAAGAACAGAAGATAAGTGCGGCCTTGAGTGTTCATAATGGACAATTGGAGGTTCGAAAGATGTTTTTGAAAGATGAATTAAATTCTGAAAGGGAGAACGAGGGGGCAGCGTCCCATTATACAAGCTCCCTTGATACAAGCAATAGGGATGGAGGGACAGCCAGTATTTGTACATGTCCCATTCACTACCTCACATCTATTGAATTGGAAACAATCAGTGGGGTCTTATTGAGAAAATATGAACAGAATGCCCACAGAAAGAAAAATTATTTGGTGAATCCTCAGGAAGAGGGAGGCCAGAATCAAATACTAACCTAATTATGCTAGGGACATCTGATACTGAGTAAAGAGGACCGGGGACAATATTGAGATTTCCCCAGCTGATCCCCTGGTTCCCCTAAAGCTGGGGAACAAAGTTATAAATCTCCTGATAGATAGTGGGGCAACCCATTCAGTAGTAATGATACCAAAAAGCTGGTCAGAGAAACTCTCTAATACTTGTTTTGGAGTTTTAGAAAGCAGGCATTCTTTATTGCAGCACCGGATGCACAGGGGATAATTCCACCTAGCATACATGCCACAGCTTCAGCACAAACAGGTTATATGGAGTAACTAATTACATAATCAGATTAGTATACATATATGTAAAAAATATTGTAACTGAGTATCATAGTACTGCCTGCATCAGATCATGTGCAATGAAGGATCCATTTTAGTCAAAGGGCTGCTTTTACGACCACCAACCCATTTGAAGTTCTTGTCAGCTGTCCTTGAAGTCTTTTTTCTTGTCCTTGATCCTGATCCAATCGTTCCCCTCCAACTCTGCCGTGGGCCGCAGCATCAGCACGTTTGACACCCACATGGAGAGATGGGAAAGTGCTCGCAGCAAAACCAGAAGGCAAATTTCAATTGCAATTAAATGTATGTGATTTATAGGCTGTAATCTTATGGATGGTAAACAACATCCTGAGACTGCCTGCCTGGTTAAGAAAGTTGAACTAAAAAAAAAAAGGCTTTTCAAATAACATGTACAAGCTTGTGAGAACTGAAGCAGAGCATTTGCTACATTTTAAATCTGAGACTCCACACTTAACCAAATTAGTGACTTTGTAATGACAGCTGCTGCTCCCAGCTCAGAAGCATAGCTTACTTACTTAGCATTTTGCACCACAAAATAAGCTTTCCATAAATTCCAATGCCTGCTCAAAAAACCTTCAGACCTCACACAACCACACAATGTCACAGACAACTCACTATAAGTACTTCTGAATTACTATTCATTTAAGTAACAAACGGGGGGGGGGGGAGGGACGGGACGACACACGACCCTCATTGGGACAAAAGCAAAGGTGGACACAAAACAAAACAGTTTGTCAGTGAAATTATTTAATCAGCCCACTCTGCAGGGGCCAGCAGAGGACACCTTCAAAAGTTGTGTGGCTTCAACTTTGTAGAAAAGATCAATGAAAGACACTAACTATGTATAAACAGTTAAGTGGTGCTCAGCCAGAGAAGATTTTTAGGAACCATGTGTAAGCCCAGCTTTCAGCTAAATAACGGGCCCCTAAGGGTCCACAATGAACCCTCCTCATCCTCCATTCCTGCCACTAGCCATGCACTACCAAGGGTGCACTCCCTATAGAAGTGCAGTTACATCCGCACAAAAGAATGACCCTGGGACACTGGTGGCTCTCAGGTACAGTTTTAAGATACATTTTCACTCTAGCAAAAGCTTTACAAAGCCACTTATAAGCCAGGAAAGAAAAGGGGGGAAAAACCCAAAACCCAAACCCACAAAACCAAACAACAAATCTCTTCATTTTGGCTATCCTATTTTCTTCTGTGATCCATTTTCTTCTATATTCTGTCATCTTCTGTGTAATCTTCCTATTGAGTTTGGTGTCATAGAAATGGCTCCACCACCTCCAACCAAGCTTATCACAGCCTGAAAAACTCTCGTCATGTCCAGCTACTCTCTTTCTCAGCAAGGTGGTGAGCTCCTCCTTTGGTATGAATTCCTCCTTCCCTCCCCCAGAGGGAGCATCCTTTTATGGAGCAGCATTACTCAGCACATGTGCAGTTTTTGCAGTATGTCCATTTAATGGTGAATTCTTTTGGTTTGGATGAACTACAGGAGGTTTCTCAGGGACTGAGCCACTTCCATCAGCCCTATGGGTTTGATCAAACCACATCTGCATGTTAGAAAATGAGCAACTCCAAAATTATGAAACAAAAGAAGTGAAAAAAAGAAAAACAAAGTCTGTAAATGTGGCAATTTAAACTGATGTCAGTCTGTTTCATCAGCTGATGGAAAAAAGTGCAATAGTCATCATCAGCATGATGATATTCACAAGCTTACCACAATGAAGATCTAAGTGTACCACTGAGGCAGGTTGAAAGACTACAAAAAGAGTGCCCAAACTCTCTGTTCCTGAAAGCCAAACCCTTTCAATAACGTATTTGGAAATACCTGATATAAGCTGTCCTGCTTCACCTTTGAAAATCATTTACAAAGCCCAAAGGACAAGTGTTGTGGTTTCACTCTGGTAGGCTGCTCAGCACCATCAGCCACTCAATCACTCCCCTACAGTGGGATGGGGGAAAGAATCAGAAGGGTGAAAGTGTGTGGGATGGGTCAACCCTGGCTGGATGCCAGGTGCCCACCAAAGCCGTTCTATCACTCCCCCTCCTCAGCTGTACAGGGGAGAGAAAAATATAACAAAGGGCTTGTGGGTCAAGATAGAGGCAGGAGAGATCATTCATCAATCACCATCACAGGCCAAACAGACTCAGCTTGGGGAAAATTAACTCAATTTATTACAAATCAAATGGAGTAGGGTAATGAGAAATAAAACCAAATCTCACAACACCTTTCCTCCACCCCTCCCTTCTTCCCGGTCACAACTTCACCCCTGGCTTCACTACCTACCCCCACAGCAGCACAGGGGGACGGAGAATGAGGTTTACAGTCAGTTCATCACGTGGTATTTCTGCCACTTCATCCTCCTCAGGGGCAGGACTCATCACATTCTTCCCCTACTCCAGTGTGGGGTCCCTCCCATGGGAGACAGTCCTCCACGAACTTTTCCAATGTGGGTCCTTCCCACAGGCTGCAGTTCTTCACAAACTGCTCCAGCGTGGGTCCTTTCCATGGCATAGAGTCCTTCAGGAGCACACTGCTCCAGCGTGGGTCCCTTCCACAGCGTACAGTCCTTCAGGAGCACACTGCTCCAGTGTGGGTCCCCCATGGGGTCACGAGTCCTGCCAGAAAACCTGCTCTGTGGGCTCCTCTCTCCACAGATCCACAGGTCCTGCCAGGAGCCTGCTCCAGCGT
>JANZLQ010000044.1:45135-82008 GCA_026212715.1 Elanus axillaris
GCAGAGGGCGGGAGGTCGAACGCCGCGGCCCGCCCGGAGGAGAGCGGCGTCCCCGCCGCCGCGGTCCTCGCCCCGCTGAGGGAGGCCCTGGCTGCCTGCCGCCCCACGGTGCAGGTGAGGCCCCGGCCCCCGCGGGGGCGGAAGGAGGGGCAGCAGGCGCGGCTGCCGGTTCCTGCCGCTGCTTGGGGGGCAAGGAGAGCCACCCCTGGCCCCGGGCGCTCTCCCACAGCCGGGGGGGGGGGGCAGCCCTAGCTCATCTCTGCTTCCAGAAACAAGTGTGCGACGACATCGGGCGGCGGCTGACGGTGCTGGGGGATGCGTGGGCTCAGGGGAAGCTGTCGGCCCCAGTGAGAAAGAGGATGAGCCTCCTGGTGCAAGGTGAGGGGCCGGGGGGGTGCTGCCCAGGGGCCGGTGCAGGCCGCCTGCAGGGGATGCCGGCGGGAAGGCTGACCCCGCGGCCCCGGGGTTGCCCCTGCCCTGGCAGAGCTGCAGCAACAGCACTGGGATGCGGCTGACGAGATCCACCGCTCGCTCATGGTGGACCACGTGAATGAGGTGAGCCAGTGGCTGGTGGGCGTCAAGCGCTTGATCGCTGAGACGAGGAGCCTGCCTGCTGTGGAGCCGGCTGCAACGACAGATGGCCACACCGAGGCCGGGCCTGGCCAGGAAGATCCCTGATGCCAGGGACGGGGCTGCAGACTGCGAGCATGGCCACCGCCAGAAGAGCCCCCGCTGCCCGAGTGGCTCTGGGCACCTCAGCCTCCCAGTCCTTGCCCAGGAAAAGGGGATTTTAACCATTGCGACATTTTAGTGGCGATTCACTTCATGATGTTTAATAAACAGCACTAACCTGCCCCTGGCTGCAGCCTGCTCTGGGGTTCTGGCACCAGATGGGTCCTGGTTCTCTCCCAGGAGCAGCAGGAGAAGGGACAGCTGGGCAAGGCCAGAGCAGCTTCAGGCTTGGCCAAGGGGCTCTGGTCCTGGCAGGGTGTTGCCAGCCCACAAGACATGCTGGGGGTGCAGCCAGGGAGATACCTTCCCTTCATCACCCAGGTGGAAAGGGCAGTGTGTTTCTCTGCTGCACTGGTTGGCAGAGCCTGGTCCCCTCTGGCCTTGCCCTTGGCAGTGTGTGTGGGGGTGGACCCACAGCAGCAGGCACATGGTCCAGCTCCTCTGCAGCAAGAGACAGCCCCCCAAGGAGTTCTCCGCCAGCTGGGGAGGCCAACCTGCCACCAGCCTACAGCAGCCTGGCAGGGCCAGGGTTTGTGCTGCAGCTACAGCCTGTGCTCCCATCTGGGTTCCTGCTGCAGCTACAGCCTGTGCTCCCATCTGGGTTCCTGCCTGTCCTGGCACAGTTCAGACCCAAGTTTTGGACCCAAGAGACCTGGGTAGCCTGAGGGACAGGTTGATCCAGGGAGAAGTGTCACAGTGCTAGCAAGGCCCATCAGGTCAGGTAATCCCAGAATGGTCACACTCGCCCCAGACAGCCATCAGACTGCACTGTACTGCACCCTCCCACACTCACAGGAAGGCCTCACCAGCTGCGCCCCCCGCACTAGGGCAGGCTGCATATGGCATCCCCAGCCTGCAGGGTCTCAGTGCAGGAGGGAGAGGTCCTCTGCACCCTCAAAGGGCCCCTGGTGCTCCTTGGCTCCTTTCAGCTCCCCTCCCTGGGGCTCCGAGGACCCAGCTGAGCCCCAACATAGAGATGCACCAGGTCAGCACAGGGGGTTCATGGTGTTTATTGATCAAGCATGAGCTCCTAGGCAATTGCACCAGCCAGTTGTGCTAGAGCCTGAGGTGTCACACATCCATCCCCAGCATCAGAGAGGGCTGCAGCCAGCTGGTCACGGTGCCAGCACCTCCACGAGGCCCAGGAACAGGCCCAGCCATGGCCTGGAGACAGGGAGCTGGAAACTCAGATGTCCATCTCAAACTGGTCTTGATCTGCAAGGGTATGGAGGGATACAGGGCCAGGGTTAGGATGGGGCTGCCTTGGGAGAAACATACAGGCAAAGGAACTGGAACTGAGCCAGGATCTCCCCTTGCCCTTGCGGCCAGGTGGGAGCCCCACACCCCAGGCAGCATGTAGGCAGGGGCTGCCTGCCTGGGCTGCTCACCTGGCATGGCTTCTTCGCTCTCATTCCGCTCCTTGAGCTCCTCCAGCTTGACGAGGCTGGACTGGGCCAGGGATGTGACACCGGGGATCTGGGGCAGGCAGCAGGGAGGGGTCCTGGCCACGGGCGAATTCTTGCACTCCAGCAGGAACTTGCGGTCGTAGATGATGCGGGTACCTGCCAAAAGCAGGGGGCTGTCAGGCACTGCCGGCCCCTGGCTGCCCCCGTCTCTGAACACCACGGCCTGAGCCTGGAGCAGGGGGTGGGACCCAGTGCTTGGCCACAGCTCAGGGACACAGCTGGCTCCGGAGCCACTGTGGGGCTTCCCACACGGCAGACTGTGACACCTGTCCTGCCCAGCAGCTCTTACCCACATTGTTCCTCCCCTTGACGCTCCTGGAGCTCTGCCAGGGCACAGTGCGGCGGGTCCAGCCTCGACAGGGTGCCCTGTGGCAGCTGACAATGCAGCCATCCCTGTGCTGCCTGGAAGGCAGGGCCAGCCCCAGGGCACTCGGTGCACAGCCCAAGCCCGATGGTCAGGTAGCAGGCAGGTCCCCAGCACACCTGACCCAGAGGCAGCAACCTTGGGGGTGGGCTGCCTACAGCTATCGGAACAGCAAAGGCTGGGTGCCTCCCCATTGGCACCATGGGGAGATGTACCCAGGGACCCGTTCCCATCAGCTCGGCCAACAAGCTGCCCTGCTGTGCCCTGCATGAGAACAATGCGCTGGGTTCCATGGGACACCTCCTCTAGTGTGCCACCCTGCTGGGTGTACAGCCCCCGGTCAGCACCCAGCCAGGGCACATGCTGCCTCCCCCTGCACCCCAAGTGCCTGCCAGCGTGCACCCTGCTGTACCAGGTCCGGGCCTGCCTTCCCCTGCCTGGCTGTCTCTGCAGCTGAGTACCAGTTCCCTGCCAGGCTCCAGCAGCAAGCGCAGCCCAGGAGGCAACGAGCCCAAAGCTCCTATGCCGGCCAGGCCCTTCCCGGCACCACAAACACGTTGCATAACCCGTGCCTGCCACGGCCCTGCCAGCACTGGGCCTGGCTCCCCCACCCCAGATAAGCTTATCAGAGGCACACAATGGAGCCAGCGCCCACAGGGTGGGTACCTGCAGCTCAACCGAAACATGCTCAGCTCAGGGGCCAGGGCACATGCTACCCCGAGGACAGACAGCAAAGGACCTCTCAACAGCTGAACCACGGGCTTTGGTGGGGGGCTGGAAGGGGGGCAAAAGGAAAGGCCTAGGGTACCTCTGGAGGGAGCCGTGCCACCCAGTACATTCCCCCAGGGCTGGTGAACTCAGGTGGGAGCAGACTTCTTACACTAGTCCCTTGCACCTGCCCCAGCTCCAGCAAGCTGTGCCCAGGCATGACCTACCTCTGAAAGACCAGCGCTGCATCCACCACCCCAGCAGTACAAGCACCAGGCACTGCTTCTACCTGCTCCCCTTGGTATCACAGGGCAATGACAGCCCTAACTTCTAGCAGTATCTTGCTACAAAGCTTTGGGGTTCCCTTTTCCGCTCCAGCTCTGGGCTGCCAGGGAAGCCACCACCCCATGGGCCTGCCTGGGTCTGGTGCCCACAGCAGGTGCCCATACACCCAGGGACCAAGCTGCAAGGTGGAGAGCCCAAGAAGAGACCCACTCAGGAAGGAGCTGCCTAAATTAGGCAGGTATGGGGCAGCTGAGGCCACTGTTCCATTAAAGGGACAACCCCATCCCCATGCTAGGTCTTACCCCCTGGCGTGGTAGAGTAGACTGTGCCATCTGGCATGGAGCTGTAACCCTCCGGGATAAGGAGTTGGTAGCTCCCCGGGATGGGGCAGGAGGAGGTGGTGGTGCCCGGTGCGGCCATGGAGCCAACAGGGGTGGAGTGAGGGAGGGGCCTAAGGCCCCTCCCCTGCAACTCACTCCAAGAGCAAACACCTATTGCACTCAATATCATTTGTTTTTGATACAAGTACTGTTAACACAAGTGTTTCTCCTTTGCCATTTACATTAATCAGGCAGGCAGCAGCAGTTCAATTTTTTTTTTGCATTTCTTCCTCAAATACTAGAAAAAATATCCGAATATATAATCCAGTAGCATTTCTGAGGCTTATCTGCCTGCAGTACTCAGATATTGTTTGTGCACTTTGGGGTTTAAGTATTCCTTCCTCATACTTTTCCTGGGGAAACTCTGCTGCTGCTGCATGTAAGGATTTGTCTGGAGAAGGTGGAGGAAGGTGGTAGAGTCTCCATCTGGTCTGAGAGACCACCAAAAGTGGTCTGTTAGACTGGACACTACATGCACTGTATGTAGTTACCTGCTTGAGGAATGGACCAAATATTCAGTGTACTTACTGCATCACCACTGAGAGCAAAAGCAGAAATAAGGACAGTCCAAGTGCAGAAAGTGGAGAACTTCTGCACCTGGTAGGAAATGAACACTCATCTCTAAGCAGTATGCAAAAATCCCCTTCTTCCTCACAGAAAGGACTTGAGGACTTCTTACCAGATTTAAAGGGTAACAAGCAGCTTAGAATTGAATATATTACATTTTTCTTTAGTGGGAAGTGGTCTCTGCTTTCTTAAGATCTGCTTCTAGGCAGCTGGTCACAGCAAGTCAGGTGAAGAAACCCTACATTTACCTACAAGCTACCTATTCACCTTCCACAAATTAAGGTGCCATCAGTTGCCACATTGTCAGCTCAGCCCTTATTTCCAACCCCTGAACCAAACCTGATCTCTCAGGCAACCCACCTGGAAAAAGAGTGCTGGAAGCAGCAGAACCAATCCAGAAAGGGGAAAAAAAATGCACAACCATGTTCACAAAAAAAAAAAAAAAGGCTAACAACTGGCAGGGGGAAGGACTTGGCAGACCTTGTATCACAGATGACTGCAGATCAAAACCCTCCCCCAAACCCTGACTGCATCCACATGCTAATTACGTGACCCTGAAAAGATGCATCACTGGGCACGGCAGCATCTACCAATGACAACAACATACAGCCTCCTCCAAAATTCTCACACACAACCTATAAATACTGTTTGCCTTTTATTGAATATTCAGGTAAATATTTCACATTAATACAGGCTACATAAAGTAGAGCCACTATACGACATGAAATTTACTCAGCTTTTCCTTTTAAGTATGTAAACAATTATACATGTATTTACCACCCTAAAAGGTTGAAATCATGTAATCTGCTAGTTCTCTGCTGCATACAGGGAGTGTTCTGTAGTGTTTAGCCAAAAGCACTAGTTTCATCTGATTTTTAAGTTCAAAATGGCTAAACTAACTGGAGAGCAGAATCAGTTTGTACAGGTAAATCAATTTGTTCTTATACAATGGGCAATCAAGTCTCCATTGTTACAGCCCACAGAAAATAGCTTAGTTAGGCACATTAAAAAAAATCCCCAGGGTTCTTCAAGACCATAAAGATTCCCAAACAAGGCTAAAAAGGATAGACCCCCTTAAATCAGTTGACGTACTTGAGATGCATGTTTCCAATGTGAGGTGCCCAGGTGCCAGGCCAAATCTACAGCAAGAAATAAAAAGACAAGTCTATTATGAAAACAAATAAAGGTTCCTTTAACAGAGCGTTTAACCACTAGAGGGCAAGCTTAAGGCTTCCCCCTAAACCACAACCAGACTGTCCAAAGGCTGGGAGTTCTCTTCAGCTCTGGCAAAGGTTTGACTGACAGACAACCTGCAAGATGCTGAGTATAGATATAAACCCTCTCACTTACAACGAAGTCGATTACCTGGCTGAGCAGTCTTGAAATGCTGCTTATTTTACCTGAAAGGTTTGGTACAGATAGTGCAATCTATTTTTTATAAAGACACACAAACTGTAGGGGAAAAGTCATGCAAATGATCTCAACTCCAATATCAAAGAACCAAAAAAAGTGTCACCTATCCAAAAATGAAGAAAACCAAAGCACAACACTGTAAAAAGCCCTAGGTACGCAAAAGTGGAAAAAGGCAGCCATACTACCTGCTGAGCATCAGTACATTCTGTTGAGTTCTGGACAACTTTGATCATGGGATTCCAGGCGGGATCTGGAGTATGGAGCCCATTAAAGAGGGGGCCTCCTGGGCCATCCGCTAGCTGAGGGTGCGAGGGTATTAGAGTGCCACCGTACATGGAAATTGGTAGGCCCTGAGGGAACAAGAGAAAGCACTGTTGGGTGAAGAAGGCAGTGGTTGTGAAGGATGACAGTAATACCAAGTTTGCCAAGATTGAGAGAGGCAGTTCGCATCCATACATAACGTTCACTGACCAGCAAATATCTCAGCACTGTGAGGAAATGGGGCATCACTGCACACCTTGGCAGAGTATGGAGTATGGTGACTCTTCAGAGCTTGAAGATTCAAGTCAGTTTACCCATTTTTCTGAAATTACACCTCACCAGAATGCAGCAGGCTCTGCACAGCGCTTTTGGATGACCCCATAAAGCCAGACACAGCAGCTGTACAAAGTGATCTCAGTACTCCTTCCTCTCACCTCTGCAACACACAATAACCTTGGTGCACGCAGGGCTTCAGCCAGGGGCTGTACTTCAGCAAAGCCTGTATACAGCTTGAACCTACAAGACTCCCAAGTTGAAGATTTTCTGTAAGTTACTAATGGCCATCTAAAACATTCTTACAGTTCAGAAAAAGCAAGTTACAGAGCAGCTTTTTGCAATTAAGAGATTTCTTCCCCATGTTTGAATGATTGCTGCTCTGCAATTTAGAAGATCCCAAGAGCACATGCTACAGCTACTTCTGAAACACGCTGTGAGCAACTCTGCTGTTGAGCACACCATCCTGGACGTTCCCCCAGTGGTGGCTAAGCTGACTATGGCTTGGCTACATCAGTCTGCCTCAAGCTACTTCCCAGCATTAACATACAAGCCACAGACTTACATGCGGTCCTCTCATCCTGCCACTTCCTGAAGAAAGGCATGTAGTATTCATGGGCATGATTTGTACTGAAAGCATTAAGCTAATCTTTACTCAGCCTCAAGAGCTGAGCAAGCCTTATGAAACGTTTCCAAGTGACTGAGCCTTTGAGAAAGAAAACACTAGAGAGCAATGGAGGCATTCAGCTACTTGACAAGAGAACATCTGCAATCTACAAATTCTGGTTTTGTTTAAATGGACCACCAGGCTTGGACACCTTTTCTAGTCAGTACTGGAACAAAAGGAGGTTCAGGACTAGGTGCGGCAAGCAATGGTGAAAGAGACACACACAGTGTGAACAGGCTGAACAGGAGACAGAACAAAGAAATTCCTTGGTCATTTTTATAGACTAAATCCAACCCTCTGTAACTTACTTTAGAAAAATCCACAAAACTATTTGGCATAGGTTGGTGGAAAATATTTGAGGGAGCCACTATTCCAGAATCATCTCTCTCCATTGGCTGATGCTGAGAAAATGTGCCTGGGTCCGACAGCTGCTGATGCATCGGATGATTTCCCATGACAGGCTGAGACCAACCTGACAAGCCTTCTGGAAAGGAGGAGATTGAAAATGGCTGATTACAATTCACTGAAGATACTCTGGAGCAGAATTCAGCAGCTGCACACTTCTACATACATCCAAAGGTTCCACAAAACCACACAGCTGCAGAGGTATCTAAGGGTTCTGCTCTGAGCAAAGGCAGACCTTCCACAGCCTAGACAAAGCAGGAAGATACCTGCATTTTTTAGGCTAATAACCCACTACAGACAATGTAAACACAAAGTCTTATCTGTAGCATCAAGGCCTCTCACAGAGAAGCTGCAGCAGGCAACACACACACAGACACACAGAAAAAAGTTACGCTTATGACAGGGGCAAAAAAATAGGGAAAGAAGAAAGACTGGTGAGGTCAGGGAAGTTTGGCCAGGCACATGCTGTCTGCATGTATATTCTTCTTGAACCTCCAGACAAGTGTGGAGATAATGGGGACTATTAGCAACTGCAAGTTTCAGGTGTCCACAGCAGAACAGCTAAGATCCAATAAACCTCCCAGCACTGTCTGTGAGCACATACAAGCTTTTCTTGAAAAAACACAGTAATGCTGAGACACAAAGTTAACCAAAGTATGGAGGCCTTCACTGAAAAACAGAACAAATAGAGGACTACTAAACATTTGTCTTTAAAGTTACCAATGGAAACACTTTACACCTCAAATGCTGCAGCTCCTCCTTTCCAAAGGAACCTCACACTAACAGGAAATAAAATATAAAACTTCAGCTGTTTCAAAGTCTTTCATTTGAAACTGAGGCCACCTGGAACAGAGGTTACCCCATACTATTCAAAATTCATGAGGAGATCAATGCAAAAAATTGGCATCCACAACTATGTGTTTCTAGATGCATTAGCTGCACCACAACTAATATTTTAAAACGTTAAAGGAAGCAAGCTAGAAACTTGGATGGAGGCAGTTGTCCTCTTTGGCCAAGGGTCAGACTTGGAAAGGGATGCCTTTAACAAACAAAAGTTGTTTGCTTTTTAAATTCTGTATCATTCAATAGACTTAATATGAAATTTCTGAACTCTTCTCAGGGTTTACAAGTGTACATCGACAGATAATCTAGGTTGGGTGAGAAACACCTACATTAGGAGAAAAAAACCACAGCACTTTTATTGATATGCACTCTCCCACCACTGACACCAGTTTTCCCTTCAAGATGTACTACATTAAAGCTGATTACAGACTGTGGAACTTTATTCCTCCTCCACAACTTTCTTTTCAAATGCAGTACTTCCAAAATGCCATAGAAGTTTCTTTAGGCTACCCCAGGCTGTACAACAGACTTACCAGATACACTGTTAACTCCAAAAGACCAAATACCACTATGACCAACAGGAGCTGTGAAGTTGGTTCCTAAGGGTGTAGGAGTAACAGATCCTCCCTGTCGAATTCTAGCAAGCCTTTCTGTCCCGATTGGAGGGGGTACCTTTCGATCTTGATTGGCGTTACCAGTTTTTGGCTGGCCCAAGTTAGAAGGTGCAGAAGCAGCTGAAAGGGGTGAAGATGATCCTGAGGAAACTGATGGAATAGGAGATTCACCTGCTGAAGAGAATATTTCTCTTGCTTAATTACACACAAAGCACACAAGTTAGCAAGCATAAATATTCTCCCAATATTCTCTCAAAGCAAATGATAAACAGGTCTTAAAGGCTTTTTTGGCAAGCATTCTTCAAGTCTTTCACATAAATTCTGTTAAAGTTTATTTTAACTCTAAAATCAACATTATAACACAAATGCTTTCAGCCATCAGAATCATGTGATATTCTCATGACATAGCAATACATCTAAATTAATTACAAGAAAGAATAAGAAACATGGAAGAGTTTCAGGAAGAGATGAAAACATCAGCCAAAATACCATAAATATCTAACCAGCCTGGATTTAGTATCCACCACTTCCAGCAGAAGAGAAATTAAGACAGCTTCCCAAAGCCACATGTGTAACATAAGAGCATAAGTCCCACCAACTTCTGAAGCGTCACTGACTCTTCTTGGGAAATCCAACTTCCTTTGAGCACTCATTTAAACATTTTGGTTCTTAAGCTCAGAGTGGCAATGAAGTTGCATGCAGTGACATGAAAAGCCTCTTCATTTAAAATTCTGAATCAAAGACCCATATTTTCTGTAAAGCTACTTCCATGTTCTTCCCATTAGGAGGAAAACCCACTATTACCTCAAATGATGCTTAAAGATTTTGGAACATTAAGTAACATGAAATAATTCCAGAATCCCAATTTAAAAAAAAAAAAAAAAAAGAAAAAAAGAAGAAAAAAGGCAAGTATAACTTTAAACCATGGCAAACATGACATTTTCACCTAATATTACACTCATACTATTTAGAGGGGAATCTTTAGCTTGGTATAATCACCTCTACTCCCCCACAGCTTCATGCCCTCTCCTCTTGGAGCCTATGATGACTGATTTTTTTTTTTTTTGCCCAAATATGCCTTTAGTAATGCTACCAGAACTAGTGGCATTTTACATGGGAAAAAAAACACAAAATAGTGCAGCTTGGGATTTGCGCAGCATCCTCACAGCTGCTAAAAGCAATTGGAAAGCATTTTGTGAGCCACTCGGTAATTTCCCCTCAAGTTACAAATCTACTAAAGACAATAGCTATGATTTTATAGTTAACTAAGACAGACCCATGAAGTTCCTACATGAATTTGTTGCGCTTGTCCAAGGATGTGGTGAAAAATGCTGTCTGTTAAAGCTGGGAGTCCCAACAGGCGCTGGCCCTTGAAGGTAAACCCGTGCTCCTTGTATGTTTGCTGAAAAGCCTGTCAAAGGACCTGAAGAAGAAGTTGTAGAGCTGTTGGATGGATCTAGAGAGGGTAAGCCTGAAATAAACATAAATTTGATTAAATATCTCTCTTTGGGAACCTGCTTCAAAGCACCAGAGAGAGCTAGTGCTCCAAATATAATTAAAACGTCTCATCACCTTCAGGGGTATCTGCACATGGTAAGTTCATTTTACAGGTGCATGATTCTCCCTTGGAAACCAACAGAAGGCATTTCTATACACTCTTTGCTTTGGCCTGAAGTTTTAGCAAAAACAGCTATCCCTTCAGTTACTGCAAGGAAATGATCGTAGCAGGGAGGGCAAAGAAAGAAAGCTGGGAGTGGCAAGGATCTTTGCTTACAAAAAAGCCACGCAAGTCAAACAGGGATACAGGGCTCTGTGAAAGTCCCAGGGGAATCCAGCACCAGGGAAGCAGTTCGCTGCAGTATGGTTTTTGCCATCCTATAGGTACATTCACATATAGATTGGTCAGAGTATGCTGTGTCCAGAGAAACAGGGCTGACAATGCACAGCACAACAGGTGAAGGGGCTGCTTTCTACAGGGATGCATGAGAGGAAGGGAGAGATGGAGAGAAAGTTCAAAGTCCCACAAAAACTATTAGCAAGGGGGAATTACAGTTTTTTAATAAGCCAAACTTTTAAGTACGTTTCCAAACTGTTACAAAAGCTCTTATCACACATTATTACCTGAAAGTAGAAATGGGCATAGCCATATATTCACCTGAGTTTTGGGTTTAGTTTCAAGGGCCTATTAAAGAAGACTACTTTCAAAACAATTTAAACATTTTGAAATGACCACAACCAGGACCAGCCTATATTGCTGTGGAGCAAGGTTGAAGGTTGTACCTACTTACACCACAGCAGTCTGCATACAGCAGTGATGACAGGCAATACCTTAGGTCATAGACTAGATGTGCACCTTTTATTGCCTGTATACGTTCCTGAAAGCCAGGTCCTTTTCCCCCAGTATTATCAACCAAGTCAACCTGATTTACTGCTTCCAGAAGTGCCAGATCCAACCTGCTCATATTGACAGAAATGACTCACTGGATTCAAAGGAGGTTTTTTTCTCATTAGCCCTACCCCAAAGGTTAAAAAAGAGAAGTTTTCATTACAGACAAGGACAAATAAATCACCACCACCAACAGAACATGGGGTGCTCAGATGAGGGAACCTGAGTGTCAGAGGACAAACTTTCAGGGTTTGTCACAGCACAAAGTGCAAGACTCCATGGCTATGAGGAGCATGTCTGTGCAGGCTGCCTGTAAATGCAGTTTGATTGATCTGTGTTTGTCTAGAGCTGCAGACTGGCCTCCAGCACAAAGCCTAGCTGTAAGCAGATTGCAGCACCTCCAGCTGAGGGCCCTCCCTGGGTATCCTCCATGGAGCTACTGATGGGACACTCTTGCTAACCTTGCTAACCCTCTATCCACAAAAGTCAACTCAGAGGTAGTCAAAAGGCCCCTATGGTGACTGATTCCACCACCCATCAGAAACAAGTTTCCAGCTGGCTGACACACCACCAAAGATCCCAAGTCTCTGTTCTATACAGATGGAATAACAGAGTTGCTGCTGCCCATGGGGACTGCTGGCTTCCTAAACAGAGAACAAGGCAGAGATTATGACAAAAATAGCTCTTCTACAGAAGAGAGATGCCCAGCTGTGTATTTTGAAGGCTTTGTAGGATGGGTATGCAGCTTTCAAAGTGCAATGACTGTACAGCCAAGACTATTTCAGCACTGCTGTGCATTTTCTACAGGTTGAAAGAGGTGTGACAGCACAAATTCAACAAAATAGTAATTTTCAGGTTGTAAAGAACAGTTTTTATCATTATCTTGCCTTTCATAAAAGTGGATGAAAAAAATCTTTGCTCAATATTAAGAATGGCTTTTAGGAACAATGACTTACAGAATCCTGATTTCAGTAACGAGCTTCCTACTTATGTACTTACCAACAAAATCAGTATTTTGTAATACTAAAATCTTTTGTAATACCATACTCAGAAGTTACTTGGGCCATGAGTTCAAACTCTTCATCATGCTCTGAAAGCATAACCGAGCTTTTGAGACTGGTGTATCAATCTCACATGAACTCTGCTCAAAATTCAGCTTACCAAACCCCCAGGCACTTCTGCAGAAGCTGGTTACTGCAAAGGCTACCTCCACCTTTAGAGAAACAGCTGCAACACTTGGTCATGCCACGTAAAACAGGGAGTCCAGCCATTTCATGCAATTTCATACTCTTGTGCTGCTTCCTAAGCTAGCACATTTCACATTTGTGGTACCTTTTAATGCCACGTGAGTGAGGCCTCAAACCCCTTCTTAAAATGTAGAGGAAAGAAGTAACAAAGAGACTTCTTTTAGTCTTCTCCATAGCCTCCCCAAATGGCTGGGCTAAGTCTGCTCTCAATCCACAAGCTGCTAGGACAAGAGATCTAAAGACGTAAGTGAGACAAAGGCCATTTCCAGAACAGATCCACAGCTGGTAAGGAGATGTGAATGTGTACCTGTGCCTCAAAGGAACTGGTGAAATCACAGAAAACTCAAGCTGCAACTGAGCTTGCCCATGAACAGAAGCAGAGTATTCAAACTCCACCCTGAAGTGACAATTTCTTAAGAAAAAGCTGGTTTAGTGCACAATCAAATTATATTAAATCTCCACCAAATCAGCTTACAGGTGATCACCAGAGATGTTGATTTCTGGAAAAACTTGCCACAGCTCAACTGTTCAAGACAGGCACAAAAGACAAACCTCTGCTCTGTCAGGTATAGTCACAGCTGACATTAAAGGATTGGTGTCCACCTGCTCTGACAGCCATTACTACTCCCTCTCATCACACAAAGTGCACTAAATTGCCAGGCACGGCCCAGACTGCTCCTTGTCCATTGCACTGCTGTTGGCCAAAGTGTAAGCCAGCAGTGACTGACTCTTTTCCCTCCTTTTCAACAACTCATGAAACCTGCTACTGAACCCTGCGCAAACAGCCAAGGTAGTCCCCAGTTCAACCCACCTCAGAGGCTGAGAGCAGAAAGGTCTGTCCCCCTGGGAAGAGCCAGTGTATGAGATGGGTGGACAGACCACAGGACCACAGTTAGGCTCCAAGGGAAGGCATCAGAGAGGTACTCAGCCTACCTACTGTCCCCACTCCTTTCCTCACTATCACACCTTCAAAACACTCCTTTCTCCCCAGGCTCCCTTAACCTCCCCCTCCTCCTGTGTGGCAGACAATTTGGATTCTTAAATGAAGGTGTTCAAAAGCAGTATTAAGTAGAATGACTTTAAATGAATCAACTAAGGACCCAATTAACCAGTCACTTCCTCCCAGGCAGAATTTTAGTGGCACATCTACCTATCTGCAGTTTTTCTTCACTTTGCAAGATCCTAATCAAATTCCAGCTCAGAAAAAAATGCGTTCAGTCCAAATATTTTTGTGCTTCAGTTAAGAAATTCATACTTACCTCGCCTAAGTCAGCCGTATGAGCTCTCCTTGCTTATCTACCTAACCTTCCTAATTCAGATTTTGACTACCTTTTAAATACTTACATTAATTTAAATATATAGAGAGGACCAAGAAATTTTTCCCAATGACAAACAGATGACCTTAGCATAAGGGAACAGCAAAATGTTTTGCTGCTATAGGAAGTCCCAGTCAGCCATCTTTGCATACACAGGATGCAAGCATCAGAAAAATCTGCAGATCCCATTTGGCATAAGCTTCCTTCCCCAGGGGTTATTCCAGCAACAGCTAACTCCCATTTTAAAGTACTGCACAGAAAAAGCTGAGCGAACATAAAAGTATTTCTAGAGTCTGCTGAGGAGGGCCTGTCAATTTTTTATTAGCTGCCTATCTGACAAACAAGGTCCAGTTACTTTACCTTCCACAACCTTAGTTACATCTGGTTCTGCTTACTGTGCTGGGACTGGATGTGGCACAAGAGCTCTAGGTATTCAGTCTCTTCGCAGAGCTATACAGCCCCATTTAAACTATTGAGAAAACTACCATCATAGCAAACATCCCAGTTTTGTGGTTAAAGCTAGTCAGAGAAAAGTGTTCTGGTTTTCAGAAGTCCGGCGCATTTGTAAATCAACTGAGAGGAATGGAAATGCTGAAAATCTTTTTTCCTCACCATGACATCTTCCAAACGCCCCCTCCTCCTTTAGTCTGAAATTCAAACACTACTTGACTTGTCCCAATCCAGCATTCAAATCCTGAAGCATTAGCCCCGATATCTAACACACACTGCAGGGGTAAAGACAACTTCAAAGCAAGGCTCTCTAGCGACTCAGCTTCAAGGCACCATAAAGCCATTATGGCAAAAATGAAAGGGAGAATGGGGTGGCACAGACTAGATCTCTTGCGAATCCCTTCCAGCCAAATGGGTGCAGCTAGTTGCCTGCAACACAGTTTGAACAATAAGATGGTAATAATCCTTTAGGCAGAGCACAGCAAGGGCAGGGACCTCACTGTGAGTGTTCCTAACCCATTTCAAATAAACACAGATAAGCTTCAACTGCTATACTTAACAGCAGAAGGATAGTAACTTCCTAATAAAACACCATCCAGTAGCACACCAATTTCCCAAAGCACAACATAAGCTTATTAAAATCTCAGAGCCCTATCAAGAGACAAAACATACAGAAAGTTTACCCTTGCTGAGTCAAGCTGGAGTCTCAGATAATATATTGAACAACTGCATGCAGTCACTCCTGCAGCTGGAACCTGTCAAGAGTCTGGCCCCACTGTTTCAGGTTTGGTATCACCCGACCCCATGTTCCTTTCCAACCCAAAAGGTAAAATCAGTGCTACTCTGAACTCTAGAAACAGGTGGAAGCATTCCTGTGTCTTACAGAGGACTAGCAATGCAACATTTGCAACATTCCGAACACCTGACATCAGAGAAGAACTGAAGAAAAGAGGGGAAAAAATGATCATCAGTGTTTTAAAGAGCAGTTGGAAAAAGTAGGCCGTCCTTGTTACATCAGCATTCTCTAACCATCATTTGTAAATACTTCTCAATCAGTCTGAGATGATCAAAGTGTGATAGCTGGAGAAAGAATTCTGTCCAGTGCATGATCTTAATGACTTACCTACAGGACTAGTCGAAACTCGTTGGGAAGGTGGCCTGAAACCAGGAGCCTTGGAGTTGTCAGGATGCACATTTTCCACGTGTCCTAGCACAGAGTTATTCAGAAAGGTAGACTGAACAGTGAAAGATGGGTCAGCTGCTGCTCGGGTAGAGAGTGGACAGTCTCCCCATCCTTGGTTAGCTGGCACCTGGTTGCTATCAAAAAGACTACTAAAGTGATTGAAGAGTGTTGCTGGCCCAAAGGTCGGAGGCAATGATTTGTTTGCTGGGTTAATGTGCACTTGAGAACCGTTCACAACGTTCATGGCTGACGAAAGCTGCACTGCAGCAGGTGGACCTTGAGAAGGTGTTAGAGGAACTTGATTCGTAACAAAAATAGACTGAGGATCTTGATGGAGGTTTGCATTTGGTACCACTGAATAGAAAGAACCTCTGGACTGCATCCTGTGAGTAACTCGAGGTGCTGGTATAGCTACTTGAGGTAAGTTACTGTTGTCCTGATTATCTGCAACAACTGACCTGGGTGATGCTAAGCTTAAAGGAGCAGTTTCTGAGCTGGATGAAAAAGGCATCGACATGGAAGGATTGATCTCTGACATGCTGGTTGGCAGTATTTCATCTTGGACATTATTTAGAGGTGCAGGGCTGTTCGATGGGCAAGTTTCGGTGACTCCTGAGTTGCTGCTAGCTGACATACTGCAACTACTTGCAACTGAAGATGGTGCACATGCGTTTGCAGCAGGCTGGTCTGGTGTTGACACCTTCTCTTTGGGTGCTGAGACAGCCGAGAAAGAGTCCGCTTTAAGTGCAGAATGCTGCGTTTGTGGAGCAGTAGATGACAGAAATGCTGCGGGCACTTGCCCATTGTTGGGGGGGGCAGAAGAAGCTGAAGGCAGAGTGCTACAAGTACTCGTCACAGTTGAGATGGCTGTTGCTGCAGCACTCGTCTTGGGAACGCAGGCAAACAACTGCTTTCTGACGGAAGAGGGAGTCCGATTACTGGTCACACACAGCGGTTGGGTAGAAGCAGCTACAGAAGAGACAGTAATGGGACAACTAGAAGTAGCTAGTCCAGGAGACTCCGTCTGTAAAATATTTCCATTCTGACTCCCTACACGACTTGAACTATTATGCTTTGGAGAGCTGTTTGTGCTGCCAGGGTTAACTGGTCTCACTGGGAATGGTCCCCAAGTGTTCGGTGAAGGTGAAAAAGTTCCTCCAAATTGGGCCATAGGTAAGCGAGGGTGCCGGATCTGTTGCATAGTTTGGGCAGCCAGCAAGGCAAAATGGGGGTGAGAATAAGCTAGAGGAAGAGACACTGGAAAAGATGAGCGCACATTTGCTGGGACATTCTTGTTTAATTTGTTAGTAGGCTGGAAAGTAGATAGTGTTGATGACTGAGATGTGACTAGGGGTGGTGCTCCGAGAGGAAAGGAGTTCTTGTTTGAAGCAGTTGCAGTGCTGACTCCAGATGAAAAGTTTGCATGGATTGATTTGGTACTTGAAGCAGGTGTTCTTATATGAGTTTTAGGAATCAAGTCTTCCAGTTCCTTGGCAGGATCTTGAATAAGGGCATTGATGAGTTGCACTGCGTATCGTGTTGACTCTGTACCACCCCTAGATTAAATACAAAAATATTTGTCTTTCGCAAAAAGAAACGCCACTTTGTACAACATTCCATAGCCTCAATTTTATGCTGATCTGCAAGTCTACTGCATGTTTACTCCAATAAGTTATTTCTTGATTTTTGTATATCTTAAGGATTATCTTTGAAGAAGCAGACCTTCAGCATATCTTGGCAGCAGGAATATGTTCTAGTCTAGTACCTAGAATATTCTAGACATATTCTAAATATGTCCCATCTTAAAAAGCAAACTTATTAATAAATGACACTGTGGCCTAATTCAAGATTTACATTTCTAGATACTGTACCTTATAGTGATCATTCTCTCTCCATTCTTATCTTTTTGCTTATCGACATCAATATGGGCACCAGTGACATCTTGAATTGCTGTGATGTTGCACCCACCTCTTCCCATTATTCTAGATACGACAGAAGCTGGGACAGATAATTTCTTTGACCTATATCACAAAGATCACAAATCTGTGAAATGTATTCAAACTTTAAAGGCATACAAAAATTCCTTGCTTTGACAAGTGGCTGAAGCAATATTAAATTTCAGGGCAACAAGTGGTTTTTCTGCTGGTATTTTATTCACCCTTTGAAGCCTCTCTAAAAGTTCCCCACTTAAATTACTTATCATCCTCAGTACCTAACAAGGATTTTCCATAAGCATTTATTCCACCACTGTTGTAACACAGATGTATGTGCCTTATACTGCTTCAGAAACACTTTTGGGTTTTATCTTACCTTGTGTACCTTCAAAGTAAGACAAATCCTTAGCTTATCAACCTAAACTTACATAAATAGCCTGCTTCAAATATAAAAGCCCATGCCTTAGCTACTTTGATCATTTATAGCAAGGAGAAGGTGGTTTTTCTATGTTTTCCTAGCAATCAGCTCTGTAATACCACTTGTATTCACAACTCTTTTAGTATCCACCTCTCTCAGACCTCGAGGTCTGAAAGTTTATTGGTGACACTACACAACAGTGGATGGCAGATGGTTAAATTGTGGAGTTCTGTGATTTAAGGAGGTGCTGGAAGCCACTGTGAACACAGCACAGATTTTCAGAAGCAGGCTCACTGTCAGGCCGAAACACTAACCCATGTGTTCAGCAAAATAAGTCAATTCAGGATTTTTCTAATTCACATGGTATTGGTAGGTCAGTGCAGGCCTACAGTACCGGGAAGTCTCTGAACATGAGCTATGCTTGCATCCAGATCCCAAGCCAAGGCCTCTCTGGGCCACCACTGTCCCCAGACTTTAAAGGCTGGCCCTCTCAAGCCCATACACCACTTTTAAGTTTGCCAGTGGTGTGCAATAGTTCAACACTGAACAATTAGAGAGGATTCAAAGGGGTTTCAGAAACCACTGTGATCACAGTGCAGGCACCTCTGAACACTGTACAGATCACCACCACCCTGTGAAAAGGCTGCCAAGCTTCACCTAGCTATTCCAGTCTTGGAAACTTTTAAAGTAACTTGATCCTCAGGAAATTGTTTCTCACTCAACAGAACTTAAAGGAAACCCACTTTATTTTAAACACATTTAAATACATGGAAATGTTCTAAAGCATCACCTCATTTCCAAGGTGTTTTTTCTTTCCCCCTCTCCTGCCAGGAGAGCATGCTACAATCTTCCCCATCCCCAGAAACCAGGTCCTTGGAGCATGCACCCAGCTCAAATGCTTTGGGCTTTCTTCCCCTCTCCATCCCCTATGCACCTCTCTCAAGCTAGACATTCCAGTCACACCCTCCCCAAACCAGAGCTTCCATCATCACTTAACTTTCAAGATACACTCACATTATTCACAGGACTCCTAACTGTACTTTAGTCTGCTTCCACCTCAGCCCACTAGGAACCCCATGCCACCACCCGTGGAGGCATTCCTTCTCCAGGAGAGCTCAACCCAGTGCCCAGGCCCCTGCCCACCCATCACCCACTGCTATAATCCCTCCCTACCCACTGAGCTTAATGGTTTTTACCTCGAGAAGTGCCCAAAACAGTACCTTTTTGCTCCCGAACAGCAGCGCCCTCCTCTCTGCAGCTGAAATTGCTCAATTGGTGTTGGCTGCAGAGTGTTGCTAGGGGGAGGGTCTTTCAAAACTCTGCCTACTTGCCTGTCAAGGGCAGAAGGGATGTTTTCATTGGTTACTTCTTTGATAGACATCCCTTAGTAGCCAGGGGATTACTCATGGGGAGAGGGGAGGAAAAGAATTCTTGTTGAGTCCAAGAGAGACTTTAGGAGCAGGTGGCATGCAGCTCCCAGGCATTTTGCATACTCATCTAAAGTTGCCAAAAAGCTCTTAGGCAGGATACATGCTTCAATCAGTCAGGGCATAGCAAACACCAGTGAAGAACGCTTTATAGACACATTCATTATGACACCAGGCCTGATGCCTCAGGGATGAGGAAAGGTCAGGTTTTGGATGCCATCTCTAGAACCCTACCATCTCCATCAGAAGAGCAGACAATACCCAACCAAGCAGTTGACTTGAGCCTATGACACCCAAGAGACCCAGGAGGAGAGACGGAACAGCTCCAGGGTCAATAGTAGGGTCTCTGTGTGCAGCTCTGGAAAAGTCAGCTGCCTGTTTAATGGTTTCATGCCTGCACGACTCACCAAGTGGTGGGCAGTCTGCAACCATATTTTTAGCAAGGGTGTGTCACAGTGGAGAACCCCATTTGTGAACACAACAAAAAGCAGTCACTCAACCACTTCTCTAAGGGTTCAAACGCTTAAATTTTCAGGTTAAACTGCCTTTTTAACCTTTATTATGAACAGTCTGTGGCTTCCACTAATCTGAATGTATTAAATCCTCCATACAATTACATTCTTTGCAAATAGCCTAAAATTCTCTAAAATGAGTATATTTGGTCACTACCACTGGAGAACACAAAAGGAGGGCATCGTAAGTGCACCCAAAGCATCTGACAGCTGTATATTCACATTGTATTCCTTTTTGATAAAGAGAACAAAAAAAGGAAAGCCAGATGATCACTTCTAGTTACAAGCAGTAGACATCATAAAGGTTAAGAAAAGATACTGGGGCGTTAATGGCCATAATAAAATGCACTACATTTCCAATGAGAAAGTTTGCTTTACAAAAAAATCTTTAAGTCTAATTGCACCTCTAGCACTCACTTCAAGATGACAAAATTTTCCATGGAATCAGCAATCAAGGTCACTGCCCAAAGCACAATGAAACTTAGCCTTGAAGAGATCATCCACCTCTCCTCTTACTAATATCCACCCTGCCTTTAGTTCAGGTGCAAGCAATCATCTGCTGTAGGGCCCCTTCACTGCCACCTGCTCCCACCCCTTTTATCGTATCCCCACATCCTTTACTCCACTGAAGTCACAGGTAAAGAAAACCCTCGTGCCAAATAAAACGTTCATATCACATTGATGGTAAGTTAGTGAGGAGTTACAAATTAGGACTGCAATTTGTTTTCACAGCACTGCAAGAGTAAGGGGGGTAGATTTTTTATAAATTAATTATACAATTAAATAATTAAATAAGCTTTCTAGATCGTCTATATTTGAGAATAATTTACAAGCTAGAAAGCTCACAGACAGTTTTTAAACAGAATTAACAAGTTTTTACCTTCTAACCACTTCTTTCCAGCCTTCTTCTCTTTTCTGGCCTCTTTTTGGACTAGTCAGATTCAGCTTTACATTTGGAGAGGTCAGAGGCAGGGAAACAGGCTTATAAGTAGTTGACAAAGTATTTGAATGACCTTCACCATCAAGTCTGGGAACAGAAATGTATTTGTTAACAAATTACAGAATAAAGTGACAGCATTACAGTATACATTTCTGCAGCTTAAAACTGCTAGCATGAACCATTTCCATTCTTATTTTCTACCTGGAACAACTGCTGGGTGACTTCATATGTAGCTTTTTTAACATTTTAGTCCACAGCCTATACCCTTCCTCCAAAAAGTGGAGAGCTAAACTGAATGAAGTAATAACAGAAGCACTGAGGACACCAGATTAAAATATTTTATAATAGGCAGTACACAGCCACTCAGGCATATCTTGATTATGTGTCTATACTGTGATCTCCTTTTTGAATAGCTTTTTAAGAAAATGTACTTTGGCAATAATGTCTCTTTCTTAGTAAATACTTGAAAATGTCTGTTTTTCAGCTCTTATTGTTACAGATTCCCTGGAAAGCGCTTCTACCCCTCATCCCCTATTTCATGAATGGGTAACTGAGGCACATATATTTAAGCACATTTGTGTATTTAAGTTCCAGCAACATCAGTTTGGAAGCAGGTGCCCAAGTATCATTACCTGTACTAATACAGCTGTAGCAATAGTCTAGTGATACACACACCACGAAGTGTGTGTGTGGGGGGGAGAGAGAGAGAGAACAGGCACTCTCTTGTTAGGCTAAATGATCTAGGTGGAGGTGAAAAAAGCAGCAGTGGGAACTCACAAGTTCATCTGCAGCACTGAAACATTGGCAGCAATCTTCATAAGTCATTGAAAAACTAGCCTTATGTGATTCAACCCAGAAAGTCTATGGCACAGCTGGTAATTTTACAGAGGACCTCATGCTTCAGCTATCATGTTAAGCATCATTCTTCCTCTTCACTATATGCAAGTTTTTACTCATCCATTTTATTCCCCATTCTTTACAGCATTTTATGTTCATTGTGTCTTCTTGCAGGCAAACTGTTTGTTTATACTACACTTCATACAAACTTCAGAGATCTATCCACATTTAAGTAACCCAAGCACACTGATCATATGAAAAGCAACGTTTAGACAATATGCCTTTTAAAATGGCAGCATCTTCTCTCTTTACCTTAGTAAGTACTTGGTCTCTGATAATACACCTGCCCAAGGCATTTTAAAGTTCTATGGAGAATTTTAATTGTCCTCAGATAACTGTAAGATTGAGGCAAAGAGAACAAGAAAATGCATATGAAAGAGAATAATGAAGTCCATTGTGGAACATCGATTCCAGAACAGACTTTAAAAGCTTTTTTCTGCTTTAAGTGAAAGTGTCTAGATATGTTTTAAGAAAAGCATCATTATGAAGCCTGAGTTCAATTACAGTAGCCTTGTTATTGGCATGTCTATGACTAAAAAGAAGAGGAATTCAGGAAGAGCAAATTTAGAAATGATTTTCAAACAAAGTCTGCCTAGTGCAAGAGCCAAAGAGCACCTGCAGAAGTTAATACAATATGCTAGCGCTGTTTTGATATTTATATACTATCTTGTTTCTTAGGTGTACATTATCAAACAGAAGCACTGCTTCTAACAAGGAGTTAGAAGTATGTGTTTAGTTAGTCCTGCTGTACTGAACTGCACAGCATTCCAAGACTTTTGTAGGAGACCTTGGACAAAAGGTCCAAGGCAGAAACAATTTATGTTCATAAACCAGAACGTAGACAAAATCCAAATTTTTTGACATTCCTAATGGTCATCCAAAACCCACTCAATTCTGCACCTAACTTTAATCTGGGGAAAAAAAAAGAAAACAGAAAATCCCAACTCTCTTTCCACTCCCAGAGAAGTGCCTCAATCAGTCTGGTAACAGCCCTCTCATTTTCTGCCCTTTTTGATTTCATAATGCATTCCTATTGAAGCTGGGTTCTCAGTCAGCCAGGTGTCCTGTAGATCAAGCCCCATACCCTCTCCCCTCCCTTAATGAAGGAAAAAAAAAGAAGAAAAGAAGAAAAAAGAAAACTATGGAGGATCAGACTCATACTACTTATATGTAAAAATAAGCAAAGACGACAGATTCAGATTGGATCTAAGCTTTTAAATTTAGACCAATGACCTGTTCAGAAGCTGGTGTCATAAAAGTTATTAGCTCACTCCCTGGCACCTGAATGATCTTCCAAGCTATTCATATGGCTCCTGTATATTCACCAAGTTCTTTTAACTCTCACCTCTGGCTCGACAAGGTTAAATCAAACTGGCCATCAACCTGGCAGGTGAAATGCTCAGAGTCATCAACTTCTTCCCTCCTTAAAACAAAGAGATTGCAATTCAAATGAGTTAATGATGAAACCATAAAACATTAAAAAGGTAATGAAATTACTTCTGTAAATAGATTATAAGTAAAGCTGGCACTTCCTTTTTAAATTCTCAGCATATTCACTTTAAAATCTATTCTAATAAAGTTACCAATGCAACATGAATGCTTAAATAGCACAGAGAAGACTGGCTGTTTTGCTAAAGCAGTATTAAAAACTAGCCAGGAACGCCAAAAAACCTTATCTTTACCATTTTAAAGAGGTTATGTTCAATAAACTCGACAGCATTATTTAATAGCTACGCAAATAAAGCAAACTCAGTCTCTCAAGACTTTGGGAATGTACCAGCTCATGTAAAGCTTAAGCTACAGAAAATTTACATTAGCATAGGTAAAACCCTGTGAAACAATAGGGAAGCAATACACAGCAGTCTCACCTTGTTGGTGTTTTTGAAGCTGAGGTGCTTGTTTTCTCTTCCTGAGAGGGGATAAGCAATGAGGCATAGCGCCGCTCAGAGGAATTTGTATCCATTGTGAAGTTCAACTCTTGGCTTTTACCTCCACTGCTACTTTCGCTATTGCAATCTGTGCTATCCAAGTTATCTGAATCACTGTTCCCACTTGCACCACCACCTCTTGGCTCTCCATTTATTTTATTTTTATCTGCTTTTTGCTGTGCTAGAGATATATGCTGATCTGGCAAAATTATCTGCATATTCTGAGGAGTCTCTTTTGTTTTATTTTTCTTATTTTTTCTATTTGTGCTGGGGGTAGTCACCACATTAGCTCTCTTCTTCCCAAAGGCATTTGTGAAAGTAGTTGAAGTTGCAGAAATTCCAATTGTAGTTGTAGTAGTTGCACTAGGAGGCTCTATAGGAACTTCTTGCTCCACTGAAAGAAAAACAGTTGATAGACAATCAAAAGCCACAAAATACTGAAATCAGTGTCTTCAGTCAGGGCACTACACAGCTGAAGTTACCCTCCTGGCTGAGCTGTCAGAGTATTTGCACCACATTCAGCTGTAAATCCTGCAAGAGTGAAAGACTTTTGGGAACAAAGGTGGAAGTGAACAAGGGCAGTGGGGGAGGAAAAAAGTGAACAAGGGCAGTGGGGGAGGAAAAAAGTGAACAAGGGCAGTGGGGGAGGAAAAAAGTGAACAAGGGAGTTTTGCCAGGAACTCTGCAGAGGAAAGAACCAGGGCAGAAGCTATGTGACAATGTCACAGTACCAGAGAAGCCAGCTTTCAAACAGACTCCCTTACTAGATGGTTAAAAAAAAGGCACCATCACAACTACATTGGACACAGAAACAGTATTTCTTTACCTTCATCATCATTTTCTTCTTCATCATCATCCTCTTGCAGTTCCAGAGTTTCTTTAGGCTTGTTTTCCTCATCTTCTTCTTGTTTTCTTTTTTGTTCCTCTTTCTTCTTCTTTCTCTTTTCCTTTCTTTTCTCCCTTTTAGCTGCAAGAGCTTGTTTTCTGCTTTCCTCTCTTGACTATGTAGGAGAAAAGGATCCATATTTAAACATTTTCACACAAACTAAATTGTAACTATAATACAGATCTTCCCTAGAAATCTGGGGGGAAGGGAGCAGGAAGAGAACATGGTGAACTAGAATGATTTTGTCACATACTAAATCATTACACAGAAACTGGGCAGACCTTATGGAACAACAGGACTAGTTGGTCCCAAAACTTCTAAGGAATGACAACAAAACAACCACCAAAACAGAGGTGGTAAAAAAAATTATAATTTTACTGGAAAACCAGCAAAATCTCTCATCATCTCAGTCCTTCCTCAAAAAACATTTAATAACCTCATTAATATTTTTGCAGCAATGTTCACATCTTTGACTCAAAAAGATCTCCCAGTGTATTTTACAGAAAAAACTGCTATCGTTTCAGTTGCTTTTTTGTAATATATGGAATCAATCAAGCCAACTATGCAATGCTGTAGCTTTTTGCACAGCAACTTAACAGGTGTTTAACAAATCAGCAACCTGGAAAATTTCATTAGCTAATACAAAACTTGTTTATAAAAAATTTTGTGAGCCTCCATTAAAAGAGCCCACTAAATAGTGCTTAAGAAGTGTCTGCCTTACTCTGGGACACTTCACCATATTCTCAGTGAGGGAGAAGTTGATTTTCCCCACTATCTGCTCAATTCCATATAGCTCATCAGGCAGCTTGTAGGCTCTCCTTTGTAACACTGAATCCACAAAATGCTTATGGACTACATCTTACACAATATATAACATACCATGTATCACACTATCAAGACTGAAGACCTCAGTTATTCACACGTCATCTGTGCTGAAGTAATGCAAGACAGCTACTACCCAAGGTAACTATTGCTAAGTCCAAGCTTTCCTAAAAAGAACAATGCAGTGGCTGAAGCAGAAGTCAGTTCTAATTTGCCACCCTCAGTATACGATTCACTTTTTGTATACTAGAGGAAGGAAAGCACATATATAGTCACAGCATGAAGAACTACTGCCCCAAGAAGCACCAAACAGGAAACACAACCTATAGATTAATACATAGTTCAAACCATTATGCTACAACAGCAATTCTCTACTCACTTTTTCCAGGTCTAGCTCCTTCAGCAATATAGTTGCATTCTTATTTGCTTCTGCAGCCTGCTGGTCTTTAGCTTTCACAATTGTCTCCACACACTGGTGACACTTTTTCAACAGGTCCTAGAATGCAAACTTGTCTTACTACCTCCATAGTAAACTGAAATTGAGGAGTGAGGCTTGCTCTACAAACATGAGATTTGCTTCCCTATAGTCATAAACATACAAACTATTTCAACAGAATAAGACTCTAAATGGTGATTTAAGTTCTGTACTAAAAAGGATACATGCACAAATCTCCGAATCAAATGTACATGAGCAGACACGTACATTGAGTTTTTGAACACTTAAGTATTTTAGTGAAAATGTGCATGAGAAAATAAGGGACAGGGTCTTTTCCTGAAGCTAAACTCACCTTGTCAGTTATTGTCGCTATGTATCGCATGCATTCAATATCCGAAGGAAACTGGTTAACTTCTTTCACCAGGAACTGAACTACTTTTACATGCCCCTAGAACAGCAAAGAAAATTCTAATCTCTTGTATACAATTGTCAACATCATTCATAAAAGTACATGTTTGGTATCTCTTAGTCCAATGCAAAAGACTAAAAATAAGCCAGAACATTTCTGGTAGGCTGCTCTTTGGGAGGAAAGGTAGTTACTGTTCAGTGCTGACAGCATGTCAGCTGTTCTACATCATGGTGGCAAAGACAAGATTTCCCACAAGTAATTTTTTATTTTAAAATACAAGGACCAAACCAGGCCCAAGGGCAGAGGCAGCTATTCATAGTTTTAGTAACAGCCAAGAAGACCTTCTCTAGACCCCACCTGTTACCCCAGCCCACTCTCTCGTTACTCACACCACAGAGCTAACTTAGATTGTTCAATTACAAGGTAAGTGTGATGAGGGAACTGAGCCACACATTCCTCTGCTGCTGGATCCACTCATTGATGGATACACTGTGCAACCATATAGAAACTATCCAACTGTTGCCTCTGAAGTTATCTGAAAGCAGCAGAGGGACAGCAGTGGCATGCTCAGTATTGCTGTTTGTCAAAAAAGCTGTACACTTGATATTTTGTTGATACTTGTTATTTGTAGCAAAGCAGCTACAGTTAATAAATTCCTCTGCTATTGCTATGCTCCATGCATCCAACAACGTAAGTGATGAAACCATCACAAAGCAATGTTCTTCCTTCCAAGAAGAAAAGGCTGTGACAAAGAGTCAACCACACAAAGCGTTCCACTGAACAACAAATTAGGAATGGAGCAGGAGAAGCACAAAGTAATCAGGACAGCTTATTACAGACTGGTATTGTGTTCATCTTAAAAGCAGGACTGAAACAAGCAGTAGAGTCTGAAGAAATTTAAAGGTGACTACGGTAATCTCAAGACAGTGAAATCTCTAACAGTGAAAGTTTTTGTACAGCATGTAACTGGAAAGAATAAAGTTAACATGGTTTATGGAACAAAGTTTTTCACCTCACAAAAAATAGATCTGTATGAAGTACGCAGACTATGATTACTTTAAAGCTGGCATTTTATCAAAGTAGTAATTTTGCTGTGTTATATTTGATTCTTCCAAAGCTAAGCGTTCAGATTTAAAACCAAATAAGAAACTGTTTTGAAAACATTTAGCATTGAAACATAAAATTAAGTTGGTCTCCTACCTTGCGAAATGCTGACATAAGAGGTGTAATTTTCCGATTATCTGCAGCATCCACATCTGCTCCTGCTTGCACAAGCAACTGAACCACATCATAGTGACCACCATTAGCTGCCAACCACAGAGGTGTGTTTCCTTTCTTGTTACGAACATCAATATGCGCTCCTCTAAAAAAGTACAAGCATAATCAAGTGAAACAGGCTATCAGTAAAGATGGAAGTCAGGAAGTAAAATCATGAAAGATCAGAGTCCAATTGGATATATGGCTTGAATTACTGGAAGCTAGTGGCTAGGTAGAGAAATTCTGTCCCTGAAATCTGTTAAAGTTGCAACGTAGTGACACAGGGATTATTTAAACCTCCGTCCCAGAAACACACACTCACTTAATGTAACCTACTACACCACAGCTATGCAACTAGCAACCATGGGTCCTTTAAATTATCATTAATGTGGTGACTACCTGTAGGATAAAGCAGCCCCTTGAGATTTTAGCAGCACACAGGGTTATGTTTAAAGAGCTCAAGAGCTACTTCCAGGCTTTGCCCCCCATGTGACAGTTGGGAAATGCTCATGTGGGAATCGCTGGATTAATACACAGCCAACAGAGCTGCCAAGCCAGACACTGTTTGCTTACCTCTGATCCCAGCTGTCTGCTTAGCTTAATTAACACTGGCATAGCAAGATACTCCAGGATAACACTGGAGAGCAGGGAATAGATACAACATCCTGCTTCCAAAGCTTCCCATTCCCTTTGCTCTCAGATGTGTAAGGCAATGTAAACAAGGGCACCCCTGCCACAGAGGAATACAGCTATAGAACAAATGTACCACTAATAGGGAGAAATAATTTACCTATTAATCAGGAGCTCACAGAACTTGTAGTGACCCTTATCTGCTGCAATTGTTAAAGCTGTATCTCTTGAGGAAGGCACCGGTGGAGCATTAACATCTGCTCCTTTATCAAGGAGAACCCTTCCAACCTCTGCATATCCTCCTGAAGCCGCTTCCATCAGGGGTGTGAGACCAGTCTGTGCAAAGAGAATGAGTTACACAGTGTGAAATTTGTACAATATAGTTTGGATAAGAAATAAATGATTTCTACATAGGGAAATCAAGATTTTAACTTAGCTGCTTATATTTACTTTAGGAGCCTAACTTCAACCAGTCTCTCTCAAAAAAATCAAACCAAAACCCAAACAAAACAAAACCAAACCAAAATACTCTTGGGCTTTGATTTATACAAATCCAGGCAAACTGTTGACTAAGTACCACCAGATACCTGTCTCAAAAGCAAAAACAAAGTCTACAACAGGATCTCTAAAACAGAGGTTAGAACAGATCCAAATGAAGACACAAGTGTTTCTATGAAAATGCTCAGAAACTGGCTTTATAGATTTTCTCTAGCCTCCCTTAACACTGAGACTGATCTGGGCCCAACTTGATTGCCAGGCTAGACTGTTAAATAAGCTTATACCAGCTGCTAACATGCCCAACTGACCATTTGAGAGCTGGCTTTTATCCATATCCCCTTTTCTCCAGCCACAGTCATTCCAGAAGCAGGCGGGGTAGACAGACACAGCAATTATTCCAGCAGCCTTAGGAGTTACCAAAAATTCCTTTGTGCTGGGGAAATCAGTCTGGCTGTCTACACAAGCTTTAAGCTTGCTTTATGGCAGGAGACACAAAGCTGTCCCAGAGCACCAAAGGATGGGACCTGTGGAGCATTTCAGAGGCACAGAAAGTCACAGTACTGAAGCCATGGGTTCTACAGCAACGTAAAAGCTTTACAGTTTGATTGTACTACTTCTGTTGTAGACAAGAAATCTGTTCTATATGAGAATCGCTAAAGGCAATGCTATTCTCTTCCTACCTATTCACTCATATGTAAGAATATATGTATCTAATCTGTACTGAGTATCACATCAAGCTTAAACCTGAAAAGTTTCTCAGTACTACAGAACAAGAGTCAATCTAACTTTCGTTATGAACTCAGAAGGACCAGTCAGCTTTTCCCTAATGCAAAAAAATTCATCAGTGCTTTTATTTTTTTTTCTTTAAACAAACTCATTTCAGAACATTTAATACATCCTCTGATTAAATAAGTCCTCTGCCCCAAGAGGCTCAAAGTAAGAGGAAAATTTGAAGAAACTTGACGACTCAGAGAAATCACCTGTTAGAAATAAGTCATAAGCAAAGGCGATTCACACACATACCTTTGCCCTGTGCTCAACATTGGCCTTCCTGTCCAAAAGCAGACTGACCACCTCTGCTCGGCCTTGGAAGCAGGCCAGGGTGAGGGCTGTATTCCGGTTGGTCTCAATTTGGGCGTTGATATCAGAACCCATATCAAGCAACAGTTTCACAGCAGGTACATGACCATTCATAGCAGCCAGCATCAGAGGAGAAATACCTAGCTTACTCCCCGTCCTAAAGGGAAAGAAACAAACTGCAGTTCTCAGAACTGGAGGAATGCTCTGGGATATCTAAGTGTATCTAAGAGGAACAAAACATTTTACTGTAAGCCAGAAAGGAACATATAATATATACAAATATAGACACTGACCTAAAATACTAGCATTTTTTAATTGATTAGGAGAAACCATCAGAGTAACTACATGCAATAGACAACCACAATTTATAAACATGGAAAACACATTTCAGGTTTTAGACATTCAGATGCCTGAAGCACACATAAGACTTAAACTACATATACTAAAAATCAAGGCTGCATCTGATTCATTCAGAAAAACATGCTTCTAGTACAGATGCAGGCTGAACTTTCTCTAGTAGTAGACTATATGTAAGTTTCCGTAAAATGAATAAAGAGGAGGCTTAAGAGACACAGATGTGCAATTTTGTTCCTCTTACTGAAAAAGACATCTTCAAACAAAAAACAAAGAGTTGCCCTGAGTGCTCTGGCTCATTCCTTTACTTGGTTCTGTTGGAAATCATTTGACTTCTAGATCCCAGAATGGTGGAAAAGGGAAGGAATAGGTTAGCAAGCTAGAATAACCCCTTAAAATTTAGGTATAAGGTAGATGAAGTTTGTGATAGTTAAAGGCAATTTAAGAACACTAAGATAACAAGAACATAAAGGCTGAGAGGTAGAGATTCCAACCTATTCCTCAGTACATAGCCAACAAAGGAGTGTATGTGCTATACTGCAGTTCATGTGGTGTACACAGTACATTACCTTGAATTGATTTCTGCCCCAGCATTGAGAAGAATCTTGATTATATTAACATAGCCACCAGATGCAGCAAGGCTTAATGGTGTATAATCAGACACATTCCTATGTTCTTTATTTGCTCCCCGGGCCAACAGCAAATCAACAACCTAAAAAGACAGTATGGGTATTAAAAGACATATTGTGGCCTTTGCTATCATCCAGGAAGTGAAAGGATGTATTAACATGTTCAAACCTTCTAGTATGCTACCAGCTTCCATCATCAATAGATAAGATTCTACAGGAAAACCTTTACTCTCTTTTGCTTTGTTTTTACATATGTGCTGTAGAGACTTAGCAACTGATGAATACATCAGTTAATCTGCGTGGGTTGTAGCAGTGCAGCACTTGTCTTCCAGAAAGATTATTTTACCTAATCAAAAATGCAAGGCTTTAAAGTGAAACTCTTCCTGTGAAACTTAAGTTTGCAAACAAGAGATCTATCCCGCTCCCATAATGTCTCATGCTCTATGAGTGTCTCTTTCCAACTCCCACAACTTTAATTCAAATGACACTTTGAGCCAAGTTTGACCATCTGTATTATATGGTCTTTCCAACAAAACGCATGGTAAAAATCAGACCGACTGATGTTAAGGAACAAGCATGAGGAAGGACTTCTCTATCAGAAGCTGCTTCAGAGAAATAAAAGGGGGGAAATTAAAACATTTCTGGTGATGTACTGCACTTTAGTGGGCCTCATTTTACTACTAACATAGGCTAGGTGATTTTCAAATAAGCCAGAAAAAAAGGCTGCCTCACAAGTTGCTAAGCCAGAAACATAACAGGTAGATTCTGGCACACAGAAAAAAAAATGAAAAGGAAGAAGAAAATACTTTAGTTCAGTAAGTAATGCTATCACAGGCCACACTGTACTTACTTTTGTAAGCAGCATTTTTACTGTTGAAGATCTGCAATTCAAAACTCAAAGTGGAAACTTTCCAGTTTTGGCCAACTGTTTTAATCCTTAGAAGATCCAAAACTTACCACTCCCCTATCTGGTACAGAGCCCTTTGCCGTCTCCATGCCATCTTCTAACCTAGTATGCCCATGACTAAAGGAAGAAGGCTTTAACAAATCTTACTTGGAAAAAAAAAAAAAAAAAGCTGAGGGAAACCTGAAACATCCTTAAAAAAACTGAAACATCCTTAAAAAAACTGAAACATCCTTAAAAAAACTGAAACATCCCTGCATTGCACCTGCACTTACCAGCCCTGCACATTACCACTAAAACCAGGTACCAGCAGCACAAAATTCTAGTTTCTGTCCTTGTGTGCCTGTACCGGCTGTTTTAGTTTTGAAAGCAGGGAGGATGCATAGGGAAGTGTTCAGTGAATAAAGTTTAATTAATAACTTCTTTACCTCCCTCACAAAAGTACTTATCTTGCAAGGATACATCAACAGAAGAATGACCACAAGTTATAACAACCAGTAGCTAACAACCTGGGATAGCAAAGGGAAAAAATAAATAAATTCCCTCTCCTCTTAAATGAGGAAAAAGACTTAAACACTTATACAAGTTAAAAACCTTCCAGAAAAAGGATTATTTATTACACCATTAACAACAACAAAAAAATATAACCACTGTACAAAAAACTATCTACAAAAACTGTTCAAACCCGTTGAGGACAAAGGTGTCTGTACCTCTTGGCGTCCACCGGAGCATGCCAACGAAAGTGGAGTATCCTTTGTGCGCTCAGACTGTGCTTCTATATCCCCACCTTTGTCTAGAAGAATTTCCACTACACCAACATGTCCAGCAGTTGCAGCCAGAATCAAAGGTGTAAAACCTAGTAACAAGAGATCATGTTAAAAGCACCCTTGAGGATCTCAAAAGCATTGTTAAGGAGCAGAAATGCACGAAAGGGTTAATTCACAATGACTTCTGTTGATCAGACATATCTTCCTCAGACTGGGGGTTTCCTGGTATAGGCCACAATCTCAGACCCTTTCCTAGGCCCCTTCTAATCCTGACACATCTAGGCTCTTATTCCAGCGAAATATAATTAAAGGCTCTTCAAAAGAAATCTAAACAGCACTTGCACTCATCAGTTTGCATTAAGTTCTGACTAACTCATCTCATTAGAGAAGTCACAGCTTTCCACTTAATTCCTATTTAATAAAAACTCCATCAAGTGAACACATCTGCACTGTGCATGTTGCTTATTTCCAGTGGTCAACATGAGTTCCAAGGAGAGAGGCATGGTGGTTTTGTTTTCTCAGCTCTAAAAGATTTAAGATTTTGCTGAACTCTGTTATTGGGAACAATATGATACACAACCTGACAACTACTCCCCATTAGCTTTGTCAGCCAAGATTTGATATTTACCCTCATTAACTGCTCTATCTAATATGCTAAGGTCTTTTGTAGAGGGTGAATCATAAGGACAGAAGTGCTTCACATTTCACAAATCTGCTTAAGATACCACTCAGATGCACCTCCTTTCAAAAATACAGATGACAAAGGCATGCAATGTCACTGGCTTTATACAGCCAGTATTTCTACATGAAGTGCAAGAATGCAATTCTACATTTTTTCAAGCTTTGGTAATTTTCTGAAGCAAAGAATCCCAAATCCCACTTTGAAATTTGCTGTTTCAAGTTGTAGTTCATAGTCAAACTGTTTTACTGTTTTAGCTTACCCTTCTTGTCTCTGTGTTCAATATTGGCACCACGTGCTATCAGTACAGATACAAGTTCTTCATGACCTCCCGCACATGCAAGGGTCAGAGCAGTGTCATGATTACTTTCAGTCTTCACAGTTGGGAAGAAAAAGAACCAGATATTCAGAAATTAAAACCACTTTAAGAGAACTTTAACATTTTTAAGACAGTACTAGATTATTTTTTTCCCTTCAGAACTTATCAAAAAGCAAATCCACTCAAAACCAATTGCAGTTAGTCAATTACTCACATGTGCATCGATGTCAACTGAAGGATACATAGGGAGCACCGACTGTGAGGGCACATTGCTTGATGCCTGTGAACAAGGCTCAGGCGTAGGGGATTCGGTAGTGTGCGAGGAGCTGGTGGAGCCACTGGGCACTCTGCTATTCACAGCTGAAAAGTAACACTGTGTTATTAATCCACTCTTAGGAATGTCACATTTTGTATGAAAAATCTTTAGTCCCGTAAAACTGCAACAGTCTAACATCAAGACAGTAATGGGGGGAAACAAATTAAGCGTTCCTAAAACCAAACAAGTTCGTGTCTTGCGCAAAGAAGCTTTCCAGCAGTTAAAAGTTTAAGCATTGTCTCCAAACTGTGTTAAGTTAGAAAGTAATTTTATGAATTAGTCTGTATGCATTACGAGTATGAATTATGAAGATATTAGTTATCCTTTTCAGGTTGTAACCTTCACTGTTAGAGTTCAATCATATGCTCTAAGCAGGCAAATGATTTATTGCTAAAACATAAACCTATGTTCAGAAATACAGTCTCATTCTAGAATGCAGAAGTTTTTCATGTAAAGGTTAGTGCATACCCAGTCTCCAGAGGTTTTCAAAGCAAGGTGACTGACAGCAACTTATGCCATTAATCATGTCTCAGAATTAAAACAACCCAGGAAGGATGGAAGAGAAGCAGACAGGAGGGGGCAGTCAATAAAAATAAGAAAGCTGAAAACTGTCTGTGCTCCCTAAAATTTATTCTCATTGATCCACAGCCTGTAAAAGATTTTATCCTGAAGATCTAGCACAGCTCATGGACACAAGGAATGCAACTTTATCTTCTTTTTAAAAAAACAAAAACACCAACAAAAAAAACCCAACCCAAAACCAATACATTTAAAAAAAATGATAATTGAGAATCAGATTTTATTCAACTAGTTTTAAATGAGGATTTACCAGAACTAGCAGAGAAATATCCCTGCAGATATATACCACAGGGCCAAGACCTCTGGCTGCCTTTGTAACCAAATGAGTCCAAGGGGAGCCCAAACAAATCTAAGGCTCAGCTGGGATTACTCAGCAGGAAGGTCTAACAAACCTGTGCACTACCTATGACTGCACTTTAACTACTGTAAACCATGCTAATACAGCAGCTGGATTTGACAAGTATTGTCACTGCTGGATTGCCAAATTTCTATACTGTACAGCCTCGTTAGATGGAATACCTGGTTGGCTTTAATTTTTCCAAAACACAGTATTTTGTATTATTCCTGGAACAAGCAACTGATGGAAAACACTAACAACTGCAGGTGAGAAATTAGCAGCAGCATTCTGCTTTTGTTCAAGTGTTTCAAGCAACAAGGGAAGACAAAGGGTGAATTCAAACCTGTGTACAACTCAAAGAGAAATTCTGCAAACCCTTCCCAGCTCAACCTTCCCAATTCCATTGACAATTAACGCATCAGCAGTTACTCATAAGAAAATGATGCAGACAAAAAGTCTTGGAAAAATCCTCAACATGACCACTAATACCACTAATTCAGCCTATAGAACTGCATATGTGCGAGAAAGGAAACACAGACCGGAGCAAGTTTAGATGGGTCACTTCAGTCGGGTTCTGGAAACATGGAGGGGAGGTGTGTGGAGGGGATGCGTGTCACTGAAATTTTGGGAGGTGACAGCTTTCAGCTGTATTTTTTAAATAAAGCATTCTCCTTGGCACATAGGCAAAAAACAGCATTAACATTTGGCTACTGCATTTAAGCAACAAAGTACTATATCTGAATTCAGAGTTGACTTTTGTTTCACATTACAAACTTCATGAGCAAACCAGGTTTGTATTAAAAGTTCCAAATATAAAGGCTCCCACACTTCATCTGCTTACTATGGATTTCCACTTATAGCAGCAGATGAGCATTAATCAATGCAATACAATTATTTTCTTGCTCAATGCACTGAAGTGCAAGATACTAACTAGATTTCTGAAGATTATTCCTTCCAAAATACACAAGACACTGAATCACCCTGTTAAGGACTTATATTAAATCAAACTGGTCCTTCCTCATGAAAGACACCATCTCAGTGCTTTCAGATCTTGCAACTATAGATACATCTAAAAACATGTGCACGTGCTGTGCAAAGCAGGCGTGCATAGAAGAACTCCACTTGAGCCAGTTTAAGGGTCCTTAATGTAATATGTAATGTAAAACAGGTTCTACAAATTCTCTACATTTCACAACATGACTGAAGATGTCCAAGTATTTCTTGCATACTTTAGACTTTCATCATGTACTTGAAACATACGAGTGTGCAATAAGCAGTTCACATGCACAGTAACAGTGATGTCAAATATGAGAGGGAACACCACAGGCAGCAGAAATGCAGATAAACCCTGTACTGATACCCCAAACTCTTGCTTAAAATTTAACAACAAAATCCTATAACGCTCACTGATTAATCATCCCCTCTATAACTACTGAGTTTACAAAACTGCAGGATTTTTTAAAGTGTAATCTTATTGTGGCTGGCAAGCTGGCCCAATGGAGCATCAAAGTAATTCATGCTCTGTGGAGCAAAACACATCTGAGAACTTCTACCTCCAGTTTCATGGGGCTGATTTAGCTCCACCTAAGTTACACAACAACATTTAGATTTTTAACTCAAAGATGACCTTGCAAAAATGGTTCCAACATACCTTCACATACATTTGTATGAAACTGGAGTTAACTTGTACTTCCCCAAGTCTGTTTCTGGACTACCAACCTCAACCATGGGAGGTGGGACAGCTGCTGCTCCTGCGAACCCCATCCAGGGAGATGTGGTCATCCTACTGACAGGACACAACAGGAGAGCCACCTCTCTGCTTCTGCCTCCAGCTACCATAAGAAGCGGGGCCATGCCCTCGGGGATGGCTTCATCAGTCTGACACCAGCCCCAGGGAAGCTGAACCCATCACTAGTCTTTAGCAGGTCATACTCACAGTGCCAGAAGTTAATATGCATTCTCCCCAATGAGCAATACCAACATACCCACTCCAGACTTTCAGTAACTGGCATTAATGCACCGCAGCTCTGCAGTGGAGAGCACCACTGGCACTGCCCTTGACTCCAAGGGAAAAGGCTAGCTGGAGGGCATAAAGGCAACTGTGGGTAAGGGTCACCTTCAGCATCTTTATGCCATGCCACAGGATTTTAACAGACCAGAAGAATGTGTGGTTTCCACTCTCGAGAAGACAAGGGGGGAAACTTTCCAACATGCAGATTGCTTCCTACTGAACAAGCGTTTTGTCTTTTCACAAGAAGGGTACTGATAAATACACTGATAGCCAGGCTGGGGGGGTGGAGAAGAGAGGCTGCCAGGGTACCTCGTGTACCTTGAGGTTGGAGAGCTGCCCAAAAC
>JANZLQ010000044.1:82108-107006 GCA_026212715.1 Elanus axillaris
GGGGGTGTGGGGGGTGTGGTGTAATAATAATAATTAAAAAAATCTATTTTCACAATGTGTACCTTGGATCTTTATAAAATACCTATTTTGTGACATAGGTTTTGGACATTTCCATAGACTTCAATATTCAAAAGACTTGTATTAAAAAAATATTATTCTACACCGGACAAAAATCCAGGTTCCTCACATTTTAAGAAGGGCTTGCAACTTTCCAAAGGGCTTTTCTTTCAATCAGTGTGAAGTTGAAGACAGGTTTCCAAAGACATGGGTGACTGTTTTCCAAAGTTATGAAAAAGTATCACAAGGAAACATGAGTAAGGCAAAAGGAAGCAGGAACTTGGTATTTTATCTGAGTACGACTCTGGAGGCATCAGCAGCTTGAGCAAGCAGCTCTGGATAAGATTGCAGCTGTAGTCCGAAGCTGTATCCTTCAGCTCCTGTTTCCTCAAAGGAACTGGGATTTTCAGGACAAAGAAAATCCTTTTTCATTACCGAGCAGTCTTTCAGCCTGTCCGTGCAGCTTCTCAGTAACACGTTACTGCACAGATGCTTTTGCACATTGGTAACTGCATCTCATTTTATGAGTCAGCATTTCACACTCCAGATTATCCCAGTAACCAGTTTTACTCCAAACAGCAATCCTAAATACAGTAACTCAGATGTTACCTTCCAAATCATTACCTTAAAAGTACCATATTTTTGTATAGTTGACCACAACCAGAATTTCAGAACCAACTAAGAGTTAATAAAGTTTGTCAAAACACACCTAGAATTTCAGTATACAAATGGGAGCTTGCAGGAAGAGAGTCAGACAGAAGCACACAGAGATGCCACCTCCTGACTAAAAATACCAGCTGAGTAGAACAAACAGGAATAAAAATATTCCAACTAGAGACAAAACCTAGCAACAAAGTTCCTCATCTTGAATACCCTAAACCAGCAAAAAAGCCTCAATTCAGATACTGCCAACTAAGAAATCTACTACAGTAAATCCATAATGTGAACTGAAACTAACTATGCAAGACAAGATGCTTCAAGGAACCAAATGGGTACTGGGTAATGAAAATTAGATCCAAAACATCCTCTTCTATTGGGAAATGTGATCCAAAATAATTTATTGCTTTCCCGCTCTAAACTGCACAATGTCTGTATCTCTTTTGTAAACCAAATGAAAATTTTGACTATAACAAGTCACACTGTCAAAGATAGGATTAGTTGCAAGATTTTTGCTTCAGCACATCTAAAATACTCCTTTACAACCAGAAGATTCTGGAGTGGAAAGAGCTGCTTCACTTTCAGGTTTTACCTGACTTTCCAAAGATTACTCGGTTACTTCTGCATAGCTTTATGAAAGAGGGGACTTGGGTATACATCTACCAGTGGCTGACTGCCAGCAAGACTTCCAGCACTTCGCACTTTGACATCAACCATCTTGACACCTATCAGCTGATAGATTATGCCAGCAGACTGGCAAGATAAATACTCCATTTATGTATGTTGTCACAATTAAGGTAGTCAGCAAAATAAAGATTTGAGGCACTGCAGAAGTTTTCCCTTACAATCGATGCTTTGAACAATTTGCCTCTTACCTTGTCACTGGTAAGAGCGACAGTAAAAGATATTTCAGTGCAGAGGGCAAAAAGCTGATTTAACATTTCTGTTCTTCTGAAGTAGACCCAATACAAACTGGAATACTCAGCAGGAATAAAGATGTTGCTATCTCTTCTAAACCAAGAGTCACTCATCACCATTACTGCAGCTCCACCAGTGGTACTGTGATCAAGGGAGACACTTCATCACCACACACGAGTGCAAGACACAAATTCTCTAAGAGACAGACTTCCTACACACCAGGTAAAAGCCCCTTAACAATTTTATCTGGCATCTGTAGCATGCATGTAAAAATCAGTTCTCATAACAGTTTTTATTGCTCAAATTTTCTTTACAAATTTAAGGACTAATGGGCAAGATTGTGGAAAACGGTCAAGTGCGTTTTAAATACAGATCAAAGAGTTTGGAGTATGAGTAGGTAGATTCACATTTTGTTTTTAAATGTACATAAATCTGAGATATCGTAGGATTATAATTTACACAGGGGGTGACTTTTACACAGTCTGGATTTTAGAAGTGAGCAAAATATCCAATTGTCTTCCAACAATTTCTTGCGGAGACAGAAGTAAAGCCAACGTACGAATTTCAGGAGAAAATGTATTTCAATAAAAGCAACATCAATACATTTTTGCAGGAGTCTCTGGAATTGGACAATTAAAGTTTCCTTGAGTTGCATTTCTGTAAATATAGTTTCTAATAGTTGTAGAAGAGCATGCTTTTTGTATCAATTTTTGAAATGAGCAAATCTCATTTCTTTGCAAAAAATGTCTTTAATTACTTAGCAAAAACAGTAAACAGTTTCAGAAAATGAATCAGTGTGTATTCATAGGGTTTTTAAAATTATTTTTAAGATAAAGCTTTTTTGGTTGTTTGCAATCTTTTTGCAAACGGCACATTTCTCGCACTCAGCTGATGGCAGCAGTTTTTCATTTTGGGTGCACTGAATATTTTTGGATGTAATACGCAGCTGCTAACCATGAAAGGGTATATACTACATGGCCTTGTGCTAGATATGTTGAACTGTCAGCAACAGGAACCACTCCAAAGATTAAGCCCTTGTTGACTATGTTTTTCATTAACCATTCAAATTTTCGTCCTCACACACTCCAGTACTAAATCTTGAGTAATAATCAAGAATAATCCAATTGCATTTTTGTTTTGATGTTGGCTGAACACTCTGACAATCACCATAGAGTGGGGGAGGGAGGCACGCCATACCAGAAAAGGGGGAACTAAGACCAATTCTCTCTAATACAAGAGGATTTCTTTGAATTACACTGTATAGCTGAATGGAGCTGGTACAACACACCCCACTATTCCACCAACTATGGTTTCCATGGGAGGTTGCAAAGTTGCAGGTAGTCTTGACTTGCATGAGCTTGATGCAGTTAACATTCTGAAAGTTCACAGGAATGGCTCGGCAAAAAGTCTTACCAAACATTCTACAACCTTGAAATGAACTTAAGAGGTCAGGGTAGTGACTATGAAGAGGGGATGGGAAGACAGGAAAATAAGGGCTGAGGGACAGACACAAGGTACAAAGAAAAGTTGAAAAACACTGAAGTAAAAAAACTACAGACCAAACAACACTGACTATATCCTACATACCTCCAGCAGCAAACATAAATCCTAGTCAAATCCATGAAATGAAGTCATCCAAAACAATACCTCTTTTTCCACAAGGGGACTCACGCAACCCAATGTGTGGGAACTTCCATTCCTCTTCATACCATTATCAACAAATAGAAGGATATTTGGATTTTTGCTTTTCATCCAGATAACAGGACACATTTTTGCCATATATCTAATAAGCAGATATTCCTGTACAACAACCAGGGTTTAGAGGGTATTCTGAAAACACAAGCCATTACAGAACTGAGCGGTTGTACGCAAATTCCAGCTTGTATTTAAACCATAGCAGCACCTCGAGCAGCAAGGAGAGGGACACATTTGTCCATTCAAGTGACAATAATTTGGCTTTTTCTAGAGATGACTATTACACTGAAGAAAGTCACTGAGGTATAAGCCTGTACAGAAAATTCTAAGGAAGATAGAAAGCTGTCACGCTTTCAGGTTTCCTAATGGACACTACCCATCACTCATGATAAAGCTTTTTAAAGAAGCACAGAAAAAGATGAGGCCAAAGGGGCTGAAACAGGTCTCCAGTACAGGAAGTTTTGCACTTTGGAAAAAAGATATTTAAAAGTCTCATGTTAGAATTGGAAGTCACTGTTAGGATTAATAACACTAATCAGGAACTTTATTCTTAAGCAAGTATTCCCAAACTGGAAAACCCCAAGATGTTTTTGAAGGGAAGGAGAGAGAGGAAAACTGAGCACACAAATTAACGCAAAAATAGGTATATTTCTTAACCCACCTGCTATTAGGTCATCAAGAGTGTCGGTAAGCGTCTGTGCTGGAGTGGCAACCATTAATCCGTCTGGTTCTTGAACTAAGAGCCCCTGCCCAGCAATTTGCTGCTGCTGTCCTACATTGTGCTGATTCCCTAATGCTTTCTGAAGTTCAAGAGACTCTGTCCCATTATAACCTAAATTACCAGAAAAATTACATTGCGGTGCTGGCAAAGGCTGGATAGGGACAAACTCTATTTGTTCAGCAGGTGGTGGAGACTGTTGTTGCTCATCATCTTTAGACAAGATTGTGTCAGCCTGAGGTAACCCTGAAATGTTATCCTCTGGCAGACCCTTATCAGCTTCCACTTCTGGGAAGACCCCTGTAAGTGGGCACTGCTGCTGCAGGGGAAGTGGTGTGTCTGTCTGACCTTTGGTCTCCAAATATTCTTTGGTAAACTGCTGTTGGGTTTTCATCTGCAACTGCCTTTCCACCTTCTGCAGCTCCTTCAATATTTTCTTCTTCTTCTGTACTTGTTCTTCTCTGTTCTTTTTAAGTTCTTCAATCTTATCTTTATTTAAAGGTTCACCTTGAATTAATTCCAATGATTTAAGTTGTGCTTTTTCAATAGCACTAATTCTCTGTCCAAGTTCATTCAGCTTGCCTTCAGTCTCTTCTACTATGCATTCCAAAGGCTGGTATGGGTGAAAAGGTGGCAGTAGGTCCTTATCTGCTACCTGCAGGGAACTTGACTTCTGCTTGGATGCACCTAAGCACATGAAAAATGTTTGAAAAAATGCCATGCTGAAGATACCCCAAACCTCCCCTCTCACCCACCAAAAAAATAAAAAAAAAAAAAAAAAATCTTTACAACTAACACTGCACATCTGTCAAACCACAGAAAGGTAAACCCTACACTCCATGTTAAGACAAGAAAGGACAAAGCATATAGCTGGAATTTTCAATATTGATCCTAATATCCCTTTGGACACAGCTATTTTAATCTTAAGGAATAAGAAACCTTTACTGTTTCTGACATACATGACAATGTATCTGGGAAGTGAAATCAGCAAGAAGAGCAAGGCAATTTAAATAATTTACTGAGTTCCCAAAGTTGTTCTGGTGTGCAGAGCAATTAAACTAAGACTATTTTCCAGAGGCTAACTTCCAACAGCAAGGTTACAAGCAAAAGTAGTCTCTATTTGAGAGAAGACTAACTCTACAGTAAGATCAGTATTTTGAACAGGTATTTCTCTAAAGACTACAGCATTCGACCTTTACATTCCAAACAGAATCCTACCAGCATAGAGTTATTTTATACAAATTATTTTGAAGCTCTAGCAAGTTTTTAAGAGTTCTGAAGCAAAATAAACCGTTTGCTTGCCTCCCCCTCTGCAGTAACAAATTAACAATTTTGCACACTATTAAAAAATAATCTTCAACACCAATCTAGCAGGGAACACCAAGCCAGGGCAGCACTTCTCTGAGTGCTCGCTGCTGTCAAGCACCCCAATGCTGCCTTCCCAAAAGCCACGTCTGTGAAATGTCCAGTCAGATCTTAGGAATGTATTAAGTGCTGAAATTTTAATTACGACTTCAGTGTAAGAAACTTTAATTAAAAATATGGAAGGTTTTAGCCTGATAATTTTCTGCAATAACACTTATTCACTATACCCAAGCAGTAATACATGTAGCTTTAAAAAAAAAAACCCAAACAAAAAACCCCAAAATCCAAACCTTCAATATTTACAAAATAGACTCATACGATTAATCATTGAAAGGGGAATTAAAATTTATACACCAAAATACTAACTCACAAATGACTTCATTTTGTATTGCTGTCAAAAGAGGAGTCACATATACCTCACTGAAATGAATCTTTTTTTTTTGAGGAATTGAAAAAGCAAACAAATGTGAGAATTTTCTCTTAAAAGAGAATTTTCTCTCATAACGAGAAACAACAAATATTAAAACAGAATTGAACTAACTCTGTGCTAAATACCTTCACTAGACCCTCTGGAGTGAAAGCAAGCCATATCTAAATTTAAGGAAAACAACAAAAATCTTAATGACTCCAGGAAATACCCCAGCATACTACAAACACTGTAGACACCCTTCAGTAAGCCCTTTCTCCACCTCAGTACTTTACATGGCTGCCTCGTACAGGTCAGTAGCTCCAGCTGAATACCTGTTCCAGCCACTACTATTATTTTGTCTCTAAACCATAAGAGTCCCAAGACAATTTCTCAGAAGACAATGAAGAATTTGACTAAAGTTTATCGATAACTTGCTTTGTGCTGGCTGGTGGATATTTAGCTCAAGTATGCTATAAGCTGCTGGCTATTTGGCTTTGTAGCATACTTAAGGTTTATACAGTTATCCTTTCATTTTAAAAAGTGTGACTTAAAATGTAAGTTTTGCAGACTACTCTTGAAAAATATATTTCCACTCACTAAAAATCTCTGAAATGCTTGTCTGTATCTTTGTTAGAAACTAATAAAAGTCAATTAGTGTCTTTTGAAACTAAGCTGCTCCACTGCTGAAGTAGCAGAAACATTATAGTAACCTAACTGCAAATTAACCCTGCCTTTAAGACATGACTAAGATGGGAACGCTTTGCACTGCTCTGTTTAATGTGGTTCCTAAGGTTACTGTATCTCATTTCCATCCTAACACAAAGCATTCCCACCACCTGGCAGCTCTGAACAGCTTCCACCACTCTGTAGGAAAGAAAAGTTGCAGTTCAAAGAGCCCCCAAGTAATACAGTACCAATTCTGTCCCTCTCAATTAAGTCCCACCTGGGGAGACAACAAGCATGTCATAGGAAAACTTTTCTACAAGCACAAGAGAAAGTAAAGTGCAGAATTACAGCCATGTATCAAGACCTGGACTGGGTAGAGGAGCTCAGGCTGGTCTCACAGCAGCCAGTGCTCCCTAGACAGTGGCTCAGATCAGAAGTAATCACAGAAAGTTGGGACAGTTTCTGAAGACAGGCATTAGGAAACCAGCAAGTGAAGAGTTGGGCTCTCAAGTTCCAGAAGAGGTGCAGAGATTTACTTTAATCAGCTTCTAATTAGTTAACAGGGCCACCTTCCAGGTTCTAGATCACTCCCTTCCATGCCAGAAAATAGTTGCAACTGGTAATTTTGGGGATACTGGAAGACCAGGGACAGGAAGAAAGATTTGCTAAATATGACATGCACTCCTGAACAGCCATTTCAAACCAGAGTTGGAGAAGACACTGTTGGTAGCTTTGAATACATAAGCACTGTAATATTATAATATTGGAAGTATTTAAAAGTAGCCTTTTCCTGTTTTATCCAAATCTCTTCTATATTACAGTATTCTGAAAAGTACTGTGCCCAGTTTAGTAAATAATTATGAACAAGACACTACTTTATACTTTCACTTTTGTAATACGTAAGTGCAGTGAGACTTAAAAATCCAATCATAGGCCAGATCATAGTTACTTCAGCTTCCCACCCCCTCACTCCCCGCCACTCCTCCTGTTTATCTTTTTGCTGGAGCATCAATCTTCTACACAATCAACCTACTACAAAATTAATTATTAGCACTATTAAGTAGTCAGATTTGCCTTTAAAGCAACTGTATTGGCCACTTTAAAAAGACTTGGTTAGTATGAAATGAAGACTGAAGATCAATGAAATCCAGATGTTGCTACACAAATACCACCTGCCATGAGGTAATCACAATTATAGGTCAAAAAATTGCTTGGTTGACAGAAAACCCAGAGTGGTTATGGACACACCTGGAAAGCCACAGAGTAAGGAAACAATCACTTCCCAACTTATTTTGTGAACAGTAGCACCAATTGCTCTTTTACTTATATTTCCATATTCCCACAGGTTCTGGTCCCTAACCTGACCAACTCAGCCTTCACCACCATTCCTGCAAGGCACACACATGTCTTCAGCCAGTTTTCTGACCAACACACACAACTTGGGGCAAGACCTACTCTGCACCAATGCAGCTTCCCATCCATTTCTCTGATTTCTTATTCTTTCCAGGAAATGAGAGCTAAATGTTTCCTATGGAAATCTCCTGTATTTCTCCCGTACACTGTAGATAATCCCCGAAGTCCCTCAGTTGCAACAGTCTGTTCACCCAGATCAGCCTGCTCAAGCACCATTACTGGTCTCTTGAGCATCCACTAATATGCAGGGAGGACACCATTACCATTTTTTAATGCCTTCTGGCTGCAAGTAACATTTAAAGGTCCTAGACATCTAGAAACTGTAAGCAAGAGTTTGGAAAAATAAGCTTCATAGTTACAGTCCTCAGGTGCCTCTCCTATGCAATTAAACTCTTCTAATTTAAGTTTGCTTAAAACACATTCACTCTTTATAGGGTTGCTGCCTACAAACAAGTCCAATCCCATATTTCATGCTGTGTGCTTATGGTTCTCAAGGAAGTTGCTCTTCTAGCCCTGACTTCTAATCCATAGGATGTTGTCTTCTACCAAGAAAGAAGTAATTTATATGCCCTTTAACAATGAACAGGGCAGCATAGATGAAATGCTACCAGTCCAAAATAAACCTACCTAAAACTAGCTCATTGACCCCAACGACACTGTTATTAGATGTACCGTCTACATTTGCTAAGACCCAAATGACAGCCTCATACTTTAGAGCAGTAGCACAGGCAGGTACTGGCACTGCCCTCTACAAGCCTGAGAACTGTTATTAGATGTACCATCTACATTTGCAAAGACCCAAATGACTGCCTCATACTTTAGAGCAGTAGCTCAGGCAGGTACTGGTGCTGTCCTCTGCAAGTCTGAGGACTGAGATATTTACTCCAAGGAAGCATCTGAGAAACATGAAGTAGATAAGTAATTTTCTAACCTAAACGAATCCTAGTTCAGATCTTACCCTAAAAGCACTGATGAATTAGCAAGGACAGACATTTGTTGTATTTTAAAGCAAGCAACAAAAGTTTAAGAAAAATTACTATTTTTAAGGTCTTTTCAGAAAATTAAAAAGACCAAAGGTTTGTTTTTACAATACATTGTAAACTTCAGGAAGTTTCTGTCAATACAACTTGCATTTCAGCTTAGTGGTTTTCATCTTAGCCACCACCTGAAACAGTTATATTATACTTTACTTTTTATTAGATGAAATTCTGGAACTTGTTGACGGCTCCTTAAGAGTTGTAAGGGGGCAGGAGGGGGGGTGCTCAGGGAAGAAGAGTGCATCCAAATCCAAACAGTTAAAGTCCAAAAGATTTTTCCAGTATAAAAAAAATGGCAGCAAGGAAAAAAGCCAACTGCATGATACACATTTGTACATTCAAATACATCTTCTCTGTTGGAACCTATACCTAGCATATAAAGCTGCATGCATCACCATGTCATCCTGATAGGTAATATTACCTAGAACTTTAAAAAACAAAAATGACAAACAAAAACCCCAAAACAACCAATCAGAAAAAACCAGATTGCGTCTGTTCCTCACTTCACAGAAGACAGATACAAGGAAGCATAAATCTATACTAAGATCTTTATGCTTTATTAACAGAATTGCTTGTCCACTGTTCTTGCACTTCGGGGTTTTTTAAAAAATCTGATTTTACTCAGAAGTCAAGAATTAGATATGCAGTCTGCAATTAAAATTCACCAGCCTCATCAACAAGAATAAGATGAGTTCAATATTGAATTTTCATGACAATTCTATATTTAACTGTAATTCATATCAGTAAGAAATTCAGCTCTAAGAACCTGGGGAAACAATCAGTCAATCCATATACACACAAATGCAAAGTACAGTATTATACAACCTGGCTAACTAGCTAAAATAGCCTTCTAACTGGCTAAATAGCCTTCTTTTACCAAGTAAATTCATCTGCTATGTTGTTTTTAACACATACTCAATTCTTCTTTAAAAAGAACAGGACAATTTGTGGAAGGCTGAATGATGAGATAAGTTTGTATTTTCACTACATTCCTCCTCTGAACCATGCAGTATTTTTGGCAATCCTTATCACTCCTGCAGCTGTTTTATGGAAAACTTGCAGGGAATAGGTGCAATGATATCCAACAGGCAATAGTTACATGGCTGAAACAGAGCCAAACTTTGACAGTCAAAAATATGAGTTACCTTCCAGTATTAGTCGTCTTCCCAAGTTTCCTCTAGTGGCTTGGCAGTATCTAACTGGAAAATCGCTAAGGTGTAATTAAATTAACCGGTGGCAAGCAGGTGACTGAAGCTTCAAAGGAGCAGAATTTCACACATCACTGTGAAAAGATTTTTATACGCTTGTGCTCTTGGGGACCTACATATGTGTCTTGATTTTAAATCATCTGCTTGCACTGATAAAGATTCACATAAAAGAATAACAAGCCTGTAAGTCTACTAAGAAGGTATTAGTGAAGTTAGAAAGTCATGAGGTATGGACTGTTACATTTCACTTGATAACTCATCCTGGATAAGTGGGTGAGCTGCTGAGCCAGGCAGAAAATATGGAGGAAGTGGCAAGAGTTAATCAGAAGATGTTGAAGCACATGAAACAATGAACAGGCAGCTGGACTGTGCACTAGAGAAGCCTGAAAGGAGTCAGAATGGAAAAGCAAGAATATCAGCTTGCCTTTTTAGTGCCTTAACCTCAATGAGAACAATATAATCTTTCTAGTTCTACTGTTAACCTGGCCCCTATTTCAATTAAATCACACAATGTATGAGATCTCTGCCAGTATATTACTCAGTATTAGGCATTAAAGTCAGATACTGAAGTATAAAATATTTATTGAATTTGTAGCTACTGAAGCTATGTGCAGGTTTTTTTCATCCCTTTCTCCAAGCCATTAGACTGTTAGATTTAGCATGGGGATACAGAGGATACCATATATTGAAGGTCTAACTTAAAAACCTTACAGATTCCAAAAATCCTACTCAACTTTAAGGGAACTCTGGTCTCTTTCCCAAGGATCAAAGGCAGACGTGGGCAGCTTTTACATGAATAAGTCTATTACGTTTTTTGGAATTCTAAAAAAAATGCAACCCAAATAAGAAATACTGCAAGTTACTGCCCACTTAAAAACAATAATGGAGAAGTCTAATGGCAGCATGTTGATAGGTTTTAAGCACTCAGTTAAGGCCTATTAGTTCATTTGTAAGCACAATTTCAGATTAGCTATTAAGTAAAACAAATCTGGAGAAAAAATTACAAAACAACTGACACCTCAGCCTCCAAAAATAGACTATTTTAAGTTTTGACATGTTTAAAAACACCTTATATAGTTCAAATATTTCAACTAAGAAAACAATCTTGCTGCTTTCCATAGTTCCCAAGCATCCTCTTGTTGCACTAGTATGTTGTTTTTCAATAATGCTCTAAAAATATGTCACGGGTTCAAGCCACTCCGCTCACCAGGCATGCTCTGCAAAAGACTAAGGCAGAACCACAGACACTGACGGGAGCTTCAGATCCCACTCTTACTAAACATTAGCTTGCATTTGCAAATTAGACAAGATTATCAACGGCAACGCTATTACACCAGCTGATTTCCTGAAGAAATCTAACAGCATTCCTTATGACCATTTCACATGCTGGGCACCGAAACCCCTCGCTCCAGGGAACCAGATGCAGGGGCACTTGGAGCTGCATCATAGCCACTGCACTTTACACCCCTTGCAGTGTAAAGCAGGAGTGACTCTCTGCTCCTGCAGAAATAGCACATTTGTTTTTTCTAGCCAAAAGACTTTCCGTGTTGAGCTGCCACATCAGAACTGCTGCTGGCTGCTGAGCAATCCTGAGCACGTTCAAATGAGGGCAGCAGCAAGTACAAAACACCAAGGAAGGAATCTCCTGCCACTCCCCATGAAAGCCCAGAGATGGACTTCACTGGGATTTCACTTTTACATGGACACAATAGACACATGCTAAACGTAGTGCATTAAAAACGATCCTTCCTAAGCATGTAAGAGTTGAGGTCTATTCACTCCTGTGAACTAATTCCATTGCTTCTTTCACCTGATTTTTCCTTCAGCTCTTCAGGAGGTTACCATCTTTGTGTACTACTTTTACCTGAGTCGCTCTAGATCCACTGTCAGCTCTGAAATGTTTCTCTTTTCAGCTGCTAAACATTGATATTAAATCCTTTGCCAAAATAATTATTCAAATAGCAACTATTCCATATGCCTTCTTACTTTACCGAGGAATAATAATTAGACCATAAATCCCTCTTGAAAAACCTCACACATTTGAATCATAACAGTAACATACAAGTGTATTCTAGTTTTACACTTGACTTGCCAAGAACTCTTCAGGAAACAAGTTGTTACTATTGCATTTCTTGCAAAACTAATATAGGTCCTTAAAAATCAGGCTGCATTGAGGTTAAGAAGGCTAGGTGCTCCTCTCCTTCCTCCAAGTAGTTAAGAGTTTATACAAAAACTCAGAGGGCTACTTCTAACTGTGAATGCAAGAAATTTGTCTTCCTCAGGATACTGTTTTGTTGCATAAGAACTTAAGACTGCTCCCCCCCCTCCCCCGCTATGGAAATAATTAATACGTCTTTATTCACACCCTCTTTTGCCCCTCATCTCCCAAGAAGTCTAACAATGAAAGTCTGGTATATTAAAGCCACATGTGTATAAGAAGAATGGAAGTTCAGCAAAGAACACTACCTCTATCACAGTTAAAGTAGCAGAGTGGTATCACTACAATCATCACACAGCATTTCCCACAAAAATACCATTTTCCCCCTAAGGATCTGAGATACACAACAGGTTTGTGCACACAGTTTTCAGGAATGCTTCAGGTTACTACATCTCTTGCAACGCATCACAGATTAGTTTTGCTGACACGCGTGAAGCATGTCCTGAAACAGAGAACTACTAGATCTGTCTGTGCCGGTTCCAACAACACAGTACTTCTGAAAACATGCTTAAAGTATGTGCTGACATTTGCAATAAGGTGTTTTTTTTTTTTAATGAGAGCTATTTCTTAAACTATAATCAACTAATTGCTTTTCATAATTTGATTAAATAATATGAGACTTCAAGTTTTTAACTTGAATCTTCTGACTTGGTATCAACTATTCTCTCATTGATTCCCATGCATCACAAAACGTACTTCCAGAACACTAACCCACTTTGCAATACTAATAGTTATTTAATTGTAAGGGCACACACATACTGGCATATAGCTTTTTGCTATTTTATTTGAACCAGAAGTTGCATATTCTTTTCATTTGTTTGGTACTCATTTTTATGAAATCCAAAGTATCAAGTGTTGCATATCCTAGGAAAATGATACAATAACTGCACTACAGAAGTCATGCACATAGCATATATGCATGGGGAAAGTCATGGCTGCACACTTAAAACACCATTAGGTACACAATTTTTTTCCTCTCTTCATTTGTGCCTTTGGGGTTGGTTTGTTTTAGGAAGCACTGAGCACTTCCAGAAGAAAGGAATTAAGGAAAGCTAGCTAACAGAGTTTTGGATACTATAATATTTAATATCCCCATCCTAAATAAACTGTACATCATTAGGAGCTGCAGTTTGTAATTTTCCACTTGAGAATCTGCTGCTCTTTCTGAGCTGACTTAGCAGACATGAAGACTTTGTTACAGAACCCATAGCTAGAAACAAACTGCTAAATTTGCCATCTAATGACTGCAAATAGTTTTAACCAGTCAGTTCAACCATGGTCAAAGCAAAAACCCTGATGTTATGATTACTTACAAGAGTACTATTACTAATACAAGAAAGATTCTCCTCTAAGTAGATCTGTGTTGGCTTTTTACAGTGCTAACATGTTTCCATTGCTACTGTAGGAACAGATAAAAGTTGATACATCAAGTTCATGGATAATAGTTGCAACTATTCTAGTTGACTAATGTACAATATTCAAAAGTTAACACCACACCTACAGTTTATTAAAGTTTTTTATCAGTCTGCACTATGGCAGTTACCACAGTCATTCTCTTCCAAAAAAATCAGAATAAGCATAATTGTAATAAATTAGAATAAGCATAATAAAATTAGAATAACCAGTATTACTTTACTGTAGAATACAACAAAATAAGTAAAACCTGTGCACTACATAAAATACTTTTAATTATACTTCATTAGAGGCGTTCAAGAATTGATGGAGTTGATTATACTATGCATTAGCTCTAACAAAATTGTCCCCAGCCTAAAAGTTTCCAAACTGCATATATTCTCCAAGTGGCTACATACTAACCTTTCACCACTCCCAAGAGAGGTGGCGAGTTCTCTTGAGGGGTTCTGTCAGGTTCCTGGGGAGGTACAACCATAGCAAGTGTATGCACAGGTACACGTGGAACCTTAAAACAAAGCCACAGACACACACTCAGATAAAAAAAAACTTTTAAATGAACCAGATCTTGAAGCGTTAATACAAAGATACATTTCTACAGCAGACCTCCATTCCACTCTTCCCAAACAGTGTATGCTATGCTGCCTCTTGGTATGGCCTGTCCCATACTATTTTATTGTGGATAATACGTCAAAGTTAACTAAGTTACTCTTCACAAAATCCTGGGTTGTGTAGGCTGGAATACTGTTACATCTTTAGGCTTTTAATCAACTAACTCCCCTGGAAAGCTACCTCTCCAGCCTGCAGAATTCTAAGTTTACACAATATATTTTCTTTTATATAACAAACAAAATCAGCAACAATATTTGGGGGGTGCCACCACAACAGTTTGGAACTGTTGAAACAAAATACTGAGCAAAGACAACCAAGAAATAAAATATTCTTTTGAGATACTAGGTTTGGGACTATCCTCTCCAATGAGCAGAAAAGAGAACAAAGTTTGTGCACTCTTCAGGACACCTGCAGACAGTACCATCAACTTTCTCACACTCTACCATTTTCAAATGCGTAGACTTTTTTAAAATTTTTTCCATTGTTTATGTTCACATCTAAATTAACTTCAGAAGTTAACTACTAAGAAAATGCTTCTTTTCAACGTTCATAGTGATATTTAAAAAAAGAATTCCTTATTCCTTACCTGAGACTGATCCTGAGATGGAGGTGTGAGCTGAGACAAGTCTGCTGCAGGAACCGACAAAACATTGTTTGGGTAATCCAGCAAGTAAGAAACAACATTTGTATGTCCTCCTTTGGCGGCTTCAATGAGCATTGTTGAGCCATCCTGAAGTGAGATTTTGGAAACAAAAAGCGAGAAGATGAATTTTGCTACCTGGTGTAGCACATTAAGATATGAATTAGGGAATTTAAAAATGCACATTTACTAATACATTAAATCACCTACGTGGTTCTTTCAGTACCTATGATAAACGCATAGTTTTAAATGATTACCTTGAGCCGATGAGTAGGATCTGCACCATGAGCCAGAAGGAGCTCAACAACTGCCAGGTGACCTCCGGCACATGCCAGTGACACCACCGTGTGGTCATTATTAGCTGTAGCCCTGTTAACATTGGCACCTATAAAGAGAAGATCTCAGAATTAAACACAAGGAAATTCTTTTAAAAAGAAAATTTCAACTAATACAGTTTTTGCTGGAATAGAGGTAAACTTTCCTACTCTTCCTAGTTCATACACACTTCTAGGGTAAAAGCAAGGGATTTTGAGTAACTGATGGCTTCTACACATGATCCTCTTCATCTTGTAAAGACAAGGCAGTACTGACAGTAACAGTGGGCCTCATAAGTGGTAAGAGAGGGGGAACACAGTGTACAAAGCACAACTTTTAAATTTTCATCCTAAGCACTTATCAGTATCACTACATGGTGCAGTTTTTACTGTTTCAGACAGTACTTGAGGATGCATTTTTTCTGAAGGAGGAAGTGCTTTTTTTTAAGAAACTGAATATATTTGCTGTACTTCAAATCTCTTGATTAATTTATACAACAGAGTAGGAAAAGTAAGTAGCAAAATATTTTGACTCACTGTATCATGAACTAAATGAAATTCAAAACCCTTTAAGTTTGACAAATGCTTACATCCATGCAACCAGATTATTTCTGAAGAAGGATCACAAACATTCAGTAAAGTGTCATTTTAAGTTTTTTAATTAGTCATTTTAACTAGTATTTTACCTTTGCTAATAAGGAATTGCACAGTGCATAAATGACCAGCTCGCGCAGCCTTCATTAGTGGGGTTCTCCCACCTTCAGATTCATGTTCCTATTATAAAGGAGAAATAACAGATGTATAAATGGGCAAAAATTATATCACTGTTTCAGCTTTCAAACCATCTTGTAAAGGGACCAGAATTACCTGTCTCAGCAGAAGATCTATCTTAGAAGCTGACTGGAATCAATACAAACTGAATGGAATCAGTTTTCATGTTAACTTAAATACTGAATCACACTGTCAAAAAGCATTAAGATCACATCCATGCTGTTACCACACAAGGAAGTTTCCCTACTTGCATAGCCCTTTTTATTTTAGTGTTCAAATGCATAACATACTTGAGAACAGTAACATCTTGTTTCCTCCTGAAAAAGGAAAGACCATTTAACACAAATATCATCCAGCATCAGGCAGTATACAAATAACTATGAACTGATGTGCAACAGTTCTGAGAGCTGTCACACGCTGCATGCCAGACCTTTAAAACTGCAGTAACGTCTGAAGTGCAGACAACTTTTTTTAAAACATGCTGAAGAGGATCAGCAACAAAAATGAGACAAATCACTGCAGGTCACAAGTCTCTGAATAAAAGGACTGCAGAATAAAGCAGAAAGAAGACAAAAGGATGATACAAACCAACAAAAAGGAAATGAGCGACAAGAACAATTTTCTAATTTAAAAAGTTTCTGAATATTGGAAGGATGTGGCTGAATACAACTGTGCTAGAGAAGTTACAGAACTAGAAAATTTTCCTGCTAAATAAACATGATCAGTACCACAAAAAATGCTGACCAACATGTATCAACCCTCCCACAACAACAAGGGGAAAGAACATCATCTTCCTGGGAGTGTTTGTATTTGTGCTCTGACTATTCAGGTTGATCAATAACATACTTGGACCATGGGCTTTTTTCATTAAATATCTGGGAAGGCAAGCTCTAAATTCACTATTTACTTCTGGAATTGCATGTACATCTGACAATGAAAGTTAACATTTAGTACTGATAGTGGATGATACTGTTATTTATAAATATAAAAGGACAAGAATAGATTTGACAGAACAAATCAACTCCTTCCCATAGTTTCAGTATTCCTGAAAACTCTGCATGCATCCTCTGTCACACGGCTTGCTTTGGTTGCAAGCTGCACCTTAAGTTAGCTTTCCGTTCATACACTCAGTGAAGAAGCGTCCTGACTGGATCTCCTGTTGGAGATGGACCCCGTGCAGAAAATACAAACCAAACCTTTGCTCTAAGAGGGGTTACACTACCCCTCTCCTATGAGCTTTGGAAAGAGCAGACATGTTCTGCTCCTGCACCTTCATAAAAACTTTGTATTATTGTACACCGCTTTAACACATTTAAACTCCACATTAGTGCTCTGATTTCTTTGCTTACTTGGTAGTATAACGCATAAGTGCACACATACAGATAGAAAGCCTTACTACTTACAGACCTACTGAAGTCACCTCTTTTTTTTTTTTAAATAAATAGATTCCACTCCTAGGGCAAATGACTGCCTAGCTGTCAATAAATATATGCACGTTTTTGGATTGTCTGCATGTCAGAAATATTTGCAGGACATGTAAAGCTAATTATGTTAGTATGTGGCCCTGTGACGTGCAAGAATTAGTAACAAGCCTTTGAGCTCTGATGCTTACTCTGGTATTTGACATAGTTTTTCCTTCCTCAGCCACTGTCAGTAGATCATAAAAAGCCAGATGCTACTGTCTGCCTTACACGCAGTAAACCCCTGGTATTGCTAGCAAATCACTCACAAAGCAGCCAGGGATGCAAAGAACTACTGAACATCGCTTCACTCACTGAGCAGGACCAGAACATTACTGCCCAAACAATTTAATACATATTCCTAAATCCCCACTGATGCAACAGCAAAGATGGCGAGAATCAAAATTTATTTTAGGTCATCTTACCTATATTCAAGACAGAGGAAAGACATCCTATATTGCCTTCAAATGTAGCATTTTAGATAACTAGCACCAAGATATTATTTGTAACATTCTCTATTCCTAGCAGACTTCATTGTTGAAGTCTTAAACACAGATGTCATGAGGCTTCCTCATTTAAATGCAATGCAGTTATTCTGCGCAGTTTAACCAACTGTCACTTCATCAAGCAGGCAGAACTTGATCCTCAACTATTATACACTTCAAATTCTTGCAGTACTGTACACATCATCAGTTCAGCCATACTAAAACATTATTGTGCCCACCTGCTGTAGACCTTCAAAAGTTATTATATTTTGATAATATTTTTCACATTGGAAAATAGAAATGTGTATTTTATTTTAAGATTAAATTAGTTCTATGACTTCAGCACTCTATTTACCCCTAATAAAGGCTAACAGATAGCATCAGCTCAAGCTTTAAGGGAAAACACCTAGAACAAGCCAAAACAAGAAGCTGAGCCACTGCAGTGCCTTTGTCTACTCGCATCCTTTCTTTTACCTAGTATTGCCATAAATTTAAAAGACTTTTCTTCTTAGCTGTAGCAGATAATCAAAATCAGGACAGAGAACGTGAAAGCTGTCCAAAAGCATCCCCCCCATCAGCCTTCCAATATGCTTCTTCCTTGTATTAATATGAAGTACATGCAAAGGCTTATTGTCTAAGAACAAAAACTAGCAAGGAGTACTCATCTCCAAAGACATACTTTCCCCAGCTACCTGTGCTGTAGGACTCACCACAGTATTCTGTCTTTCTTCACTGATCCAATCCTGAGAAATATTGCAGTTAGTATGATCAGAAAGAGGTATAAAGGAGAACACCTATGCCAGCTTTGACTAGAATAGCCAGTCTAAACACTTGAATGATGTGCTCTCCTGCTAGTTCCACTCGAATAGAAAGAACACCAGAGAAGAATTTTCTGTACGTTTGGGTACCAGATAGAAAGGAAGGGTAAAGCAAGACTATTACCCAAATCAGGTAAGAGTTGACATTATCTAAACCTTTTCCACTGGGACTCAAGAAGGAGATGAGAATCCAGTCAATTCCTTTCTAGACAAACGAATACTTCAGACAGCAGAGCAAAAGCAGTATCATCAGAAGCATCTTACGACAATCATTGGGGTTTTTTTGATTCTTGACTTCGAGTTCTGTTTCAGGCAATTCCAAGACCAGTTACCTAAGGGCTTCCCCNNNNCCCATTATTTTCCTCAATTCACAAGTATTCATGGTTGGCAAGTATTCACTAGGATATTTTTCTTGAGTTTCCATTGTCATCTGTTATTGAAAAGTTCTAGAACAAAATCTGCATTTTCAAAGTAAAGGTCCAACTGATCTCTTCAACTCTTTACCAAGCCTCTCTCATCCATGACAATAGTGAATATTTAGCAGAAATCTAAATGTTATTCTAAGCCAAACGATTTAGATAAAGTTTTTTATGCGAGACAACAGCCAATCAATACAGTTCTTAATACTATGCCACTTTGCTAATTTTTAAAATTGAACTCCTATCAAGAGATATAGTATTCTAGCAGTTACCAACCTAATTGTCCCAGATAACCTTCCTGAGATATGTAGCAAACCAGTATTTCAGAAGCACCTAAAAACTCAACTAGGCCTATAGTTTAAAGTAAATATCTGAAAAGGGAAGACCTTACAGGAAGCTAGGTATATACTAACAGGTTTAACATGGCTACTTGTGCTAATAGAATCAATGAGATAATTTGCTGCATTTGTGATGGCTGAGATACTGTTTTTTAAAAATAGGGCTTTAGAAAACCCAGCAGAAGGGAAAATGCAGGACAAAGATGACATTTCTAGCCTACACAGTGAGTTTTTGCATTTTCCAAGAAATTTAGATGCCTTAAAGCCATGCTTATTGTTAGCATGTATCCTGAGGCTGCAGTTTACAAGCATCAAAGGCCAACCTCACCTGATGCTTGCCCGGCTCTATGCCCTCCAAAATAGTCTTCTTTAAGTCCTCCTGTTTGTCCTGCGAAAGAAAAAGAACAACTCACGGCTCTTGTTCTATAAATAGATGTTGTTCTTGGTCATGAAGACCTGGAATATGAACTTAAATGGATCAGATCCACCAGCTGAAAAATCTGTTTTGCTGGAATTAGGCAAGCAAGCACAAAGGTAAGACCAAGCAATGCAGCTCTCGCCAGTTAAGACTCCTACCACAAGCCATTCAGATTCATGAAGAGAACACAAAGGCCATACAAAGCATCTCCTTAAATACAGATTACTTTTTGTTCACTACTGGCAAAAGAGAGGATTTCATTGTACTTTGCACCATCCAGAGACTGCAACACAACATCCAAAGGCGTTAACTACAAAAATTAGCTTCACATACATGTCCTACAACCTTTTGCTTTACTTGTAGAAGACTGAAGGCCAAGTCTAAAATAGACCTGAAATCCCTGACCGTCCCCTGATGGTTCAAGAAACAGTATTGAAAAATATGACAGATACGCCTCTCAGATCCCTCACTATAATGACAACATAGCTATCTCCAAGAATGGTTTCACTCAAATCCATAAAGTATTGACTACTTTTGTAGATGTTTAAATGCTGCCTTGTGCTCACATGACTGTCATACACATAAAGGAAAGCGAGTTTCTAGTTAAGGAGCCATGTTAGTGTGAGGGATGTTATCAGCTGAAGGCAAAGCAATGATCCCTGCAATGACAAAAACATCTGTCTAAAAATATTTTGTCATAGGGGAAGAATCAAGAAGTAGTTTGGCATGCCTGTTTGGTTTTTGTTTTGGGTGGGGTTTTTTTTGCAACTGGACTTATGTGTATGCCAGGTAGCCGGTTTTAGTCTTTCAAGGAAAAGCCATGCATGGAATTTTAACAAGTATAAAGAGCTTTGGGGAGAGCTTGACAGTGTAAAATAAGAATGCAAGGATGAAGCTGCCCTCAGGGGTTCTCTTTGGCCTCTCAGTTTCAGCATAAAAGCACCCAACTCCAGCACTAGATCAACTCTCCTGTGAAGCAGAGCCTCACATACAACTGTAAGGCAGCCCAGATTAGAAAATCCCGATTTAAAACTTTTCTGTACATCCCAGTTGAGAAAAGCTGGGATCTTCTCAGTGTCCAAAAAAAGAACAATTTCTCTTGTTTTCAGCTACACTGTAACAGACAAAGATGCAACCACCTTGTCAAGAGCAGCCTTACTTTGAAAAAGGAGACTGGCATCTCCGGCGTGCAACATTTCACCCAGGTCTGATTCTACATTAAAAGGGAACAGGCATACAAACAGGCAATTTTGGTTTATAGAAAGGTATACAGCTTAAAACCTGAGTATTTCCTCTCATTAAATATTACCAGTACTCTTTGTGAGCTTTACAGTCCTTAACCTAGCTCCGAACATACTTGCAATACGCATGTCTTAGCTTATACAAGCTTTGAGGTGAAGGCAACTGCTAGCAATGACACAAAGAAGAACGAACAAAACAAAAAAAAAGAGAGAGAGAACTCTTACAGGAAAAAGAAATGTCTCCTCTAACCTTTGAGATTAGACAAATCCTTGCCATACAGGTAGCTAGCTGTCCTACCGAAGTGCTAGTATTTTTCTCCTGAAGCTATTAAACCATACCACCACTTAGAAAAAATGCTTTTATCAAATCATACTTCAGAGTTCTAATCTCCAAAATTTTACACCTATTAATCACAACATCTTTTGTCCTCATAAAGAAGTTTGTAAACAAATAAAATTTATATTTGGTCCAGTGGCAGGAGTTCAGACTAAGACCCCGAAAGTCTCTAGCCCTATAGGCAATAAAGGAACTAGAATGCAACTAAGGCACAGATGGGATAACAGGCTGAAGTCTTCAGATGTGCCACATATTAAGTCATATTTATACTTGGCAAAGCAAGTCGATTTCAAAATGCATACATTAACAAGGAAAGGTGTAGGCCTGCCAAGCTAGTTTTGCTACAGATTTTGACAGGCCAACTTTGTCCCAGTAAGGACATGGAAGAGACATCCCTTAAAGAAGGGCATCAGAAAAACATCAGAATAATTGGTAACAAGCCAGACTTCATAAACAATTAGTCACAAGGAGATACAAATTAATCAAAATACCATACATGACTGAGCAGCTCTCCAACAGACAGAAACAGATAAGCATTTACTCTGACACTGTTCATTTCTAGTATAACTTGCCACTGCAGAGTTTTGAGGAAAAACTAACCACAAATCAAAAAGTTCATCTCAGCCATCATTTTCTTTTTGTTCTCCTGGTTCTTATAAAGCCATATTCCTTAATGAATCTAACGGAGCTCTCAAGATTTTCACTGGTTCTTGAACTGAATTACATATTTGCTACCTAGGCCAGAGGATCAGTCCCTGAAAAGCAAGAGTTCCCATTTTCTACCAGCAAGAACAACATGTTTCTTTGTGCTGAGATGTAGTGGTAATAATCACTCTCCATTCAGACAAAATTCTACTGGGGACTAGAATCACTTATCACATAATGATCATATAATGGTTTGGGTTGGACAGGACCTTCAAAAACAATCTAGACCACCCCCCTGCCATGAGCAGAGACATGTTCAACTAGATAGGGTTGCTCAAAGCCCCATCCAACCTGTCCTTGAACCCTTCCAGCGATAGGGCATCCACAGCCTCTCTGGGCAACCTGTTCCAGTGCCTCACCACCCTCATCGTAAAACATGCTCAAACTTTAGCTCAAGGTTCTATTTTGAGATTAAGCAAACCTCAACTGGACATGAGCAACACACAATAATCAGTTCAGTAGAGAGAGCTGGGTAACTTCAGCAAAGTTGGAAGACTTCACTTTTCAATGAGCACAACACAGGAAACCTCCTGACAAAAACATCTCCTGCCCTCTGCCCATCTGGCTAACCCAGCATGAAAGAGGCTCATCTTCACACCTGGAGTCCCTAAGTCTGCACCTTAAATCCCATTCAGTTCTGACCTCCTGGCAATTGAAGAGAGACCTGAGAAGCCAAGAAAGATTTGAGCTCTTAAAGCAGATTATATGCTTTCTAAATAATGGAATAAAGGCTCCAAATTGGGAAGAAATGGGAGAACTGATTGCAACAGATCTTGACAGCCAGTGTTTATTGTTCCTTTAACTCAAGAGCATTTGGAGAAGAAAGATCAACTTTCTTTCCTCAATCTAGAATCAGGGAGAAGAAAAAAACCTCTAAAACTATGCTCCTTTCCTTCCTGGTCTGCAATAAAACTGAATATGCAGGTGGCTCACAAAACAATAAAGTAACAGCAGCAAAATCCAGCTGTGGCTATATCTCTACAGATAAATAAAATAGGGCCAGGAGACAAGCTTAGGCATGAGACCACTGGTCATTCACACTGCTTATTCCTTTGCAGCCTCCCTGGCACAGTGCTGGCCCTGTCAAGAACCACAGGGGAGGAGGTCACCAGGTCTGTTCCCAATGGGCAGCATGGAAAGACAATGAGACATCAAGTTAGTCTCTACTTATCTCCAAGTCCTCAAACCCTCAAGAACCCCTTCAAGATCTCATCCCACAACCCAGGGGTGGTCCAATACATGTTCCCAGTATTACATTATGAAAAGACCGCTCTGATGGGCTGCAACGTCACCACTGACGTTCTTATGGACGCAGGGGCACAACCCCAGGCTGGATAACCTGCCAGGCCCAATGTATGCATTCACTGGGTGCCATTTGTCCTTGCCATCACAGAAAAGGCCTCAGCCCTGTTTTATTTTCCTGTTTAAGACATAACCAGTGTTTTCCTCAAAAAGGACCGTTCCACAGCAGGGTAAGATGTATGTTTAGCTCCTCAGTGACTATGATATAAACCTCAGGTACAAAGAAGGTTTCTGGAAAACAATGAAACATCATTGAAAGCAATCCCAGGTAAGACTGAAGTTGCAGGATGAAAAAGGAAAGAAAAGCAACTGGAGATGTACTTTCATTTGCTGCATCTGAACACCATGAGAGCAAAATTAACTAGATAAACCGCTGGTTGGTCTCTTTGTTTAAGTCCAGATCTGCATTCAATTCCCTACTCCATCACAGACTCCCTGAGACAACTTGGTGAAATCATCTAACCTCATTTAAATTATTCTTCTAGCTTTCAATTTTCATTAGTAATCTCCCACAGTACTGCCAAAGAAGCTTTTTCATACTCCAGCAGTACAGCAACACACTTCAGAAACCTTCCTCAGAACAATTACAAAGATAACAAAACAGCTTACAACTTCTAATAAAGCAAAGGAACACAGAAGCTTGAAAGCAAACTACTCCAAACCCAAGGCACCTGCTGTAAGCATCACTGCAATTTTGCAGTTATTTCCACATTTACTTACAATCAGAATTCAAAACAGGTAGATTTATATGGCAGGTCTCCCTTCATGTGCAATTTTCCTTTGCTTCCTTACTATATTTTTCTTGACAGCTCCCCATTTTGATTGGCAGTACAAGAAAATGCAGTAAAATAAAACTTTACTTTAGAAAGGCAGGAGATTTTTCTCAGCAATACTGATCAGAACTAGGTGCTAAAAGGCCACAAGCACTGCTCACCTTATTGATGAGAGGAGAAAAATAAAAATGACACAACTCTAGTAGTTTGAAGTGACATTTAAGCAGCAACCCTTGCATGTTTTTTAAAATTTATGCATAGCAATTTTGTTTGTTTGTTTCAGGCTTTGCTCCTCACTGTGAGATACTTCATGGATTATACCTTTTTATAACCAAGTAATTTATTTTTTTAATACCCAATAAAAACCTGAAAACCTATCCTGCCTCTACTAAAGTGGCTGATGCTCGGTACCCAACACTGAATTGTGCAAAGCGCAGCAGGTGTGCCAAAAAAACCCACAAACACACGTGCACACACACACACACACACCCCCC
>JANZLQ010000044.1:107106-134299 GCA_026212715.1 Elanus axillaris
CACATTAACATGACCTTCCTCCCTAGTAGGAACATATGACGCAGAACTTTACTGCGGGAGAATTAACAAGGCCTGAAAAAAAAGTATATTCACAAAGAGTGGAAGTATTCATAATTCACAATTACAGCGTTTATTTATATTTGTAAATATAAACTTAAAATAAAACACTTCATTTAAGAGTGAAATTTAAGTAACTTAATTAGGATGTTGACTTATCAGCTTCAATGATAAACTCTTCTGGCATTCTTATTATTTAAAAGGAACAAAAAACCCTAAAATACCCAATGAAAAGCCCAACCCCCTCCCCAAAACAAACAAAAAAACCCACACAAGCAGGGAGTGTGGAAAAAGGAGAATAGTGAGAGAAAAAAAACAGAGGCAATGAAAAGAAGGATCTTCCCTGCTTACGCTTTATTAGAGATAAGGCTCCTAAACTCCTTTAGAAGACTAACATATCAATTGCTTTTTATTGCTTAAAAGCCAAACAAACACATCCCTGTAGCTGATGAAGAAGCAGTTTTAGGTCTCCCACTACATAACATGAAAAAAGTTAAGACAATTATGTAACTTAGTTATGATTACAGCATTACAGAAAATAAACACTATGAAAGCAATATGCTAAAACCAAGAGTTACAGGAAAGAAAAGAGATCATATTATGCTCTTCATTTAAAAGGCATTGCTTTGTTTGGGGTTTTTTGTAGTGGTGTTTTAAAAAGTTAAGAGACTCACAGTGATCAGAAAGTAACACTAAAGTAGAGAAGCAGTAGCTCCTAATACTAAACATTTTAAATTCAGAGCAGCAAAGCAGGTAAACTCTAATCCACAAGAGTTTGGGAATAATAAAACAGCATAATGAATAAAGACAACATAGAAATATATCCTGCTAAACAATTAAACTTATGGATTACACTGAAATGAAGACAATAAACTGTCACAAGTGTAAGCTATAGCTAAAATGTTTCACTTAATGGGTGAAGGATTACCCAGTAAGAATTTTTATTTTTTAGACGAAACAGAATATGCAGGCTTTTTAAAAAGTTTTTCATGCCTCTTTTCACACACATATGAATCTCAATTGCTAAAAGAGTCTTCCTGCTGTATAAGCATATAAGTACTTTCCCCATAAGATGCAGCAGAAGTCTTACCAAATCAGCACCAGCTTGAAGCAACACATCTGCAACATCAGTATGTCCATTTTCACAGGCATAGGTCAAAGCCGTATCTCCTGTCGCTGTGGTGGCATGAACATTAGCTCCTGGAAACACAACATTAGTTTTTTCTTATTGGACATCTCCTTATCAAGTATTTCATATCAGATAAACACAAAAATCAGGGCACTTTAACAGAACCTATATCCTGCTGACCAACTGCTCCTACAGCCCAAGGGCATTGCTCTCATAGTAAAAATTGACCTTATAGTAAAAATATTCTGAGTTGAGGGGATAAGCCAAGGCTTGGAAAAAGCATGACTGGCAATCTAAGCACTTAAACCTATACATTCACTTATTCCTACATTCCCTCTACAGCAATGAAGATTTCAGTTGTTACAAATAAAAGTGAATCCAGACAGTTGTCTAGACTATCCATTTGACAGGGAGCTGCATGCCAAGGAAAATCAGACAAAATGCATGTTATTGAATTAGTATTAACATTACAAGACCATATACTTCCACAAATTTCATTTCTTCCCTGCTCTTTAAAATCATTTGCTTTAAAACATTTTTGTTGAAATAATTTCACTAGCTTTATACATGCCAGCTACACGAAAACTATGCATGATTCTTGCTACGTAATACATTATTCTTCAAAAGAAATGCCAATGTGATTAGCCATTTTCTTTTCAGAGTGTGAGATATATTTAGAGACTCCCTGATACCAAAACAAGGCTCCTCAATTAACTTTCTACATTATCAGAAGTGAAGTGCATGCAGCATTCCAAGTGAGCTGATGACGAGTGTCACATGCTAGTATCACTGCACAAAGAGACACAGTTGTTACTGTCCCTCGATGAGCAGGGAGCATTACTTTCTAGAATTACAAATCCAGACGATTTTATGCTTATTCTTAGAAAGGACAAACAAATAAATCACCTCCCATAACAAGATTTCCAAAATGCAACTCCTTTTTTTTTATTTATTATTTTAAGCAGTATTACTACACTTTAGTCTCTATCAACTATAAACTGACAGATGAATATTGAAGGGTCATTTCCCCCCAACTCCATCAAGATTTAACTTTTACTACTGTATAATGTAGTAGTAAAACTCATTTATCACAGAAATTCAGCACATTCCAGAATCTGTCTTGCACACTATTTCCCAGGGCACAATTCCTAAAATACTGGTTATATAGGGAGACTGACTGCAGATAAACAGGGTCAGTCAAAGCAGAAGTAGCATAAAAACAAGCATTATCTGTATTAACATTTTGTCCTAAATGCAGTTAGCTGGAAACAATGTTCATAATGAACACTGATGTTTTTTAGATATGCAACAGATCTAGTGCTCCATGAAGCACTTTGTTAACAATATCAAACAATATTAAGTGTAACATACACTATTTTTCTTCTTGCTAAGGTATCTGAGAATATAGTTTCTTGTTACAACACTGCTACCATCTAGCCCAGGTATCTTCTAAATCATATAGAACATGGAGTCTATAATATCTGTGGGCCAGATCATTTGCACTGTACACTTACCTGCTGCCAGCAAGTATTTCACCAATTCAAGATGACCCTCTTGAGCAGCTTCCATCAAAGGCGTTGAGCAACCAAGTTCTATATCAGCTCCTGCCTTAATGAGGAAATCAGCTACTTCAGAAAATCCTCCACAACATGCCAGAGTAAGAGCCGTTTCCTGTGTTTCTTCTGTCTGTGCATTTATATTTGCCCCTAGGAAACAAAATAGCTGTTATTTTATCTGACTGGACACAGGGTAGGAAGGTGAATGCTCATCACCTCCACAGTTTGGGTGTTTTAGCTTTGCTCTAGTTACAGCAAGAAGCAGCAACAGCCACATGCTATATCACAGGAATTTGCACAGAATACCTAATGGCAAATGGTCAATTCTGCATTCTTCATAATGAAAGCTCAAGAAATGACAGTAATCTCACCCTGTGCCAGTAGCAAGGCTACCATCTCTTCATGGCCTTCCCGGGCAGCTTCCATTAGAGGAGTATAACCTTCATCATTAACTTCCTCCAGGTTAGCTCCCCTTTCTATTAGAAGAGCTGCCAGCTCCACATGTCCACCACAAGCAGCCAGAGTGAGTGGAGATTCAAATGAATCTGCAGGCATATTCACTTGAGCACCACTGTCTAAAAGCAAGCGTGCCACTTCCACATGTCCATCCTACAAAACAAAGGTCAACACAAAAATCAGGAATAGCTGAAGTCACTTAATGCTGTATTTGCAACTACTATCATACTACATCTGAAAAGGATCCTATAAAAGACAGGGTCTTTTGACTTACCATGATTCAATTTATGACATAGTTATGGTAATACTTGGATTAAACTGACATTTAGGTTTCTACCTACATCTAAGTTAGGTTTAAATGCATGAGGAAAAAAGAACTAGATATATGTTGGGGTTTGGTTGTTTTTTTCTTTCTTGGGGGAGTAGGGAAACAGTTATAGGACAAGACTTTCTTAAATATCCAGCAAAATACCTGGGACACAAAAGTAACAGAGATAGCAAACAAGTATCATAAGCAATAAACCCACTCTGTGACTAAACCCCAAAACAAGCACTGGAAAAAATATATTCTTTTTCTTTGTAGTTGATTCATGGTTTCTACAGACCAAAAAAAGCTCAAACTGGCAGTTTCTAGACCCTGGGAAAGATACCTGCAGAGAAAGTGAAGTGGGTTACAATGAGGCAGGTAACAGGAAGAGGGAAGACTTGAATAAATCTTAAAGAAGGCTGAAAAGTACCTTAGCGCAAAGCAATCTTTGCCATAGAAGAAAATTAGGATTGCCAGAGTAGTCTGAGCCCTTAACAATCAAAGCATATAAATGCAGCTGTCAGCTTCTCAAGAAACTATTACTAAACTCTTCAAAGTTACTTGAAAGAGACCAAGTACCAAAAAAATCTATGTTTAACCTAAGGTGGTGTTTGTAGAGAGTCACAGTACCTCTGAAAAGGGGAAAACGTAAAGAAGTTTTGGCATTAGGAAAGAAAAAACACTCATATGGTTTCCCCCTCCCACATAACTTAAGAAACCGGGACCCAAACTTGTGGAACAATTTGGAGAAGAAATCTGGGAAAAGTGAAACAGATTACAAACTACACATAATGAAGAGGGAAGGTTCAAGTCATGCAAAGAGTGCTCAGTGAGATACAGAAGGTGTGAGGGTCTAATCAGAGGACATTTCTTCAGCATACACAATTAACAGGATAACTTAAGGATGGAAAGGAGAAGACTTGAATTGAAGCATGCTCTTTGTAACTCTCAGTGGGAGAAAAAACACTGGCTGCCTTACATACTGCAGGTGCCTAGTTATTAGGTGCATCACCTTGGTCAATCCATTTGCCATCCCAAGAAATATGGGGTTCTTCCAGGAGTAAACTGTCAGCCAGCTTTAATGATTTAGAGCACTGTTTCCTGACACAGTGGTTCTCCTGGGATTTGATAGTTAAGCTGGATTAATTCTTTAAACTAGGCTGAATGCATGCTGACAGATTTTGCTAGAGAACTAAAGAATACTTCTTCCTGAGGAAGACATAAAAAGGGGCAATTTCAGTGGCAAGTAGCAGATGTTTTTATGTTGTGTCCTTGGAAGGAAATCTAAAAGTTGGGCAATACTACAGGGAAGAAAAAAAAAATAACAACAGACAGACATTAGAAGACCTCCCTGCCCAATGTTCAAGACAGAGCTGTCCAGGTTAGGGCACTGATACCTAGGGGTGATTTAGAAAGTTATAAAGCTAAGAATTCCACTAATACCCCAAATTAAAGAACTTATGTATTAACAAAAGCAGCTTCAAGTGACCTACCAGTTCCTCATTCTGATCTCACTAGAATTGTCAGCCAGTAACTCAAACAGCTAACACAGAGTTACAGAAAAGGGGGCAAGAGGGATATCAAACACACAACTCCTGTCAACATTTGTCTTAAGTTGACCAGGAAGCAGGTAGTAAGTAACCTGAGACTGACAGCAATCAAGTCTGTAAATTAAAGACAGGCTGTTGTTCTCCAAGAAGCTGACTAAAAGCCCACAACCACCTCATCTAACTAAAGGCATTACCCTAGGTGTGGCACTCCATCTTGACCAAAAAACTCAAGAGGCACTTACAACATAACTGGTGATCAGAGACCAGACATCTCAGCTTCCTGTATCTACAGTATTCACTAGTTAGAAAACAGTGAAGACTGGCAAAAGTCACGATAATTTGGTTGAATGGTTCCCTTCTGCAAGGGTGCAGCTGAAAGATAATAGGTAACAAACTCCACCATTCAACTTGGAGTTGGGACTTCACAGGATCAATATCCTCTGTTGCTTTTAAAGGTCAATATACACTCTGTAATGCAAACTAGTTTGAAACATCCAAGAGCTAAAAACGTGCAGGCAACCCACACAACTTTATCTTCCCTAAGCAAGATACTTCACAGCCTCCAAGTCAGCCCAGTGCTCAGACTGTATCACCATGAAAGGAAAAAGAAAGGAAAAAAAAAAAGAAGAAAAAAGAAAGACTAAACCTATACAGAACAGTGGCCTGATTAAAACATTTAGTTTGCAGTCATACTGCAGTCTCCTTTAGGTGACAGCATATACCCACTGCAACTGCATCCTTCTGAATTCCTTACTGGCACTAGGCTCTGATACAGGGAAGACTATTCAAGGATGTTATTACCATCTCACTATTGAAAGACTTCAACAGCTTGAGACATTATAATCTGACCTTGGTCAATTGCATCATCACCTCACAACTGTACTAAAAGAACACTTGATCCTGCAGCTCTCAGAAGACTGTAGGAACATTGCAGCCTATCTTCTAAGGATTATAGGCTACTGGGAGCAAATGAAGTTTTCCACTGTTTGCTGTGCTTCCTATGAAAACAACCTCCCTGTTCTTTCTTCAAAGAAGGTCCCCAGCTTGAAGAACAGATAAAAGGTCACCTATGGTCTGGACAAAAATGGCTGCAGACATGCTTTGACACAATAACACACTCTTGATTAAGAGGAAGATCTTGGAGAAGGAAGTTGTTCCTCAATGGCTGCTTTTAAATTACACGAGTTGCCCAAGAACTAAGAACTAAACTACTTCTGACCTACCATTTTATTTTCAAAAGAAAAACCTCACAGCACCATTTACAAAAGCCTAGAAGAGAGCAAACCATCTCCACATGCAAAACACTTCCTGCAGTGGTGAAAGGACAAGTATAATGCACTAGTCATCCAGCTCAGTGCACTTCTGGTAGGTTCATACCATGATGACCTGAAAGACCTTGTTTACAAAGACAAAGGTGGAAAACTAACTCTTACACTGCAAAGAAACAGTGACTTGGGCTCAACCCACCACTTTACTGCACTGCAGATTAGTTACACCTACACTTCACATTGGGAGAATATAAAACAACACATCACACCCCCAAAAACTGGAATAATTTTTTCCCCTGTAACCAGTTAGGCTGAAAAGCTGGCCACCTGTGGTAACTATAGTAAAGGCTTTCTTACTATAAAAAGTAACACACACTCACTTGCAGATCCAAACCAGCTTGTTAACAAAGGCTCACTTTATTTTATTATCTTTTATTCCTCTCTCATTGAAAAGAGAGCAATACAAATAAAGGCTATTTACCATGCAGGCCTCCATTAGCGCTGTGTGCATCTCATCTGTTTTATGTTCTTGATCAGCTCCAGCTTCAAGCAAAAAACGAACCATATCTAAATGGCCTTTAAATGAAACAGATCAAAATAAATAAGCATTTAATATTGTAAACTTTTAGTAGTACAGACGATACACTTAATGAAATAATTTATATTTTCATAGTTTGCCATTACAATTTTTAGAAGTTATAATTTGCAAACCTGCTCTTTTTAAAGTACTCTAAAAAACACCAATGCAAACCAGACAGCCAGACTTTAAACAGTCTTTTCCAAAGATACTGCCCAACTATGAGATGAAGACAGACCTCTCTAATTCAAGTTTACACAACAGGAGCCTTTCCTTGGGACTTCAAGCTATAAAAGACTGTACTTATTCCTAATTCAACTGTATAGTTAAGTGTTCCAAGGCAGCATACAATTAGGGGACCTTTCTCTAAAAGATAATGCCCATGTAGGTCTGCACTAAACTTTAAGCTTTTTAATAAAAGCATTCACAGACACATTTCTGAGAACTAAGATACATGTATTATGTCATCTGACAATATTTTTAAAAGCTTCTACTGAACTTCACCAACACTTCTTTTCAACTCTATTATGGCTTCTGTCATTTTTTAATTTGTCCCTTATAAGTTCTATGTCTTATCCTCTTGATGAGCATCCTCTTCCAAGACAAGACTTAGTTTTACATAAACTGATAGGAAAACAATATAGCTCAACCATCTTGCCAAAGATAATGCAGGAAATTTCTAGTCAATGAAGATCTTGCATTACATCACTCTCCCAAGAAACAAGAATGCCCCTCCAACACATCCAGGAGTACTATTACTGAAATTTCTCTGTAAGGAACTACTATATGCTGCAGGAAATCCATGACAAATGCAGATGCAAGTTTTCAGATGGGTAATACATAGTATGTGTCCTCCAATTCTAACCAGAGGCAAAACCTGACGTTACTATGACAATCTGCATCACTAAAGCTTCTATGAGGACAAAAACAATTGTTGGAAATTTTATGGAGGTTTTTGGAAGAAAAAAACAAAACTTGGAAGCACATTGGATTAGCACTGCACTAAGTTACTTTATATAGAAACTTTAAATAGCAAAATAAGTTAAGTCAAAAGTTCATAATACTTAACAATTTATAGACATCCTCCAAAATTACATTACATGAAAAGTATCCAGTAATAATGCTAGCATTTTCATCCCATCAGGTATTCCAGGAAGATTTGTTGTAACTTTGCATTTTCCTAACAACTAACAGAGAGGTTTTCAGAACTTGCAGATAGTTGGTGAGGGGAATCTGATTGAAGTAAGGAATGCGGTAGTGAGGGAAGAAGAGAGTGTCGGTGTGTCAAAGCTCAAGTTTGGATGCAGCCAGTCACAAGTTTTCACCTGCAACATGTCAAATACATGTACACCACATCTGCACACCAGTAGACAGGATTAATACCACTACACCATGGATGAGTATTTCCTGACATCAAGTTTAAAACCAAGATCCAGTATTCCAAAACTCTAAAAAAAATATTCAAAGTACAGCTGGTAGCTTTAGTTAGATAAATCCTAGCAAATAAATTCAACCAAAAAGACAAAACAAGGCAAGAGACAATACCTTTATAGCATGCAAGTGTAAGTGCACTTTCTTTGAACTCGTTGGAGTGAGTGTTGATTCCTGCACCATATTCCAGCAATACTCTTGCAACCTCAACATGACCTGCACTGGCTGCTTCCATTAAGGGGGTATGCCCATTCTCATTGTGGTCTTCTATATTAGCACCGGCTTTCAATAGCACCTTCACTATGTCAACAAAGCCCCCAGCACAAGCGTAAGTGAGAGCTGTGTTCCCTGCAAAGAAGGAGTAGTTTACATGAAAGGCCTTTTCATTATCCCCTCCTAATACAGGAAAGAAAATTAGTTTTAACATCTCTGAACAAAATCAAGTACATCACTAGCAGCAGCTTTTTACCTCACAGCAATGTTACTCCAGCCAATAATTTCAGGCTGGGTATAAAAAAAATCACAACACAACTATAATGTGAAAGAGACTTAATGCTAAGCCAATATTAGAAATCAGGATTTTTTTCTTTGATTATTATGTTTCCTACTTCAGCCCTGAAAGAGAGACCAAACACACACACACAAAGATCAATGAGTAATTTTCATGCTCACTGTAGAGTTTGGGCAGAAGGGTGTTTGGGATTTTGCCTGAGACTGTATCCTGCAATCCCTCTAAAAACTTTTACTGGCTGGATGAAAATAAATTTATAATTTAAAACTCCAGTACTGTAAGTGACAGACAATTACATATGGGTCATGTTTTAAATGCTTCAGTTAATTTTAAGCTAAGTTCTGCTTAATAGGGATAAACATCAAGATAAAAAGAACATTTCATAGTTCAGACACCTGACTTTTTAAAAAAATTTGAAGAAAGTTTAAATTCCATCTTAATATTAGCAGAATCCAACTGCAGGTTAATACTCTTAGCAAGGTTAGTTAAGCTGTGGTCAAGCATCAGCAGTGTAGACAGCATTCAATGCTCAAAGAATTGTACTTCCTCTTTGGTAAAAAACAATACACTGAAGTAAGTGGTCTTGACCAGTTGTGTCCCATGGTCTTCTTACTGGCTAATTCTGGATTATACAGATAAGAAAAACTAAACTTCATGTATTTTTCTGGTCATCTAACACCACAATGGTTTTTGCAGGAAGAGTGCTTTCCATTATAGTTTATATTAAAAACTATCTTTAATAATGGCCAGGTAAGACTCTAAACACATCCTCTATATATCTGGCCTATTCTTAATAGCTCCTGTCATGTTTTCTTGTGAATGAAACTATCAGACAGAAACACAGGTGTTCAGAACAGCTACACATCTTATATGCTAATCTTATTAATTCTTCATGTTCCTGCTTCCCAGTTACCTGTTGAAGATTGTGCGTTGACGTCTGCACAATGAACAAGGAGAAGTTTAACAATATCTACATAGCCTCCGCTGGCAGCTGCCATTAAGGGTGTTATGTCTCCTTTATTCCCTCGATCTTCAACATTTGCATGCATTGCTAGTAGCACCTAGAGAAAAAAGTTCACTTTAATAAGTAAATTATAACACCGACTTAGTTTGATTTTATTTCAGTGGGGCTTGTGAGAATGATTCCCCAGCCAGCCACGGCATTCCCTTGCAGTAATACCCCCAATGGTGAAGCACAATGGCACTCCCCAGGGCCATTTATAATTACTACCTGCACTGTGCTCTGCTTCAGGAAGTGCTGATTTTCTGCATTTGTTCATATCTGCTAAAATCAACTTTAAGTTACAGTGCAATACTGACATTTTCAAAAATCATAGGGCAATGCACTAACCAGAATGACAACAGAGAAACTTTAAACTTGCATTAGTGACCACATCACATATCGGGTCAAGCTTACATGTAAACAGTTTTCTCCCTGTACTCTTGCCTGGCACCAAAACATAAAGCCGCCACTTTTTGAGAACTATCACCTAAACATCTTCAAAGAAGCACAAATTCTGCCCTTAGATACATAAGTATAAAAGCCAAAAATTAACAAATTAATGCATTGTTTATACAGATGTGATTAAAAAAAATTGAGACATGAGCTTTTAGAAGGTAACTACTTGTAGTGTTTGATTTTGCTGCTATTTTACATCGTCTTGCAATGTCTGCTTGGCAGAACAGCTCGACTGCATCTAGACCAGTGCCAGAAAAGCAGATACATCATAAAACACAAGACATTCCTCAGACAAGTCCCTTAAACCTAAAGGCATATATGATGGCATTTTCCATTAAGACGACAAATGATAACTGGAAGCCCACAATAAATTGTATTAACTGATACTGTTTAGATTATAAAAAAATATTATAATCAGAATAGCTAAAATGTTTACCTAGCAAAGCAGCCCCTTAGTGTTTTGCAAAGGTTTAGTTGCGATTACATTTGTTACTTACTTGTGCCAACTCATAATATCCTGCTGAACAGGCCAAGCAAAGGAGACTCTCCCCTTCTTCAGTATGTTCATTTACGCTTCTTCCTTCATCCAACAGCTTCCGGACAGCATTTACATCCCCATCAGAGCATGCTTCTGCCAAACTGCGACTGGAAAATCAGTTACCACAGAATAAGCTCAGAATAAGTCTGCCATAGATGGGTAGCTTTCCTATGCAAGGAAGAAGTCTTCACTTAAAGACTCATGACATCAGTACTAAGCCTTGCTAGAAAAATATACCTTACAGATTTAAGAAAAAAAAATATACATAACTATTATTGCCATAGGTGAAACAAGAGATAAAGAACTTGCTTATGTCTAAATTAGTTCTTGTCCTCATCAGTTGCTAACTCACATAAGCCTCATATAAACTACATGCAAAGAGTGCTCAAAACCAGGTAACTTGTGGTATTTGCAAGACACAGAAGTAAACGTCACTGATGCTATTCACACTTTGGTGGAATGCCAGACACAGAGGCTATGACCAGGACGAGGTACTGACTATAGATACCAAGGTGAATTTCTAGTAAAAATAAAGCCAAAAAGTAAACAGCCTAGTATCAGAGAGACCACTAATGCTGATTACTGCAACAAGACAAACTTCCAACCATTGTCTCTGCTATAATGGGACTATTTCCTTCTCTACACTAGCCAAAAGATTTTTTTTCTTTTAATTGAAAACACCAGTTTCTTAATTTAAGCAGCCATTTCAAAGAAAAAATCCTTACCTTACCTAATGACATCTTCAAGGAAGAAAGGAGAGGACCCTTACAAAAGTTTACTGTATTTCCTTTCATGGACTGTTAAAAGCATATTACACAAGTTTTCAGATGGATGAAATAAGCCAATTGAACTGCACGTTTTTTGAGCAGCAATAACATCACAAATCCTACATGGAATACTACTAACTCATGCTTAAAAAAAGCATAAGAGGTAATTACAAGCTAAGAGTTAAAAGGAAAAGACAAGACAAACCCTGAGTTCTTGGCATCTAAAAGCTCTATAATCACTATAAAGCCTATAATCACTACGTTAACCATCATTAACCTCTGAAGTAGAAGAGAATAGCTATTTCCCCCTGAGACCTAGGAAAGTACACTAATCAAATCTTGAAAAAGATGAGCTGAGCTTCAATTTCAAACCAAGTCACCTGTCCTTTAAATCTTTTCTGTACAAAAAGAAAGTCTAACAGCAAAGACAACTGTTAAAGCACTGCTAAACACAACTAAAAACAAGTGCAAGTCATGCTTAGTACCAACTCAGTTACATTGCTCCAGCAGATGATATAATTTCATTTAGAAAATACATGCAAGGAATCATGGTCCCTGAGCCACTGGGAACCAAACCACAATTAATGCCCTGGTGGGAGGGAGAAGGGAGGAAGAGCTTTTTGTGGTAACACTAGTGGACTGTAAGTGATGCATTCCTATCAACATATTTTATTTGCAAGATAGGGAATCTTCTTTCTTCAAACAAAAACTAGTACACTCAGATTCATTAAAAACATCAAACTTCTACTCTTCTTCTGTAAAAGATAGAAGTTCACTCAAGAAATTCACTCACAATGAACAAAATATCCATTTGAGCACAAAGTTCCCTCATGAAAGCATGCAAGTCTTAATTTACAACAGTTCAAATACTGTAACAGTTAAACTATGTTAAGTCCCTATTTTAAAAGGACCTAATTTGCCATAAACCCCAAAATGAAATAAACTGTGGTAGGAGCTGCTAGATAAAAGCTGAGATCTGACTGAAAGAGAATATCCAGTATCTGATCACTTACATTTGCGTTGTAATCACTAAGTATTTTAGGCAAAACCCCCTGATATTTGGTAAAGTTTATTATTTCACTATATAGTCAAGTGCATATGCTGAAGCAAAGGGATCCTACTAAAAGGCTGCAGGACACTATCAAACCTGCCACCTTCTCCTGGGAAATAGTAAGGGATAGGTGTGTGCTCATGGCACAAGCAAAGAGCCTTGCTGCAACCCACATGTAACCGGGCATTTACAGCTTGGGCTCACTTGTCCAGCTGTGAGGAGAGAGTGGGGATTCATGTACTTTTGCACACACATAGTCTAGCCTTTAGAAATGGGAGCCACCCAACACCATCACCTGGTGAGACAAATCCTGAAACAGGTCCCGTCATTCTCAGAAGATGACCTTAAGGCACCTCATATAATACAGAACTGCTGTGAAACCAAATATACTCAGGGAAAAAGCTATTAAGAACAAGACTTGTAGTTGATTCCAGTTGACCCAGGCACGTCAAGAGGTCTCCCATTTTGCCCTCTGCTCAGGTTCCCTTTGAGGTACTTCCATCGCGTTTTGTAAAAGTGACAAGAATGACACTGGGATGCTCTTCCAAATTAAGCACAGGATGCTGTTGACCTTTGCTACAAGGGTGCCTTGCTGGCTTATGTTCCACTTGTTGGCCACCACGAAACGGAGGTATTTTTCTCAAAGGTTGACTTTCAGCCATTCAGCCCTCCCCATCCATATCAATGCACAGAGATATTCCTCCCCAGGTGCAAGACTTTGCATTTCCCTTTGTTGAATTTCATGAGATTCCTGCTGGCCCCTTTCTCCAGCTTGTCAAGATCCCTCTGAACGGCAGCACAACCATCTGATCCACCAACCACTCCTTTCAGTTTTGTATCATCTGCAAACTTGCTGAGGATGTACTCTGTACCATCACATGGGCCGCTGATGATGACATTAAACAGTACTAGCTCCAGTATCATCCCCTGAAGTACAACACTAGCAACTTGCTTTCACCTGAACTTTGTGCTACTAACAACTGAGGCTAGTAGTTCAGACAGTTTTCAATCTACCTCACTGGTCTGTATTTCATCAGCTTGTCCCACAGGATGCTGTGGAATACAGTGTGAATACTTGCTGAAGTCAAGATAAACAGCAGCCACTGCTCTCCTCTCACCTACCAATACAGCCATCTCATCGTAGAAGGCTATCAGGTCAGGTTTGACCTCCCCTTTGTAAAACCATACTGACTACTTCCCATCATCATTTTGTACTTACTATGTTATGAAATGGCTTCCAGAAGGATTTGCTCCATCACCTTTTCAGGGACTGAGGTGAGGCTGACCCGCCCATAAGTCCCTTAGATCCTCTTTCTTGCCCTTCTTGAGCACAGGGGTGACATTTGCTTTCTTCTAGTCCTCAGGAACCTTCCTTATTGCCCATGACCTTTCAAATAAATTGAGACTGGCCTCGCAGTGACAAAACCAAGGTCCTTCAGTACTCATGGGTGCATCCTATCAGGTCCCATGAACTTGTCCACTGGATTATCTCCAACCTGTTTAAATGCTCCCTGACCTGGTACCAACCAAAGGCAAGCCCTCTTTGGGCCAGACCTTCCCGCTCATCTCAGGGGCTTGGGATTCCTGAAAGTAAATCTCATCAGTAAAGCCCAAGGTAAGTGGGGCATTCACTACCTCTTCCTATTCTGTGTCCCCGTCACTAGGTCGCTGCTGTATTGTGAGGCAGGCCCACATCTTCCCTCATCTTCCTTTTGCAGCTGATATACTCACACTAGTAGATCTTGCTGCCTTTCATGCCCTTTGCCAGATTTAACTCCATGTGGGGTTTGGCTTTCCTAATCACATCCCTGTATGCTTGGACATTGTCTCTGTAGTCCCCATGGGCCGCCTGGCTTGCTTCCATCTCTTGTATGCTTCCTTTTTATGGTCAAGCATGCTTCCCCAGCATATTTTCATCTCCCCATGTTTTGATTCACAAGTAATTTCTCTAGCTTGTTAGGAAATGAAGCTATATTTGTTCTGTATTTGTATTTACATTTTCAGCAATGACTTAAGACTACTGCCCTTACTGTAAGCACTTTGTTTTGCAAATCCCAAACCTGAATTTCAGGAAGATATCCATATGAAAGGAAACTTAAGACTTTCCATTTTTCATCCTAGATCTTAGGTTCAATAGTATATGCAGTCACACCATCCCAACAGTTTAGGAAGTATTTGCCTAGTAGAATAGAAAATACTGTCAGAGTAGAAAATATTTCAGGACCCCTAAAGATGGTTTGGAGTTACCAACGTAGAAGAAAGCTTTTGTTGCTTTGTCATCATGGGATTTAAATGCCATCCTCATTAATTATCAGTTACAAAAAGTTATCAGGTAATATAGCTTTCATTTTCCCCTAAGTTCTTGAGCAAGATCCTGGGACAAATCACTGCCCTGTAAGTACTAGTATTCTCTTCCAACTTTTAATACAATGAACTTGATTCAATAATTTCCAAAGTATGCTGAGGCAGTAATTACAGAACTATCACCAACTCTTCTACATGTATGAATTTAACCTGTTTTTGAAAAAGAAATGAACTGTCTAGTTGTCTAGTACATAGAAAGAGCAGCAGATTAGAAAGTAACTTTTTTTTGTACTTTTCTCTTACACTTTGAAGCCAATAACCTGATAGGACAGTAGTTACACCTTTAGATTCAATAGCTTTGTTTCTGCTAGTAGTAGAGCAGATACATTACCAAGTAGTAACTATAAAATTAACTGAATTTGAAATTAAAAATACAAACCTACGTTCTATAGTTGGGAAACTGGGAGTGGGGAGTGACCAATACATACTTGTCCACTTGTCCTGCATTGTGATTGTTCTCTGCTCTCATCCGCGTCAATGCAGCAGCAGCTTCATCCAGTGCACAGCTGACAGAGGACGTCAGTCTTCGGAGAACCTCAGGATCTGCGAAGGCTTTACCATCGGCAGTGGACAATTTACCAATTCCTTCAGTGTACGTTCGTTCATCAGTCAAGTTAGTATGAAAGTCACACAAAAGAAATGCAAAGACACTATTTTAGATTTCAGTCACATGCACTATTAGTTAAAAATCATTTGCAAACATGCCAGAAATCAGCTACTTAAAAGTAACTTTTAACATTTGCCTAAGACCTGAACATTTAATTAACTATAATACAGCAGTAAGAAAAACTATTTTTCAACTGGCAGGTTCATTACCTGTCCCAAATTCCAACTCATACCCTTGAAGAATAAAATAAAACATTAAAAAAAGAAAATCTTGGGGGAATAAGGATAAGTCCAGGGGTCAAGCCCAAAACCAGAAGTTTGGGCAACAGGGATTATTCCACAGGCTTGGTTTAATACTTTCTGAATGTGAAGAATTTTCTAATTTAAAATGTAAAGTTATCTCCTCTTTCCTACCCAACTCCACCCAAAATGAAGTGGACTTAGCTCTAATATGCCTTTTCTTTTTTAAAAGTAGGAAAAAAAACTTTTCAAAGTTATTAGCTTAAATTCCCAATAATTTAACATTCTAAACTGCACAGCTCTAGCTACAGACACTAAAATTACAAAACAAAATTTCAAGTATTTATATGTATACTTGAAATCAATGCCCCCTCTACACTAACATTACACACCAGAAATGCTTAGGCTCAAGGAACTTTTCTAACAGGTTCTTTTATCAAAACAGTTTCTTTGCTGAAAGACTAAAGCTGAAGGCCAATACAGAACAGCACCATAAGGAGGCATTTATCCCACTCATTTACATGGCTGATACGAAATTATGGTACAGCTGTGTAGTTTTACTCCACACAGTTCAGCACAGCCTATTTTACATATGCAAACAGCACTGCACAGTTGCCTCTGCAGTGTAGGCAGGGCTTATATTTGCATATACAAATGTGCAAATAGTGTAAAGAAATGCAGTGATGAATAGCACCCCCCCAAATCAATTTCACATGCTACCAAAAAAAATGGTTACTGATTTATAGATCAGCTACCTTTAGCAGTAATGTATCAGTAACTTTTCAATTCCTTAGCTGTTAAACAGGGTCAAATTAGATATAAACCTCTGAAAATAACACATCTTTTGCCTCAAAAGATTTGCTATTTGTTATGTGCATATCTCTGCAAGACTGATTTACAACACATCTCCCACAACCCAGCCTGTAATTATTACATAATAAATACTGAAATCATACTCTGAAAGTTTCAAACATTTGTCTTCAGACAATGTATTTCTCCAGTTTGAGAGCATCCAATTTGTTTCTCATTAATGTGAGAATCAATATTTACCAAATTTCTCCACCCTGAAAACATTTTAGGCCAGTATACCCCAGGCACACTGTGTTACATTACCCTACATCACTACTGCAGTGCTGGTAAGTGTCAGCTTACACTACTGAAACTCAGTGTTGCTAGAAATGATGAGAAGTCCCTATCCTGTCACCAAGGCAGATGCCTACGATGGGGTGCAGAAGTTTTCCCGTCCAACTGAAACTGAGCACGGGCTATGAAGGTTGAGATGAGCTGCTTAAGACACCTGGTCAGATACAAGCGCACTACCTCCCTGGCTCCAACATCCTACCTCTGGATCACTTAACTTCAGCAGTGTCAAGAGGCTATGAAGAACAATTTATAATAAATTACCCACTCCGCAATAAAATGAGAAATTACAACTAGATCTGTCTACACCATACCCATCTGGTCTTCAAAGACTGTCTAGTGCACTGCAGAGCAATCAGAGCAGAGAAACATAGTGCCATGGACTCTTGACTCCATGTACTTCAAGGAGCTATCAGCCACATGCCCTCTTCCACCTCCAAACTGTTGAGGCTATAACCCTTCTGGCCACTGCTGTTAAATACAGTGAGGCCTCAAACAAGCCTCAAACACCACAGCTCACACCTCACATTAACATAAACTGAATTTGTTGTTGGTTTAAAAGGGGATGTAAGTCATGTTGGCTCTGCAGTTGCAGCAGGTAGGACAGCAGTAGATAGTCACTGAGAAACTGCACAAGGGCATTGATTTAGTACTAAACACACTAAGAAAGTGATAGTTTCTACATAGATCTGCTTCCCCAGGACAGGTCACAGAGTAACTACACAGATGTTTACACTAGGTATTTCTGGTGGCAGTGCTGTGCTGGCTTATACTAGCTTGCAGAGTATATGAAAGCACTGTCAAAGGAAAGAAAGGGAATTAAGTCTTCACAGCTCAGCATTGAGGCCTCACGTAGGACCGCTGCAACCAAAGCTGAATACTGCAGTAAGCAAAGTAGAAAAGTACTTCAGAGAAATCCACAAGATTTAGAAAAACTACCCCTGAGTAAAGTCTAAAAAAAGCATGGATTTTAGCTTACAACGAACAGCACAACAGTTTCCCTCCACTTAGATGGGTCTCACGAAGGAGCTGGTAAACAGCTCTACTGCCAGCAAAAGAAGTAAGATATAAAAAGTGCAATTAAAAACCCCAAACAAACCAACCCACTCTCAAAACCCCAAACCAACCAACCCGAAATGACCTGGCTATCTGAAACAAAGCTGGATATCTCAATCATTTCAAATCATTAAGGTAGTAGATCAGACAGGTTACCTAGACAAGCAGAACCTACACTTGACTACTCTTTCCATTTTTAAAGTTTGTGTGTTGAAGCATTCATAGACAGGATTTCTGAAGGCAAGAGGAATCACACCACAGATCTAAGTCCTGTGTCCTGTAAATACAAACAAACTCCGACCACCGCAGAGCTCCTGTTCCACAGTATCTGTTTTCATGGATTGCTGCTGCTGGTGTCTGGGAGGACTTACCAACCACAGATGACTGGCTCTCCCTTCCAGCTAGTAAAAGCATGCTTACAGCTCACTACAGTTTCCTACTTTGTTCCAAAAAATGTGCTATAACCACAGCAAGCGCTTTTGAAGGGTAAGCTGAAGATGCCTTTTATTTTACCTCACCAGCTCGGACTCAACCCAGGTGCCATCCCCAGCTGTTGATTTCATACTTTTTTATATATATATTGCACATGCCAAAACTAATCAACAGCCACAGAAGATATCAGAGCAGACATTTGTTGGGCTGGATGGAATAAAAGGGAGACAGACTACAAGGATTACCACTGCAGACACCCATTCATTTATCTCCCTTCTACAAGTTTACAGTACCATCTAAATAATTGCTCAGTTTTTACTTCATTATGATTTAGGATGACTATGCCAGAATCTTATTGATGTAATGCTTGCTTATCTTTTAATTTCTAATTTAATTGGTTATGTGTCTGTTTCATAACTATTTGCTCTTATGTCACTCTCCTAGGTGTTTAAGACACCTTACAGACACAGGGCTAGAAACAACCTGATCTACTTGCAGATGCCAGGCTAAAACTCTTGTCTCCTCCCATCCAATGAATACTGAAAGCATCCTCCAGACCATTCTCCACATTTGTTCAAATTCATCCTTCTTGCACACAATTGATCACAATTTCTCACATTACAGTCTTACTAGCACTTTACTGATTACTGATCTGACACTACCTGAACTGAAACCTAGTGTTTGACATTCTCTGCTTCCTGCATAGCAATAGCACATTTTCAGGAACACAAGCCACCTCAGAGGTTGTTTAACATCATCTTTTCATGGACTGATCACTGTTGCAGGATAAGTCTGAAAAGAGAATATCGGAGCCACTAAGGACTGTTTTTTTATTGAGAACAGTCTATAGTTATCAACCATATCGAGATGGTGATATTCCCAATGCAAAGCTACAGCTTACCAGTAAAATTATGAAGAGCATGGTCATCAGTAAACCAAAAGGAATTATCTTCCATACAACATGAGCTGCCATGCAAAGGCCAAAAAGGTGAATTTAAAAATAGACAGGTTCATAGAAGGCACAGGCTTTACAGCAATACTAAGAACAGTGACCCTAGGAAGTCACTATTTAAGCACATTCCTTAACAAGAGACTACTAGAAGGATAGACAGAGGACAGACTATCACCTGTACAGCAATTTACTGTTTTTCCTCAAGTGTCCACAGCTAGCCCACTGCAGGGCACAGGGAGCTAGACACACCTTCAGTCTGCCTTTACGGGGCAGTTCTTTAGCTGAGCACTTTCTGCTGAAGCCACATACCAGTATGTTCACAAACCGTGGCATGGCCAAGGCCAGCAGTATTATCCAACAACTGAAAAAAGAGCTCTTAACTATCCCTGGGAACAGGTTGCCCAGAGGAGTTATGGATTCCCCATATCTGGCAGTGTTCAAGGCCAGGTTGGGTGGGGCTTAGAGCAACCTGACCCATGACAGGGGGGTTAGACCAGATGATTTTTAAATGTTCCTTCCAACCCAAAACCTATTCTATGATTCTATAGTCTCCTCTGACTGGAAATAGATGACCTAACTCCTCCCCATCCAACATATCAACACACAGACTGCAGATCTCTAAATTAGAGAGAAAAGCTTGAATTCCAAGATCTGCAAGCAGATTAGACCTTCTACTGAGCCACAAACCACCAGTTCTATGGTACACAGATTGGGGCTGCACCTGAAAAGAATATTTCCACCAGTTTAAACAAGTCAACAATTCAACAGTTTAACAGAGATTAAATGCCCAGTGCAACTGACTACTATATAACTAGGTTGAATCTGGAGCAGATGGCTTTTTTTTTTTCCTAAAGCTACTGTGGCATACAGCATGACTGAACTTAGTGGCAGATAATGCCAGATGTTCCTCAAGTTAGTGCCACACTACTGAACTATTTAAATTAGCCTGAAGTTGATTATAGAGGTGTATTAGAACAAGAAGCTCCTCTTTCAAGGGAGCTTGCTCATCAGATACACACCTACGCACCTATAACCAACACTCTGATTTGAAGCATGGGCTTCTTTGTTGACTTTAAGACACATCAGGATATTCCTACCAAGAAACTACCAAGGTTACAGTTTTAGGATAACCTGAAATGAGCTGGTAACCTCTCACTGTGATCGTCCGTCCCCATTTTAACAAGTCAAAGCTACAGGAATCACCTCAGAAAAACCAGAATACAGCCAGGGTTGTGCCTTTGGAAGACCCAAAAGGGCATAACCTTATACTGCTGGTGTGATTTTGCCATGAGGAATCAGAGATTACATTCTCTAAAAACCATGCCCGTGCATTTTCACAGTTTGAACACAGAAGTTAAAAGCCATGAATAAATCTTAAAGAACCAACATGAATAACCCAGGCCAAAGTTGTTTCAAGTTCCCTGCAGTAAAGGAACAAGTCAGATACCCACACTTGAGCAACTATTCCCTTCCCTTCTATTTAAAGAAAAGGAACATTCTCAGGAGCATCAGTCGCTCTACCCTCCCTAACCAGATAAAGTTCATATCAAGGACGAAGAAAATACTTAAGTGTAGTTTCTAGCTAGTAGCTCATAATTATCACCATTTAAAATGCTTTAAAAAGAAATCACTCTGGTACAAAGCCTACAGTTAAGTCCCTCATACTACACACAACTGGTGTCAGCATATGCTTTGAACATCAAAGGAGATTGTTGCAGAGATCAACATATCTAAGCCTAAGAGGTAACATCCAATAATCCTCACGAAAACCTGCAGATTCGGTGGTGATTATGTTCCTTCCCAGTCAGTTCCAGCACACCATATGTTCTAACACACACTTAAGGCCATTCACCTGCTAACATGTCCAATTTATGATCTCATGTTCATCGCAAAGTCTAACTCAAGTTCAGCTCACATGGAATCATCTGCTGGTCCCAGGACTTGAAGGGATCCTCTTTTTTCCTTAAGGTCTTATCACTCATCCCCAAAAAGGCAGGTTCTGATAGAAGTGTGGACAGCTTTAAAAGCCCCAAAGGAGAATTAAATGAGAATTCTAGTCCAGAAATGTGTCTTTTTTTTTAACAATATATCAAGAACCTGCTTTAATCAGCATGGCATGCAAGTAGCACCTCAAACAAGGTCAAGAAGGTTCAAGGAAGGAGATAGGGGACTTTGCTTTAGCTTCTTTATTTGAATCCCCATTCAGAGGAATCAAGAAGTTCTAGACTGTCAAAAACGAATGCCACAGTCTTGTGCCAACAAGCAGTAACTCTACCATAAAAGTATTAATACTAGCACATTGCACAGGTGCTACTGCAAGACAAGTTGGCAACAAGAAGGACTGAGCATACCCTGTTCTGTAAGGTCTCAGGTGGCTTAACTCAAATTCTCAACTTAGGTACAGCTCCCCTAACAGCACATCAGAGGAATTCAGTTCAGGCATGTTAAGAGTAGAACCTAAGGGAAGATTTCCTAAAGAAAAGAGATTTCTCGGGACCTTTTAATCCACATGTTATAAGCTTATTTCTGTTAATACTTTGGAGCAGTGCAGCATCCGCAGAAAATTACCACCTACTATTTTCTGTAAATTCTAGCAGTGGCGGAAGCAAGCAGAGATGGTATCAGCCATCTACCAAACAGCAGGCTGCTGCTCTCTGCAACATCATAACTTCCTGCTTCATGTATTTTAACAGAAAGTGATTTTTGTAATTCCCCATATAACTAACAAAACAAGTGTACGCTTCACCCCTCTATGATGACAAAATATCTTCCCAAACACTAAGTTCTTATTACATCATTTACAGAGCAAATAAACCATAGTGTTGTCAGCACACTTGCCAAGACCCACATTGATCTTCGGGCAAACCCAGGAAAACACTGAATTGGCTCAAACCTGCTGCCCATGTTTAATGCCTAAGCAAGGTTTGCAAAATTCTAGTTGCCTTCAATAAGTAACTTGTTAGCAGCCAGGTGGTGAAGCAACTGGAATTGGCAAGCACAGCACAGAGACACCAAGGGCACACTCATTGACAAGACCTGTGCCCACACCAGGTCAGGGTTCAACAACTGCATGATGCTCCCAGCACAGCCACTGCCAGTTAGAAAGGCACAGGCACAAAAGCACTGAACAGAGTTTTTTTGTCTCACCAGTTTTCTAATAGACCCCAGCTACACTAAAAAGAGCTGGGTCCCACTGATTACACGGCCACACAGTAATGGAAAGACAGACAGACTTTAGTCTTGCAAAAGAGATTTCAGCAAGGATGCAATACAAGTTATTTCAGCTCATCTAAACAGTGGATTGTGCTGGCTCTGTGTTTTCTTGTAAAAAACAGTTCAAAGCCAAACAAATCAAATTGAATAGCCATTTTCAAGTTTCACTGTTTCTGCATCAAGGTATCTAATTTATAACAGCAGAATGAGGGACATAATTTATTTACAAATTTTTGAATATATTTTAAATATTTAAATGTGTTTTATTGTATGCTGATTGCTCAGACTAAAGTCCGCAATGAAGAAACCATACGTTGAGTAGTGTTCTTTGTATATAGGAATTAGAAAAATATTAGTAATTCATTCTAGTGTAGTAATCTTTCTAAAATACATATACTTTTAAAAACTTCAAGATAAAGTGGTGTTAAAAATGTAATTCACACTAAGCTAAAGAACATTATAATTATAAGGGAAAATGTACTTGTATAAGGAAAATAACTGTTTTAAGTCAAGAGTATAGACTGAGCTATGCCATTGGGATTTTTATGTAAGCCATTTGGCCTTTAAAAACAAATTTCTTCATTAAAGCAGTTAGAAGTTTAAAACCCTCTTTAAGTTAAGCATGCCATACTTAAATTACTGTATGATTCTGGTGAGTCTTTGAAGAATTCACACAATGTTTACAGACCCTAGTCGCATCTAAAGCGGTACCCAAGACCACGTGTGAAGGGAGACTTTCAGAAGCTTATAATCCGAGGATACAAGCAGAAGGGTTGCACTGAAATCTGCAGAGATTTTCCATCTGGAATATCCATATCTCAAAAAAAAAAAAACCAACCCAAAACAAACAAACAAAAAAAATCACAAAAAAAAACCACAAATCAAAAAACCCCCAACAAACCCAACCAACCCAACTAGTTACTTCAGCCACTATACTTTGCCTTACCTGTCTACATTTCGTTGCTAACATTACTTGTATAGTGACATAAACCCTGTTAAGGAATAGCTGATTCTACTTTGCCTTTCAAAACCCCCACATTTTGACATCAATTTCATAGCACAAGTCCTCTCCTGACATACCTTCCCTTAATAAACACACTAGTAGCAAACACGCTTTAATAATAATTTCTTTTTTTACCTCACCTTTTACATCATTTAGAAGAAAGATGAACTTGAAATGGAAATGCTCTTTCAAAGTTTTTGAATTCTCACTCCTGACATTTAAAATGCCATATACTTCCATATTGCAACAAACTTGCTTATCATCTTATCCTACTATCCCAATCCAAGAACACTTTGATTATTGTCTGGCACATCCACAGAAAGATATCTAAGCCACTTGGCAATAGCCTTTCTAATCACTACATAACATTATCACACATTACTGTTCCATTACGTATGAGAATACCCATTAGTGCTTAAATAAGCATGCAATTTCATAGATAATATGAATCTCTTTAAACACCAGTACTTATTTTGAACAAGAAAATGACCTAGGTCATTTAGGTCATGACCTAAATTGGTTGGGTCCCCCTTCCTGCTCCAGATTCTTCCTAACTCAGTCCTTCTGCACTGTATGATACTGAAACTCAAAGATAGGAAACCTTAATCCCTATTTAACAGAAAGGGTTATTTCCAGAAGACAGATGTGGATGCAAATCAAAGGAGACAAAATTATGGTGACACGTATTGGTCACGTTTTCAAAGGCCTGATCAATCCTCATTCAGACTAACCTGGTTCCCTAGCCCATCTTCAGGATCCAGTAGCAGGGAAAAAAAATATCATTATATACGTGCTCTCTCTGATTGCTTCTATACATTGCCCACGTGCTTAAATAGTAACTCAGTTCACCACTACTAAACTTCTTGCTAAAATGTACAACGCTTTCTCGAATACACACAAGGCTGGATTATTCAAGCTGACTAAATGGCATATACACTGAATTTACAGATCTAGTTTTTGTGCTCCTTACAGCCCCCTTTTTACCAGGGGAAAATAAAGTACCCAAGTGATTTGTCTTACAACTAGCCATATCATAACTAAAAGATTTTTCCTTTCCAACAAATACAAATCTCTAAAGGCTCTACAACAGCATTTCCCAAACTTTCTGAACCTCAACTAGTGTCACACTAACATTTCTGGAAGGCTAATATAATTTTTTATTACTGTGCCGATTAAAAATCAGCCTCTCTAAAGGCAGTGCCATTCCCTTGGAAGCAGCGCTCAAGACCAATGTAACCACCACAGTGCTTGAGGTCACACCTACTGCCCTGGCCTGCTCTGTGATCCTCACAACACAAATAACTCCTCTTGTACAGCACAGCCAGCTGGCCTGAGCAGGCTGCAGCTTCATAGCTTTCTCAACAGATGATTTATCACCTTATAAAACCAAATAGAAAACCCAGGATAGGAGAATGTCCCTTCTAACTGTATTCTGCTGTATTTACCAGATTTCAACTCAATGACATTCCCAGATTGAAATGGTAACCCTGAAGTTTACTCAGTTTACTCATTGCCACAGAGGTTCAGTTCCTTGGCTGTTTTCTGTTGATTTTAGTTGTAAGCCTATCTAAGTATGAAAGTTCAGGGTACTACATAGCCAATGTTATATATCAAAACCAGAGCTTGTCTCCTGCCCCAAAATCTCTAAGATTAAATCCAATCAATAAATATTTAAACTCACTCCCCACCCCAAAGTCATGATAACTCAAAATCATGCATCATTAAGATGCCAGCTTCTAGTTAAGATATAAAAATCTTCAAGGGCCAAGTCTTCCTTTCGCTATTCCCTGCCCACTTGCAAGGGCCAGATTTTGGTGGGAACTCAAATTATAAGAGACCTCAGCAAGAGGTCATGTTCATTTCCTCACCATAAAAATGTACCACCCAGAAGGTATTTTTTCACACAGTACTAGACTTAAAGTTTTACATTTTTCCCAACACCTTATGGAGATTTAAAAAAAAGTTCAGCACTTTTGCTGGAAACAGATCACATGATAAGGTAAATGAAACATCGTTCTGACATGACATGGTGGGTGAGTAGATCACCACTGTTACACTGAAAAAAAAAATCTCACTCCACTGTCTCATGGCATACCTCCAAACAAATTATACAGGCAAAAAAACATGCAGAGGTGTCACCCGATCACCTCGTGTGCAGCCAAAGCTAGCCATGAGCCTTCCTAATACTTCTATCATTTACACCGATGTATTTGCAGAGCAGTAACAGCACTTCTTAGCACAGTTGTTCCATCCAGTAACTCCTATCATATGCCTGGAAATCCCATACATCTATAGTAAAACTTCAAACTTTCCCAAGCAGAGTACCTGTAGAGAAGAAAGAATAGTATTCCCCATGGACAGTACCAGCAAACAGAGGATGATAAGCTCAGCACAGCTTAGGCACTTGGTGCCAATTTGACAGCAGAAAGGCTCAGCTTATCTCCTTGAGTAGGCCTTTGCCATCTTCCAAATCACAGTAAAAGAATTCTCCTGCAAATAGTTCTGCTGGCTTAATGTGACACCACAAGCTGACACTGGTGGCAGAAAGAAAGCATTCATTACTGTGCAAAGGAAATGATGTTGTGCCTAACTTCAGACCCCAAAGGATACAACAATCAGACAATTAATGGCAGCACTACTATTTAAAATCCTGGGACATCTGGAATACGGCCTCAAGCTTGCAAAAAGCTTGTAAAAATAGACAAATTTGCTTTGACTGGGGAAGGACAGGAGGAAGGTGGCAAATTCCAAGTCCCTTAGGAGAAAAAACCTTCCAAGGAAAGACAAGAACATCTCCTGACAGCAACCACAGACTGAGAATAAACTTCTTTTAATATGTAATGGTGAACTATTTAGACCACAGCTAATTAAACCCTGTAGAAGTTTTACACCGCCACCAGCCCTGCAATGGTATTTTCTGCTTAGCTTGATCTCCCTGAAAAATGTGTTTGGTCCTTTGAAAGTTCTCATTTAGGAGACATTTTAGTGTAGATACAACCTACAGCCTCTTTTTGAGAAAAGCATTAACCAGAATGCTTCTCCATTTTTCAGTTGGTCATTCCAACACTATTAGTGCCAGGCAGGGAGTAGCAGAGATTTCATATGGTAGGGTTTATTTTAGCTTTGTTTTCTAAAACACTAAAAAAACTATATTGAGGCTTTCAGTGTTTTCAAAGTCAAGCACACGCCTTTGTAATCTTCACTACCAAGTATCAAAATTATAGTTTGATCTTAGCTCCAGTGCACTGAAAACTTACCGTACCCTTAACATCTGTTGTAACTATGCTGAACACAAGAATTTATCCTTTTATATACATTAGATACAAACTTTCATTATAAAATCGTATTTTTCCCCCCATACAACCAAGTGTGTGGCACAAACAAAATTCACTGGCTACAACTTTTATTTTTACTCTTCTCAATTAGTATTTGGACATGCTAAATAAAATTCAATTAGTATGAAATTAAGAGCTACAGTTTGAGGGTTTGCTGTTTGGTTTGGGGGGGGGTGTTGTGTTTTGTGGGGTTTT
>JANZLQ010000044.1:134399-155382 GCA_026212715.1 Elanus axillaris
TTGAGGGTTTGGTGTTTGGTTTGGGGGGGGGGGTTGTGTTTTGTGGGGTTTTTTTAGTAATTAGCATTTTACAATATTTCATGTGTCACCATCACAGTTCCCCACAGACTTTCAGAGCAGCCAAGTTTTCAGTTTCTATGGATCACATTCCTGACAGCAAACCATCACATCCAAAAATGACGTTTTCAATGCTATCTGAAAAATCATGTTCAGATCATCTGCTAAGCATTTTCTGGCAAAAGCAGAAATATGATTTTATTCTCCTGGGTTGTATTTCATGGTCTTAACCTCAAAATATCCCTTTATTTACAAATTCCCACTCCTAATAACAATAGGAACTCACCCGCTTGAGCAATATCCACAACCGAAAGGGGATGTCTGAAAAAAACTGAAAAGCTATCACAACATACACATGCCATTTGAGAAAATTACCCTTAATTCCAGCTTCTAATTTTTCACTTGCTTGACACTGCAAACTCTTAATATTATATTTGCATTTACATGTATTTCAATGTAGCTGTCAGAACAGGAGCCAGAAATCTCAATGACATTTCTCTCTGCTTTCCAGTATAGCAACTGCAGCAACAAGATTTTCTTTTTTCAGACTCAAAAGCTAGGAAGTACTTCTCCAGCTACAATTAGTTCTTACTGTCATTTTGGTAACATTTTGATGACAAGAGGTCCTTTTGGGGATCATCTGCTTTTACATCAGTGTGGCTCATATCTCAAAATATGAAAACTAATCTTCTATATTTCAGCACAAACACAAATTCTTGTTTAACTAGTCAATACTCATTAACATTTACATTTGAGAGTTTATCCATTAGGTTTCAATTTAGTCTCATGCTACTTCAATACCAGGTTACCTAGTCAGGTAATTCACAACATTAGCCAGCAACTTCCACTTTCACTAAAGCTTGGAAGCCCTGTAAGCAAATTCAGCAATAAAAAAACCCCAGCTCTACACAGACTTAAAGATGTTTCTAGTAAAATCCCAATCTCCCCAAATAGTCTGCAATTTCATTTAATTCCTCTCCACCACCCCAATCCATCCATTTCTTTTCTTTTCATAATGCAAGAAAAAATAAGGATATTTGACAGATATGGAATACCACACATATTTTAAAATACTAAAATAAAAGATTGGTTTAGACCTTGTGACAGAGTTTTGTTACCATATGAGATTTCACATAGGAAAGAAAAACACCAGAAAAGTTATCCATATATCTATCTCCTCATACTCTTCATCTTATTTAAATTCCTGACCATGACAGACTTTGCTACAGCGTAACTCTAGATTTTCCTATCAGTTTGATTTTTTCAAGCTTTCAGTAGGCATCCTTTTTCTCCTATTGTAAGAACACTGAGTTACCTTTTCTAAAGCTGAAATAACATGAGCTCTTCTGTGCTGATCTAACATTTGGCCACTGCCAGAAAGATGACTCAGTGCTCCTCTTCTCTCTGGGTTTCCCCAGGCACTCCCACCAACACCACTGCACTCACACACGGGAAAAGAAGAGGGAGCTTTCTACCAGCACAGTACGATGAATTTGACCAGTAAAGGGTCTTTCTACCCACCACCAGAACTGGCAAGAGGAGAGAACACTGTGCAGCCAGGAACAGAAGATTCCTGCCTGATGGTGACAGCAAATAGTCACTAAGCCACCTCAGTCACCTCACATACCTTCCCCCTGTGCCACTCACTCAGAATGTCCAAATTTTTATCTTTCCTAATCAAATACCTTTATAAAGAAACCCAACCTTTCAATTTTTCAAGATTTTGTTTCTATTAAATCTCTAGCAAAGAAACATTTGCCTTCCTACAAGGTGACAAGTTCCCAGATACAATTCTCAGCACTGCTGACTCCTTACAGGAACCAGGACCTTCAGACCCATTCATCATGTATGTACATAAAATGATGCTGGCCACTCAACCAAACGCGCTTTGTTCCCATACATATTGCATATAGTTAATATGGAAGGATCATAAATTACTCCTGCATAGTTACAGATGTTCATCATCAGCAAACAGCTTTTTCACCTATCTCACTGCAGGTAAGCATTTGGAAGAGGTACCTCCCTCTTTGATTACATTGTGCTTTAAAGAAGCAGCTACAATTAGGACAAAACCAGTAACACAGTAAAAAAAATTAGCAGCTCTGCCACAGCTATCATTTAAACAGCAATTCAATGGCTGAATTGCTTTAAAGCAAACCAAAGCTTAAGGGAGAATATGAGAAGGCTTGTAGTTCAACACAATACCTGAAGAATTATATTCAAGTACAAGAAAGTGTTCATATTTCCTCTAGCAGAGAAGCAAAAACACAATTGTGAACTGAACAGACATTAACGCTGAACTTGTCCAGATTGGTCTGGAGTGTTCACTTATCCTCTGCTTCTCCTTCTCGGGGGGGTTTTAGTTTTGTCTGTTTGTTTGTTTTTGAAGTATCTGTGGAAGAATTAAGCCTTGGTCCAAAACCTAGCAAGTACACTCCTCACACCTATGAAATACTATAACCAATCATGGCAAAAACCTACTTGGTATGCACTGAAAGCTACTACACATATGAACCACTGGACTGAAGTTCTTACTCTCTACCTACCACTAACAGCTAGGCTTCAATCAATATGTAACTGCTAGTTTATCTCATCTTTGATTCCACAGCATCCCTGCTGGCCACAGCATCTGCTCAGCCAGCATATTCAAGAGTCAACAAGATGAAGAGAAAGAAGCATCTTCTGCAGCCCCATGATTATGTACTGGAAAAAAGTTGTTTAGTGTCTTCAAGAAACCTGGCTTTTTTTTTTAAAAAATAAAAATTGTAGAGCAAAAGAGATGAAGCTAAACTAGATCTTTTCAATGTGTGGCAGTAGAGATTCCTACAAAAGAGGTTCATTGAAATTATCTGTGTTTTGGCTTGTAAGACATACCAAATGCAAGTACAGACAATTGGTCTTGGAAGAGAAAGATTCTGTTTACTCATTATGAGTTAAGAGCAAAGATAGAAGACCAGCCCAGAAAAGGAAAAAAAAAAAAAAAAAGAAAAAACCCAAATACCAACAAAAAACCACCAACACCACCACTCAAACAAAAACACTACAAACCTGACCAACATGCATAGGGACTCCTAGTAAGAAATGCAATAGGAAAGTCAGACAAAGCAATTATTCATCAAGAAACTGCTCTAACCCTGGGACAGTTGCAACCCAGTAACTACAACTGTTGTATGGCACATGTCAAGCCAGGGATGATCCCAGCAGCACAAACTATTTTTTTTCTAGATTTTCTCAGTCTGTAAAAATCTAATGTCTACTAGACATCTATATTGGAATATTTAGAAAAAAATAATTTCTGCATCCTATAGAAAAGTCACAGCACCCTGCCCGTCTTCCCTCAATATGTGTGCTAGTTCTAGTTAGTGAAGTATTGTGCAACAAAATCTGACAGCAACTCAGGTATTTTTATTTAAAAAGTCACAAATTAACTGCTAGTTCTACTACCTCCAGTAAATTGCTATGGTTTGTTCTTGTTTGTTTGGAGTTTTTTAATTAAAAAAAAAAAGCACTTTTACCCATGGCAACTACGGCCTCCTTTCTAGCTTGTTTTTGATTGTAAGAAAGAATTTGAGGGGAATATTCAAAAAACAATGCTAACTTTAATCCAAATTATGAAGGACAAAGATGGGATTAAGCACTAGTTTATAAACATCTACATTACTCTGGATGTGAATTTGTTTTGGTGCTTCTCTAGGATTAAATGGGAGGTACTGTTACAGTTAAATAGAAGCTTATGACTTTTTTTTTTTTTTTTGAATGACCAAGTCAGAGATTTTGGGGGGGGGGAGGGGAGGGGGTGTTCACCCTTAACATAGACAAGAGCCAGCAATACACACCCAGAAAGATTTGCCATAGCAGCAAAATCACAGTGAATTACTTGGGTGCCTGATGCCTTTTTCACTGTCAGCCTTCTCTTCCCTCGCTACCTTCTTCTGCAACACCTTTTCCAGGGCTGCAGCACCAGCAAGTATGCAAGCACATTTATGCACTTAAAAAAACGCTCTTCTGGTTGTATCACACTTGCCAGTATTACTGTGATTAGCTAAGGGAAAACTTCAGCCACAAGCTGAATTGTTTGCCTGGCTTTGTTTAGCTTTTAAATGGACACAGGCTCAAATGGCAGACTCAGCACATCTCCCCTAGAGACAGGCAGTCACCTGCTCACACCCTGTCAAATGAAGCGTGAGGGCACACACACATACCAGCACACTCAACTGGATGGTAATGACAGTATACAGTGCTAAACGAACATGCAAGAATTCATATCATCTACTGAGTGCCCCAGCAGGAGTCGAAGGAGCTAGGCTCTAAATTCAGAGCTCTGGACACCAACTCTGACGTTCCTGTGTTTCAAAGAAGCATCCAGGCTAGAGACTAAGAAAAAAAGAATCAAATTGCCTCTGGTTGCTTATACAAAGTAGTATTAAAACCCCAAGTCACTCTTGGGGAATTTATTTTCTTTAAGTTGAGATTGTAGTGCTTACAATATTTACCCATACAGCTGTAAAGGCAGCAACTTTGTAAGTTACCCAGAAGCAGAAATCATGACCTCTGCAAGGAAATCTTCAAAATAAATTCTTTACTTTGTGCCATAAAATATGGAAAAATTTACAAGGTTGACTCCATTATTTTACAAAAAAATACCACGGCTAACAGTAGGCAATTAGTTTTTAATTCCTGGTTCTTCCTCTCATGCCTTACCAGAGAGAAAATCTATGTTTCCTCATTTAAAGTCTGACAGTTGCATGCCTGCAAGAATCTGATAGACCTCAAAGAGCTGTGACTGCTACTGAAACATGAAAAGGAAGAACGTGGCAATGGTACCATCCACTGTGGGAAGGTAAGGAGCAAAGAAAAACCCCACATATCCCCAAGAAACAAAGAAAATTAAAAAATTCATTCGTGCTGAAGAAGGTGCACAAAATTCCTGTTCTTGACTTCCAGGATTCTAACTAAGCCAAATATTTTAAGTCTCATTTACTTCAGGGCTTCTGACCTTTGAAAGCAAGTTAATTCACAGACACTCTCACCTATTTGGTGATAGAACGAGAAAAGAGTGGAATTACTTTCTGCTTTCTGAGTAACCTAAGGCTTATGGAGGACAAGTATCATACCCCTATGGAGCTCAACACCAGGATATGACCCCCATGTACAATAGAGATGCAGGAAGAAGAGAACTCAAATAACCTCTGAATGCTATTTATAGGCAAACATCCCACTTGAACTCTTTTCTCCAAATTCCTACCATTCAGTGGGAGACTGAGTCCAAATGGGTTGCAATTGCTTTCCTGAATCAGAAAATGGCTCTGGCTCAGTACAGTACTCAGTGACTATCTGGTGAAAAAAAAAACCTTGAAAATACATCTACATTTTCAAGCAAAGAACTAAAAGTAAACTTTGAGAGCCAGTAACATCATAAACTTAACCCAGAAGCCCATGGACTTTTAGCCCCCAGTTTATGCCGATTATGTATGGCAAAGCAAACCAAAATACTCAAGTATTTTCAGAGGCTGACCAAGTGTGCGACTTCTTTTAAAAAAAAAATTACTACCCTAATGGTGTATAGCACAGACTAGTGTTTAAGTTCGTGTTTCAAACTGAACATCTGAGAAAGTGTCCATAACACTTCTCCTCTACCTAGGAGGATCCACAGCCTTTAGCATTCTGTCATTACATACACGCTGTGTAAGAAAACATGCTGAAAATAATATCTCTGGGAATGCCATAGTAGATTACAGAGTACAAACCAACCAAAAATCAGGATGCTACAGTCTTCAGAAAGAAAAGAAGGAATTTATTTTACCATGACCCAACTTGAAGAAAGAACACACTAATGCATTAGAAAAACACATCCCTCTACAAGAACAGTCCAGGGGACTCATACCATCACATCTTTTTATTCTTTGCGGCATCCTCCTACAGTTCAAAAACAAAAAGGGAAGAGGACACAGGTGCATCAAGAGATGCACTTTCACCTAGGTCCATGTCTCTGAAGCTATGCTTCTTCTTTTGTCCAACAGAGGTCACGGAATGCAACATGTGGTGGGCACCACAGAGCACAAGTTTTACTGAGCTTCTTTGGAGCACAATGCAGAGAGAAATTGTAACAAGCATTAATCCAATGGACAGTTTCTGGATGAAGTTGCTTCAAACAGCAAGTATGGAAAAGTCCAGCCAGTTAAGGCTTTACTAAAGCAAACCTATTCCATTATTAATCTCCAGCTCTTTGCTCCTATCTGCATAAAGACTAAGTTGTTTTATTTCTTATTCTGCCTCTACAGTTCAGGCACTGGGTGTGCTCCCTATAAGAGAAGGCTAATAGCCAAAAGCACAGCCACATTGCAAGTTTCTCCTCTTTTCATTAACTAAATTTTCCTACATGCTCCTTTCCATGTAGAGACTTTGAAAACATGCTGCTTGCTTGTTTTTAGCAATACAAGTCAAAACCAACTAGAAGTCAGACGCCAGGTCGGTTAGAATATTCTTGCTCACTGTGGCCTGCCCCTGTTACTCAAAAGCCATGTAATTCTTTGAAAGCAAAGGTAGAATTTTAGCCTTTATAATGATTCAGATTCATGAAGTTTTTTTAAAGGACATACCCAAACAGGAGTGTCAGCATATACATATACACAGGAATAATCAACTGCATACACAGAGGAATAATCAATGGCACAAATACAGAATAATTTGTTCAGGAAACAATTCTTCAGAAAAGTATTGGTAGATTTAAAGTCAAATCCAACTTGCAAACCAACATGTCTCCTGCAAAAGGCAGACAACAAACTGGGATGTATAAATAAAAGCACAGCTTGCAGTACAGATGAAATAACACTCCTACTCTCCATGCATCAATAGAGCTCAACTTAACTAATATGACTAATTTGGGGCAACAAGCTATGAAGAACAGAGATCACATACAGAGGCTCCAGAAGAGAACAAGAGAAGATGAAAGTCTAAATAACACCAGTTAAGAAAAGAGAAAAATTTATGTTATTTAGCAAAAAAAACCAAACCAAAACAAAAAACCCAAAAACAACTGAGGAAGATGACAGTCTGCAAGTCAGTTCTAAGGATGGCTGCATTGGACTTGGATATGATGCATAAAACAGGAAGCTAAAGCAATACCACTAAAAAACCACCAATTGCTTTACTACAACAACCTTTTTCCTTCCCTCGTGAAGCTCTTCTAAAGCAGCGTAGCGCCCCTTTTGCCCCCAAGTTACGTATTTCAGCATGTAACAGTAAGGACTGATACTCAGAAAAACCTTCTGATCCTAAGGACTGCAGTTGGCTTGGCATGCTGTGGAGCTTCCAGCACTGGAGATAGTTTGTCTAACCAGTTCTTAAAGCCACATGTTAGGAATGGCACAAGCATAGCTGAATTTGCCTGGGGAGAAGGAAGAGAAGGAGATAAATCTAGATCTACTGAGATTGCTTTCAGCCCTATTTTTCAAAAAGTTTTAAGAAGCTGTACAGAATTTGAGGGAATGGTGATGGCTAAATGACAAGTTAGTAATTGCTGTTTTAGAGATAATGCTTTGTTACACAAGGCAAAAAAAAAAGTCTAAGAGAACTGCACTCTCTTTTGTTCCCACAGCAAGTATTTTCTTGATGGATACGAGGATAAATTTGTGCAATGCAATGATGATTGGGGGTTTTTTAAAGTTTCCTAGGATGTGTTGAATCCTCAAGTATTTAAATACTTCATATTCACAAAGAATATAAACTCCTTTTTTGTGTATGGTGCTTAACATACTACAGCTTGTTTTCAATCAAGAAATTTAAGTTCTTAGCTTTCAAAATAAGGTCTTTAAAAGGGCAGAAAATAATTTATATTAGGCAATGAAGGTGCTCATGCCCCACTGCAAAAAGAGCCACGGGCTTCCATAAGTAGAATCAAAGATGAGGGTCAGTATATTTTACATAATTTTATTTTTCATTCATCTGGTGGAAACTAGCTTGACTTTCTAGAAATAAGCAGAATTTGATCATTTACATTATGCATATACTGTATTATCATTTATTTTCCTAGAAACTCATTTATTGTAATTACTTCCTGAATCTACAATAGTAATATTTTGTCAAAGGTGAGTTACCAATTGAAAAAGCGACAGATTTTGTCACCTGTTAAACCATATACTGTAAAGCATTAATGACCCCGTATAATCTGTTGCTTTTGACACTTTAAAAAAAACCCAAATATTTAATACCATTATAAAACTGATAGAAGAACAACATATCATAGGTCGACCACAGAGAGCTCAGTTAATTCCTTTCATGTGCCCTGAGACACTCCTCACAGCACACAAACTAGACAGTTTAAGCAACTCCTATATAAACAGGTAGCAAGCAGCCCTGCTTCCAATATAATTATGTTACATTGCATAGTATACTTCCGATCAGCCCTAGAAGGGGTGGCTACACACTGAGACTACCAACCTGACTTACCAGTCTGTCTAGTATGGAGCTAAGTGGCTGGCACTAGTTGCTGCCACCACACTTAGCCATTAAGTTACAGAACAACAAAAAAATTGAAATCTGAGTGGGGAGATTCAGATCTGATCTTCTGCACACTATGAAGCATCCACTTAATACTCAAACTCTGTTCTGAATACTTCTAAACTCCAGTTTTATCATTGTGTGCTAAAGAAACTACATGACTGACATGCAGAAAATGATAAAAAAATGCAAACTTAAAACCCAACTCTGTGTAATTGAGGTTTTTTAATGAACTCTTAATGGAGTCTTCTTGCAGGAGATACAAGCAAGAAACAGGCTTTTCTACCTTCACACTCCTTCCTCACTCTCCTGACACATTTAGGGAGAAGAGTTACTTTTTGATGAACTCAAACTTGCAAGCGTAGTAACTGCTTCATTTCACAAGGTTAACATCTGTGCTCCCCTCTTACACAGGCATCACAAAGAAAGAATCTTACCAGTAGACATCTGTTTAGAGAGGGAAAGCATGGACATGAATGAAACAGAACAACACAGAAAAAAATACTACACCACACTCAAATCAGATACATTCTGTAGTAAGACACTTGGGTCAACAGCAATATTTACCAGATATAAGCTTTAAACGACCTGTGGTTTGAGCTAGTGTTTTAAATTTTTTTCTGTACCTGATTAATATCGGAGACCCGCAGAACCAGCTTACCTGCAATATTGCTAAGCAAGATCTTTTATTTATCAACTCTAGCACAAATCTCAAGACAACTCAAACAAAATCTTGCTTCAACGTACTGTCAACAAACAAGTGTCTTACTATCTGTCCCACAACAGACCCCTTGTGCCTTGTAAGGGGTACCAGCTCCCCAGTACAGACAGCAGTGCTACACAGCCAGCTCTAAGCCGATGACCAGCAGTAGCACAAAGCCCACTGTAAGCTTTTGCACCCCACTGCAAAGCCTGAACATGATTATTTTCACTTTGATGGATGAAGGGAGCATACATGTAAACAAAAGAAAAAAGTAGGATCTCCTCTTGGTACAGGCTAAATTCTATCTCAATTCAGGACTGTCAATAAAGCACTGCTGTTTTTCTTCTGCCTGGACCCTCTCTACTTTCCTTCTATGGCTGAGGCTACTCCAAGCACTAACACAACAAGAAGTTCTGAAAAAAATACTGAATGGAAAGAAGTTTTTAATCAGGAATATCCCCATATTGGAACAGGAAAGCAAAGCGGATTTTATCTTGCAGAAATATCCAACTTGCATGAAAAATAAAATATGACAGAAGTAAAATAGAAAAGAGTTAATAAACAAATATATCCAGGACTTTGCAAAAATCACGTCAAAAGAAGAACTGCACAAGTTGTTTACAGTACAGTCATGAAGCACTGGCTGATTAACTATGACTACCTCCAAGATATAGATAGATAGATAGATAAATACGGAGACACCTTAAGAAACTGAGGAGTACCCTGACCAATATTAATACTTCACAATTAAAACTTGTAACTTTGTCTTGTCTCTTCCCACTCCCCATCCCCACTGAAGAAAAGTTAAAAATCTCAGAATACATCTTTGCCAAAGAATTCCAAAAGAAGAGTGTTCAGATTCGGTAAGATAACTTAGGTGTCTGATACCTAAAAGCATCGATTCAAGTGTTACAACAATGAAACTCTTCTTCACAGAAAAACCCAACTGAAAAAGAGCCAAAGAATATGAAGCTAGTACATTTAATGCACTTTCAAAGTATGGAAGTTAATTTGACTAAGAGCAGGATTAGACTATACTTTTTCTAATCTAAAAGCCTACTAGATTAGAAAAAAAATATTTAAATCATGCAAAACCTCAGAAAAATATAATATTAGTAATTCAGTAACATGCACAAAATTCATACAGTTTATCCAACTTACTCAAAAGCACAACACATCTGTACATTTCACATACCATATATTCCTTCCCACTCTGAATCTTTAGGTGGTGAAGAAAGAAAATGAGCAAGTCACTGTAATGTGCCAGTATCAAAAAAGGCAAAAGTTTTCCAGTTAACAAGACAGTGGTGATTTTAGTAGTAGTACAGCTTTGACCTCTAAAGGAAGGCCTAGAATGAAGCCTATTCAAGCTTTCTTAATGAAAACTGTTTCTCTGATTTAATTTGTATACTGTGTCCCTGTAACACCAAGTATTTCAGATCAGACCAAATTAGGGTGAAAAGCCTTTCTTGGTTAAAAAAAAAATAAAAAAAAAAAATCAGTCAAACAGTTGGACTAAGGTAAGATTTTTGCCATGTTGAAGGCAGCTAAACAACTCCAAATTTGATATTGTTACATTTTTACAAAAAAGGTTTCATCTTAGTTCAAATTCCAGCAATCGTCTCTCAAATTCCCTGCAATAAAGGCCGTATTTTTCTTTTTTATTCAAGAACACCAATACAGACCTAGAAATGTATTTGTTACATTCCACAAGCACAGGGGTGCAGCCATTAAATTGACAAACATGAAGCGTCCATTTTCTGCAGCCCTCAACTTTTACAGTTTGAAGTGGAGCTTGGATAACTCTTCAGAAATTAAGTTTCTAATGGATTAGATGCCCACCACCATTTAAATCACAACTACATTACTTGTCATCCCTAAGAAATGAAACACCAGGTCCACACATGAATCTTACTGACCATAAACAACATGATCAAAGAATTTATCTAGCCCAGTCTCTGCCACTTTCCAAGGGGTCTCTCTGATGCAGGATGAAAGCAAGCTGTGCATCTTTTGAACTGTTCTTTTAGACCACAGCTAACTCCCAAGTAGTGCTGGATCACAGGTCTACCTTGTCACATTCAAGTCCTTTAATATTGGTGGAAACAAATATAGTTTACTTTATCTTAATAAAAACAAACAAACAAAACCCCAAATCCAAACCCTTGCTGTTAGTGAATAATGAATGGGTTTGGTCACATCACCAAAAAAAAAAAAAAGCAGGTTTGATTGACAGCTTGGCAAGTGAGTAAATATAGAGATACACATACACACACTGGAAAGCATTCAATTTTACAACTGCTGAATCTCACTCTATCCTTTCAGTTTATCCTAAAGCAGGCAGATTTTATCTGGGCCCATTCATATTTTGACCTGTGTTCTCTATTTCCACTAAGTAGGTGATTACTTCCACTTTTTGCCTTCCCCAGTTCCAGAATACACAACCCATTCCCTCTTCACTCACCACATCCTACCAGCTTTCCAAAGAGCTGTATCAGACCCTCATGCCTGAATCAACTACTGCAATTCATCAGGTATTAAGACACTTGTTACTAAAACCAGATTTCTCTTCCACCATTTACACTGCATTTAATCCTACAAAGTGTCACAGACACCATACCATCTATGTGAAGGTCTCTAGTCACCTTTAATCCTGTATTTCAACAGAAAAGAAGGATGTATATAACTCTGCTCCCTGTTTGAATGTAAGGATAGACTACTCACATCCATTTCATTAAGCAAACCCTTGGCTGAACATGGCTCCTCTCCAAAATATCCTGATTTTCCTCACAAACATCCTTATAAACAACAGTAGGACTTCTGAAGAACTCACTGCTAACAAAACTCTTCCCTGTGTAGATACTCAACAGGAATACCAAGTGCTCCAATGCTAGACAAAGAGTTTCTTTACCACTTTCTTCTGCATCTATTTTTTGATGCTTCATTGTCAAAGTAATTCGTCATTCCTATTGAGAAGGAACATGCTCAAAAGCTCTGCTGGTAAGGATATAGGCACTCAAGTTACTTCAAGTTAAAAATCAGTTCAGTAACATTCTACATCACTTCCCAGAAAACTCAGCAAAACCATGCTGAACAGGGTATTTTAACTGCAGGGATTAACATTTTGATGTTTTACAACTTTCTGTGGAATTTTGTGTTTTGAGTGCAAAATACACCAAACCGGCATTCAGGAATTTTATTTGACCACATGCTTCAACCAACACCTTTCTCCAACCTCTCTAAGAAACAACCTGTACTCCAGAAAGAGGACTGCACTACATAAGTTATTTCCCCTTCCTGATGCCTATAATAGGCAGGACCAGGTTTAACCTGTTAAACCTTCCCCAAGTCTTTGGAGGCAAGTTTGCCCTTTTAAGAACACATGTTGAGGGACCCACAGAGGAACCTGCCAAGAAGAGCAAGAGCTCTGAAGGCTATAACCATTCATTCACAGAAGCAAAGAGCTCTCATCCTCCAGTGGTCAACTACTGTCCCTAAAAAGGAAATTTAACGGGCAACCTTATTGGAGATCCACAAAAGAACCATGATTCTTCAGAGCTGGAATATTACTTTAAGAAATCAAGTCCCCTAATTAGCAGTGGAGCTGAACGTTTCTAGTGCAGAACATGAATCCACTGTCAGAATGCTAAGAATCTGTTTAATTACAGTCTGAAAAATAGAAACATCTCTAAACAGTATGGTTCTCTTTCCATAGGCTATTTTACCTATAAATCCCTTTTTTGCTACTAGGAGTCAAACTGAAGGAAGGTATACAAAAGACTTTGTTTGTTTAGGATAACTTCCCAAAGAACAGGATTCAATTGTTTTAATTTATCTTCAATTTCTAAAGATGAAAACTCATTTATGATGTTCACAGAACAGTGAAGTCTCTCCTTCAGAATGTAAAACTAGTTTTTTTGTGAAATAATACAATTGCTGACAGTTGTTTAAAGATAGTTGTTCAATAACAAAATGCCTGCGTTTTGCTTAAATAGACTCTACAGAAGGAAGTACGGTTGTCCAAACTAAAGCTAATCAGCCAGGTTTTCAGAGGACCTAGAAAACATAAGGAATCTAACCACTCTTTGTGTGCACATGTATGTATGTATGTCTGTGTATGCTTGCTGCTATGTTATGGGGTGTGAAGCACAACCCTCTTGCTAGAAACTCTACTTAAGGCTGTCACCCTCAGCATCCAAAACCACAAAATATTTCAAGTCCTCTTGGAAACAGAAAAAACAAGCTGAATTGCAAAAAAAAAAAATTTTATCCAGCACTCTTATGATGGGTGAATATAACATATAGAAACATTTTTAAGCAGTTCAACTAACCTCTGGCCTCTACAGTTGCATATGCAGGCCTAACCAGCTCTCAAATCAAGACAGCTACTTAAAAACAAAACTCCCACATACCTTAGAGTGCAATGGTTGAAAACTACTTTTGCATAAGTAATTTGAAACACATCATCCCATCTGGCTGCAGTTGCTAGAACTTACCTGCCAGAATTAATGAACAGCATGTCCATGTGAGATCTGAGCATTAAAGGATTCATGAAGAATGAGCAAAACTAGTTTTGCAAGTCATACTCATTAAGATCCTAATGACACAGCCACAAACCCTACATGTGAGAAACCCTAAGAAATCTGAGACACTAAATGCAAGACTGATTTTCCTCTAGATTGTAAATTAGGATCAAGCCTCCCACAGGAGAGAGGATCATAACAACAAAGGCCAAGGTACACTGGAAACCACATCAGCTAAGGCCATAGCTAAACTACTTGTTTGAGCAATAGTTCTGCCATCTACTTTTCCAAGCTATCCTTAACACTGAGGACTAACATAAAATGAGAAATCACTTGCTTTTGCCAAACTGCAAAACAATACAAAGTCCCAACACCAGGCTGCTTTGTTTGTTTCCATGACGGAAACCTAGAAGCTCACTTAAGGTTAGTTAGAAAGGGTATTTTCAGCCAAACCAGCCAGAGAAATACAGCAGAAGATATTAGAACACCTCCCAGAAACACAATCTTCTTTTTCAATGACTTCCAAATATGGCTTTTAATAATAAACTACCAAATTCTCCGTCTCCTTTAGGTTAGCCTAATGGTATTTTTAGTGTTCAAATTCACAGTGGGAAAGACAAGTACTGCTTAACTAGAGGACTTTCTTAACAGTGTTTTCAGTCGATCTCACACATTCATCAAATGGCATTAATTTTGTCCAGTCTTTTTAGAGAGGGAGATGGAGCGCCCAAACAAAAGCACTTTTTTCCAGATTTGCTCTTCTTTCCAGATTCCTTCTGTTCTGTCCAGTTTCTGCATCCCCACTACAAGCACTCAGGGAATCAAAGCATGGAAACCTCAGATTAAAAACAAATCATCTAATCCTGGGGCCAAGTGGCCAATTACTGCTTAGAAATCTAAAGAAAGCAATGATACCTCCTAGATCTGTTAAATACTGTGATATCATTTTTGAACACTGCAACCCTAGATGTAAGCACGTATGTCAGAGACTGAGTGCCCTTGTTAACACTAGCCATCAGATGTCTCCACTGACAATTTATAAAGCCAGCAGTAAGATTTAGGACACATAAGTCACCACGTACATGAGAGAAACTGAAACTGATTTTCATTTTTTAAATGTGCTTAAAAAAGGATCAGATTATTCAAATTCTCTCAGTGTCCAGAGTATCCCAGAAATAGTCTATCTTCCCTGAAAAGCAAAGTTTGGTCCCCAAGAGTTATATCAGGTTAGAATAATTTTAGAGGACCACCTTTAATTAGGCTGCAACTTTCTGCTAACAAAAGGTATGCTATGTTCTAAGTTGGGGGTTTTTTTTCAAATTCAAAATTCAAAGTGAGCCCAAATCCAGAGTCCCTTCCCCCCCGCTTTGCTTCCTCAGAATGAAGTTCTCCTTTAAGACTCTACATAGCTTTACATTTAAACACCTGCAAAAAAATGCTATTTTATCTAGCTCTTAAGTGTGTTCAAAGCTGAAGTCTGAAAACTCCAATTTCAGCACACTACTACTGGTCTGAGTATGCACCATAATGATCAAACAGGCAGGGTTTTGTTTCAAGGCAGGGTTCTTACATCTTTTTGTCCTTGGAATTCTGAAACTGACAAATAATTTTCAAATCCACTGCAAACACCCAAGTAACAAACCTTTGCTATAAAAGTAACAAATGTAGTAGCACTATGTTCATCTAGTCTGGTTCTGAAACATGAACATTAAATATGCATTTTCCAACAGTCATCATCTCAGAAATACAGAATGGAAAAATATTTTTGTGAAACTAAAACCAGAGAAACAAGTATTTCACCTGTAAATTTCTGGAGTAATGAATTAATAATTATATACTGACCAAAGCAGCAGAAAAAAAATGTCATTTTAGCCAGTCTACTTACTTCTACTTACTTCTTATTTACTTTTCTCCCCTTTAATCCTCCCTCTGGTAACACCTGTAGTCTCATCTGATCAATGAAATACCATTTAATTCAAATTAACTCTTCTAACTTTCTATGTACAGAAAGAGTGGACCTAGCAACCCTCAAGAGCTGTAAGAAATATGAGCTTGTTTTCCATGTTCTGCTCCCCATCATCATGGTAACTTTCCAGATTTGTCAGTATTTCACTAGGGTCAAAATGTACAGCTTGCCAGATCTGTATGAAAGTTAAGTTCAGAAAAAAACTATACAAAGAAAATACCTGCTGCCTCCAGTAAGGCTTCCAGTCTTGCTTGTGTTTCTGGATCCACAGTCCTCAAGTCCGCACCTTCTGCAGCACTCGATAAGAATAACTCCGATGTGGTTTTAAGTACTGGATTATCAAGATCTTCTTGGTCCAAAATAAATGATTCGACCTGTTTGCCAAGTTAGAAAAATAATGTTACCATTTTTGAAGTTTTATACTAAACATAAAATATTAGGAAGAACACAAAATAATATAACTGCACTATCATAATCATGTTTTAACTGTATAGATTATAGGATACAACTGTAGAAATCATGCGATCAACTCACTGAAAAACAGTTTATTGTAAAAATTACAATTAACAAGATCTTAAAACTACAGCAAGTGCAACTCAGATTAAATACTGAAAAAACGTTACATGTTTGGACAGTTCACCACCAAAACAGACTGCCATGAGAGGCTGTAGTATCTTTGTCACCAGAAGTCTGTCTACCTTGTTATTAAAAAAAGACGTCAGTAATGACTGGTATAGCTGAACCTATCTGAGAGGCAGGGAGGGATTGAATGGTTTCCCAAGATGCCTTTCAATTCTATTTTAAAAGTAAGTTCAACTAACTTAGAACAAGGATTTTGTTTGGTTTGAGTAGAAACACAATAGTTCACAAACTCAAAACCAAAACATCTGTTTCCAAGCTGGCATTTAGTATTACCTCAGTCATTGATGTTTTCTAGACAAGAACATATATGTGGAACAATCAAGCAGCCAGGTATTCCAACTGAGCAGCAATAATGCTGTCCCACCAGTAGCCCACATGATCTCCAAATACAAGCTCATGGAATTACTCAACATAACACACTGTAGTTTTATGACAGCTTGCCAGAGTAAACAAGGAGGATACCTGACTCGTACTCTAATGAGAGCAGAACTACATTTCAGAATCTGTCCCAAGTTCAGAGAGAATTTCCTCTATTTTCAGTAATATTTTAAGATAAAATGCCCACAATTTCATAATTAGACTTTATCTGTTCAACATTATCAGTGCCTTAAATACACCATAGAAATGAGACATTATTATTACACAACCACTTCTGCTCTTTCCCACGTCATGCCCTAGTCTCATCTTCCTGTTTTCCCCTAATACTTTCCCCTATCTTTCTCACATCAGCAGTAAACTATCATCATATTCAACCCTATCACACAATTGACCCACAACATCTTAAGAAAGGCATAGTTTATACTTTAAAAAAAAATTTCAAATCACATCATCTGCAAATTCATTAAGCGCCCCATTGTGTGAAAAATGTTAACAGGATTTTGGAGATCTACATAGAGCACCGCTATTCAAGAGCAACTTGTGTTAGTTTCTTCCCTTTTTGATATGCCAATGTTCTGTAACACTATCCCCTGGTGTCCAAGCCAATCCGTGGGTGTCCAGGGAAATGCAGTGCTAACGTACGAATACAACGGGCATCAGGGAGAAAGAGCTAGCTACAGGTATTATATCTTGTGTGCCAAGGCACAAATATTAAAAGCTAAGACAGCAGGCTATGATTTAGGACTCAAAGAAGCAAGATTTCTAGATTAGTCCAGACAATAGTCCTAAACTAAGAGAACTGTTACTGTGAGAAGGAGTTGAACATTAAACAAGCAGAAAATTAGTGACCTAAACCAGTGATACACATTTTTACTACAAATGAAGAGCAGCTATTTACAACTCACAGCAAAATGTATCCCTACAATAAGATTCCCCTCTGCAGGACTCCGATTCCAGGTTATGTCTATCTAGCCAGCTTAAGGACTCCCTGCTAGCATAAGCTCTGATGTAAAACTGACTTCTGGAAAAGTTCACCCTTATCTACAGGAGTACTTCAGGGTATTTCATTTTCTCCCCCAAGACTACACAAGGCAATCTGCCTCACCAATGTGCTAGAAATATTACTGCTACTGCCACAATGTTTGTGTGACATGGTGACTGGCAGAAAAATCTCACTGTGTGCATAAGTGACTATTCATTATATATAGCCGAGAACTACATACAAGAAATTTTATTACATGCTAATGGACTTTTTCCTTTTTCAGTTACACCACTAAATTAACAGCAGTCCTCCCTTTTGAAGACATACCGAAAGGGGTAAAAATGCTACCTACCACTGAAGTAACTGCACTTACGAGCAACAAATACTGCAGAAACATTCAAAGTGGCTTCTGGCAAGCCTTAACTTTCAGTCTCAGGAACAGCCTGACAACACCCAGGCAAAGGTAAGCACATCAGCCTTTCATCAACCTTCCAGAAGCTGTCCCACTGCAAGTTTTAAAACTTCATTTTTTGATGCTTGGGTAAAAATATGGACCATCTTCTCCCCAACTGCTGCCACCCCAAGCTCGCTCGTATATTTACAGGACATTACCTGCAAAAATACACCTCTTGAACCTAAATCACTGTTAATACACCATTCACAAATACTCGTAATAAACTCATAATAAATAATCAACTTGCAAGGCACTTCTCTCTCTCCCCCCAACAGGAAGTACATTTTGCTTACAAGAACCTCTAAAAAAGTCTGTCTTTTTAACATTGATTATGCAAATACTACTTATTAAAGTGAATTACAGCTACAGCTTTTACTCAGGGTACAAGCTGGGTAGTACTGGTGCAGTCTGTTCTTTTCACCACTCTTTTCAACTCTTACTGCCTTTCAGCTCTTCTTTAGGTTTGCAACTGCACTTACAGAAACCCCACACATTTAAAGTCTCACACAAAAATTTTGCTTCATATACAGTATTTTCATCTTAGTTTTATATCACAGCAAGAAAAGGCAGCTGCTTTAATAATTTCTGCACATGTTGAGCATCAATTTTTAGTTTTTGTTTTGATTTTTAGTAAGAGCTTAATAACATACCCACAATACAACTCTAACTTGAGTGTGAAAATACTGAAAATCCATATGCAAAATGTTAAAATAGCTGTACCATTGCCAGTCTCCCAGAACAAGTTTCAATGCCTTTTCAAGTCAGAATGTCTGACATTTCTGTAAATCAATGCAGTTTCTCACACACAAAGATGATGATGAAGAGGATGAACCTTATCACTAAGAGCAGAGTAAGAAATTACCTAATCAACCAGATGTCTCCTGTGAATGGAAGTGACCTGTGATGATCACATATTAGTAATTTTTAATTTTTTTTAAATCAATTACCCCAAATAGATCAAACAAACTTTAATTTTTAAAGAAAAAAATAAACTTCACCAAAAAAAACCCCAAAACAACACAAGCAAACAAAAACCCCAAACATTTCATGTTAGCATTCCTGGAAGACTCAATACACTGCTCATATGGCAAAGTTTAGGCACTCTGCTCTATCCTAATCAGATCTTCAGCAAAGTGATAGAGTAACCAGTCACTGTGCTATTTTTGGATTATTTTGCGAGCTGCTTTGGGCAATTAATAAGCATCTTACTTGGTAAGGCTTATTAGGAACACATGGATTCAAGACATTATTCTAACTGCCAGAACAATTGCAACTAGGAATAATTCCCAATCAAAACCAAAAAAAACCTGCTAGCTGCATGGGACCTGAGGACAGGGTGCTGAACATCAGCATATTTCACTATATCATTGTGTTTCACACTCATCCACAGGAATGATGAACCTTTCCTGAAGTTCTGCCAAGGACTGCAGCAGCCTCACAGCTCTGCAGATCCAGTAACACCACAGGTTCCTCCCTCCATAGCAGCTACATTCACAGCTATTTGGACCCAACGACATCAGTATTTACATGTTAATACCATGACTGAGTTTACCTCAGGTCAGGGGTATGTAAAGACATAAAAGACTTTGCAAGCACTAACACCACAACTAACACTAGCAATTTTTGCAAGATGGGCAATGATATACGGGGTTAGAAACACATTTCTAATATTAAGTCTAAACTGATCTTTCCTACATTGCACTCCTGCAAAAAAAGCACTTTACCCAGAATAGCCTGAACCTGCTCACAAAGAGCCTGTTACTGACACGGGCTACACACGATGGAAAAGCTTCCTGTAGCAGCTGTACTAGCACCATTCTCTCCTCCCCTTCCTGCAGGCAAGGACAGCAGCAGAGACAGCTCATTCTACCTTCTCCTTTCATTCATGCCAAACTAGTACTTCTGGGAAGACTATCTTCACAAAAATTGTTGATAGGAAAGAGAAAGCTGCTATTAAATCACTTCCTTGTATTTTCGAGATACACCCCAAGTTATGAAGACTTTTCTGGGGTAACAATACTCCTTGCTCTGTGTTTGTGGAGTGCCTACAAATACTGAGGACCCAAGCCTTTGACTAGGACTCCTAAACTCATATTTATTACGTAAATAAACGACTACCTGATTTTCTCTTTTGTGTTAGGTAACCCTTCCTAATTATTTCTATAACAATTCTATTTGGACATGTGTTTAAATACATCTGAATATATGCAGAGGGACCTTAGCTTCCTTAAGGCTAATATAGGCCTGTAGATCAGGCTGAAAGTTCATGCTTACAAAGTAGAAATAGATCATCTATATTTAAACTATTTTCATTCCATAATTAACAAGACATGCAATGGTCTGTTAGCATCACACTAGGAAGATACTGTGGTTTTGTCTGATAAACCTAACCTCTGACAATTTATGTTGTCATGTCCTTTATTACACTGAATGCCAATATCTGATTACTACTTGTAATCCTGCTCTAAAAGTTCTGGGGAATACTGATAGGACATCAGACACCATAACACTACGTTAAGATGTATTTGTATTTCAAATTTGACATCAAACCTCTTTAAACTGCACATATAAAGAATGTCAGCTTCAAAACTATTAAACATAATTATTCCAAGGAGAAAGTAAAGTGAAGGACTTTGTCACTGACATGGCACTCTTAGGAGCCTCCTGTGACAAGTGCACCACTACACCCCTTGCGTAGACTCTTCTCATCAACAGAAGGCCTGGCTTTGGTTTACCTTAAGATGTACTTTTCAACAATCCCCCCCACCCCTCCCCAACC
>JANZLQ010000044.1:166991-183918 GCA_026212715.1 Elanus axillaris
GGGGGGCGGCGCCGTTCGCTGCCCCCGGCCGCGGCGGGTGCGAACCGCCGTGAGAGGGCGAGAGGCGTCGGGGGGGAGCCCGCCGGAGGGCAGGCGGGGGCCGGCCCACGGGAGAAGCGTTGTGGGGTGCGGGGGGGGGGGTTACCCCGGGACAGGCCGCCCCGTCCCCGGGGGAGTTCCAGGCCAGGCCGGATGGGGCCCTCGGCGACCGGCCCAGTGGGAGACGCCCCCGGCTGCGTCGGGGGTGTGCCTGGCGGGTCCGCGGGCGTCCGTCCAGACCCAGAGCGGGCCGAGGTTCGACGGCGCCGCGCGTCTGCCGCGCCGGGGGGGAGCCGCCGGTCGGTCCCCAGTCCCGGCCTCCTCTGCCTCTCGCCTTGGCCCGCGTCCCGGCTGCCGTCCTAGTTCACGGAGATGTTGATCTCTGGTCCTTGGCGATGCATCGGCTCGGACTGGAGGGAGAAGCGAGACGGGGCGAGGCTGGCGGCGCTCCGGACCTTGCTCCCACCGCGCCAGCTTCAGCCCCGCCGGGCAGCTCCGTCCCAGCCCGGCTTGGCCTTGGCTTGGGCCCGCCCAGCCCCTGCTCCAAAGCATCCCCAGCGACGGCTGTGGAAGAGCGCAGCGCCCAGGACGTCACCCACCTCCTGGCGGCCGCTTTCCTCCTCCTCCCGCTTCCCGGGCTGTTTCCCCTCTGCCTCTTCCACGGCCGTTTCGGGCAGGAGGCTGTCCAGCCAGCTCAGGTCGTGCAGGGAGAAGACGCGCTCCAGTCCCTTCCGGATCCCCACCAGAGCCAGCAGCTGGGGCCAGGGCGAAGCACGGATCAGCATCGCACAGTGCTTGGGGCTGGGGGCCAGGCAACAGGCAGCGTGGTGCCTGTCACACCCCCTCCGTCCCCCCGGTAAATGCCAGGGAGGTGGCATGTCGCCTCTCCTGGCTTGGGCCCGGGGGGGTGATACTTGCACAGCGCCTGCAAAGTGGTGATGGCCCCAGCCCAGGAGGTGGAGGCTGGTGGCCAAGCTGCTTTGTGGCCCTGCAGGGACCCCACCAGCTCTCGGCGGTCTTAGCAGCTGCATACACTGCCCGCCAGGGCAGCGCCCGAACCGTTGCCCAAGGTGAGCACCCGGGCTCCAGCGATGCTCTGCGGCATGTGTGGGCAGCACCCAGACTGGCACCAAAGCAGTGCCACTCAATGAAAAAGGGCATCATACCATCACTGGGAAAATAATAGCAGCCATGGTGGACTTCAGGACCCAGAGCAGGGCCAGACACAGCAGCTGGATGGTGGTGAAGAGGTACACTCGACGCAGAGGCACCTGGCGGAGGTAGGGGAGGTCTGGCTGGTGCTTGGCTGGCATCAGGAGCAGCCGCACACGGTCTGTGAGCTGTAGCGAGAGGATGGCACATGGGTCACAGACCTCCAGCTTTCAGGCAGCTCTCACCCACCTCCCTGTTGGGATCGGGGCTGGCAGGATGGGTTTTCGCCATTGTTTTTGCAGTTCAGCCCTCCTGCCATCTGCCCTGGCTGCCAGTGTGATGCCTGGGTGGGTGAATTTGTCTTGGTACCACCATCACCCCAGGCCAGGGGAGTGCTTTCCAGGCAGACGTCTAGAAGGGACTCAGGCTGGTCTTAAAGGGTTAATTGAGCAATAACAACCCCTTGATTCCCCTCCCTGCATGCAGGAAACTGCTGCTGCATTTGCCAGAGCACAACCCTGGATTCCCCAAGCTGAGGGAGGGAGGGGTTTACCCATCCAGACCAGGGTAATTGCAAGGAAAATGTACGGTTTAGAGGAAAAAAAGGGGTACATATTTCTGGAGTGGGGATTTTTTTCCCCTCTGTGGGTTTCTCAGGAGAAGAACAGAGCTGGCACATCGGCAGCAATGCCAGGACCAAAGGACCAGCAGGTCACAGCTCTGCCTGCAGCTCCCAGTTGGGGACATCCCCACGGCTTTGAGAGCAAGTCTGGGTTATCTGTCCACTGGTCCCTCCACTTCTCCCAAGCCACCAGATCCACCAGTGCAGAAGTCACTTGTGCTCCTCAGCATCCCAGACACCTCTCTTTCCCTTTTCTCTGCCCCAGAAAGGTCCCTCCGTCCCTCCTTGCCCTCAGCCTGGCGGGGAACAGACCGGTGCCAGGCTGTACATCACACAGAGATAAAATCCAGGCTCTGCTGTGCAGTGAGAGTTGGTATTGAGCAAACCCCCTCATTGCCAAAACAGGCCCCACCAGCACCCCCGGCATAGCCCCACTCACCTGGATGCTGTTCAGTGCCACCACCCCCATGTGCAGAAAGACCCCATACAGCACTGGCATCGGGATGTGCTGCAAAACAACGGGGCGAGGGGTCAGCAGGGCATGATACCCCAAGGGGGCTGTGCTTGCTGAGCATCCTCTCCTGTGTAAAAGCGTGCACACGTGGCTGCAGCATTTTCTTCCTTCATTTCCAACAGCCCAGATTAATTTCATGGTTTTTTGCTTATCTTTTGGCTTTGAGGGCTTTAAAGCCTGGAAGGGCTCCTGTCCATGCTGCTCCTGCAGGGACATTGCAGTCTTCAGATAGAGGAGACATGCACCAAGTTCCTTGCCCTGTTTTCCAGCACATGGTGGGAACAATCGAGGCTGGAGATGGAGAACACAATACCAAGCCACTTGGACATACAGCTTATGGCTCAGGATCTATAGATGCTGGGAGTTCCTGCCTCCCCAGCACATTGCTTTTTCCTTTTTACCTCCTCCTCTGCAACTGTAATCTAGTTCCTGTCCTCTGTGTTGCTCAGCATGGTTTGGTTTTCTCCTCACCACCCACACTGTAAAACGTTTCTTCCTTATGTCCAATCTAACCCTGCCCTCTTCCAGTTTAGAACTGTTGCCCCTTGTCCTGTCATGACATGTGACAGTAAAAAGTCTCTCTCCATCTTTCTTATAAGCCCCCCTGTATATACTGAAATGCCTCAGTACGGTCTCCCCGCAGCCTTCTTTTCTCCAGGCTGAACAACCCCAGCTCTCTCAGCCTCTCTCCATAGCAGAGGTGTTCCAGCCCTCGGACCATTTTGGTGCCCTTCTCTGGCCCCGCTCTCACAGATCCATGTCTGTCTTGTGCTGGGGACCCCAGAGCTGGAGGCAGCCCCCCAGGGGAGTCTCAGGAGAGTGGAGCAGAGGGGGACAATCCCCTCCCTTGCCCTGCTGGCCATGCTGCTGGTGATGCAGCCCAGGAGACACTTGGCTTTCTGGGCTGTGAGTGCACATTGCTGGCTCATGTCCCATCTGTCACCCACCAGTACCCCCAAGTCCTTCTCGGCCAGCCTGCTTCCAACCCACCCATCCCCAGGCTGTGCTGGTGCTGGGGGCTGCCCCAACCCAGCTGCAGGACCTTACACCTGACCTTGTTGAACCTCATGTAGTTCACATGGGCCCATGTCTTCCAAGGTCCCTCTGGATGGCATCCCTTCCCTCGGGCATGTCAACCACACCACTCAGCTTGGTGTCCTCTGTAGATGTGCTGAGCATGCACTCAATTCCCCTGTCTGTGTCATTGATGAAGGTATTACATAGTATTGATCCCAGTAGGGACCCTGGAGGGACACCACTCATTTCTGGTTTCCACTTGGAAATTGAGGCACTGACTGTAACTTTTTGGATGGATCCAGCCAATTCCTTATCCATCTAACTATCCATCCATCAATGCCATACCTTCCAATTTGAAGCTAAGAATGTTGTGAGGACAGTATCAAAGGCTTTACAAGGCCATCGTCAGAGGTGAGGACAGAGGTGGAGGAAAAGGGTTCTCCTGCCCGCCCCCATGTAATCCAGATGTAGCCAGGGTACCCTGGTGGGTCTCTGCCTAATGTGGCAGCAGCAGCAGGCAAGAGCCAACATCAGCCAGGCTCCACTGCCCATGTGGCAGTGTGGACGGTAGTGGTGGGGTATGTTTGGGGACCACAGGGGACCCCGATGCCCACAGGGGGGCTGGCCAGCTGACACAAGGCAGCAGCAGTGTGCTAGTGTGCCAGCCCTCCTGAGGAACTCAAGCCAAACCCTTTGCCCAGCCCCTTCCCACACAGTGCATAGCTCCCTACCTGCCGGCCAGGCTTCCCATGATGGATGGATGGGAAGAGGGATGGCAGGGGTAGAAACCCTCCAGCCTTACAGGATATGGCCACACCCCCACCTTGGAAAAGAGGCCAAACGCAGCAGCCAGGCTCCCTACCTTGAGAATGGGTGCCATGAACACGGAGACTCCCGTCAGGATGAAGACAGCCAGGCCGGTCAGCCTCTGCTCCCTGCAGGCAGCAGCACAGGTGTCGTGGGTGCCCCAGGGTCCTTTGGGAGCCCGTAGCCCCAGCCTGCCCTCCTGGCCTCCAGGGTCTCTGCTCTTTTCAGCTTTGATGGCCATGAAGACTGGTGGCATCCCCGGGGAGACACAAGCAGCCCCAAAGCCGGATCTGCTGGCCAGCGTGGGCACGGCCCTGCTGTCCCTTGGTTCTGCCACAGGGGATCCCCCAGAGCAGGGTCCAGGCTCATTGTGTACCTGATGCCCAGGAACCTGGGGTGCTCGCCCGGGGCCGAGGTTGCGCTCTCCTTCCTCAGGCTCTCCATGTGTGCCAGGGAGATGACGGTGGCTGAGACATACCAGGGGAGGCCAGTGGCAGAGGTGACGACCATCAGGAGAGAGACACAGAGGAGGTCCAGGTGAAAGCCTGCTCCTTTCTGCAGGGGGAGAGGCAGCAGGGCTGGGGGTCAGCCGTCTCCCCAGCAGTGTCAGAGGGGCTGCAGTGGGGTCTTCCCACCTTGCCAGCCAGTTCGGGGAGCCACTTTCTCCTGGCTGCCCCCCTGGCCCATGGGGTCCAGCTGGGACCTGGGTCCTCCCTGTTGGCTGGGTCCTGCCTGTCCCCTGTACCCCACTCACCTGCAGCTTGTACTCCCTGCGGTTAAGGATGACAGCTGTGATCTGCTGGTCCATGAAAATGAGGATGGTGACGAGGACAGCAGGCACTGCAGACACCAGGCAGACCCACCATGGATTGGCTCCAAAGGGGAAGACGATCCAGCCCCGCACTGGGTTTGTGGGCTGTGGAAAGCAGAAGGGTCATGGCAGCTGCCACCCACCTGTGGGGTCTGCTGCACAGCCGGGTGACAGGACCAGGCCCGGGTACCCAGGGGGAGCTCTCTCTCATCCTGGGGATGCTTCTGGGAAGTGTGACCCACCAGCCCCCCATGAGGACACCCCGGCTGTGGCAGAGCAGGGGGTTGCTCCTGGGCACTGCAAGCCAGGAGCCAGGCACGTGCCCCAAGGAGCGGGTGGAAGAGGTGGCATTGGGCGTTGATGATGGCAAAGCCAAGGAGATGGTGGCAAGCACGGGCTGCTCTGAGGTGCTGCCAGCCCTGCTCCACACCCAGGGTGGGGAGCCCAAGCCCGGACTTGAGCCTGTGGCTTTCGCTCCAGTGTGAGCTGTACCATGACGTGGTTAGTCCAGGACTGAGCCAGGTTATTTACAGAGTGTGGGATCGGCTGTGGTTCAATCCCTTCTTGTTTGCCGGGGTGCAGCCCACATCCCTATAGGGCTGGACCCAGCAGTGGGAAGGACAGCAGCAGCAAGGCAGGATGACCCACTCCCTGACAGCACCATGCCCACCCCACTGGCACCTTCAGCTCACTGGGGACAAGGAGCTTGGGGGTCTCCAGGCCCAGGGCAGCATCAACAGCACAGGAGGCAAGGATGGCCAGGATGATGGCAAAGTCGCTTACCAGCTTCCGCACCTGCAGATGGAGAAAGCTTGTCCTGGGCTGGCTGGGATGGGGGGCTACCCCAGGAACAGTCCTGGAGCCATCCCCACATCACCAGGATGGGTGGCCATGCAGCCGGGGTGGCCAAAGGATGCTCACCCCCGCAGGGAAGTAGCGGCTGCTCCTGAAGCGCTTGAGCATGGTGCAGGAGAGGAAGGTGCCCCCAAAGAGCAGGAAGGAGATGAGAGTGACATCGGGCACATACTGGCAGCTGGTCCCCAGGAGGTGCCCGCCTCGACTCAGGCACTGGCTCCTGCTCAGCCCAGCTGGGGTGGCAGGAGGCTGCAGGGACAGGGCAGGCAGCAAGGAGGGGTCATGCATGGACACCTCAGGCCCACCCCAGCCCCTTGCCCACCAACCCGGGAGCAGGGGCTGTACCTGCTGTGGGGCCAGAGGCGAGGGGAGTGGCGTGTCATTCCCTGTGGAGCTGTGACCTGCAAGGGAGTGGGGGGGGTCAGGGTGCCAGCACCTCAGAAACGATCCATCAGTGATGACTGAGACTGCACTGTCATCGGGGCAGCTCCCCAGGCTCTCTCCAAGGGCTCAGGGTGCTAGATGGTGCCCCATGGGACCCCTGAGGCCCTGGCACCGGCAGATGCCCAGGGAGCACTAAAGGGGGATGCCCCTATGAAGGGCTTGGCTAAAGCACCAGCCACTCAGAGGCATCAACAGCCCCAGGCTGTGCCCAACACTGATGCTTTTGGTACATGGTGTGGGTCCCATTTGCAGGATCAGTGTAGACACATCTTCAGGTCACAGGAACCACCCTGTGATTTACAGACCAGGCTGGAAACAGCAGTGCAAACCCACCCAGGTGCCCACATCCAACCCCTGGCATCCTCCATCCTGGAGCCATGGGAGCCAGACCCAGGCTTTCTTTGTTCCTGGTGCTGCCCTGCTCAGTGCTGGCAGGCAGAGACAGATGGACAGATGGCATGGAGGGGAGTGGAGGAAGATGCCGATGTGGTCAGGCAGGTGAGGATGGGATTGAGCAGCCTCCTCCTCCTCCAGCACCTTCTGCCATCTAGTCAGGCAGCCAGGTCACAGTTGTTCCTCCTCCAGCACCTTCTGCCATCTAGTCAGGCAGCCAGGTCCCAGTGGGGTCCCAGGACAGCAGCCTCCTGTTCCCCACCAGCCCCACAGCTGCTTGGGCTCACCAGGGCTGGACAAGTTGCAGACGCAACTGTAGGAGGTGACGTTGTCCAGCCGGTACTGCCAGTTGATGGGGAAGGCATCCGCCAGGCTCAGCATCTTCTTCAGGGAGTCATAGATGAATATCAAGCTTATGAGGGCACAGAAGCCTTCCTCGGTGAAGCGGGTGAAGTACCGCACCAGGTGGCTGGCCTCGGTGGCCACCAAGACCATGCCAAAAAAAGCCACCCAGAGCCCAATCCAGAGGCGAAACTCCAAGTAGTCCAGGCTGTGGTCCCTGGTGGGAAGAGTGACCTAAAGCCTCAACAACAACACCTGCCTGGCATGATGGGGGCCCATGCCCCAGCCAGGGGACAGTGGCCCAAGGAACCATCCCTGGCAGGGTACTTACTGGCTGAAGGAGAAGAGGAGGCGTTCAAAGACCAGCATGGGGCCAGTGCTGCTCAGGATGGTCAGGGGCTGGCCGGAAAAGAGGCAGAAGATGGAGCCAGCAAAGGCCGTGCCCAGGAAGCTCTCCAGCACACCCTGAAATGCAGGGAAGGGGTGCCAGGTGCCAGGCATACAGCAGGAATGGGAGTCCTGTGCCTGTCCCCCACAGCAGCACAGCTGCAGGCAGCTGCCCACACCTCCCTGCACTGCAGGGTGCAGGGTCACTGCTCAGGGGCCACAGAGTCTGGGGAAGGATGCAGGATTTGGGTGATGCTCAGGATGCCCCAGGGGCACCAGTGGCTCCCTGAGCACTGATGGGAGGTGAGCACCAAGGAGACCCATGGGCTAGGCTGAGTGGGGTTGGTGCAGGGCACCCCGTGGCCGCACTGACCTGCATGTTGGCAGTTGCATCCCCTAGCATGCCCCCAAAAGTGATGGCATTGGTGACCGTTGCCAGGTAGATGTAGAGCACTGCTGAGAGGCACTGGGGGTGCAGGGCGTCAGAAAAGTCGCTGCCATACCACGGCGCCTTCCTCCGGATGTCTCGCAGCAGCCCCCCAAATAGCCTGGGGCAACAGATGGAGATCTTAGAGCAGCCCCTGACAGCCAGCCATCACCCCCTGAGAGACCTGCAAGGCAGGGCCTTCCCCAGGAGACACCAGTCCAAAGTTGTTTGGACGTGGTGGCCCCATGTACTGGGGAGACCCAGCGCCCTGCCCCAAATTCGGCATCTTGCTGCACATCCCACTACTCTTGTCCTTCCGGCACCCACCTGCCCGTCCTCTCCAGCTCCTCCCTGGAACATGAGTGCCCCAGGCTGGCTCTGTCCCCAGCTGCTGCCATGTCCCCATTGCTGTGGGACTGCTGATCCAGCAGGTGCATGGTGGTCCTGTGGCAGACCAGAACCTGAGACAACAGGCTTCAGGTTGGAGCCCTCAGGACCCAGCTGCATCTAGGGGATGCTATGAGGGGACGGGGAGGATGGAGAGGGGACAGGGGTGCAAGCAGCGCTGGGAGGACCTTGTGTATCCACTGATAATGAGGAGGAGGAGAAAGATCAGGAGGAGGAGGAGAGATGGAGAGGTCAGACTGGGTGATCTTCAAAGATCCCTTCCAACCCAAACATGTTCTCCTCCAGCAAGCCCTGGAGCCAGCCCTAGCAGGACTAGTTTTGTTGGAGGAGTCAGGCAGAGCCAGAGGTGTCCTGCTTGGAATATAAATTTTACATCTGAGTGCTGAAACCCAGTGTTCCCAGCAGCTCCTGCAGGAAGGGCACATGGGACAGTTTTGCCATCCCCTGCCAAGTGGGACAGCAGGACCAACAGCAGCAGGGAGCAGAGCTGTTGTCATCTGCTGGAGCTGCAGAGGGGCTTGGCTGGGAGGACCTCACTGGCAAATGTTGGCTCCTGGATGGCTTCATCCCCCATGGAGATGGAGATTTCAGTGTCACAGACAGAGGTCTCCACCTGCAGAGGGGCTGGCAGAGGCTGTGGGTGCCCTCCCGCCAGCCTACCTCTTGTGTGGAGACAGCAGACAGCTCAGTGGAGGAATTCGGGCACTGGGGTCCCATTTCCTGGGAGGAAGCACAGTCAGCTCATCCAGGAACACCTCCATCCCTGCAATGAGGTCCTCTCGGTGCTCAGCCTGCCGGGCAACCCTTTGGAAGAGCTGCGGGGAGATGCCATGGTTTAGCCACCATGTCCCTGCATTCAACCACTCAGAGCCTTCCTCCCAGCCTGCAGCCATCACCGAGGAAGGCACATATCCACTTCAGTGCAACGGGTGCACCTACATCCTACAGACCCACCCTAAACCTTTGTTTTCTTATCCTGGGCAAGGGAGGCCACCAGGTTGCCTTATCCTTTGCCTCCCCTGCTGCAGCCTGCAGAGGAGAGGAGCCCCAGTGTCCTCAGCCTAGGCCTCATCCCAGGCCCATCCCACCCATGGGTGCTACACCAGGCTCACCTCATCCATCAGCAGTGTGGCCATGGCCCTGCCAATCTCGTGGTAGGCTTTCACTTTGGCTTGGGGACCCAGCAGAATGAAGAGGAACCTGCAGGTGAGACCATGCATCTCCTGAGCACCCCTCTCTTCACTGAGGGATGCTTCTCCCAGAGGAGACCATGGTGCTGCGGGGGTGCTGGGAACAGCATCTGGGCAGGCTTGTGGGGGCTGCTGCCACCCTAAGGGGTGGCCACCCTAAACAGGGGCTCGGGGGCAGAAGACAAGACATATGTCTGCTGCCCACTGCATGGAAACCCCACGGGAGACCATGGGACCACCAGGACTCTGGCTGGATCATAGGGTCTGCAGAAACCTGGGCTGAGGGCAGAGGAACAACAGGTCTTGGGGGTAGAGAAGGAGACATCCTCAGCTGGGGATGTCTGTGGAGTAACTCTGTCAGCTGGGGGTGTCTGTGGGGTCAAGCTCTGCAATGGGGATATCTGTGGGATCAGGCTCTGACTGGGGCTCTCATAGGGTCATGCTCATGGGAATGTTGCTTGCAGGCAGGATGCAGGACCCTTAGCATTGGGAAGGAGAACTTGCCAGCTGCATGGGCAGGAGGTTTGACAGGACTATGGGGACATGGGAGGAGATCAGAAAGAGGGCTCTGAGCTGTTGAAAAACTATGTCTAAAATCCCACATCTCAGAGGGTGCTGCAAATAATAAGATCTCCAGAGGGACAGCCCATCCAAATATTTAACCAAACTCTCCACTCCTTTCCGGAACTGGCCAAAACAGCTACACTCCTGGTACCCCAAGGCTGTGGAGCAGTTCCAGTCATCATACCCCAACCAAACCTCCAGAGACTGAGTAGGAAAACTCCTCTGACAGCATGAGCAGGGCTGAAGGTGGCTTGACAGAACCTGCTGCAGCCCTGATGTGTGGCATCAGTGCTGGAGGCCTCCCGGAGCCTGCTCTGAGGGGTCAGGAGGTGATGGTAGCCACCTGAGATTGCTTTCACCTAGGCATCTTCATCAAGGCAATGAGAAAACCTTAGGATACTAGAGATGGACCTGGGTAGGAGATAGCCCCAAGGTGGTGGCTGCACCTGCAGGACAGCCCAGGGCAGTCGGCAAAGGGCATGGCACCACAGGCAAACAGATAGGTAGGGACAAGCTCTCCTTCCTCTCCTCTTTGGAGGAGGAAAATACAGAGCAAGGGGTTGTCGTGAGCCTCTCGAGACCCATGGGGGCTCCCCGGCGACCCGCCACCCATCTCCCACCAAGGAGAGAGCATGAGGTGGATGGATGTTCTGCTCCACCCAGCTCGTGGAGGATGGGTGCTCTGGGCAGAGTGACCAGGAGGTGGCAATGTCCCTCCTGATCCCAGCCTGCCTCCTCCGCACACTCCCTAAGGGAGTCCACAGCTCAAAGGGCACACTGACCGTTTCCCTTTATGGCTTCAGATGATGCGTTCCTCAACCATGGAGAAACACCTCCTGCCCTGCTCCTTTCCCCTACACCAACAGCACCACAAACAGCCACCCTACCGCTTAGGAGAGCAGCATCATGGGCAGTGGGAGGGCAAGAGGCTCCTGCAAACTGAGTCCCTTCCCGGTTGTGATTCCCTATGCTCCCAGGCAGTAAGTGGAGATCATCCAGACCATCATAAAGAGGAGAGTGAATGCAGAGCCCAGGTGAGGATAACCCAGGCAATGTCCCCCCCAGGGTCCCCAACAGATGCTCCACTCTCAGCCCATCATGGGATACACCTAAAGAGCTGGGAAAAGTAGGAGGGGAAGGAGTGAGCCAGAGTTCTGGCACTGCATGTGGCATTAGGTTCTGTACCCTTTGCTTTTGCCAAGCAAAACCTTGTCCTGTGCAGGAGGGAGCGGGGAGGCAGGGACTAAGGGGGGCACAGGGCCACCAGCTGTGTTCCATTTACCTGCTGGGGAGAACAACTTCAGCCAGCGAGCCAAGGGCCACCCCTCGCCTGAGGCGGATGAAGGCAGTGAAGGGTTTTTCCAGGAATTCAACTTCACCAACGGCAACGTGGGCTGCTTCAGCCCCCGGTGGGACCTTCTTCTTAAATCGGTTTCTCAGCTGAAAGGAAAGAGATGCAGCAGCTTGGCAGTTGGGATACAGCAGCTGCTCTCAGCCCAGCTCCATCCTGCCTTACCTGCTCTTTAAGAGGTGTTTCAGAGAGCTGGGCTCTGGGCTCAGATGAGATTTTGGCCTTCCCTGCAAAGAAAGGGAGAAAGCGACAAGATACATGTGCAATTGAACAGCTAGCATGAGTCTTGCCCCAGGCTGGTGGCAGCAGAGGGATGCCCAGTGCGACAGCCATGTCACCACCCATGGCCAAGCACTGTGCCTACCTTGGCAGGGAGTGAGGCCAAGCTCGGCAAGGAGCTGCAGCAGGGATTTGGTGGGCTGGTGCCGCGGCTGGCGGAGCAGGAGGGCTGCCAGGCGCTCCTTCAGCTCAGGTTGCAGCTCTGCTTCCTCCGGCTGCCCGGAAAGCGCCTTGTCTGCAATAGGGATGGGGACAGACCTGAGTCCCTCCAGTTTCCTGCTGGGTGGGGGGCTGCCCAGGGAAAAGCCCACTTTGCTGGCACAGCAGACAGCCACCCCAGGTACCCAGCTATCATGCATCAGTGCTTTTATATAGGGACCTCCTGGTGGCCTGGGCAATGTCTGGCAACCAGCCTTTCCCAGGAGGTGACCTTTGCATTCCCCATGTACCGATTATTTCCTTGAAACTGGGTGCATCCAGATCCAGGAGCATCGTTCCCTTCTGCAGACATGTCCTCAGCTGGAAGAGGCTGTGCAGGGGGAGGGCTGGGACATGGGGTGCACTCCAGCGCTCCCCACCATCCTCCAGCTTCTCCTCGAACTTTATCCACCTACCCGGGGAGACATGAAGGGTCAGCAGTAGGGTAGTCCCATGACAGAGAGTGGGAGCTAGATCTTGGGTCCTTCTCTGAGTGTGGCATGGGGCTGCCACAGGTGGAGGGGGGTTGGGGGCTCAGAGGTGGCTGCAGTGAGCTCATGGAGCAGGGGCAGGTGGGCAGCCTCAGTGGTCACATACCCATTCCTGCTATCCACACCTTGCTCCGATCTTCTGATCACAGGGATTTTACCACTCATAGGATCACGGAAGGGTTTGCATTGGAAGGGACCTTCACAAACCATCCAGTCCAACGCCTCACCATGGGCAGGGACATCTTCCACTAGACCAGGTTGCTCAAAGCCCCATCCAACCTGACCTTGAACCCTTCCAGGGATGGGGCATCCACAACCTCTCTGGGCAACCTGTCCCAGTGTCTCACCACCCACACTGTAAAACTTTTCTTCTTTATGTCCAACCTAACCCTGCCCTCTTCCAGTTTAGAACTGTTGCCCCTTGTCCTGTCACGACATGTGACAGTAAAAAGTCTCTCTCCATCTTTCTTATAAGCCCCCCTGTATATACTGAAAAGCCTCAGTACGGTCTCCCCGCAGCCTTCTTTTCTCCAGGCTGAACAACCCCAGCTCTCTCAGCCTCTCTCCATAGCAGAGGTGTTCCAGCCCTCGGACCATTTTGGTGCCCTTCTCTGGCCCCGCTCTCACAGATCCATGTCTGTCTTGTGCTGGGGACCCCAGAGCTGGAGGCAGCCCCCCAGGGGAGTCTCAGGAGAGTGGAGCAGAGGGGGACAATCCCCTCCCTTGCCCTGCTGGCCATGCTGCTGGTGATGCAGCCCAGGAGACACTTGGCTTTCTGGGCTGTGAGTGCACATTGCTGGCTCATGTCCCATCTGTCACCCACCAGTACCCCCAAGTCCTTCTCGGCCAGCCTGCTTCCAGCCCACCAATCCCCAGGCTGTGCTGGCGCTGGGGGTTGCCCTGCTGTTAGCAGTGCTTGCTGGAGCCAAAACAGAAGTGTCTTGAACTGTTTGCCATGCTCAGGCCCTGCCAAATATTTTAATGCTGGGAGCAGACAGAGCTCCCCTTTGTCCCCATGGGTGGGCGCGCTGCTGCAGGGTGGCTCAGCGTGCTGTATGGGGAGAGCATGCCCCAGCATAGCAGGCTCCTGCTGATGAGCAGCCATGCCAGAGAGAAGAGGGCTGGGTGCTGGGGAGAGCCATCACAGCCACAGCCTGGTGGCTTTGCCCCCTGCAGACCCTCTGACCCCTGGGGCAGACCTATTGCTTCCCCCAGATCCCTGTGGCCCATATCACCGTGCCCCTGCTGAGCTGTGGAGGGGTAGTGTGGGGTGTGGGGACATCCCAGCCGTGCTCCTGCCCCACACCAGCACCAGCTGGCCCTGGCTCCTCTCCGTTGGGCCCTATCATCCCCAGACAAGCCTGCCCTGACTTACCCCCCAAATTGCCTCTGGGGCAAAAGCATCAAAGCACCATCCCAGCTTCAGCACAGCCACTGGAGCCTTGGTGAGGCAGCAAAGGCAGGAGCAGAAGCAAGGGTGCTGTGCCTGTGCAGGGTCACTGCTTGTGCCCTGCCTGACACTCTGCTGTCTCCCATGAAATGAGCCACCCTAAGCCAGGCAGAAGCAGTGCAGGCACCGGTGGGGGCAGAGGGCAGAGGGCAGAGAGCATCCCTGCTTTGGGGCTGAGGTTGAGGAACCACCAGCCTTAGGAGATGCCGTGGGCTCCATCAGAGCTGGGCTTGGGCTTGCCAAAGTGTCACTAGGCAGCTTGGCCATTGCAGCCGTGCCTACCTGGCTGTCTCTCTCCACTCCATCCCTGCCGGGGTGCTGAGGAGCTGGTTGAGCTGGATGAAGAGCAGCGGGCAGGTGGCATCCTCCCACTCCTCCCGCTGCAGGGCAGCACTGGCTCGCTCAGCTGCTGAGGCCATGCTGGAGGGAAAGATGCTGCACCTGAAAGCCTGGTAGGGAGCTTCTGAGTTGCTGCCCTCTGGTCTGGGCTGTGAGAGGGCATCTGCCACCTGGAGAGCTGTGCTGGCTGCCCCAGGCATGTAGCCTCGCATAGCCACCAGCACCAGCAGCCATAGGCATGGGCTTCTCTCCGGAGCTGCTGGCACTCACAGGTTCCCACTCATCCCACACCTTATAAAAGCTGTGCACCAGTTTAAACTGGCCACAAACCAATACATGAGAGCCAAGCCCAAAACAATGATCTCAAAACACCGGGGCCAGCCCTGTGGATCCCAGCATGGCCAGCTCCTGCTACCCCCAGCTGCCCATCACAGACCAGGGGACCCCTCTGCCTCCTTCTAGTGACTCGCGTGGACAAAGCTGCACCGGTGCTCTCAGGGGAGCAGCACGTCCCCAAGCCCTCCTGCACCCCACAAGGCTTTGGCGAGGGGGTAGCAAGGCCAACCCCAGATAGCTGGTGGCAGTGTCAGTGCCTGTGCCAGGGTGCCTGTGCCCTCTGCAGGAGGGGTGGCATGGCCCTGTGGCAGCTTTCCCCAGGAAAAGGGATGTGAGGATATGCTCTGGGGAAGGATGTGTCACTGCTGAGGAAATCCAGAGTGGGGCAAGAGGATGCTGCCAGCAGTGAGGGCCACAGCAAGGGCCAGGAGTGCGTCAGGGCTACTGCCATCCTGGTGTGCAGAGGTTGTCTGCATGGGCTGCAGCATGCAAGCGGATGTTGCAGCATGTGGAGGGAGGAAGGATGCGGGCACAGCCTCATCACCCTCCCGGGCTCAGAGAGATGGCACAGCCAGCACGGTGCGGAGAGCAGCGCTCCATGCTTGCTCTGCCTGTGGCATGCCCACTGCCACTGTCACTGGGCCTGGCTCCCTTGGCTCCATGCAAACAAACAGCTGGGTTGTGTGCAGTGCAAACATGGTGGCAGGCAACACAAACACCTGGCCAGCACAGGCGGGTTTGTGCTGGAAACTGCTGGCCCCAGGCAGGATTCAGCCCCAGGAGCAGGTGCAGGGCCAGGCCCCACCACGGCTGAAGTCATGTTTTGGCGGGATGGGGGTGGGTGTGCACCGGTCCCTGGGGTGCTGGTACCTGCCTTGCAGAGCATGGGCTGGGGGGGCACCCATCCTCACCAATCCCACTATCCCTAAGTACAACCAAACCTCCCCTGTGCCCATCCCTTGCCCCATAGCTGGCTCCCAGGGCTCCTTCCAGACCCACAACCAGCTTCACTCCAGCACCAGCAGCTGCCCAATGGGGCCTGCCTCATCCTGACCCCCCTTTAGTGCAGGCAGGAGGGGTGAAGGCAGCAGCCTGCAGCATGGTGGGGGTGAAGGTATGCCAGGGGACCCTGGGTGCCGAGGCGTCCCCCAGCCATGCGGAACCAGGTTTGGCTTAGGTCACCCCTGGCTCCTTGGAGACCCCCACCTCCTCCAGGAGTGGCGTGGGTGAGGAGAGGTTGGGGCGGGGGGCGAGCCTGGAGAGCAGTTGGGGCTGGGTTCAATGTGGGGTGTGATTCCAGGGGTGCACACAGTGTGTGTGTAGGGGTCACAGTTTGTGGGGTTGCATGCGTGGGGGGGTCACAGGGCATGGGGGTGTGTGTCATATGGTGGTGGGGGGGCACAGGTTCTGGGAGTTCACACGGTGTTGGAGGCATATGGAGTGATGGGGGTTCACACAGCACGGTGGGGATCCATGGTGTGGGGGGTCACATTGCATTGTAAGTCACACAACTTGGGGGAGGCCACACAGCATGGGGAGGGGTCACAGCATGGCAGGGGTCAGATAGGGGGTCACATGGCATTGAAGTCACATGGTGTGGAGGGGTGTCACATGGCATGGGGAGAGCACATGGGGGGCACTCACATGTTGTGTAGGGGTATCGCATGGCATGGCAGGGGGTCACACAGCAGGGGGGCAGGCAGTGGGGTGGGGGTCAGATAGTGGTGGGGGTCACACCTTGGTGGGGGCCTATCTGGCCAGCTGTCCCTTGGCTCTGCCATGCCTGCGCTCCCACAGCTTCGGGACTGCCATGGGTCCCCCCACGGGTCCCCCCACCCCAGTCCCCCTCATCCATGTGGAGGCCTGGGGACTTGGGGTTGGTCTTAGTGGGCTGCCCTGTGCCCCAGCCCTACCCTGCAACCCATATTACTGTCCCCACAGTGCTCCCCAGGGCCATGTTCCTGGGGGACCAACACTGCCCATGGGGCTGGATCCTGGCACCTGCCTCTCCTTCGGCCTTCGAAACCCCAGCCATGATCCCCATGCCCCCCCAGCCACGCTCCCTGTGCCCACCAGGCTGTTTACTCTGCGATACCAGCGTGTGCCCAAGGCGGGTGCCACCACGCGTGGGGGATGCCCTTGGCCAGGGTGGGGACCACAGGGATACCCCCCACAGGCAGCAGGACCCACGGATGAGGAGAGCTAGGGAGGCCCCCGGGGCACCCAAACCTTCCCAGGGGTCTGCCCCCCCTCCGGTGGGGGCTGCCCCAGCATGTGATGGTGCATGGCTGGCAATGGGGTGCTAGCAGGGAGGCTGTGAGTGGCTGCAGGAGGTGGGCAGGAGATGGTTGCAGAGGCTGTGGGAGCCAAAGCCAAGGGAGGCAGAGGCAGGCAGAGGGGAACAGGCAGCAGAAGGCAGGGAGGCAAAGGCAGGGAGACAGGCAGCAGGAAGTAGTGGGAGGCAAGAGGCAGGCAGGAACGGCAGCCTGCAACCCCCCCCCCCCCGTGGCC
>JANZLQ010000044.1:185316-266179 GCA_026212715.1 Elanus axillaris
TGGAATACCTCGTTGGCCAGTTTGGGTCAGCTGCCCTGGCTGTGTCCCCTCCCAACTTCTTGTGCCCCTCCAGCTTTTTCACTGGCTGGGCATGAGAAGCTGAAAAATCCTTGACTTTAGTCTCAACACTACTTAGCAGCAACTGAAAATATCAGAGTGTTATCAACATCCTTCTCATACTGAACTCAAAACATAGTGCTGTGCCAGCTACTAGGAAGACAATTAACTCTATCCCAGCTGAAACCAGGACAATAAGAACTCTGTACCACCATGGCAAGTGCACTGAGGCTTTGCAAAATGCTGTCTGCGAGGACAGTTGCCAGGCTGGAGTCATGGCAAGAGGGTATGTGGCACCAAAACCCACATTACAGTACAGACAAGGTATCAGAACAGGCCCCTGCAGCCAAGGAGAGGCAACTTAGGCATTTCCAATGAGGCTGATAGCTAATGCCCTCTCCCAAAGCCATAAGAGACGAAACAAACTCCACTCTTTGAGAAACCCACAGGGATTGGGGAATTTATATCTTGGCCTTCAGTGACTTATTGCTGCGTGGCACATGATGCAGCACATCAGGTAACGCACATTAATTCGGCGCCAGGGTACAGGGGCAGGAAGGACATTGCTCTGACAGTCACTGCTCACGTTTCAGCTTCAGACTGCAGCTCCACACGAGCATTACTGCAGAGCAGGAGGCACGGGGAGAAAGCACACAGCATCATTTCCCCTCATTATCCCATTCCCACCTCAGGACCCTCCTCTGGTGTGCTCCCCTGGCCACGAGCAGGATCCCTGGGCTGCAGCTGTAGCACCAGTTCTTCAGCGACAACAGACAAGCTAACAGAGAAAGAAGTCTGTGTGGGAGACAGCGAGCTGCATTTCTCCCCAGCCTGCTGTCAAAAAACTGAAAATAGCTGAACTACAAGGCTGCGGAGCAGACCACCCTCTGGTCTGCACCCTGAGGGGGCAGAAAGCTTTCTGTTTTTCCAAGTTGTCCCTTTGCTTTAGGGGATACCTGTATACCTGGCTCAGCAGCAACAGTGGACTCCCTGCTCCACTCCACTGGGAGCCAGGGACCAGCTCCAGTGCCCTGAACGGCAGCCTGCACTGCACAGCCTTGTGTTTCTTGTCAGAGGCTCATTAAGATATCAATATTTCATCACTCAAAGGAAGAGGGGTTGGGGAGCACAGGGCTTTCAAAGGTTTGCGGGAGAGGCAGCACACACGTCATTGGGACTGCAGGCTCGACAGCCTGACTCTTGAGGCAGGTGGGGAGAGAGGCCATGTGCTTCTCTAGGTTTGGTGAAAGATGTCACCATGTCCCCTGAGGGACTGGCACAGTTAGTCACTTCTGCAGCATTGATGTTTTGGGGTATGGCTGGTTGGCTTTTGATTTCTTTTTCCTTGGGCTCACACACACGCTGGAAATCATACCAGTGAAGGGGCAGGCAGAGTGGTTTAAGGGGTATTTGTAAGCCTACAGCAAAAGGCGTTCAGCATGTCACAGCAAGCAGCTGCACTGTGCACGCTTACTTTGAAAAGGATTCCTCGCTGTCCACCTCTGCTTTTCTTTCACTCCAGCTCCTGTTTCATTTCTCCAGGCCCTGCCACCCCCTTCCTGAGAATAACTAACTGCAGCTCTCCAACCTTTCTCAGTCATTTTCCAGAGAGGCAGAGGCATTCAAGGCACCACTGTGCAACCACACAGGATAGGATACCACAGGAGAAGACCCCTCCCCAGACCCAGAGAGGCCAGCCATTTCTCAGAAGAAGGGCAGATGCTATCTTTTCTATCTTCCTAACTGTTCACTTCCATAAACACCACCTTCATTCTCATGCTGTTAGTCCAGCCACCACACTGTGTCCTGTGGCAATTAATGCCACGGGGTTGAAGTTGCCAAATGAAAGGGAACGCCTCTTCATGCAGGCACGCAGCTGCCTTGAGGGTGCTGAATAGCCCCAGCTGTAATTTTCAAAGGCTGGATGATTAGGTCCTAAATGCCTTTGCATTAACCTGTGCAGTATTGATGCACACATCTTGTGCTCTCCTCTTGTTCTCTGCTTTTTTTTGTACGTAATAAACATTCCATGCTGCAACTGTTCAGCAATTTCCTATAACTCTGATAAAGCGTGTTCTGGAGCGTGAAGAAAGCTTGTGTTAATAGTACAAAGAACAACTGGTGAAGATACACAGAGCTCATTTTTTATTTCTCAGTCAGCTTTTCTACTAATGTAATTGCACTGACTCCAGCAGAGCTACATGGGTGTAAATCAGGATGACAGGAATTCAGGGTGAGGCATCTATTCCCGCTCTCCTCTCCCAGCTCCTACTGTTCAGGCTCTGCATCTGCCTTCTGCAGAATTCACCTCTTTCTCTGTCCCTTATATTCTCCATCAGGTATTGCCATCCACTGTAGGTTACAGCAGGTGTTTTTACTGTGCTTTAAGATCCTCTGTCGGTGAAGGCTGCATTACCATTAAAGACAAACACCTCTTCAGTTCTGCCCTCCACCTTGCTGTCACTATCACCTTGCAGGATGTGCCCAAGTGAATGGCACAGTTCCTATACTGACACAAGCTGAAGGTAATACCAAAGAGCCTCCTTTTGGCTGCAAAACCAGACTGTCAGAGCTGATTGCTTGTTCAAAGAGGTGCTACCACACCATGGCGCTCTATGTCCTGTAGGCACTCCAGTTCCCCCACTCCGAGCTAAAAAATATTTAAACTGAGGAGACAGAAGAATTAAGAGAAAATAGGAAAGGTTGGTCTTTACCTGGTGCTCCACTGGGTACAAAAGCTTTTAGCATGGGTTCATTTTTCTGCCCCTTCATCTCTCTGTCTCAACAAAAGCGGGCAAGATCCTCACACAGGTATTTTTGCATGTATCGCAGACCTCTTCACAAAAAAATGAGACACAAGCTGTGCTATGGAGGACTGTTTTGGTGCATAGCCATTTATGCTTGCCTGGCAGGTGAGACACACACATTTCCTATTCATGACTACTTCCTTTAAGGAACAGTTAAGCTATGGTTTCACTGACATTTTCCTCTGGTTGCATGGGTACTGGTCAGGGGATGACAGAATGTACACCTTAGTGCTGTTAAGCAAATCACATGAGTATTTTGAATAAGCCTGTAAGGAATTCACCCTTTAGCTCATAATTAGGTGTATTATATCTTTAATACCAGGGTACCATGGGCTTTCCAACAGGCCATTGTCACTGCCACAGGACTCGCGCTCTCCAGGTTGTTATGAATTCCATACAGAGACAGCAAGCTCTCCTGCACGGCCCTTACCAGAATTCCCCAAGCACAAGTCACTGCTCAGTACATAATCAGCTCTCTACTTCTAATGTGCACTTAAAAATTTATCTGCCATAGAGGATGTTCACAGAGTAAAGGGAGGCACCATCTTTCCCAGCTATGATTTACCACAGACACAGTGCACTCCAAGGCTGGAGCAAGAAAAGTGGATGAGATGTGCAGAAGGGGTTTTCTTGTTTTGTTTTTCTTTTTAATTAATACCTCATTACTTCCATGCTTCCTCCTCTTATTCCAGGTCAGCAGCTGATGGTGAAATTTGAGAACAACCATGAAGGATGAACCTTTATGCTCTTTGGACCACAGAGGAGCTCACTTTTGATCTCTTTAAACCTACCCACTCACCCTTTCTTGCAGAGAAATTCCTACTAGCTCAGGATAACATTCCTGCCAGACTCTGAATGTCATCATATGGAGATCTGCTCCCACACAGAAGGGTGCAGAAAAGATGATGTGCTAATGAGCTACCTTCTTATCCCTGCTGTCAGTTCAGTGACTCTCCCTCCTCCTCTTCGCTTCCCCTGAACTGCAAGTGTAATTGCTTTCCAGCAGCCCTGCTAAGAGCCCAGTCCATCTGCAACCCTGGAATCCCTCCAGAGGGCAAAGTCTTGGCTTTGTGCTTCAAATTATCTTGTCTTTTCTCTAGAGAATAAGGAAGCAAATACCAACCAGGGCACTGATGCAACCAGACTGAGCAGTTGAAATGAGGCCAGCAACCCTTTTGCCATCAGACTACCCAGGCTGTCCTCCTGCCAGTGCTCAGCAGGCCACTGCAAGCCTGTTGCCACCATGTCACTAGTACCGTTACTCTGCTTGGTAGTGCAACTTGTGTCTCTGAGCCTGCTCCCCTCATGCCTTTCTAAATATGTTACCTAGCACTCAGCAAGCACATATCTAACATAGAATGGATAGCCCAACGCTTAACTCGTCTCCCATGTTCCATAAGGAACTTTACAATTTCTTCATGCACAGGGCTTGGGCACAAGCAAACAGGGTACTCCAACATCACTCACACTGATTGCCACTTAAACTTGGCCAAGCCACTTTCCCCTCCCACTCTTCCTAGGTAAAGTGGGGCTAATACTCATCTGCCTTCGAGAGGGATAGTTAGACTCAATTAGCTAGCGTAAAGAGTTCTGCACATTACTCGAGTACACTGATGCAATGTCTGAGCCTGCTCAGGCAAGAAGTATGCTCAGGCTAGAGGCAATGAATACAGAATACAACAACATCAATGCTGTGGTTCCATGGTACTTGTGGTCTACTGAAGGCATAAAATCATGTCAGGTGTCATGGTTATCAGCATCTTTCTTTCACATCGTCTCTCCATATGCAGATTAGAGCTTGCTGAGAGGTGAATGGTTCTGCTTAGGGCCCTTGGAAATGAATGAGAGAGCAGCAGAGGAAAAAAACCTGCTAAGTGAGAACCCTGCATGGGAAGAGGAGCAATTTGCCTGCTCAGTTTTCTTAGAGGATCAATAGGTACAACATTTGGCAAATAACAGTATCTAATTAATTGCTTTAATTTCTCTCATACAGAAGCAACATACCAGGAAAAAGATTCATCAATAAAACTTTGATGAAAACCAATGATGATTTCAAACTGTGTTTTTCCCCAGCTCCCTTGTTTATGAAATCTCTGCCAGCCTTCTTTAGCATTTTCAATTTAAAGGGTCTTATTGAGAACTGTTTTCTGCCCTGCCATTGTTTCTTAGTTTCCCATCTAGAGCTGCTTTTTGACTAGCCTGGTCACAGCGTATGAAATTATTTGTTTTCAAATCCAGTGCGCTAGGTTCTCAGGAAACACCACAGAAAAACTGAGGGATTCAGCTTGTAACTATTTTGATTGGATGCCTTCTGGGAAAAGGCACACATAGCCACCAGCTGGCTTTCCCACATGGAGGGTTCTTTAGATGTTCTCTACTGCTAATGCTCAGCCATCTGATGCAACCGATACTGTAACATGCCACAATGACCCTTCCACTCAGGTACTGAGTCCTCTCACCTCATGGTGCGTTCCAGCATGAGCAATACAGAAAACATGAAGTTATTGCATAACCACACCATGACACCTTTCTTCCATTACCTCCAGCACAGTGTCTTGCAATTCCTTTCTAATTGCTTTCATAATCTTCCTCTACCACATACATATCTAAAGAACAGCCAAAAATAGCTCAAAGGCAAATTCTGTTATGGGGAAAGTGGCTGAAGTTTGACAGAGGGGTTACTTCTCAGGCTGAAGGTTTCACAGAGGATGCTACGGAGTCTAGCTTTGAGTTTTCTTTGGTGCAGAACTCATTATTGTGACAGAACTAGAAAAATCTTATACCTGCTTATGTTTGAAAGAAGACGCATGGAAGAACTATATTTATGTTCAACATACATCAAGTCACCCTGGCTGGAAGGAAGGAAGAGAAGAGACCCAGTTCTTGGCTTAGATTTGCTCCCCCGTATTTGTACTGCTTGACTGCAAGAAGTGCAGTATGTAGGCTTTGCATTAGATGGACGGAGGGAGGCCTCTTCAGCTACATCAATCACTGCTTTGGGCCACTATCACCTTGCAGCAAGATCTAAATCCTTGCTGCTGTTGCACTTAACCTGCCTACCCATGTATCCATCCACAGTTACTTGTTCATAGCAAACCCTTGACATGCAACAGCTCTCTGCTCTGCTCCCCTCACCCATGGAAATCCAAAGGCCAAGAAATCCCAGGGCTCTACTGTACTGCTTTCCACTACATGGCAGCACAAACTCGGAAAGCCAGTTTAATGAGGCAGCTAAGGGGAAAGAGGGATGCTTGGAGGTGGATATGCACTCTAAACTGCTATGCCATCAGATGTTAGCTTAACATTTTGAATAGCAGTTTGCTCACCCTGCTCATGTAGGCTAAAATGTACACACACAACCCTACCAGTAGGTCTGAATGAACAGTGAGAAAAAGCTGGGACAGACCGAGCACAGTGAACTTTCCCACCAGGCTGGATCTCGAAGAAACAGCCATCCATAGCCTTCATTCACGGAGATTTCATATATAGGCTATGGATTTCATATAGGCTTCCACTTCATTACCTTCTGTGCTGAAGTGGGCAATAGCAGAGGAATAGGTGGCCAATGATTCAACTGGAGATGCAGCTTTAAAGGGTCCCTGGGCAACATTTTGATCACCTCAGCCATCTCCAGGATTGGAGAGAAGAGGCACTGGCAGATTTGGAGGGATTCTTCCTACATCTGACTCTGAAGGCATCTGTTATGCATAGACTCAAACTCAATTTAAAGTAATCACTAACTGCTTAATCTTAAGCATGTGATTAAGTTCAGCATCAAGCGATTTAAACACATTCTTAACAGTCTTCAGGAACATCTGATAATTTTGATTGAGCCTTGCTTTGGGAAGATCCTTATTTTCTTGTGTAAGCTTTCAAACATAATGGGGCCCAATCATAATGCACACACAGATGGTCAGTCCATGAGTGGGCACCACCTTGACTGCCCATTCCTGTTGGAAGCAGTGGAATATGGAATAAAGCTAAAGATTTTGGCATTAGCCTGCAGTGACAGACTTTAGGAATAAGTCTCCACCAACCAAGATCCTAGAGAGCAGAAAACTACTGTCCTCTCACCCTGCATCCACCTCTGCATTAAGCCTCTCTCCCCCAGACAGTGCCCAGGTGCTCCAGCTGACACTGCAAGCTACCCATTGCTAGAGGCTGGGGTCTTGGCAGGTTGTAGCCAAGCACTATGGGGATTAGTGGGTGATTTAAAAAGAGAAAACAATTAGCCTAAAGAATCATTAGCCTCTTAAAGGGCTAAAAGGCCAACAGCCTTTCTATCTTAGCTGGCACAGATTTCTTAAAATGGGACTTCTAGTAGAGGAAGACTAAAATATATTGGAAAGCCTCCACTGTACTGTAACATGACGTGTATGCGCACTCCACAAAATTAAGAATGGGCTGTGCATGTCCCAGCACTGCTGAGAGCAATTTCACGTGCATCAGAAGCTGGAACACAAGCAACTATACAACCACTTTGTTACAATTCTCTGGGGGCTCTGGGGTTAAAAGTTTATTTATTTTCCTACAGGAAAGATAGACTCAAGGAACTGGTTTCTATCCAATATACACAGGTAACAGGACAAAGAGTCTTTTCCTCAACAGTGCAGTCTGTACCAAGGTGGGGTTCACACATCTTTGAGGGTTTGAAATACACATGTTAGCTGAGAGTTGTGAAATCTTATACCAAGGATACCATCCAGGGAACATTTCAAGGCTTTTCCTTGAAATGAGAGGAGGAAAATACCTATAAAAAAAAAAGCTGACATTGTCAGCTGTTTTCCTGGCACCAGCCTAGTGTTCCCACCTCACAAAAAATCTGGCTGTGTTCTCCTTAGCCTGATGTAACCTCAGGCTATGTGCTACACCAAAGTTAGTAAACAGGCGGTGACGATGCCTCTGCTTGTGTACAGCATTCCAGTCCAATCACTACATCATGCACCAATCACTCAGGTTATGACTTTTATATTCCACTGACACACCAGTCATCAGCCTCCAGCGTCTGTGCAACCAGACTGCCCACAGCTTTAGTCTGCCTCAGAAGATTCCCCATAGTCAGCACTGTGCAGCTCACTGCTAGATCTTATGTTGGCCATTAAACAGGGAGGGCACCCTGGTAAAATGTGGATCCAGATTCATCCAAACTACATTGCACTTCACCCTGTGTTGACTGGCTGGGTGGCTCTAGGAGACGAGTGCTACAGATGAGGTACAGGGATGCAAGTGGAATTCAGATTGGATTAATTTAAGTAGATTACCTGTAAAAAGCACGTAAGCCACATCAACCTCACTTCTCCCTCTTCTCCAACTCCCCTCAAAAAAAGTCCCATTGTTTTTCAAGAGCCCAGTAGGCCCAGATGTCTGTATCCCTGCACCCACACTACCCTTTACTCCAGCCAAAGCAGATAAACTGTACTTACATTCTGATCTGGTGACATTGTCACTGTCACCACACACAGACTGACATAACTACACAGTGTATTTGGCACTGGAAGATACCACAGTACCTCAAACTACCAAAGACCTCCTGAGAGCTGATATTACAGGGGGAAGAACAACAAGGAAGACTCTGCCCTTGGTATAAATAGATAAGGCTACTGAATTCAGCATGACTAAGTTTAGCTTCTGCTCTTAGGTAAGCAACAAAAAGCTCAGCATGTAGCCGGGTCTGAGATAAGACAAAGTTAGGAATGTGAAAAGAATTAAAATCTGCAAGGTAGAAATGTCATGACAGAGCTGTAAAAGGTTAGTGCCAGGTCAGGATCTATAGCAGAACCAGAGCAGATGGAGGAAAACAATCTCATAGGGAACACTGATAGGTCAGTCAGCCAAGAGAGAAGCAACATCTGGACATTGTCAGTGAGTGCAGGAAAAAGTTCAGACTATGCCACCACAGCTACATGCACGGAGGAGTTACCCAAGCAGACATGAGAACAGTACAGTAAAACAGAACAGGCTAACAGTAAATACCTTGTTCTGCCAACACTGGATGCTGTTTTTGGCCACAGGAATTAAACCACTGGCAAAGCATGACAGCTCTTGATGGAGCAGAACGCTATTTGCTGGTGCCCACAGGTCACTGATAGCTGAGGAGCTCCTAAGCAGAGCTCAAATGCCTTCACTAGTGATCTTAACCAGCCAAGAGCTTGGTCACTGCCAGCCTCTACCATTTTGCTGTCAATCTTACACCTACTGTGTGGCCCAGTACCTGTCCTCGAGTCATCATGTTCCCTGTATGGAAGGGGATGCAATGTCACATGAATCACTTTCCTGTTGTCTCCCAATTAGGAGCACGGACCACAGAACTGCACTGTCAACACTTGCCACACACAGCTTACGTGGCAAGGAGGTGCAGCAAGAACATCTTCCCTGCACCTAGAAACGCTGTTGAGTTACCCTTCCGTACCGTGCATTTGGCCAAAAGGCTGGCAGTAGCCTTCTCACATTTGCACTGGGAGCACAGAAGCTGTAACTGGTTAATGGACTGGCTCTTCAGGGCTGCAGGAGCCCTGCTTGCTTAGGCATTCAGACACACCATGGCAACACAGCTACCATTTCATGACAAATGCACCCGTGCCTTATTATAATCAGGGAACAAAAGCACAGGACACTGCCTCTGGGTACTAGCTTCTTGTTTCTGCCTGGAGAAGGGAGGTGAAGTCAGTGCCTTCAGGCACAGGCATATCTAGATGACACAAAGCTAGGGCAGAAATGCCACGATCACAGTAAGCCCAGCTGGTACAGCCACACGCTCTAAGGCTCTTTGCACTGACGGTGCCATGAGTCACGAGCAGTAGAGGTGGAGCAGCCCAGTGGCTCCTGGTCTTCCTACGTGCCTGGAGTCAGCTTCCCCAAAACATATCCCCTCATACAGTGCAGCCACAGGGAATTCACCCCAATTCGTGCTAATGTTCTGACTCACCCTGTTGATCAGCCTCTCTCTTTGCAGACACTACAACAGTAGTCTTGGCCAGGCAGTCAAGTTCCTGAAACTGGGCCACTGGCGTTCCTCCTACCTGCCTTCTGTTACCACCACAGCCCATGACTTGATGCAATATGCCCTCACGAGCCTTCTGTTTCCATCTTGGTGTAAGACAGCAAAACCATTCTGCCACATGGACGAGGTTTTCCATACGGGGCAGAGAGGAAAAATTCCGTTCTCCAGAAGGGCACAGTAAGACACAGGTATGGCTGATTTTCTTTTTAAAGCCAAACCCAGACTTCAAAGAGACTGCAACCAAAGCCATTGCCAGTCTGGTAACAGACCACAAAAATCATGATTTCTCTTAAAAAGAGAATCCATTTTATTTCACTAGAAAAATTCTGTTTCCACATAGGCTATAGCTGCACTGTCTGACCTCTCATTCCAGAGGGCTTGGAAGCATCATGTCTCCTAAACTGAACTGAAAAAATTATTTCACCATTAAACCTTTTATCTTCATCATCTTTAATCGTTTTTAAGTATTTGAGAGTAATGATATCCCCATGATGGAAGCGATAACACCAAGCTTTCAAATGCTGCTACAGTGAACTGCCGCAAAGGTTTTGAAGTATGGAATGCACCAGGACCACCCAGGATTGGTCACAGCAAACACGCACAATAGCTCTGTCCAGGCAGATGCTTTTCCTGTTTTGATCTTGTGCGTGGTTGAGCATAGGAGGACAATACCCATTATCAGCCATACAGAAAGTCCAACACCTACTGATTACTTTTGAGTACTCTCAGCTGTCCAGCTATGCAAATTCCTGCTGTCCCCACATGCAAGAAAGTGGCAGGCACTTGACTTCACAGAGCAGCATGACTGACACCCAGGTTACAGGCAGGAGCATATCCAACTTTGGAGAGATGCTCAAGAACTGACCACGGGCCCACAGCACGGGAAGGATGGTTTGGACAGACTGCTGGGCAGCACATGTCACTTACGCATTTGTGCTCCAGGCTGAACAACAGCGTTTCTGTGGAACCTGTGTGTATTCACACAAGTCCTTCCATGCCTGTTATCCTGGCACTCAGCTTTGTCTTCTGGGGCAGAGAGACAGCCTGATCTCACACACAGATGCTCTCTCTGAATTAAAGAGCTGGCAGAACTTGCTTATCATATTTGCCAGGGCACCACAAGGAAGACAAGCAATGCTTAGCAGGTGTGCAAGTCATTTCTTGGCTTATTAAGTGTTTTTTCCATAACATTTTGTTCTAAGTAAATAGCATTGTGCTTTAAGAGGAAGGTAGTGTTCATTGGCACGTTCTGCTCCTCTTCTTTGGGAAGAGTACCTGTAATTAGTAAAGACCGATCTTCAGATCTGCTGGGCTAATAACAGAAAGATTCGGCAATGGCAACTGCAGACCTAGGTTACCAAACTAAAAGGAGAAGAAAGCAGGGTTTTATTTTGAGACAGCCAAGAACTAAGGGCCCAAAACCTAAGTGGACATGATTTAGGAAATCGCAAAAGGAGCAGGGTTACTGTTGAGCCAGAATCTCTCCTATTAATAGCACAAACCCAAACATTTTAGCTCACATACAACACATCTACAGCTATTTTTCAAACCTCAAGCAGTTTTCAATATAGGTGCCAGAGGTACTAAAATATAAAGACAAACACTTTCAGCTGTTTATTATAGGAATTCTCCCCAGGACTGTGAATTCCCTTCAGACAGAGACATAGTCTTAACATCAGAACACAAAATTCTGCCCAGTGTAGCCACGTTTAAAGCAAAGTCTTTCAGTATTTGTCACTAGCAATAACCCTCTTGGTATGAGCCACCACTTCAGGACCATTCAGGGCTTTTTGTCACAGCAACCAGACTTTTAGTAATTCTAGAAATAAGCAAATCTCATTTGCTGATACAGCATAAACCATTTTGTCTTCCTCTGCATTAAGCATCAGGTTAGCTAGCTCAATTACTTGCAGCAATACTCAAATGTTCAAAAGAATGAAGTGCAACATAAGCGAGGCATACTTACACATTAGAAACTGCAAAGGAGAAAGGATTCAGCAAAGGAGCAACTTCTTATCAAGATAGCTACTTACCTTTCTTTCTCCAGACCGATCCATAAGTCCCACATGGTAAATGCTTGGTTTATTGCTTTGATTGGACAGTCAACACACACATCCTCCCTCCTAGAGCAACCAAGAGTCTAAACAGAAACACTGTTACTACCCTCCTTTTTGCCTTGATAAGGATTGGCTGAGTGGGTAGGTGGGTTTCCTTTCTCTCTCAGATGAAGACTATTATTGACTGCTGCAGGTGCAGCTCCTTCCCTCTGGCCACAACAAGGAGGAGCGGGGCTGTTGGGGGACTCGCTGCCCTCCTTACAGTAGGGCATGCAGGGCTCTGCCAGCTAGCTGGTAAAAGGAAGATTTAGTTCCTCTTTGTGCTGCTTAGTCTCATTCTAGAATTAACCCTTATTCTCTCTTTATAGGCCTTTCTCACATCTTTTTAGTTGTGTGGTTTATGGGCTTTGTTCTCAAGGAGAAGCCTCTTGTGCTGTTATTACACTTGGGAACCTGCTGCTTCAGAAAGCACACCAGCTAGTTTTGGTCCTTTCTTAAAGCTTGGTGAGAGACCTTGTAGCTCACTTCTCTGCTGGCAAGTGGAACATGAATTTCAACATCCTTCCACCCTTCAAAATTCCAGATGATGCTGTAATGTCACCCTGTTTGGGGTTTCTCGGTAGACAGGGGATGAGATGGTGCTTCAGGGTTTGCATTTGTTCTGCAGCTCTTGTTTTGCTGTTCGTACATCAATCAGATATTTCAGAACTCTCAGCCTGTGCCTATTTGAGGCTTTGCAGTCATCCTCCAGCTAGCTGTGTCTTGGGTTTAGTAGAAAATGAATCCATAATCCCTAGGCCATGGAGAAGCAATGCTTGTTACAAAGATGCTGTGACAATGTGGGCAAGAACAGCTGTAAGCAAGTCAGGACAAAACCTTATCATTGCAAATTGGTGAAGCCTGTCTGACACCACAAATCTGTGGAAACTCTGGAGCGTGGTTCCAACTGACTGAGGTTACATTCTGGCTATTTCCTGTGATGCTCCTGAAATGGAAACTTTCTGCTCTTCAAACAAGAGCACTGGATGGAAAGACACTGTAGGTAATAGATATAATGACATCACATAATCTATGTTTCAGTTAAAGCTACATAAACCAGTTATTTTTCTGTTATTGGTTCTTCATCTAGAGGAGGGGTGTGTGTGTGTAATTTTAAAAACTTGCTGCTCTGCAGGTTAGGATATTCTTATCACTCTCCAGGCCACGCTGCTCATGTCCAATTAATGCTCACGTGCTTTTGTACCAATTCAGTTTGAGTAACAGCTCCCTTCTCTTTCCCCCAGTCACCAGGATAAGCCCCATAATGTAAATCAGTCCTATTTCTCCATTTACATATGGCCAGACTAAGAAAGACCAGAATCCTCTGGGAGGGAGGGCTCTTCATCCCCTCAACCAGCCTAATGGCTCTTCCCTTTTCCATCCATGCTTTCATCTTTCTTTTGAACTGTAAACAATCTTTCAGCTGTGGCTTCAGCAGGGTATTGTGCAACAGCATTAACTCTTGTTGATTTGGCAGGTGTTCCCCTCATACAGCCCAGAACCACACTGGCATGTCTCAAATAACAGTACACAGTTAATGCCCCCCAGTTTTCCTCTCTTATCCAGTGCAGTCATCTCCCCTTTAACAGTTCCTGCCTGCATTTGACCTAATAACTTGTCATGCATTACCCTATTAAATACTTCACTGAAGCCTAGACAAACTACATCTGCACATTCTCTTCTCTGCAAAAGTCAATTATTGAAGACAGCTGTGAAGTTAGTCTGCAAAGAAGTGTTTTGCTAAGCCCATTGTGTATTTCAACTATATTTGCATCCTGAGTTACTCTTTCTGTCAAAGTACATAATAGAAGGATTTGTGTGTTATTGAGATCAGCCTAACAGGTCTTCAGTTTGCTACATTTAATTTTATTTTTCATGTCTCAAATACATGCACTGCTTGCTATTTTCCAGTCACGTGGTACCTGCCCCACTTGAGATATATTTACATTCCTTGCTAATAAACCCTTGGTTTCTGTCGGTTCTTTCACCTCCCTTGGCACAAGCACCAGGAGTTCTTAGAACTGTGCTTTTGCTTCAGAGGTGGTAATTTTTTTAAAAGCCTCCTAACAATCAGCATCCTGTCTTTTATTGGTTTGCATTTAAGCTATCTTCAGTCTTGCCAGTCATATCTCTGCCTGTTATCTCACTTCTTTCTCGATCCTCTTTTTATTTGACTAGAAAGCTTCTTACTGAGTTTTAAACTCTTTGCAATGTGTAAATTACCCGTAACTTCTGGGGGTCTTTCTTATTCCATAGCACACTGTTAAAATAGTTGCATTATTCCTTTCCCATCCTATATGATCTCCCTATTATTTCTTAAACCTTTTTTCAAATCAGCTGGTTACTTCCCTAAACACTTTCCCTTCCCTGCTTAGGATGCAAATTGTAGATTGCTTTCTACTTTTGACTTCAAATTCTGAGGGTCTTTGGCATTTCTGTCTTTGGACTCTTCAGTCTACCTGCTTGTATCAACCAGTTCCTTCAGGTTTTTCTCAAATCTGCTTTGTTAAAATTTTAGCTATAAACTCATTCTTCTTCTTTTTATACTGGAAGTGAAACTAAATCACTTCCTGAAGTGAAACTAAATGACAACACTAAATCAGCCCGGATAAACTGCTGACATTTACAGTCAAGGCTGAGGTTCCCAGCCCAAGCCATGTGAGCACACGCCTCCTCCATCTGTGTCTCACCTTAACACTGCCAACATGGACATCCCCATAACTCCTCAAAATGCCCTTCTAGGTGTCAGCATAGTGTCTGGGCAGCAGAGTAAGGCCATGGGGAGTGAAGAGCGGGGAGTTACACTGCACCGAAGGATGAGCCAATCTAGTTCATGGCCCACAGCTTGGCACTCAGACAAGCTCCTAGGCTTGGGATGCTATGGGCTCAAGCAGAAGGGGTTTCCAGCAGGTCTGTACACAGCTTTTATGTTCAGTATGCAGTTTGCTCATCCCTCAAGCTGTGCTAGTAGGAAGTGTTTGAGTTTCTTTCCTACCCTAAAGGAAGAAAAGACAAAATTTCCTAAGCTCCTGCTACAACCCTCCACATCATCTCCTCAGTCTCTGCTCACTATGCCTGCCCTTTAACCAAGACAAAATCCAGTCTGAAATTGGAGTTCTGATTCTTTATGGAGAAATTTTTTATGGACCAGGGCTGGGGGGACCTCAGTATCAGTCAGCAACAAGGAATGTGACAGAGGAGCAGGGTGACCAGAGCAACCAAGGCCAGCTCCTGCCACCACGGTCAAAACTGCCCACCAGCTTGAAGTGAGAATGGGAGGGGAAGTCAGCAAAAAGCATAGTACAGCAGATCACTTTGGTGTATGAGCATCAAAAGCCCAATAATGCTGGGTTTTCTTCAGAGGACTTCTCAGTCAACGCCCAGGCCACTGGGGATTGATGGCATGTTAAAATTCTCTTTGGATCTATGGATTTTTTTTTCCCCTCATGTAAATAATTCAAATACAAATCAAGTTTGTCATGGCTCAGTCAAGTCTGTCATTCCCATCTGCGGGCATTCAGTAGTCTTTAGGATATGAATTGGGCGCACTGCAAAAACTATCAACACAGCTGACAAGTCAGCTGTAGCAGCCATAGGGGTGAACAGACTGAACATGGAGTGGGTCAGCAGCAGCAGATTAAGTTCTGTCCTGCAGAAGAATCCCCCAAACTATTAATCCTATTAGTGTTGACTTGAAGGCCACCTAAACGTGGAAACTGACTTCCCTGCCTTGTTTGATTTCCACCTGAATGGTGCTTTGTATGCACGGTTTCCTTGTTGTCCTAAATATGCAACCTTTGTTTTTCAGTCTGGTGTCCATACAGTACTGTATCCATTAGAGTTTAGGGTTGTTCTCTTTAAAGTACTGCTATGTCCTTTGCCATTTTTAATTTACTTCTCTTTGTTTGGGACTGTATTTAACCCCATGAGTTAAAGCACAAAAGTGCATTCCCTTTGCATTTAGCAAACATATCCAAATACACCCCTGCCTACTGTTCCATACATCATTCCTGATCCCCAAGCTTTAATATGGAAGCTTTGACAATGCCACTTCTGTATTTCCATGTTTGAAACAAGGATGACTGCATGTTGATAGGGTAAGTGTTCACATCTGGAGGAGATTTGTAAATGCCGTAAGAATTGGATTCAACAAACAGAAGTAAGACCCTTGGTGATGCACTTGGACATGGCATCGTGAATATCAGGGGACTAGTACTGATTTATGTCGCCTTAAGTCTGTGGCATTGTTTGAACCTCACCTTCAATTGCAATAGCTGTAACCTTTACTGAAGCCTTAGGGAAAAGGGACAGATGTAATTTTTAGATTCTCCTGTCTGCTCACTATAGAGAGAGGAAAGCCAATGCCAAGCTGTTGGGGAAGATGTGGTGGTACCTGGAAATGAACCTGTCCCCAGGCAGTATTTTCTGAGATTTTCTGTGCGTTGTCCGGTATTTTCTGTGCCTTCAGCTTACCAGAAGCAAATAAGAGCCCAAAACACAAGATGAAGCTAATGACAGTTTCAATCCACTGCTACCTGTTATGCCAGCTCTGTTGGTTCCTCTGGCTCTGGAGTGATTCACCACTATCCTGAAAAACAGGCAGCTCTGGAACTGTTAGTCACCCGGCACTAACATGAGAATGCTCACTCTGGGAAAGCAGAGCACATACTGCTGAAGAGAAACTAGCTCCTCCTCTTCTTGAAACCTGGAAAAACTAGTTTCGGGATGTAACAAATAAAGCTATGATTGCCTTTTTCTCCTTCCTAAAGGTTTCCAGCCCAAAATAAAAGTTCTTACTGCTTCTAAGCTTTTTTTTTCATTATTATTGTAATTAACAGAGTATGACCATTATCTTCCACTCCTTTTTTCCACAGTAACTTTTGAACTGTTGAAGTCCTATGGTTTTTTTCCATTTCCTTTTGTTGTACTCCTGCATCTACGTCATGTTCCTTAACAGTAAGCTCCACTGCTGCTCCACATCCTCCCTTACACCTGTTTGAGCATTCCTGTGGTTCAGTTTGGCAGGCTGTTCTCCTTGCCTTATGAATGCAAGCTCCAACAACACTGACAGATGCTAAATCCTCTCCTTAGTATCCACCTGCTTTACTTGCATAGCTGCACCTATACCATCTGCAAGACACCACTTCTGCTCAGCCCTTCAGCCCTGGTGATCCTCATGCCCTTTGATTTATTTAACCAAAGTACAATGAAGGTACAGTCAGCAACAAGAAATGGATTAATGAAAGCTTGAAACCAAAAAGAATTCTTAATCTCTTGCTGTATATGCCACAACATCAATAACAGTCTTCCCCCAGGCTGTGCTCCTAATGATGGAAAAATATCCCAATGTCTTTACACAAGAAAATCAGGCACTTGACTTCAGAGGGAGTTTCTAACCTCACACCTAATTGATTTGGGTGTAACAGCACTGAAGGGAGAAGTGATGTCTAGCACTAAACCGGTGTGGGATCTGAAGCCTGTCCCCTAAGGCTTTTGCTTTAGCCATTAGCTCCCCACTGCAAATCTGGCCTAGCTATATAGCAGAGCCTTTTGGCAAAGACATATGATCGAGACAGCTCTGCAATGGAAAGGAGCAATTTTTCTCCCCTGTCAGCAAGAACGCAGTCACTTCCCAGTAGCATATTTTTTATTTCTTGACCCAATTTTCCTTAGCTTGTATGAGGAGGTAAGATATCTAGTGCTTCATTTTAAAGACATGCATAATCCAGCACATTTCTCAGATGGGTAAAATTCACATCCCGGGGAAAGCTGAAGAAAGAGGCTAGATTTATTTTACTGGTATCACTAAGACCAGAACCTAGCAAGAGCTTCTTCAGCTTATCTTTTAGATGCCGATTTGCCTGTCACTGTTTGTGCCCTTCCTTGATAAGGATGATGCAGCTACAGCCAAATGCTTTCATGCTTTTATTAACTACATATTGGGGGGTTGCGCAAATTTCCTTCATTTTAGCAAGGAAAAACTAAAGAACTAAATATGGAAAATATATCTTTGCTGCAATGGGAGACAGAGGGCTGGTTTAATTCCCAGATGAAATTGGTTTCATTTGATTGAAAGGCCACATTATTTTAAGATTGACAAACTGTATGGCTAAGGCAGAGCTTTGAGAAGCACTTTCTTGTCTGCGAGTAAGGCCGTTGAGTTCAGCAGCTGTACAAACAGGATGGATTCACATTCTATGGAAAGGCACTGGTGGGGAAGGAATAAGAGGCTGCAAGCGTGTAACAGCATGGGTGTGTGGTGTGAAGGGCTGGGAGGGCGCAGCGCCGACCCCATACCTTTGAGCCTGAATAAGACAGAGAAGGTGGCTGGGAAAAGCGCAAGTGGAGAGGAAAATTAAGGAGCTTTGGGCTCTGTTAAGGCTGACCTTGTGAAAGGTCATCTGAGGTGACAAGTCAGAGAGTCAGTCACTCAGGGCAGGAGAGAAGGGCATGCTGTGTAAGACATGGCACAGCAGGACAGATGTGAGAGCGATGCAGGCTGTTGATGTCACCCGTGGTGAATGTGCCAAGGTACAGGGAGCACGCACCACATCTGTGCGTGTTGTAGCTGCAACACCCTGTTAAGTGGAATGGAAAGGTGGATGCTGGTTGGATGGGACCCAACAGGAAACTAAAGAAAAGACTGTAAATAGACTGTTAGGAGTGATTAGATGCAGAAGACAAGAACAATAATGAGAAAAACTTCTATAAAAATATCAATGGTTTTTCTTTGCATTCTTTTCCCCCTTCTCTCTCCTGCTACCAAATGTCAGCCCACCTCTTTAGCTGTCACAACCTGCTGAAAGCTGATTAACAGCTGGGTCTCCACCTGGTACACAAACAGCTCTTGGACCCATCTAATAACATAACAAATGTTATTAGAAGCCCACACTCCAACCTGGATTTAGTACAAGGGAAAATGCACTCAACTGGCCAGTTTCAGCACCATTTCCTTGCATTCTCGTGGATTTTATTGCTCTGTTTCACCTATATGCCTTACGCCTCAGCCCTGCTGACATCAGGAGCTGTTGCTTCACCCAGTTTAATACCAACCGCTTGGTCTTCCAATGAAGCAGCTCATGTTCTTGGATGAAGCCAAACCTGGGAGTGCGGGGCAGGGTCCCGAGTGGGGCTTGCCCTCCCATTCCACCCGTTTCTCCCTTTTGGGCATGGCGTGGCCTGCTCCATCCACCTCTGGACAGCGGCACCAGCCAGACAGCCTCATCCCTATGCGCAGGGGTCTGACAGCGGGTGATCCCCTGGGATCAGCAGGCAGGAAATCTCACAGACACCGCCGTGTTCCCCCAGGATCACCAGGCGGGAAATCTCACAGACGACGCTGTGTTCACCCTGGGATCGCTATGCAGGAAATCTCACAGACGACAACGTGTTCCCCTGGGATCACTAGGCGGGAAATCTCACAGATGCTGCTGTGTTTCCCTGGGATCACCAGGCGGGAAATCTCACAGACGACGCTGTGTTCACCCTGGGATCACTAGGCGGGAAATCTCACAAACGACGTGTTCCCCTGGGATCACTAGGCGGGAAATCTCACAGATGCTGCTGTGTTTCCCCGGGATCACCAGGCGGGAAATCTCACAGACGACGCTGTGTTCACCCTGGGATCACTAGGCGGGAAATCTCACAGACGACAACGTGTTCCCCTGGGATCACCAGGCGGGAAATCTCACAGACGACGCTGCGTTCCCCGCGGGATCACTAGGTAGGAAATCTCACAGACGACTCTGCGTTCCCCCTGAGATCACCAGGCGGGAAATCTCACAGACGACGCCGTGATCCCCCCGGCAGCTTTCACCGAGCGCCGACAGAACGGGCCGTCCCCTCCTCTCCCACCAGACCCGGCTCCCACCGCGGCCGCCTCCGGCCCTGCCCCGGCCCCTTCTCCCCTCCAAGGGCTGGGTCCGCTCCGGGGGCGGGGGGGTCTCCTCACGCCGGGCAGCCCCGCCCCGCCGCCTTCTACCCGCCGCGGGGCCGCGCCGCTGGAGAGCGGTTGCCGGTGCGGGGCTGAGCGGAGCGGGGCTTGGGCAGCGGCTGGGACGCGGGTGCCCGCGGGTCATGGACGGGCGGGCGGTGCTGATCCACGCGCTGCTGGCGGCGGGTACGGACACGCGTAGAGGGTCCTGGGCGAGGCGGGCGCGGTCCTGGGTGGAGGGTCCCGGTCCCGGGTGGGAGGTCCTGGGCACGGGCAACGCGGCCACGGGGCACGGGTGGGGGCAGACGGGAAAACCGGCCTCTGTCCCGGGCACGCGTGGGGCGCCTCGGGCAGGGTCAGCCCGCCTCGCCTGACTGTGCCCCTTCCCCGCAGTGTGCTCGGCGGCGGCGGGCGGGCTGGGCCGGGACGAGCTGCACAACGAGGTGCTGCACAAGGGCGGCGGCGGCGGAGGGGCGCCGGTCCCGGCTACGGCCGCGCTGCTTGGCGGCAGCCCGGAGAAGGAGGGCGGTGGAGCGGCCTCGGGGGACGACCTCAGCGAGCTGCCGAGAGGTACGGGCGGGCCGAGCCGCCGCCGGGGCGCCTGGGGCGGCTGCGGGTCCCAGGGCGGTCCGGAGGGGCGGGCTGGGGCCGGTTGGGCCCGGGGTGGCGGGGGAGGGGAGCGGAGGGACCAGGCTGGGCTCGGCTCGGCTCAGCCCCGGCTCCGCGTCGGAGGGAGCTGCGGGGCAGCCCCCGGTTCCCGGGTACCGAGCGGTCGGGGCTAGCCCGCGGGGCAGCAGCGCGGAGCGACCGGGCTTTGGCAGCTCCTCGCCTTGTGCCAGCGGCTGGCGGTGTCCCCGAAGTCCCTGGCTCGAGGGTCCGCAGGGTTCCCGGGGCCCCGATTCCTTAGCTGGCTGAAGGCAGAGCCCCTCTGGGGGCCGCGGCAGCCTCTGCCCGCAGGTGCGCAGCCCCGGCCGGTGGCCCGTGCCGCCTCCCAGGCGGTGGCCGCCGGCGAGGGGACGGCTGTGACTCACCCGCCGCCTACACACGGCTGCTCCTCATACCTAGGCAGGGTTCGTCAGCTGGCAGTCCCCGCTACGGGGGCGTTGGGGACACTGTCGCTCTGTTAGGCTCGCTGGGCACTCGTGCTTGGCTCCTCTCCCCCGGCTCAGGACCCGAGAGCGTCCCGGGGACTCTCGTGGGGGTGGGACGGGGGCCCATCGCAGGGTGGGGAAGGGTGACCCGTACCTGTGCCTTGTACATGTGACATGTCGAGATCAGTTGCCCGGCACCAGCAGGAGCACGCTCTGCCCCATACAGTCCACATCCCCCCGCCTTTTTTCCCCGTGTTTTTCCTTGCTTTCTGGCTGTGCTATCAGACTGTGACAGAAAACCTGCAAAACCAGGCTGACCCCCTTGCATCCAAGGGGTCACAGCCCCCGTGAAACACCCTTCCTGCTGGGAGGGAGATGCTCCAGCCTGCTCCTCTGTGTGCTCCCCTGAGGAGGGGACCCTGTCCTAGAGCAAGCGATCTGGCAGGCATGGGCTGACCCTTGCCTGCGGGACAGGCTGAGGGGATGGGGAATATTTGGTTACTGAGGCTGCAGCCTCTTGGAGCACTTTCTCAATGCCTTGAGCTGAGCTGCGGTCAGAAAAATCTGTCTTTTGTGTTGAAGACACCTTCCTCTGTGCCGCAGCCCCCAGGGTGCCTGAGCTGGGGGAGAGTGGCAGCATCCCCCAAGCCCACCAGGGCTGGACCAGTTTTACCACCAGCAAGATCTTCCAAATCTTCTCTGGCTGTCCAAAAGGACAGAGACCTGAGGAGGAGGGGTGGTGACAGTGGAGGTGGCTTAGGGGGGTCAGCAGCACTGTGTGTCTGCTGGCTGCAGCTGGGAGATAACCCACAGGGGAAGGGACAGCCTCTGCTGCCAGCCCAGGGCAGAGCCCCAGGCCTCACCCGGATCTGGGGGTTTCTCCAAGCCACAGAGTTTCCTGGAGTATCAGTTTTCTCCAGGCGTATTGTGAAGGATGTTGAAATAGTGACATAACTTTGCTAGGTGTGCAGCTGGTGTGCTGCAGCACGAGAGGCTCCGGGTACGTCAGGAAGTGGCCGAGAAGGAATTGGGCAGGTTACAGCTCGCCAGGTTAGACTTGGCCGCCCTCTCCTCCCCAAGCAGCGCAGGGCTTAGTTCATATTTCCCCAGGCTCGCTGGATTTATTAAGCACCATGGTTTTGAGGGGAGCTGAAGAGTCCCTCTCGGAGCAGTGAGTGTTTTCTAGCATCTCAGCATCTTGCGAGATCAAGCTGGGGGCTGATTTTTTTTTTTTTTTGGCATCTGCACATTAAAACTGTTAAAACTATTCTAATAACATTGCTGGTTTCGGTCCCTGTCCAGGCAAGGAGTTCAGAGTTCACTGCTCTTGTTCCCACTAACCCAGCAAGGAGCTGGCCTTGCACCAGAAGTCACCAGTCCCTGCACTGGAATTAAAACATACCTTTGTAATTCATGGGAACACTGCCCTTGCCATCTCTTTGACTCTGCAAAATCAAAAATTAAACCAGGCTTGCTCTCATAATCCTGCTCCGGGTGGGCAAGGCATCCTTGTACCCACAGGAAGGAGAATCCCTCAGAGCCATGAATAGGGTCTTACAAAAGACCACACTCATCAGGGAAATAAAAGCCACATAAAGGGGCAATTAGCAATTTTCTGTGTTCAGTGGAAACTGGTACATATAATAGCAACATTTGAGATGCATAAAACTCTGTTTCCCCCCCACACACCCTGATCCCTTTCTTTACTTGGAAATTGTTCTTATGAATCGGAAAGGCCATGATATTTGTGAGAAGCTGGAAAAAAAAAAAAAGGAAAAAACCCCCTCTGCTCGGGGGCAGATTGCTGCATAAAAGGCTGTGGAGTGCCAGGGCTGAGCTGGCTGTAGCAGCCTGGGGTTTGCAGCTCTGCCTTTGCTTTGTCTGATGCACAGAGGTGATCTGACCGCTGTTTTCTCTTTCCCAAATTGTTTTCCAGTTGCTTTCCTGTCAAAGCCTCAAGGCCTGGTTACTCCCAAGAAAAAAGGGAACGGGAATAAAAGAAGAAAAGGCAAAGGCCTGGGGAAGAAGAGAGACCCGTGCCTGCGGAAGTACAAGGATTTCTGTATTCACGGCGAATGCAAATATATCCGAGAACTGGGAGCTCCCTCCTGCATGTGAGTTGCTGGCGTGTGCCTGTGCCCGGGGGAGCCTTAGTCATGGTTCCTTCAATTCTCCAGGCCAGGCAGAGGAAGAGCAGAGGAGATATTTTTAGTGCATGTTCCCTGTCCGTGTGGGGACGGCTCTGACTTGGCCTCTTCCTTGTGCTGCTTGAGCAATGTCCATCCACCACCAAAATCCTTCATGGACTTAGACTCAGCATCCTCTGCCAGTGCGATGAGCTCTGGCTGATCCGCTGTGCGGAGACCTGTGGCACTGGGGTTCAGAAGATGGTGAGCAGGGGCTGGGGTCTCGGCCAAGATCTTCTGCAGGGCTGGTTTGCAAGACCCCATCCTGACTCTGTAACCCTCCATCCCCTTGTCCCTCACTGCTGCCAGCCTTGGCTGAGAGCTTGGGGCTCCCACAGCTGTCCGGATGTACTGGTGCAGGCAGGAGGAGCATCTCTGCAGTGGCACCAGCAAGGCAGGTTAGAGATAGTGCCTTTGGGGACAGTCTGCCAAAGCCATGCCCAAGCTGTCCTTTGGCCCAGATGGACAGGGCTGTGTACCCCTGCTCTCTCACTCCCCTGGGACGCAGGTAGAGAGCAGGGACTAGATAAGGCAAGTGGAGGAGAAAGCATTTCCCTGCTACCGGGGCACCTGGATTCAGCACTGCTACTGTGGTAAATACCCAGGGGTGCACATTTGATCCCCGCTGACGTGGGCAGGAGTTGAGCTGGCAGATATTTAAGAGGCTTTGTTTTTTGCTATCAATCCTCTGAGCCACCCAGCCCTGCGCCCGGAGCCTGGGGAAGATAATAGCTCCCTGGCTTATGGTGCCCACAAGATCTCGCGCCCTGCAATCTGCAGGGATCAGGCTCCACATAGCTCCTTGAACCGCTTAGTTTCTCTCTGCCTGGAAGCTGTCATGAAGTTGGGCCCTTGCACAGGGGGCTCGGGACTGCCAGCAAGAGGAGATCTCTGCTGGCTCAGCTTGGGCTGGTGACCCATCATGATGTGGGGTGCAGCAGCCCCTGCCTGGGACTGGGATAGCCAGGTGTCCCCTGCCCAGCTTCCTGCCCTTCCCAGATCCCTGGGGCTGGGAGAGGACTTGGGACATGGGCAAGCAGGAGGCGTCCAGGGGCTGGCCTGGGCTCTCCAGCCTGCTGGCCCATCCCTGGGTGCCATTTCTCCAGAGCTATCGTGGTTTTTAGGAACAGCAGCCAACTGCCCCCGTTCCCTCTGATAATGAGGCCTCATGTTGGCTGCTGTCACTTGGTTGTGGCTGCTCTTGGTGGCTGGCTGCCCCTGTTGCAGGGTCTCTTGGATCGTGGCTTCCTTGGGCTGGTCCCTGGGATGTGGGTGGGGTGAGGATGCTGCCAGGCTGGGTCCTGCACCTCTGCCTTGTGTCCAGCTTTGCTGCCGTGGCTGGGAGGTGAAACTGGCATGTGGTATTGTGAGCTGGGCAGGAGGGTTGGGCTGAGACCCTGTCTTGGAGATAAGCTCAAGGGTCAGTGGCACTGGATATGGAGAGATATAAATATCTGGTCACATCAGTGCGCTTTGACTCACGGGGAGTGTTGGCAGCCTTGCAGCTCTGCTGGAGAGTGTTATTTCTGTTATGTGAGTAACCTCCTGAGTCTGCAGGGAGCTGGCATCTCTCTGGCTGGCAGGGTGTACAGGGCATCCTGCTCTGAGGGAAGTGCTGAGCTCCAGTCTAGCTGCCTCTCTGCTCCCTTGTGTGGATCTTCCCACTTCCAGAGGTGGCCTCGGCAGCCTGGCTCTGCCTGGGCACAATTGGGAAGAGCACAGACCCTGGTGCCTTCTACTGGGCGAAGCTCAACCTTTCTAGTAGTCCTCACTTGGTCCTTAGGGCAGAAGAAACTTAATTTACCAGTATCAGGGAAGTGATGGTGACACCAGACCTTCCAGGTCTGGGGAGGGGGACCAAGGGGAATGGGCAGGATGCTGGCTAAGGCTGAGCAAAGAGGCGTCTCCTTTCCATGTGGTTGTAAGGGACCCAATGACCTTCCGTACCTGGTCACCACCAACATTTAAGGCTTTTCTTCTCATCCAGATGCCAGCCAGGATATCACGGAGAGAGATGCCACGGCCTCTCGCTGCCTGTGGAGCACCCCCCCAGTGCATACGACCACACCACGGCACTGGCCGTTGTTGCTGTTGTCCTGTCCTCCCTTTGTCTCGTCATCATCGCAGCCCTGCTGATGCTCAGGTGAGTGGGATGGTGCTGAGCCATCAGATCCGCATCCCCAGAAAGACCATAGAGGAGGGTGGCAGGGGCTTCTGCATGCTCTGAGCATCTCTGCTTGGCCTCACAGGTGTCACAAGAGGGGTGTCTACGATGTAGAAAACGAAGAGAAAATCAAGCTGGGCATCACTGTGAATCACTGAGGATGCCGGGTGCTGGCGAGGTGAGCCCTTGGCTGGGCATGGGGCAGCAATGGGCTTGGTGGGCATCTGGGGGCTCTGCTTGTTCACGCTGGCTGGGACCATTACATGGACCTTGTGCCAGAGCCAGGCAGGAGGTGAAGGCAGTTTGAGCCTGGCAGCTCACCGGATTGGCCCAAGAGCCTGGGCTGCCCCATGGGGCTCCAAGCCCTCTTTCTGCCCCTTACTGCTCAAGACCCTGTCCCTTGACATCCCTGGCCACTACCACCTCCTCCTTTCTAACCTTAAGTCCCTGCTTTGCCCTGTTGCAGTGGGGAAGCTACTTCTATGTTGGTTTCTTTTTTTTTTTCCCACTTGTTCTGCTCCCTCTCTGACCCTCTGAGTCACTTCCCCTCCTTAGATATTGCCTCTATTTATATATATATATAAAAAAACCCTTCCTTTTCACTCCCACTCTGCTTATTACTTGCATCAGTGTAAAGCCTTGCAGCTGGGCATGCAGGGATCTTGCTGCCAGCCCCATGCGATGTAACTCTGGCTGGGCAGTGGGGTGTGCTCTGCCCCAGGGGTGGCCACATGGCTGTGGCTGGGTGCTGGAAAGCTTGCAGACTTCCTCTGGTCTGGTCCGAACCCTGACATTGGATGTGCCCATACGTATTACAGCTACTTCTCTTTTTAAAAAAAGAAAAGTTTTGTTCTTTGTGAGGATGAAGTAATGCCTTCAAAGAATTTCTGTAACGTTGTTAATAGTGTTGAGGGTGGGATTTTTAGCTGTTTATAAGAGTTGAATTTTGTGGAAGGAGATTCAGCACAAGGTTTTCATCACTGTCTCCTCTGCCCTGGGCATTATTGGGGTAGACGTGTCCAGGGGCAAAAGCGCTGTGGTCCCTGGAGCATAGTGGACATGGAGTGGGATGCTTAGTCACTGCTACCCAGCATCCTGGCTCCCAACCTCCTGGGTCCAGCCCTGCAAGGCAGCGAGTGGCTCCTGCTGCTGGGCCTTTGGTGGCTGTGAGGGCTCTTCTGCCAGGCTGGGTGGGGCGGGCACCTTGGCCCTGCCGTGCAGGAACCGCTCCGTGGGCAGAACAGCCCAGGACCACGTTGTGAGCTCTCCTGCTGCTGTCTTGCAGGGGTCGGCACTAATGCACTTCTACCTCCTGGAAGAGGCAAAAGCCACGGAGCCAGTGCTGTCCCTGGGAGCCTTCAGAATGGTGGGGGCTTGCCGGAGGGGCACCCACTTTGTGGCTGGTTGGGCAACAGTGTGACTGCAGGGAGCTTTGTGGCCATCTCCGGGATGGAGGGAGCTCAGGAGAGGCCCTCGCTGACCAGGTGGCTGTGCGGAGGCAGGAGGGACTGGCCAGCCAGCAGCAGAGGGGCTCTCCAGCAGCTCTCTGTCCACTGCGGTGCATGCCAAGGAACAAACTGTGAAAGGCGAGAAGATCGGGCTCGGGGCTTTCTAGGCACAGGAGGGGTGGGAGGGTAACAGCTATTTAACAAGATATTTTTCATTTTAAATTATATATTTATTTTAGATAAACTGTACATAGTATTTATATTTATTGTAGGTCTGGCCCTGCATCCTTCATGTAGGTTAAGATGACAGGGTCAGACCTCCCTTATTTTTTAAGTGCAATGTAATATTCTAATAAATAACACTTTGTTACAAATGCTTGGCTTGTTAATTTAATGACTGAGGTGGAAAGGAGTCAGACCTCTGAAAGCTGCACATAGCAACATGCACTTGTTAATGGTGTATTGCAAACTGTGGCAGAGATCCTGAGTGCATGGTGGGGGTTGCTGGATTGGCTTGTGCCATCCTTGGGGACCAGCGTGGTGCAAGGCGCTGGTGGCAGGATCTGTCCTGCAGGAGCCTGCAGCCAGGCCAGCCCCATCTGTTTCTTTGGAGATTTGCATCTTTGCCAGCTGATGCCCTGGGAGGGATGGGATGTTTGGGTGTCTGCTCATCAAGCAAAGCTGCATCTGGTATGAGTGAAGTCACTCTGGCCGCTGATCAATCCAAGTGGGACTGAGTCCTGGTTTTAAGCCAGCATTTGCCTAAAAAATCAAGGTGGACTCCCACCTCCCTTGCAGGGGATCCCAGCAGTTCCTGGTGTGGCTGCAGGCTCCTGGGACTGGGGTCATTCCAGTGAGCATCATTCCAGATGGTGGTTCAGGACTGATTCCTGACTTTGCAGTAAAAATAACCCCCAAACCACTTCTTTCCTCTTCCCTGATCTTCTGCAAGGGGAGCTGAGATCAGGGTGAGTTGCTGGCTTTAGTAGAAAGCCTTGAAGCAGAGAGAAAGAGCTTCCACCCTGCCGGGAAGCTGCTTTCCTCCAGCCCCTTTCCCTTGAGCAAATGTCAAACTTCAGTTTTCAAAGGGGAGTGCTAAGCTATTGCTTTCCACTCCTGCTCCTACAATATGTGCTAAAGCTGGGCAACAGCTAGTCTGCAGAGCTTTTGGCCTAATTTAGCCAAAACTTAGCTCTGGTAAAGTATGAAATACACTTTATGCTCACTGGGGGAGGGGTTGCTTTGGAAGTGAGTGTGTAGGTTTATCCCCCTTGTGCAGCCAGTAAGTGTTGTGGTAACAAAACCTGGGGCATGGGAAGGAGGAATGCAGCAATTGACTTTCCAGTGCTTCCTGAGGCAGAAGGGCTAAAGTACATGGCTACGGCAGATGGGAAGCGGGTGGGTGACAACAGGCACCCTAGTGTGTCATCACCTGGAGAGTAAGAGCCCCAGCAGCTGCAGTGGGAAACAAGTTACTGGCTCTTCTTTGTGCAAACCTGAACCTTAATGCTGTGGGAGTGCCAGTTTAATCAGACTCCAAACTTTGGCCTTTTTCAATGTCTATTAAGCAAATGATGTGTCTGGCTGCTGTGCAGGAGCCCTTCTGCTCTGGGTCACCTGGCTATGTCCCTGCCTTGCTATGCTGTTGCTGCTGCTCCCCTTCCCAGAGCTCCACTCCCTGCTTCAGCCCTGGCACCTTTCTGCCTTTTGTGGTGGGCAGCTCCACATGCCTGGTGCTCCAAACCACCCTGGCAGGCACTGGGAATAGTTCTGCTGGAAGACTTTTCTGCAGACAGCTGGAACTTTTGCCCAGAGCCCAGCTGCCCTCATCCTTTCCTGCAAGGATGTGTACTGATCCACTCTGCTCCTCCACAGGCCGGCAGTGCAGGCTGGGCTCCCCGCAGGCAGCAATTTTAACAGGTGAGGAGATAGGAAATGTATTTTGGAGATGTAGGGAGTGGGAAGCTGGCTGGATCAGTGGGCTGGCTCCCTCTGCCCCGCTGGGCTGGGAAAGGCTGACAGATGCTCTCTTCCTGGCTAAGGCAGGGATGAAGCCGCCAGGTCAGCTCCCCTATCCGGCTGCGCTTGTGGCCACAAAACTGGAGGTGCCCCAGAGCCTGGCTGGGGCATACGGGGCTCTGCCCTGCCAAGGATGCCCACGTACTGCAGGGGAAGGCCAGGGTGCTCACCTGACGGTCCCTGCGGGAACAGGGTGCCAGGAAAGCAGTCTCCACCTGGACAGGAGCAGGCCACTGCAGCAGCCTGCCAAGTGGAGCACTGGCAGGGGTCCTGGCAAAGGCAGGCAGTGGCCTCCAGCAGCCCCAGCTCAGCAGTCTGGCCTTTCACCCTCACTCCGGGCACAGACCCAGCAGCACAAACACATCGCCAGCTGCAGCATTTCCTGACTGCCACGGTGCTGAGCCCGCTTGCCACCACTCTGGCCCTGGTTTTAACACCCGTTACTGCTTTTTGGTCTGTCCCTAGTGCTGCTGCTCTGGGGACCCCGGGACCGGCCGGGCCCCCGTGCCAGTGCTGGTGGGTGGCAGGGAGGTGGTCGGCGTGGCTGCCGGGCTCCCAAGCCCTGCAGGGCTCCGCCAGCTCGGCCGGGGGCGGCCGGGCTGCGGCAGCCCTCCGGAGGAGTGGGCAGCGGAGTGGAGAGGGACGGGCGCGTCCCCCCCCGCCCCGGCCGGGTACCGCCGGGCTCCAGGGGCACCTCCGGGCTGCCCAGGGGACTAAGCGGCCCCCGGGCCCACAGGGCACGGCCAGGCCCGCTGGGCTCTGCGCTGGCTTCGCCCTCGGCGCGTCCCCCTCACAGGGGCCACGTCCGTCCCCCTAGCGTGGCCCCCGCCTCCAGCTGAGGCGGCCGGGCCAGGGACACCACCGCGGGACCGGCCCGAGGGAGAGGCCTCATACCCCGCATCCCAAGCAGGTGCCCCCGCCCCGCAAGGGGACCCCCAGCCCAGCCGGACGTCCCCACCGACCAGACGCCACGCCACGGGTGCAGCCCCACCACCGCTCCCAAGCCCACAGCGCTGCCCGCCGCGCTGAGAGGACCCCGCGCCCCACCCCCTCACGCATGCGCAGCAGGGCGTGGTGCGGGCGCTCCCTTAGCGTGCAGGCGCCGTGTGGAGACAAGATGGCGGCGCCCGTAGACTTGGAGCTGAAGAAGGTACAAGTTCCTCTGCGGCGGGCAGTGTGTCTGTGTCTCCCCCACTTCCTCCGTGTCCCGGGCGGTGCCTATCTGGTCCCTTCCTTCCTTGCAGCCTGGGGCCGGTTCGGCCCCCACCGCCCGACCTCAGCGGCGCGGGGCCGGCGAGCCGCGGCCTGTCAGGGCCGCCCCTCATCGCCGCTGCTTTCCACCTCCCCCAGGCCTTCACCGAGCTGCAGGCCAAGGTGATAGACACACAGCAGAAGGTGAAGCTGGCCGACATCCAGATCGAGCAGCTGAGCAAGACGAAGAAGCACGCCCACCTCACCGACACGGAAGTCATGATGCTGGTGGATGAGACCCGCATGTACGAGGGTGTGGGGAGGATGTGAGTACCGGCCCGGCCTGTGGCAGATGGTGGGGCTTCCTTGCTGTGCCGAGAGGGGCTGGCTGGCTGGCTCTCTGCCTGGGCGTCTATGGCTTCTGTAGCCAAGTGGGGTAGTGATTGTGGCCCCATGCACAGGGAGGGACCCCCCCCCCCCCCAAGCCTTCCTGTGTAAGAGGTCTTTAGGCTGCTGCCCTGGCCAGGAGGCTCTTCCCTTTATAAAGAACATGCCAGCTTTCTCTCAGCATGTTCATTTGTTTCAGTTTCCTTATTGTCTTTCATTTTTAATTCCAGTAATCTGCCTGGGAATGCAGTAAGACTTACAGGGTTTTATCTCTTGGGGTTAGCTACTGGCTGCCTTGAAGAAGGCCCATTATAAATTTTACTGGTTTTGTGTGGTTTTGCTTTGCTGGCTCTGCTCCTGGCTGTGATGGTCTCACCTGGCACCTCTGGGAAGTTTGTAATCTAGACTAGCAGAGCAGCATTGTAATGACAAACAGCATGTGTGAGAAAGCCCTCACAAATCTGTCCAGCTTCAGTCATTCCCACTGTAGTTTAACATCAGCCTCATTGAAAAACCCCAGTGCACAGGTCACATGCTCAGGGCTTTGCTTGCATAAATGTTCTACAGAAATGCCCTTTGCAGTAGCATGCCGGGGAATGGATCTAACGGGTGTTACCCAGATTTTTTAAACCCTTGGAAGTGAGCACAAAGCTCATATGGGTAGTCGCAGTGCACTCATAAAAATGTGCTTCCATGTGTTGGATGGCTGTCAGAACAAACACCTTAAGCCATAAGTAACATGTTTTGATTAGCTTCCACAACACGCTTCTGTTTGATTTCAGCAGCCTTTGGTAGAAGACCATACAAAGTGGTTTCAGATCCAAAACATGCTTACTTGATAAATATCACACTAGACTTCTGTGTTTCTGATTTGAGAGTACTGTGATTTTTCTCTTGTGTCTCTTGTGAATTGGGTAACAGTGATGACTCTGCTCAGCTCAGGATGTGGTTTTGCGAAACACTGAATCTGCTCTGACTGCTGCCAAAAGGGGTGATTGTATCGACCTCTTCCCCACCCTGTGTTTACCCCACCTTCTTTGTGTCAAAGTGGATGATCACGGGACTGAGTGGTGAGCCAGGTCAGACTACAAGTGCCCTGTTCATGCAATCTCCAGATCAAGTTGTAAGGAGGTGACAGGATTGGGAAGCCAGGAATGGTGTGTAATTTGTCCTTTGCTTCGAGTTTTCAGGTGAAGTTGTACCTAGGCTAATGGAGGTGTTCAGTGTGAGAGTCCCCTTCTTTGCTCCCAGTAAATAGACTTCTCCATATGGGTGAGTTAAATGTTGTGGTTTTGTGTGGGTGCTAGTGACTGGTACCTTAAAAAGAGATAGATAGGTTTTGTTCCCTTGCAAGAGGTAACTGATTTGACCTGGGCAGGCTGTAGGCGTAGGAAACACTTGTGTTTAGACTAGTCATGAGACGACTCATAAGGGTTTTTTGTGTTTGATTTTGTCACTGAGCAGACAGATGAAGAGTGGAAGATAGTTCTGGAGTCAACAGGGTTTTTTTAAAGCTTTTTTAAAATCCAAAAGTATAGAATACTTCTCCTATATGGAGAATTCCCTCAGGATACTTTAAAAATGTGAGTGTATTTATCTTTATAATAAAGTAATCCTGCTTGTGAATCAGATGTGGGTAGCAGATGGTGTTTTGGCACTGGCTGAAGTACATTTTCCTCCTTTCTGCTCTTGCCTCCCACTTAGGAGTAAGAGATATTTACCTTCTGTGTGTCCTAAACCCTTTACACTTTCTCTATGTGTGCAGCTGTGGGAGTGGCAGTCTTCTAGGGAGTCTTCTTTTGCTTACCTTCCCATGACTAGACAGGGTGGCTTAGGCATGACAGGCAGCATTTGCTCCTCAGGGATGGCATCAGAAAAATATTTGCATTATGATAGTATTTAAAAGCTGAACTTCTCGTGGGCTTTGTTGTACTAGTTGTTATGCAAATATAGATGAAGAGAGTGTTCTTCTTCTGAATACTGCTCATTCACTCATGTTTTTTTAATTGTTTGTTGTTTTTTTTAATTCCTGCCTTAGCTTGATATGGTATTTCTGTGACCTCTGCCTGTTCTGGCCACAGGGCTGAAGACTGCCTTGCCAATTGGCAGTAATGCTCTGGTATAATCTACATCACTCTCTAGTGTGGCGAACCATGCGTCAAGGACAGGAGGCTCTTCCTGGAGCCCACTCCAACCCCTAGTAGAGAATTTATTGCTGAAATCTGGGCTTTTAGCAAAGCACGCTAAAGCAGCCCTTCAGCAGGAGTTAAACTCCAAGGGCAGTCTGGCATCTTGTGTTCCACTGGAGACCAAAGGAGGTGGTCATTATAGTTCTGGACATGTAAGCCATATTCTGTGAGATGGAATTGCAGATTTTTTAATTAGTTGGCTTCATTGGCTTGCACAGATGTGGGAGTTTAGCCATCAAAGGGTTGTTTATGATGTCTGAATTTCTTTTGCATAGTCTAGCATGCAAATGTTAGAGCTCTAGTGGGTTTCAGTTATCGAGAAAGGGTGGATGTCTGCATCAGTCTTAACTGATTATCGGTGCTCTTCTGACAGCTTGCTTCGATAGTTAAGTTCTTTGAAGTAAGTTTTGTGTTTCTATTCCTGTGTTCAACTACTTTTTTTTTTTTCTTTAACCCATTTAAGCTACTAATTAGAATCTGGCTTCTAATAGTTTCTCTGTTTTTAATCCAGCTTTGGTGGTTTGGGGTGTGTGCAGGGGGCTAGTATGTATGCTTCTGTAGGATTAGATACTCCAGGTCTTTGTGGAATTTGAGGGCTTGAGGAACTGTGGTGATGTGCTGCATCCTGGGAGGAAGTCTGCCTAGTTTGGTACTGACTTCTGCACTACTTGGACAGCAGTTGGGCAGTTTTTGTTCTCTGAACCCTTATCTTGAGCCTTCTTCCTTTCCAAGAGGCTTCTTTCCCTGTGCTGCTGGTGAATGTGAAAGTCCATTTGTCATTTCTCAACTTGGTTGTTTCTGTTTGTTTTTTTTTTTTAAATATTGTAGTGTGTATAACATGCAGAGGCCTTACTGGCCTCCACATGTGGAGCTCAATTTACTTTTGCTGTAGCTATTTTTGGTTGGACACAAGAAATGTCAGTGCCACATAGTATGAGATGATGAATTGCTGTGTACTGTACATATCCATGAGGCTGGGATATCATCTGAGTGGTGGCATCTTGCCAAATACATTTCAATTCTGTTACTTCATACTCTTTTGAAAGGCCTGTTACGTACCCTGAGACAACTACCACTATCCTGGACTTCTTCTTAAGCTATTTGTGAACTGATACCATCATATTGCTTTGGGAGCTATGCTGAAAGTTTAAGCTTCAGAATTCTGTCTGAATATTTCAGACCTTTCCCTTTACGTTCTTTTAACCCATAACCTGGACAAGATCCTTATTTACAGAAGAAAAATGTCTGGCACTTGTGCTAGGCACAGCAGTTTTTCATGCCATGCCAAAGTAGATAGTCAGTTTTGGGTTGATATTGCTTTATCATCAGTTTACTTCTACAACAAATGGAAGAACACTTAAAAAATTAAAATATAAGAAAATAAAAATCAAGCAAATACTGTAGCACAACTTTATGATCAAGGTTTTCTGCAAGCATGGTATATTATTACAGCTGTCCCTGTAAAATGACTTTGTGTGAGTATAGTATTTTACGGGGACAGCTGTAATAATGATTTTGACTTTTTGTTGTTGTTGTTTTTTTAGAGAGCAGTTCAGATTTTTAGTGGCTGAACCATACACAAGTGAAACCTGAGAGAGGATTAAATGTTCTTGAATGTTCCTGGGATTTAAATGTATTCCTGCTTTTACTGTGATTCTTGGTTTTGTTTGAAAGTGAGACATCACAAGTCATTGTAAGCTCTTTCCTGAACCCCTGAAGACAGCAGTCGCTACCACACATGGCTTGATATAGCTGCAGTAGCTGCATTTTTACTTTATGTGTGTGTTTGAGATTGGTGTTCAATTCTCCCAGCACACATCACTGCAGAATATGGTAGCTGTACTGTGCTTCCTGCTCACATTTCAAAAAACTCACAAAGAACTGAAGGACACGCAAGGCTTAGTCTTTATGGTTCAGTTACTAACTATAGGCTGGTCTGTGAAATCTGAGTGGCTTCTCTATTGCCCATCTCCTTGAGTAAGGCTTTGTGTGGAGTTCAGCTCTGAAGCCCAGCTGCTGAGAAGCTGACAGGTGCTGCAATACTTAAATGCATCCCAGGGACAAGCATGTTGCTATCAGCCTCTGGTCAATATGTAGTGTATAAACTTGAAGCTTCTCTGTCTGGCTATTGAAAAAGGGAAGATTTTTATTTTCAATCAGGCACTGAACTGCAGTGAAACCAAGATTTATGTCCAGCTGCTTGCTACTTGACCTCTGTTTATGCTGTATGTCAAACAAGACAAGGGTGTTGGGAGATGGTGCATGAGGAATCAAAGGCTACATGGTGTGACATGTGCATAAGCCATAAGGTTTTCCATCACCCAGTTGTTTTTTATTTCAGGTTTTTCTTGATTTTTGAACTACTCACTTTTGTTGCAGCCTGAAAAATGTTATTCACAGTGTTATGTGTGAGTGGGCCTCTAAAAGCTCGCGAGATGTTCAGAGCTGCTACAGAAGGCAAAAATCAAAATGATGCACACAGAGGTAATGCAGCAGTAGTCTCTGCACAGGTGCTTTTGACTTGAGCAGGGAAGTAAGGGGCAGCAGTTTGTTGTCGTCCTCTTCCTGGCACTGCTGGTCAGTGGGCTTTGTGGTTAGCTGCTGACAATAGTGGCATACTGGGAGTCTGGACTCCTCGATTCTGTTCCAGATCAGAAAGGGAACTTGTTCTATTGGGCACAGGCACCTTTTCCAACAACATCTTCTGATTCCTCAAACATGCTCCCCCCTGCCCTTCCCCCACTTAGTTCTTGATCTTATTCCTGCTGCCCTGGGCTGCTCCTCTGTAATCTCCTGGATATCTTGGTCCAGTTATAGCTCTCCTGCCCTGCTGCTCTACATAATTTCTCCATGCAATACTGAAACTTCAGAGAAGAAAAGATTTCCATGGCTTGCATGCAAGATGTGTATCTGCCCCATTCTAGGAAACAGCTGCATTTCCTTAAAGAGTCAGCTTTAGACAGAGAACTGGTGTAGAATGGATGCATATAAGTCAGTGTTTGTCAAATGTATAGGCAGTAGAAAAAAAGGTCTTACAATAAAAATAATACCCAGTTAAAAAAACCAGGTGTTTAATTTAGGCCTACTTGAAATAAACCTGTTGGTTATAGTCTCCCCACCTACTCACAAGCATTGTGATAGAACATTAGTGATACAGCTTTTACTTGATGCTTGTCTCCCTTGCTTGGAGACATTAACTCTTTAGGAACATTTTTCTGTTGGGACTAGGAGTGTGACATTCAAACAGGTCTGTTGTGTTTGTCTTTTCTTTATCGCTAACTTTTTCCCTGCCTGTTGTCTCGACAACACTGAAGAAGGAGCTACCTAAGTAAACATAAAGGAGATGAAATCTAAACTGAGAAGATAAGGGTCAGAACAGAGATAAACTACTTCTGCAGACTGCTGTTGTTGCTAGAAGAGGCAGTTTGATCTGCTGTGATCCAGAGGCAATGTGCTGTCATATAAATGCTAGAGCCTTCAAGAAGTCTTGCACTTGCAGGGCAGTAGTTTGGAGGTCAGACTGTTGTGAGGAGTGAGGGCCATAGTAAGGCACCTTCGTTTTGTCCCTACCTCCAGAAAGAGGAAATCTGGAGTCTCTTGCCAGTGCAACCCATCTGTTGCTTCAGTGGTACAGAGTTCTCTTTGGATACATGCTAGACAAGTGTTAAATGTTTTGGGGAGCTTGAACTGCTCCTGCTCTTGTGGCTTGCTGTGCCAAATGACTTTGCAAAAAAAGTTATGAAATGTGACTGTCTTATTTCTGAAGTTCTTCAGGCACTTAAAATGTCACTCTGATACTCTGAAACAGCAAGGAACTTCCATTTATTTTAAAAATGGATTTAAAGTACTGTATTTTGAGTCTTTCTGCCATTTCCTAAACAAAATGTTGGAATTAAGGGTTAGAGTCCCTGGGGAAAATACTGAGTGCTAGAGCACTTCTTTCAGGATATAGGGCTGTTTCTCTCATTTAGGGTGGGCACTTAAATTTGACTTTCCTGTGGCAGAGGAGAATGGCCAAATCACTGGACCGAAGAAGTACTGGGAGAATCCCTGTCATATCCCTGTCTTGCTTGGGGATGCCCTTCCAGGTGTGGTATCAATGGATAACTAGCCAGCAGGGCAGGGTGTCACAAGGTACCCAATGCTTGGGGCCCAGGGCTGTTGGGTAGAGGTGCCCATAGTCAGTCTCTAGTCTTATATGCATATGTCAACATAATATATAAATTTTATGTGAAACAGCCTTACTACAAATTAAAGAGTCTAGGTCTGAGCATCGTCTGACCTAGCTGCCTCCTCAAAGTCTGAAAGAATGGAGGGTTTAATTCATGACCCCCTACATTAAAACACTGAAGTAAAATATGAGGAAACCAATCCTGTGGGATGAGATCATTGTTTTACACAAGTTTAATACAGAGACGCAAGAACCGAAGTGCTGAACTCAGGAATGCTACAACTGCTGTCTTGAATATTTATTTTTGTTATCTTCAAAACTATTTGCTGAATTAACAGAATGCTTCAGCCAGTTAAAAAAATAATTAAAAAAATAATCAGGCTTTCTGAGAAGAAACGATTTTCCAAAACAATATCCAGCCTTTTTGGTACACAAATGCTGATTCTAAAAAGTTTATTCTTACTGATTAGGAAACAACAGTGTGACTGTTTTAGTGCTAGCAAATTTAACTCTAGCACCCAAAAATATCTCTGTATTAGTGTTATGCTTGAATTCTTTTGACTAGGTTGTCTTTACATCCACTTCTGTGATGTTTGCTGTATTGCTTGCTTTGATGCTTTGTTGTGGCAGGATTTGCTATGTGCAGAAGCCAAAGCTGTGCTATTTAACAACCACAAGCCGATAGTTGGGTCTTCCTCCTCACTTAGCATTCCAAAGGTTTCTTCCTGGGTAAGGCGCAAAGCTTTCTATTTTTTTTTTTCCCTTGCAACCGTGGATGGATTTGCTTTTCAAAAGAGATGTACCCCGGTTTTGCTAGTTTTCCTGTGTAGATTCTTGGTGAAGGGCTGCTCCTGAGAAGGGTAAATGTAAGTTTGCCTGTCAGAGTATCTCCATGTCACTTCAGTTACTACTGCAAAGTTCACCTTTCTGATCACAGAAGAGTTACCAATAGAAAAAAACCTTTTAAACAGAATTTTTTGTAGTATTAGTTGACTAGGATGTTCACAGAAGCATTTGCTTGTTTGTGTTTTCCCAGATGTGTGTTTATTTGATGTTGGGGGGGGGGTGTTGGTGTTCGGTTTTTTTTTAATAATTTAATGTTCTTCTTTAGGAATTTGTGGGGAATTCTTAAAAATACAGGAGACTAGAAATGGATTTTGACTTCCCATTATTGGAAAAATTGTTTCTGTTTTCTGCTGCTTGGAACTTTCAAATACAGTACAACCTAGACTGCAAAATGCCTATTTAAAGTGCATCTGCTAGTAGGCATGCTGTCATGTAGGTTTCCTTTGCTTAAACAAGCTACAGGTCATCATCATTGCTACATAGTAAAAATTTATATTAAAGCAAAATTAGAAGGTAAAACCACTAAACCAGGGATATAGTGAGGAAAAACTACTTATGGAGATTTCACCTCCATGAACTGCAGTCATGTTTGCACTGTTTTCCCCACTTGGTTTGAATCTCAAATGTTACAAATTCCCGTATGATAGAGGAGGCATTTGCTATTTATTTTGTTTTGTTTTTAAAATCCATTTGTGTCAATTGAGCCTTCAAAAAGAATTGATCATGTTCTTTAAAAGCAGACCACAGTACTGTTTTATTATTTTGGGTTGTGCCATTTTTAATACACACTTAGAGGTATATTCCTGCTTTCTTTTTTTAAAGAACCAAGCACGAACAATGGTATAAATCTACCATCTAGTTAAGTGTCTGGCAATGCAGAAACTGCTGTTTGCAAGCTGTGTTACTATCTTGGCTTGAGGTAATGTAATATGCTGTAGCTATTGACAGATCAAGAAAAAAAAAAAGTGAAAACTCAATGTAAACATGGCCTGAAGTGCAGAACAAACACCACTGGCCCTCAGCAGTGCAGGATAGACGTGTTGGGCTAGTCTGCGGAGAGGTTTCAGGAAGCAAACAGTGTGGCACTTTTTGTTCTCATCCTTTAGCTCCTTAAAGTAAATAGGTTTATGGCTTACAAATGTTCATCTGAGTAAAAGTTACCCTTGTTGTGGCCTACATAAGACTCGGTTTGGACTGCTTCCAGTGCTGCTAATCCTGGTGTCTGTGCATTCTCCAATGCTGTCAGGCTGAGTTTGCACAGGTTCTGCTGCTCACCAGAGATGCTGCAGCATGCTTCAACCCATATCTCCTTCCTAAGCTCCTGGTGCATATCCACCTCTCTGAGTGCAGTAGTGAAATGACATGTGAACTATAAACTGCGGCTCCTGGAATGTATTCATATATAATCCTCCCAATATAAGCTGCAGGATTTGTTTTGCTTTAAGGTATGTGCTGCTTTGGCAGGGGGAGGGGGGAATAGTTAGGCTTAGCTATATTGAGAGTGACCCAATGAGACAACTGACCACTAAAATAAAAGCAAACATAGGAAAAGCTTTAACTCATCTGTTCCAACTCCATCTGTTTCTGAACAAGCTCTAGTTAAGGCATATGATCTGTTGAATGGGAAATTCAAAATCAGACTGAAAAATGTGAAACCCTTAGACATGAAGGGTGGCAACACAAACTATAATTAGTCATGATTTTCCTTTTTTTTAGTATTGCTTCCTTGTCTTGATTGGACCTGGGTAATTCATCTAGGATGACTAAAATTGGAATTTGCTGGGGTATAAGCAGTCCCTGTTATGAACTGCATAGGGAATCATTTACAGAAGCATAAGCTCCCTAGGAGAGTGGAAGGGGACTACTGGGTGCTTGCAACTGTGCATAGCCAGCTCCTGTTCAATCAGGCTAGATTGCTTGGGATCAGCTCGTGGATAGCCTCTCTTCCATTGGCTTTGAACAGTACTTAAAATGCAGTAATCCCCTACTGAGTATGTTCAAAGCTTGAACAGCAGTGCAAGTTCAGAATTAAAAAGTGTCTTTAAATAGATAAGGGCATGACTGGGCTTAGCCTAACTTTTCTCATGGAGTAGTCTAATGAAAATGCTTGATTTCAAGGAGCAGGATATTCCATATAAATGACTGTGCAGTGTTATGGCACAGCATGTTATTTTTCTTAGAATTACAATAAACATGTTAAAATAATGTTATGGCTTTGTACAGAGTTTTTAGTTTTCTTTTCAGTATCTTAAGTTTTTGTAGACAGTTTCCCAAATGCAATGGGAAATGTAAAGCTGAAGTTATAATGACACTTTGTGTGAGCTGGGACCCAGGCTGAATGGACTTCTAGATCTGTCTAGATCTGTCATTCGTCATTACTCTGGCAAAATAGCACTGGAGCATTCCTACCTGTAAAACTGTCTCTCTCTGAAATTAGGCAGAGGGATGTATATCAGTACTGGGCAGGGGAAAAGCTAAGGCTTCCCCTGGTACCCTGAGCAGGTTTTTGGAGTGATCTACATGGACCCAAGTGGTAAGATTTGCTTTGCAGACTGGCAGGAGGGTGCCCTGTGGCCTGCTGTGTGGCTCCTTCCTGCCTGGTTTTAATACTTTAATATGAACAGCCTCTTGTACCAGAAAGCTGTGCAGGAGAAACACCTGAACCATGTTCCCTAACCAGAAAGGGAAGAGGAGAGAGTGCTTGTGTCTGGGACAGATGCCTGCCACCAAAAGCTTCAGATGTAAAGGTTGAAGTTGGTTGCAGTTGCAAGTAATTGAAAATAGGGGTTCTTAATGGAAAACATTAACTATGAGCATCACTGGTACTCCACCTTTAATAACTTCAATGACTTGTATGTCATAATGAAGAGTGGCGTGTGCTGAACAAACATCTCCATAACCTCATTCGTTAAGAGACGAATCTTTCATTATCTAATATGTCTTAAAGTCAAATAAACAGTACATTTTGGTGCAAACAGACTGAGTTATGGAATTACTTACACTGTGCGAACATCACTTTGTGGGTGTGTACATGTGACACAAAGGAGCAGACAGATGATGAAGTTGACAGCACTGCTGACCAGCCTGACTAGAGCCTGAAGACCGTTTTGACCAGGGCATAGGGGAGTGCTGTATAACTAGATATTTATAATTGGGAAGGGGTAGGAGATCCCTTCAGAAGGAAACAAGCAATGAGTCTCAGAGAGAGTGTATAAACCGCTTTCTCTGCCTTAGGGGAAAAAAAAAAACCCCTATGTGGAGCTAGCAGAGGGAGGAAAATAGAAACAAGTGGGAATATTTAGAGTGAGGTTTCTCTTTCAGTTCCCTTGTGCTCTATTTTTGTTCCTTGTATTACACTTGAGATCCAGCAGTCACCGGGACACCAGAGCATGTAGGTACAGCTGATTTGCAAACACTTCCCTCTGTTATAGAGCTGCTCTTGTCTGCAGCCCGTGTTTTGCTGTCCTCAAGGACAGTGCTCTTCTGCAGCTTTCTTTTGTAAATTTCTTTGTTTTTTCACCTTTTTCTATGGACATTCAAAAAATTGCTCAGTATCGGAAATCCTGCTCTGTTTTTAGTAGCCATTCCCTTTGAAATGGGTGGCCAACTGAGATGTGGTAAACTTGCCCATTCTGAGCTGTTAACGAGAGTGAAAAAGTTCCTGTGTGAAGAGGTGATTGTTACTAAGCTTTTTAATTGCCACTGTGGTGCCGAACATTTTTCTGAATCCATTGTTTCATGTTTGATAGTGTAGGTGGTGTGTTTGACAGATCTCTTAGTGTGTGCTGTGATGCCTCACTGAGAGAAGGCAGACATGAGTGAATTAATTTATCTGGAAGAGGATTTGGTTTGCTGCTTGTCTTCTGTGGACTCTCAATACTTAAAAGTGATCCCAGTTCAATGTGCAAACTCTCGGAGCTTGGAGCCTTCTATGGTGGACTCCAGCAGAGTGATCTGTGGATGTAGCTCTTTGGTGCTTACCTGCGCCAAGGGGTTAGTGTTAGTCATGTCATGTGCCAAGCTCAGTGTCACGGAGCAGAAGGTGGCTTCTGAGCTCTCTGATGTGGTGACTGTAACATGGGGCCAGTTCTCAGCTGGTGGTGTACCTCCAGGAAGTGAATGAAAGTTCATGTGTTTGAAAGGCTTGTTCGCAAACTCACTCCAAGAAGAACTAAGTCCCCAGAACCTCCTGTTGTTCTTTCGTGAGCTTAAAATTTCATAAATAAAATAATCAAATTTAACTAAAAGCAGGCAGCAGAATGATACTGCCCTTTATCTCCAGCTAGGTGGGAAAAAAATAAAAATCATCAAGTTGGTGTTTTACTTCGGGCAATTGGAAGAATGAAATCCAGATTAAATTTAAACTCCAGTTTATTACAAGTGCCCTGCAGCACCTCTTACCTAATGAGCAGAACAAGCTTCTGCTTTTTCCAAGTGCTGCCATAAACCACATTATTTCCTTAGGTAAAAACTTTGGTTAAGATCTCCATAATGTGTGTATCCCAAGCTAGAAGCTAAAACACTGATTAGTTTTTTGAGTCCTCCTTTTGTTGGAAAGTAAAGCCACAGATTTAAATAGTTAACTGTGGATGTGGATTTATAGTTTCAACTTTGGAAGAACTGGCCTTGGACAGCTTACATGGCAGCACCTGTGTGCTTTAGGCTGAGGTCATGATGGTCTTGCAGGAGGGAATTAAAATGTGTGGCTTGAAGCTGCTGAAGACCTGAAGAATGCTGCTGGCCAAGTCATGGACATTTGATCTGCTTCTGAGCCAGCATGTGAAGGGACACAGGTTCCAGCCCACTATTTTATGGCAAATAAAATCGGTGTGGTTGTATTTGTGCCCAGCTGCCCACATAAGACTTGTCACTGCTAACTTCAGCCATCCAATTTTAATTTGCTGTCGCATGTCTACTAGAGCATTGCTGGAGGGAGGGAGGGAGGTTATTTTCCCCAGTGACTGCTGTTGACATTTGCAGAATAGAAGTCAGCCGCTTGTTTGTTCAAAGGTTTTAGTGCCCGTAGTGGTTCTCAGCCAATCGAGATTGTTCAGCACCTGTAGCCCAGCAGGGACCTTACCAGCTGCAGCGTGGGGAAAATTGATCAAGCTGTGTTGGTTTTTTAACTTTGTTTCTTAGACCAGGGGCATCAGTGAAACCAAAATGGTCTATCTTGCTATACAGTTTGGGGAAGCAAATGAGGAGGTATTCTGTTCTTCTTTGCTGCGCCCGCAAAAAAAGGAAATAATTAAGGAAACGCTCATATATACACACAAGCTCAGAGAAGCTGTGATGTGGGAAAGGACTGATGGCTTTGTTTACTGAGGGCATCTTGCAGCTTTGATTTTTCACTAATGGCAGCTAATGCAGAAGCAAGGCAAAATTTTAGTCTTCACCCCAAAATCTACAGGAGGTATGTGTGTGAAGGGTAATGTTTGTTTCTTCTGATGTTGCAGGCTTCAGATAAGAGCATCAGAATGACTTGGTTGCTGGTGGTCCTGAAAAGTAGATCTCTGGCTGGATCCAGGCTCTGCATCTAATAGCATTGTAAATAACTTCTCTTTCCTAGAAGGGTGGTCATGGACTGGATTTTCACAAGACTGAGCAAAACCTGCATTTTATTTCAGCAGGCTGGTGTGTGCTGGGACCTGAAAACATTACCACTGTGTGAAAGTGGATTGTGGGGGCACCTAATGGAAAGCAGGGCATTGATGGGACAAATAGAGGATGAGTGAGCCGTGTTGTAAAGAGCAGGAGGAGATACAGAATAAAGATGATGCCAGTAGTGAGAGTGAGCTGAGACTGTGAAGAAATGAGGAGAGATTTGAGAAAATTACAAAGTAAAAGATATAGTGGAAGTTACTATAAGAAAGAGGAGGTGAAGCAAAACAAGGGAGAGAAGTGGGAGAAGGAGGAGGAAGTGATTGCCGAGTGCAGTTAAGTAGCAGCACTGAAGAGAGTTTTAATTAGAAGCCTGTTATAATTAACCGCAGTTCTGCTCCCATGCATTTCAGGAATGCATGTGGCAGGTAGTTTTCCTTTTGGCTGTTGTGTTGCTGATGCAAAGTATGCTGGGTTTCAAGCCAAGCGGCAGATCCGCATTTGTGTTTACCAGGCCCTGAGCAAACACGTTAAAAATGTCATTTGTCATGCGACATGGCACTACAAACTGATTTCAGATTTTTCTGTAGCAGACGGGGAATGCACTCTTATTCTGCCCTGTCTAAAGCTGCTCATTTTAACTGTTCAAACATGAGTGCTTGTCACCTGGCAGGAAGACATTGACCCTAGTTGGTGCTGGAGGGAGACCTTGACCTCGTTGGTATGACCCGTAGAGGCTCCTTTTAAATCCCTTGGGGGAATTTCTAAGTAGGGAAGGGGCGAATCTGTGGCTTGTACATTCTTTATGTCTGGAAGGATGAAAAACAACCATGAAGGGTTCCTAAAATTCATTTGAACTTAGTTGTCCTTTACCTCTTTGTGGCATGCCAGTGCCATGTGCTGGATAGCTGCTTTGGATGCTGGTGCTGCTTCAGAAGCTCCTCTGAGCAAGTCAGGCAGCTTTTTGCATGCTGGTGAGCAGGATTGCTGTGACTGAGATGTTATAGATGCATCTTTCAAATCCCTTTGGCAATTCAAAACCAGAACAATTTCAGTTAAAAATGACCATTTCCCACACTGCCGAAAAACCCTCTGAATGTAGAAAGCATGGGAATTCAGAGGTCAGTAGGGGGATGTGTTAAAGCCAAGCTCTGAGCAGTGGGAGGTGTGAAAGTTCAAATAAAGACAGGTGTACCATGGCTCTGTGTTTCTAGTGGAAGCACCTGCCTCTATATCATCAAATCACGAAAGGGTTTGGCTTGGAAGGGACCTTCACAGACCACCCAGTCTAACCTTCTGCCATGGGCAGGGACATCTTCTACCAGACCAGGTTGCTCAAAGCCCCATCCAACCTGACCTTGAACCCTTCCAGGGATGGGGCTTCCACAACTCCTCTGGGCAACCTGTCCCAGTCCCTCACCACCTGCATCATAAAACATTTCTTCCTTATGTCCAACCTAACCCTGCCCTCTTGCAGTTTAGAACTGTTGCCCCTTGTCCTGTCACGATAGGCCCTGGTAAAAAGTCTGTCATTCTTATAAACCCGTCTTATATATTGAAAGCCTGCAGTAAGGTCTCCCTGGAGCATTTCATCTCCAGGGTGAACAATTCCAACTCTCTCAGCCTTTCTCTGTAGAAAGCTTTGTTTTTATTGTGCAGGTTTGTTTAGCTTGTGAGCATTAAAATGGTGATGAATGACTTTTACCCATTGAAAGAGGCTTCCTTGACTATGTGCTGTCAACTGATCTAGATCCCTTTGGACAGAACATGATGACAGACTCCCCTTGCTAGCTGTGTGCAAGAACTGCTTTTGAATCATTCAAGGACACTGAATGATAGAGGGAGATCTGTGTGCATCCATTTTCTTCCTCTCAAATCACGGGTGAGACTTGTGAGCAAGCCAGCCCTGTGGTTTGTGTGAGCTATCATAGCAATTTCTTCTGCCTCTGTCTAGAATGCATGGGTTGAGGATGAGTACTTTCCAGAGGTCAATGTAGTTTAACTCAGTGTGCAGCTAGGTGTACAACAGATGTAAAAAATATCCAACAGTTGTCTGTCTCTTCTTTTTCTCTTGTAGGTTTATTCTTCAGTCTAAAGGAGTGATTCATAATCAGCTCTTAGAAAAACAGAGAATAGCTGAAGAGAAAATTAAGGAATTAGAGGTAAGTTTTTTTGGCAGGTAATGATGATGAAAGTAGAACACTGAAGATCAACAAGATTGTTTGCTACATCCCTTGTTCTTGTCTGGTACTTTTCACTCTGAAGGATTCTAACTGAGGTGAAGGATAGGGCCTGTTACAAGTAACCTACAAGCAATTAATGTCACTTGGTTTCTTTGCTAGATCTACAACCCCAGTAGGGATTGATTGTTTGCTCTGTGTCCTGATAAGAAAACTGAGATTCAAATGAGATTAGTAGGAGCAAGGTTTAAAACCAGCAAACAGAAGTTTGTGTGGTTATTTACAGCAGATAGGTGATGTGAAACTTCGCTAGTGCTGTGGATATTAAAAGTTTACACTGGCTCAGGACAATTGCACAAATTCATGGGAGAGAAATCCATTGAGAATTACCAAATATGTAGAAATGGCATCCTGCTCAGGAAGTCCCTGAGCTAAAAATGTCTGGAGGCTGGGAAAGTATGAGGAGGAAGTACTGTATATGCCTGCCCTCTCCTTACACTCTACCCTAGGCATCTACTTGTGGCTGCTGTTGAAGACCGGATCTAGGGGGAGATGGGACTTTGTTTTGACGATGTGGTCAGAGCACTTCTGTGTTCTTATGTTTATCTGGTTGGAGTATTCAAGGCAGAGAAGAATATCTAGGAAATAAGAAGTAATGCCTGCGCAAGTTCCAGCGTTCAAACAAGTTATCTAGTGCATCTTGACTATCTTCTAGTGGCTACGTGTACAGCTTGCAGTTCTTTGGAGATATTAAAAATGTACTTTTCCAAGGCCGTTAGTGTATTTTTTTTTCTTAATGCCCTTAAAAAATAATTAAGACAATACTCTGTTCCTTGTTTTTTGGGGAATGACAGAGAAAGCAGTTGAGTTGTGTCAAGCTGCTTATTTTGTTAGTGTTTTGGAGAAAGGGAGTGTGGAGACCAGCTAAAAAGGGACAAGCAGGAGCAGGAAGTCAGTGCTCAAACCTACTCAAACCTGTGCAGTACTGTCTCCGTTGTTTTGTACTTAGATTAAAGCAGAAGTAGAGTTTGTATTCTTTTAAGAAGGAATTAAAAACTCGGCTTGCCTGGGGAGCTGTAGGGCAAGCACATCACCATATGTTATGTTGCCTGGAGAGTTTTCTGTGCCAGATACTGAGGGGTTTTGTGTTTCTGGCGATGAGAATGTTTTCTGCACAGGGAAAACAGGTATTCCATAGCTAGGCTATATGTTTAAGGTGATGTTAATGCAGACAAGGCACAGTTATTTTTTTTATGGTTATGTGATAAAAGTGATTGTATCTTGGCTACTCTGGAGCCATCTCAGATGCTAGTGGCTTTGTGCAAAGACCGCTGTGACTGGGGTTGGAGAACTTCATAGCAGCACATCTGGATTTGGAAGTGATTGGAGTGTGGTTGACAGCTTCTGTTTACAAACTGCCCATTGGGTTCCTTACTGCGAGGTCCATCAGGTTGCAGTCAGCTTTTTGGCTACTGTGCCCTTCAGCTGTGCATCTCAGTTTCTTCCTGTTCCTGATGGGGAATGATCTTACCTCCTGAACTTTCCAATTGCTGAGTTCAGCAGAACAAGTGGAATTCCCCCCAAATTATAACCTTTACCATTCTTGCACAAAGCCTCAGAGCTGGGTGCTTTGCAAATGTGTTTTTCTGCTTCACAGCTCCCTGTTGCTTGTGTCTCTGGTTAGGGCCACTTAATTGAAGTTCCCTGCAGTAGTGACTGTCTCAAAAAGTGGTGGGAGTGGAAAGGCAGTTGCCACATGGGTTGGCTTTTCTTTTTAACCGTGGGTAGTAGGGCTCAGATTGCCAAAACTTTTAACAGTTTGTTTTAAGTGAACATTCATGTCCATCTTTGAACTACTCTGCTTCCAGCTGGCTGGCAGTTTTGTGAAAAGGATTTTCTTTGGGCTTGGGATTCCCTATGGAAGAAAACATGCTTTTAGACTGACAACTGCTGGAAACTTGAGATTTTGGGAGAAATACCTGAGTCCAAGTCAGGGAGCACTTATCACAGGAGTAGGGGATTTTGCTGTCCTGAAAACAAGTTGTGACAGAAGCAGGAAAGAATGTGAAACTTTGTGACCTTGTGCTTCCACTGTATCCCTGTAAATTAAATATCAAACCAAGATAGGTTAAAACTTCCCTCTGTCCGTTACTAAAACTGGAAGGATTTTAAAGCTTAGGTTTATATTTTACATTGTTAACTACCTTATTGCTTACTCACATTTCTCCCTTTGAGTAGTTGAATCAAGCTGCTCAGAGTAATCTTCTAGTATCCATACGGTGTGGCTGGTCTGGTTAGTAATGTAGCATGAGCTTGAGACAATTATGCCTTGCTATTATGATGCTGTTGTCAAGATATTGCGAAATGTGTATTTTTGATACAAGCCTGAATTTGAGAAATGCTCTCACCACTAGCTTGGTGCTGTTTGCAGAGAAGCACAGCACAGAGGGCTAGGTTCACTGCTGAGCTCTCCTGTAAATCTCTGACCTCCTGAGTGCTGACTGTTCATGAAAATGTGGGCTTTAACCTGCTTCAGAGATGTGAGCTGCGTTTCCTGATATTCACAGCTGTCAGAGTGGACTTTGAAAATAATGACGTGTTTTGCATCTGGTTTGAAAGCTTCTTTTCTCCCTCCTCTGATAGTCTCCAGTGCAATGCATGATTGCAGGTATTCGCTTCCCCTCACTCACCTCTTGGGTTTCTCCGCTGTTGAAGCAGTGCATTTCCTTTTTCAAGGCAGCATCGCAAAATTGATGTGATACTGCTAGTTTGGTCCTCCCTGCTCCTGATTGCATGGCAAAGCAGCAAGCAGAACCAGACCTGTCTTTGTACAGGGCTGTGAAAATAAGGCTTGGCTGAAATACACATTGGATGTACTTAGGGAGAGGAACTGTGTTCTGAAAATGCCAAAGGACTATGGATGAGTACAAGGAGGCAAATGCATAGCCTCTCAGTTACTCTGCAGAAAAAGCAAGGTAGCTTTACCCTTCATGTTAAAACTAAGGTATGAACATGAATATATGTATGTACATATGTAGCATTCTCAACTTCACAACTTGTATATAATCCTTTGGAATCCAAATAGACTGCCCAGGCTTGCTGGCAAAATACACGTGCCTGCTTAAAGGCTGTGCCAATGAGGCTTACAGAAACCTGCTTGAACCTTGCAGAGATTGATGGCATAGGCTCACTCACATACTGGCATGGGAATTGTCCTGCTTAGCAGTAACGATTGGATTTTTCCAGTCGCGATACTATCAAATTCTTGTTGTGTTTCACAGTACAAGGGGTATGTGTTAAATCTATTTTGAAAGCATTCTAAAGGGATGAGCACAGACTCTTTTTAGCTCAGCAATGTTTGTGCAGTATTAGGAGAAAAACCAAGTAATGTTTTTCTTCCCTTGTTTTTAAGGAAACATGATATGTGAGGGGTGGAACAATGCTTTGTTTCAGGAAATGTTATCCGTTTCCATTGTAGAGCTAGATGGATTCTGTTTTTAAATGTGGCATTTTAAAAAGAACAAACTCTGTGATGTATAAAGACATGGAAAATTGATTCTTCGTTAGGGGTGGAGAAGGTGATTATCGCTGTGTGTTTTCTCTGATAACATCTGATAGTCCCCTTCTCTCCTGCTATATTCAGCATGTTTAGTTGTCAGGCGTTGTCAGACTAAATTGCTAAAAATAACAAATAAGGGGGAGGCTCTGCTGGGGAGCTCTGTCTACTGTGTGCCACTGAATTTAGCTCCTTTGTGAAAAGGGCAAAAGCAACCTGCAGCTTTCTGGTTGAATTGAATTTTGCTTTTAAACTCTGACCACAACATTGTTGTGTGCTTGTTTCCCAGGTAGTTCTTACATCTGTATGGGAGACTGAAAGTTTACTGCTGTGGATGTAAAGGATTGGTCGTTTTCTTCTCTGTCTGCCTGGAGTAGAAAATATGATCGGGAAAGCTATACCTAAGTGCTTGATTTCTAATTCAGAAATTCTTCATGTGATCCCTAAAATGCCATGTCCAATTGCTCTATCCCACCCAGAAAACTTCTTTGCTCTCATTCATGGTGGAGAAACGAATGGTGTGATCTAAAAGACCACTGTGTTCCATGTTTAAAGGCTTAGATGGTGTTGCAGGTCTCCTTCTTGGTAAAGTTAAAAAGTGAGTGCATTCCAATGCCTTATGGTGACCAGATGTCAGAGGTAACAACAGACTTCTTCCCTGGTGCTGCCTGGACACAAACTTGCTTGTGCTGCAGCTTCCATTTCTCTAATCTTCTTTCTCTAGGAGCTTTAAAATGGCTTTGCTGCAGCCCTGAGGCGTAATGGTGGTACCCCCCCTTCTTGATGAGTTGACCAGGGCATCTCTGATGGTTGCCACAACAGTGTTTTCATACCCTGTGGGAACAAAGATTTGAACAGGCGTGGTGTGGCTGGGGAGAAGTGGCAAAGCCTGGGAGTTCATGTTCTCCAAGCAGGTATGGCTCGAATGGACCCCCTTGGCGTGGCTGTGTGCTTCTGAAGTGCTCCGGCAGCAGCTCTCTGGACGACCCTTCATTTTTTATGCTGAAACTGTCAGCGTGGAGGCCAATTCTGAGGGTGGCTTTAACAATGTGAAAACAAGTCTCTTGAGATTTGTGGTGCACTTCGCAGACCACTAAGCGACCATCAGAAGGTAACAATTGTTAGGCTGTTCCCAAGTTAGATGAATTTCTGCCTGGGATTTACAGCATAGAAAGTCTCCTACCATGGTTGGTTTGGGATAGGCCAGTGCCCAGGAATGTGCGGTGGGCTTTTTAAATAAACAGGGGAAAATAAGGAATGCTCCTGTTTGCTTTGGAGAGGGGAAGCCTCAAGAATAGCCCTCTGTGCTTTAGCCTGGAGCAGATTTTACTTTGCATGAGTGTGCTGTTCTCTCATTCCATCGCTGGCATACATGCACGTACCGAGGACATGATTTTAAACACGTGTTGTCACAGAAGCTACCCCTTTTTTCTAAGTGTGTGCATAGACAAGGTCAGTCCCTGGCTTGGTTTCAGTGCTGTTGGCTTTATGGCCTGGTGTGCTTTAAGGAAGGCTGGTGTGCTTCTGTCACTGTTGTTCGTACAGGAGCCAAGCTGGAACCATCCATGCAACCTGGAGGCTTGGCTGCAATCATGATTTACAAACATGTACAAAACTCCTCTGGCACATATTGGTTGCAGGTTTGGGGTATTACTGGGGAGTAGATTGATTTTTCTTAATTTACTTGTCCTGGAAGGATTTTTTGTGGGTGGGTTTTTTTTTTGTTCGTTTGGTTTTGGGTTTTTTTTTTTTTGTTGTTATTTGTTTCCCCTTCTCTCCAGCCCCACTCCAGCTTTACAGTATCTGATGTTTGGGAGTTCAGAGTGGTAATAATCTCCTCCTCTTGCCCCTGAATCACACCTTGGAGTTTCATTAAGTCTCTCTGGCCATCTATGAGTCAGGAGTCCAGATGTTCTCTGCAGTCTAGAGAAAGACAATAAATGCTTCCATAGGGTCACTCGTTCCTAGAAGTAATCATCTCCCTCTGCTTGCTGTAGAGGGAGGCTGCACACCTGATGTGGGGACAGGTGGAATATGGAAGTGAACTTAACATGGAGGGTTAACATTTGGGCTTGCATGGACCTTTTAGGAGGAAGCTGTGGGAGCTCCACCAGTTATGGAGATCGGTGTGAAAGTGAGCTGCAGAGCCTCATCAGGCCCCCTGTGAGGACTAGGCCAGGTGATAGCCTTCATCTTGCATGGCTTTGGGTGTCTGAGGCAGATGCAGGTGTCTGGGCAGGTCCTACTGGGCACAGACATTTGGACTGGGTGATGTTCCTGGGAAATGTGTTTCATCTTGACTTTGTTGGCTTCTGTCATCCAGGCCTGAGTCTGTGTCTTCACTGAGGGCTTGCTCCTGCTTTTCAGGCTGCAAAGCTGGAAGCTTAGCTTGCTTTTTGAAGGACATGGGTGGTCCAGCTGTCTGCCTAAGCTTGCTGTCAGCTGGGGAGCATCCTCAGATACTCCTGTAGGAGAGCAGAGCACAGCCTGCATGGGCAGAGCTGTCAGCACTGCCTGCCCCCCACAGAGATGCTTGTTTTGAAGAAGAGAGTAGCTGAAGTCTCCCCCCCCTGCCCTGTAGGTCTCACAGGGAGGAGAATCTGTGTTCTCATTCCTGATTTTCTGAATGAAAAATACTCTGAGCAATGAGAAAAATGGGCTTTAAAATAATAAAACGGTGAGAAAGTTGAAAGGGACACAGAGCTAACGCTATCAGGACAAAATCATTCTTTATAGAGAAGCCCTCTGACATTGGGCTGGGGCATACAAATTCAACGTAAATACTGGAGGAACTGGGGAATAAGGTAATGCTGCCTTAATTCTTTCTGTCCCCTAAACTGAATCTGCTGATGGTAACACGAATAACAGGCCTTATTCCTTGCTTTCAAGGCTGTGATGAATCTCTGACTTAACAATTCTTTATGTTTAAAGCCTCGCAGTCTGTCTTATTGTCATTTGTAAAAAGTGAGGATAGCAAAAGGATTGTATTCTTACAGCCTAACTTAACATGCATTTTATGCTGTTTCTCTTTTATCCCACATAAATGAAAGTTGATTGTGTGCAGCGAGCACCTTGAAGCTTTAAAAGGGAACAAATGCTCTTCAGTAATTGCATGAAAGGAGATGTGTTATTTTAAATACTGGTTCTGCTTCCTATGGTAGGTTCGTTAGATAAAGATCAAATAAGAATATGTTCCGCTTTGAAAATTGCGTAAGAAGCTTGTTCTGTTAAATAGTGCACAAGTCACTGGTTGCAAAACATGGCATTGTAATCTTAGAGGCATAGAAAGAAGAAATCATCACATTTAAGAGGGGATTCCCAGCTCTCTGAAAGGGTCTTCTGCTGGTTTAGATCTGGCATGGCTTATAAAACTTTAACATCTCACCACAGTTTTGTGAAGAGTGTTTGTGCATGATGCTGATTTTGGTGGAATGACGTGTATTTATAACATCATGTGTTATATGAGTATGCATTTGCGAGGCTGGATCTTTCATTTGGACCAATCATTCACCACAACAACTTTTCAAACTCCCAGATTTTTGCAGGCAACTGCTCAATTAGTAATTCTTTGTTAGTCTTCCCTGCACTGCAGACTGCAAAGTAAGCACACAAACTAGCTGAGAGGGCAAAGGCTTCATGAAGGGAGAACTGGAATTTGATGACTCTTTATTTTCACTGTTTCTACCTTTATTTTTAGGTGGATAATTGTAGATTTTAAAAGGAGGAGAATAATTAATATGAGTGTTGATTTCTTCCTTTTAAATCATTTAGAAGCTAGTTATAGAGATGCTTTCAAGGTACATGTATCCCAGAACTCATTTTAGGAATTTTTTTTGAGGGGTTTGCTCTGATTTAAAAAAAAAATCTAATGGAAAAAGCTTTTCAAGCAAACTTTGCCAGTATGCTCACATTCCTTTGTAATTCAGGGGAAAGTGAAATGCATTATGCATTAATAAAAAACCCCCACTTCTGCTGTGTCTAAATGGTTTTGTCCATCCAGGAGCCTACGTTTAGTCATCTCGGTCTGAAAACATTGCTTGTTTCCTCTGATTAGCATTAAGCAGCTTTTATGGTTACACTGAAATCATTTTAACACAAAGTTGGTAGATAAATCTGTCTTTGTCATTTTAAACCAGGGTCTGATTCATTGTCAAAGCTCTCCTTTGTGCTTATGGCTGCAGAAGTATCCAAAGCAACGAGCGGAGCTGGATGCAAGTCCCTCTCCAAATTCTTCCTTGCATGAGTAATAGTTAGTCACAAAACCAGTGCCGCTGTCCTTGCCTTAGTCACCAGGCCCATGCAGTTGCTCCTCACTGTCCTTTATGCTAGGCAGCTCTGGGGAGGGGGATTATCTGTGCCCTATAAACCTCCATCCTGCCCCCATCTCCTCCATCTCACCTGGGGAGAACAGGAAACAATTATTTGGAAAGCGTGCTCCTGCGTGTAGGAGACCTGACCCAGCCCTGAGTCAGCTTTACAAAGCCACACCTTGCTCACCAGGTATGCAGGGAGGCTGTCAGGACTTCCTGCTGGCCCCGCTGTCCCAGTCACTCCTCTCATCTTTCTGTAAATGTGTTCCTAGAGGGGATGTGGCCGCTTTCTGGGGGCGATGCTGGTTACCTGGGAGTTTACATCATCTTTTTCATGCTGATTTGTTGAGTCTTTGAAATTTATGGAAGTAATTTTTCTTTTAAAATGGCTTGTTTGGCCACGTCTGCAAGAGGCGAAAGTTATGGTATGATTTTGCAAAACTCGTATTGCTGGGAGGTATTCTGATGAGCTGTACTGGCTCTATAGGACCATAGAAACCAAAGCACCAAATTAGGGAACTTACCACATTTTGCAAGAGGCAGTTTGGTGAGGGACACTTCCACCAAAGCAAAATGTGGGGATTTTCAGAATCTGGGTGAGTTTCCCCTCCCCAAGTTCTCTGTGTTTGACTTGACTGTTAAGTCTGGTTAAGGTGCAGTATCTGACCTGAAGCAATATACATCTGAAAACTGCTCTAAATGGATAATTTTGCCAGGAAGGGGTGTCCCTAAAGGAATCCTCTGGGTTGATAATATATTTCTGCTGCCACCTACTGAAAGGTTGCCAGTTGGCTTTCTTTTGTAGTAGTTAACATCAGGCAGCAGTTCAGTGGAATAATCGGTTATTTCTCAGTCACAGAGAGCAACAACTGTCTCCACCTCTACTGAAAATGCTGCCCTGTGGCTGAGACAACAGGTATGTGCATTGTGCTCCCAGCAGGGCTGGGGCTTGGGGACAGAAAGGCTGCTAATGGTTTTCCTGCCTGTTAAGTTGTACATTCTTCTCTTGAAGGTGGCCTCATTTGGTACCAAGTGTGGAAAGCAGTGGGTGCTTTTCCAAATTAGCTTTTCCAGTGTATGTTTTTCAGGGTTTCAAGGCACTATGATAATGACGGTGAAAGCCCTGCTGGTTGTGCTGTGGGTAGGATTGATACATGATGAAGGTTGGTTTGCACCAGCAGTTCTTTAGGCAGGTGTTTCTAAAGATCCTCCTGAGTTGGCAAGTGCCCTTTTATGCTTGATGTCTTCTCTTCTCCACTCTAATCCAGATGGTTTTGAAGTGACCAAGGGCCCCCGTTACCTTGTGGAAAGAATAGCTAAGGGAAAACCCAGGGATCTGAATCATCACTTCTCTTAGGTAAATGGCATCATCGTGCTTCTGTCAGCAGCTGTCATCAGAAACCAGCTGGGCTCCCTTCCTATTGCAGTTCAGTCACTCTTGAGCAAACTCTGGGCAACTTCCCGAGAGCGGTAACTCTACTTGGAAAGCCTTGAAGTGTATCTAAATATTTGGTGGTTGCTGTAGCATGGTAATTCCAAATGTGTACATGTGCCACAGAGTTGCACTGGGTGAGGACCAGAGCTGGGTGGACTCATCAGGGTGTAGGACTACCAGCAGACGCCCACCCCGCCCCATCACTGGTGCCCACTATTTCAGTTTCTCCTGAAGCAGAAGCAACCGGGTGCTATTCAGCAGGTCCACCACCTCCTTCCCATGTATGGGTTCCAAGTGAAATCCTGTTAAACAGAGCGCACATTCTAGGCACATCATTTTCCGTGATCTCAGGCTGACCAAAATGTTTACCTTGCCTGTGGTGCATGTGTTGATGGCTTGGTGTGCTGTTCTCCAGCAAGGTGGGTTTGGGCAATTCCAGCCACCCTAACAGCAGCAGTGGCCCCAAGAGTGAGGGCAGCTCATGGTGCTGCTGGTACCTGGCCCCAGCATGCAGGCAGCACAGCTTGCTTTCCTCTTGGGGAAGATCCTTCCTCAGACAAGTGTGTGCTCCCAGCTCTATCTCAGGATCTGCTGATCACTTTCCCAAACAGTATGCACACAGAGCCCTTGAGGAATGCCAGAAATGACCTGGGTTAACTTTGGGAGATACAGAAACTCTCAGCTAGCAGGTTTATTGAGACAGTGTCACAAGATGAGTTGTATCAGGGCTCCTATTTGAAGCAATGCATCATGCCTGAAGACTGCAGCATTCCTCAATGAAAGCCTCCTAAGCATGAGAGTGGGATGCCAGCATCTGGCGGCTGGTAGCTAAGCATGCTGCGAGATGTGGGGAGGGAGGCCTTCTCTGGGAAGGAACCTGCCAGCTTGTTTCATCCTCACACAGTTGGATGTAAAACAAGTTTGTAGAAAAACACGTTTTAAAAAAAAAAAAAGAAAGGGTGGAAATGTGAAGGCATGTTCCAATACCAGATCCTTAAATTTCCTTGAAAACATTTTTATTTGGTTTAAGCATATTTGTGTTTGCAGGTGAGGGGTTGAAGCTCTTTTTCTCTTGCTGAGGCAAAGAGAGAGAAGTGGAATTTGAAGAGCAAAAGGAGTAGACATTGAATGAGAAACCAGTATGTAAACCAGAAAATTCACCTGTGAGCATGAGGCATAATGCAGTATGAATAAACTGTAGCTGCTGTGTATTGGTTTCCTGCTGAGAGCAGAAGTGCTGTTTCGGCTTTTGAAGTTGAGCATGCACGCTGTGAAATGCTGTGCTGAACTACTAGCTCTAGACAAGGTTCTGCAGACACGTGGGTCTGGCCAGTGGCTGACCAGCTCTCTCTGAAGGCAGAGGTGTCTGAATCACAGTGCTGGGGGAAATATGTTGCTTTGATCATCAAAAGCCCATCCGAGAGGAGCTGATTAATAGTTTTTTCTTGCTGTGGAATCTGTGGATGCTGGCTTTTTAATCTGCCAGGAATGTAAGGTCTGGGTGCGTCATTGTGCTTCTCCAGCGAAGCATCGGCCTCGCTAGCAGCATGATGCAATGGGAACAGAGGTGGGAGGCTCGAACAGGAGGTGACTTCCTGCCGTGTCAAAAGGCCATGGGCCACCTCTGTTAACCACAACTCCTTTTCTTCTTTGGGGTGTGAACTGTAATTGTATTTGCATTAAATCTAGTATTTCCGCAGCTGCTGCCAAAAGCAAATAATGTAGAGCTGGTCAGGGAGCAAGTGTTGCCTGTGACAGGGAGCGAAGTGCAAGAGAGAGCTGTGGTATGGGATAATGGCAGGGTATTTACTGTGTTGCTTTTGCTGCAACCACCAGCACCAGGGCACAGGCTCGCTGCTCCGGTGCATGTTGGTAAGAAGCGTGCAGTGAGGGATGGCTTGTGGGTGCTGCCATAGGTAGCCTCTGGCTCGGGCCAGTCCAGCTGGTGTTTCCAAGAGCTTGCACTTCATATGCCAGCAAAGCGAAGAGGCAACTGCCCAGAGCCATTGCCTGCAGCTGCCCAGTGCTGCCCAAGAGCAGAGCATGTTGGCAGCTGGCATTGCAGCCCACTGCCCTTGCTGGGTTATGGGATCTGGCATGAGGCAGCTGCCCTGGCCTCCTTGCAGGCAGTGCTGGGGTTATGGTGCCCTCCCTGCCAGGCCATGCAGCTCCTTCTGTGGGGCTGTTGGCTGCACAACTGCTCTTCCTTCTGGGAAGGCTTCCCAGGATATTGACACGCCTTGTCTGTCAGATGGGGCTGTGTGAGCAGCCAGTCCTGTTTTTGGCTGCACCTCTGATCACATGGGAGACAGCGCTTTTACTCTACATAGCTGTACTGACATCCCACACAGGTTAGCCCCTTGCCCCACATGCCTGGTTTAGGAAGGCTGCAGGAAGGCTTGGAAGTGGGGAAGGCTTCCAAGAGCAGGGAGGGGAGAGTGCAGGCCAGGCTTGGTGGCACCATCTGTGGTCAGATGCAGCAGAGCCTTAGAGCCCAGCTTCAGAGCCCCTGGTAGGTGGTAGGAGGTCCAGCTGGTGGGGTTGGCTCTGCTGCCCAAGGAAGAGTTCTTGGCTGTCTCTTCCTGCCTTCCATCTCAGTGCCAGGCAGCCATTAGCATGGCAAACCTACTTTCAGAAAGCAGATTTAGGTGAGAACATTTCCTTTCGGGCTAGTTTTCAGACAGATCATTAGGGCTGTGGTTTATATTGCTCCCAAGTGTGGCAACCCTTTCTGGCCAGGGAAGGTGACTGTTGTTGCCAGCGGGGTTAGCTTAAAGGAATTAGGAAGCTACAGGCTGGGAGGCATTGACTGTGCTGGCTTTTGGGGGGCATCTTCTATGGTTTTGCACCCTATCAGCTGTTCTGCACAAGGCCCAGACCTTGCTAGCCTGTTGCAGTAGCCATGTGTTGGCCTCATGTCCCAGTGCAGGTGGCAGTGTCCTTCCTGTGCAGGGACAGAGCGGGGCGGGGGGGGATTGAGGGGCTGTCACCACAAATAAGGGATTGAATGAGAACTGGTGGGTGGCACATAGTGGGAACAAGTGAGGAGGGTGCAAGAGCTTGTCCTGTGCTGGAGCAGGGCAGCTCGCTTGATTTCACAGTGCATGCAGAGCATGCTGCCTGTGTGGAAACCTGTAGCTACAAATCTTGCTACCTTCCCACATGCCTTCAGACACCTTCAAGGTGGCCTTCAGCTCCCCTTCCTCACTTCTGCAGTGGAGATGCTTCTTGCACGCTGATGGGACCTGCAACCTCAGGTCATTCCTCCCTGTGTGGGAGTTACTGTGCCTGGTTCATGGAAACAAAGCGGCATTTCTGAAACCTCTGAAAGCCATGGGGCAGCAGAGGCTGGTGGGTGTGTACGCTCACTGTGTTGGCCGAGCAGGGATTCAGAGGCTGTCTGTGCCTCTTAAGTAAGTTTCAGTAATGCTCAAGAAGTGTATTTTGCGGTGTGGTAAATAAATCTCTAGCAAATGAATGTGGCAGTTGTGAACCAGGAGGAGGAACTGGCCCCTCACTGCAGCCAGAGCCATTGTCTGACAAAGCAGCCTCTTCCTGCTGTACTGTCTGTATTTCCTCCTTCGCTGCCTTGCCACACTCTTCTCGTAACTGCTGGGAAGACGCCAGCACCTTGTGGCACTGCCTGGCCTCACTGCAGAGCGTGGCCCTGTTTGTAAGCTGTGAGTTTGGGCTTTTCTGGGAGCTGAGTGGCATGTGTCACCTCATCGCCTTCCCAAAGCAAGTTTCCTTTCTCAGTCCTACCCTGAGACTGTGACTCAGGCAGTGGTATCTCTTGCTGTTTTGGGTAACCACCTTGTCTGGCCAGAGGCCTGCAGGAGCTGGTCGGTGAGTGAGGGTAGTTTACGGCACTGCTGCTGTGGGGAGTGGGTAGGAGCTCTGAATCTGCAGCTCATAGGTTATGCAGCCTCTGAAGTCAGTGGCTTGCTGTGCAGGGCCAGGGTGCTGCAAAGTCCTGTTGAGCTCCTGACTGGCAAGTTCTGGAGTTACTGGTGTAGAAATAATACCAGAGGCTGCAGAGAGCAGCAGCCTTTGATTTCATGAGGGACTAAAACCAGCAGTATGTTTCTGGCATTGCACTGGAAATATGCTGCTAGCTGCACTTGCCTTGGCACAGGCAACAGAGAATTAACATTTGGAGTGGCAAACACACCTTCACAGGAAAATATATGCAGCTAATCGGGTGGTAAGCTAAAACCTAGCAGCCATGGGGTTAGCCTAAAATGTGAGGTCAGAGGACATAGGGTTAACTAGGGCTACAAGTGCAAATGAAAGCATGTGAGTTCAGGGAAGCTTGGAGGAGGGGTTTGGGAGGTTGTGGTACTGTTCCTCCCACAGGGAGCAGATACCACCAGCCTGGCAGATCTGGCTGGACCGGAACAGCCTCCAGGGTGACTTAAGAGCTGTGCTGTCAGACTGTCTCTGGGCTCTTGCAGAGCTGGTGTGACTAGGCAGCGTGTGTGTCAGCCAGCTTGCTCACAGCGCTGCTCCCTGGGAAGACACACCAGGGAGAGACGAGTTTCCTGTCTAGACCCCAGTAATCGCGGTGAGGAGGGGTTTGCACGCAAGCTCCTGCTCTTTCTCCAGTGATTACCGAAGCAGAAACCAGGCCACAGCTCCTCGGGAAGGAACACCTTGCTTCTGCCACGTGTCTCGGAAAATGCGGCGACCGTCTGCTCCTCGCTCCCCCTTGTTTTGCGCCGTCAGTTGGAGTGCGAGCCAGATGCCATGCTGGCTCTGTGGTTGCCTGCTGCCGGCCTGCAGAAGAGCTCAGGAAGCTTGCAGTCCCCCAGCTGCAGGTGCAGGTTTCCCTTGATGCCCAAGGGATGCTCCTTGAGCCTAGGGATGAGTTGCCCTGGAGTCTTCTCTTGGAAGGAAGGAGTAAAAACATCAGGGCCAGCCCAGACCTTCTTGCCCCAGAAACTACATGACTGAGGAGAGTGATTTGAGAGAAATACAAATTCCCTGAATCCTCACCTGCCTGGGACTGCAGGTGATTCTTAAGTAAAGAAATGGCATTAAACCATGTCCCTTTGCCATGAGCTGTGTAGCTCCAGCACCCCTGCTTCCCTGGTGAGGGCAGAGCATGCCACTGCACAGGAGTGGGCAGCATGGATCCGTGTGGGTCATGACAGCAATGAACACTCCTCTCCTGCACTGCGTCAGGCCATGTTAGTGCTCAGGCTCCCTCGTCCTCGGGGAAGTGGGGCCCAAATGGTTGCCAGAGTGGCTTCCTAATAGGGGACATTTGAAATCCTACTGTGTTAGCGGAACAGAGCTGTCATTTGCAGCCCGCCAGCTCCCTGGCTGCATGTGGTGGCTTCCCAGGCAGGGGTGCCTGGCTCTCCCAAGGTTGCTGCTGGGCCCAGCCTGCCCATGGAGAGTTGCTCTCTGGAAATGTCTCTTGCAGCCTGGTGAGCATGAAGGGGAGTGGAGAGGACAGAAAGCCATAACCGTTGCATAGACTAATTTAATTGCATTAAAACCCCCAATGTTTTAGTAATGACTGAATGCATAGAAGTCAGCTCTGCTGATGCCACTCTCCTTCAGTCAGTGGAGCGAGGTGGAGCTTGGACCAATGCAGGTTTTCCAGGACCTATCTCCCCTTGCAGCCTTCAGATTCAGTTCCCTAGATGTGAAATCCCTTGACATCTGACCGGGCAGAGTGAGAATGGTGTGGCTGTGGCAGAAGTCCTGCTCATGCGTCAGCGAGTCATTGGCAGTGGGAACCCATGCTGTGCCTCCTCTCCCAGCAGTTTCCTGAAAAGCAGCTCTTGTAAGCGAGAGAGGATCCCACGTGCCTGGGGCACTGCGTGAGAGGGACAAGGAACCCTTTGCCATACCCACAGCCCTAGCCATTGCTAACAACCTTTACTGTTTTAAATAAAAGCCCTTCAGTATTTAGAAACTGGGATGGAAAAGATGTCCTCATGGCATGGGCATTTCAGCTGAGTGTACAGAAGTGTCACTGCAGGTCTGCTGTGGGGGGACAGATGGGGAATGATGGCAGCAGGACTGTCCCATGTGCGAATGAATTTTTCTTCAGCGTAATGGGTGCTAGCTCCCTGTGGGCTTGCAGGAGTGAGGGGGAGGCTGTCAGGAGAGCATCATCTTTGCAGTTCCTGCCTGTTGTCAGCTGGCAGGGGCTGTGTCCTCTGGCTCACACGCAAGACCCCCACACCTGCCCCCCATGGCAGAAGGGTGCTGTTTGGCAGAGGCCAACACATGCTTTTGCTGCAGCCTGTGCCCATGGGTGCTGCTCTGCTCCAGCCAGCTGGCAGCTGGGGGAGCACCCCAGAAAACCATGTGTTTTTACCCTTTCCTACAGGCCCCTGCATGGCTGAGCAGTGCTAAGGATGTCTGCTGCTGTCCCCGTTTAGCTGTCCTTGCTTTTGGTGGGCTTTGCAGGTCATTCATGCCATACTGGGCTCCTCTGCCTGTGGCTGGAGAGATTATTAGTAGAACCTATGGCAGGATGCTCTAGGCTGAGGCCTGGACTCCTGCAATTTAATAATAATGCTGCCAATGCTAATTGGTACCTTGCTTGGCCTGGAGACTGAGCTCCTCAGGCCTGTGGGAAGGTGCTCAGTGCGTGGCTGTAGCCACCGTGGGGTAGTGGGATCATTGTGCCACAGTGGTCCCCAGCAGGCTTTGCTGAGAAGAGGACCTTGTAAGGACAGCAAGCCCCATGCCAGTGTGCAGCAGGTGCCACCCATGATGCCCCCTGTGCCCCCGAGGGCTCTCCCCATGGTCCTCCGCAAGCCCAGCTCTGCGGAGCCTCCCCAGGGATCCCCCCAGCCTGTAATGAACTGCATTTGGAGCAGTGCTCTGCCTGCTGCTGCCAAAGGATGTCTGCACCCAGCAGCGAGGGCTGCCTGCCCTCACACAGCAATGTTTTCTGCCGGCCTGACGTCCACTGGAGACTGTTGTGTCTGTTGTTTGGAAATCCAGAGAAAATAGTCAAAAGAGCCAAGCGCTGATTTTTCCAGTCACCTAGGAGCATGCAGACCAGCAGGAAAAAACGCTGCATGCTGAATTCCTATCTTGGGATGCACAGCTTCAGGCTGCTTCCCTGCCAAACCTAGCCTAATTAAAGATGATTAAGGAAACACACGTATTTGGTAATGATGCCAGGGAATTTCTGATAGAAAGGAAAGTCTGGGTTTAGAAAAGTGGACCAGCTGGGAAAAAGAGTCTTTTTTACCCAAGTGCAAAAGGATTTTGCTGTTGTCTCCATAAGGAGGTCTCAGCATGTTAATTCCTCTCTAGGCTGCAAGTGTTACAGGATCTGATTTCCTTTTCATTCCTTGCTACAGTTAATGTATCCCACTTTTCCCAGCTCTGCTGTTGCAAGAGCGCGGGCAGCTCTGAGGAGAAGGTTTCAGAGGGAACAAAATTCAAAGTCTGTGTAAACATTGCCTAGGCTAAATATTAACGCTTTCAGAATGCCTCTGGAAATAAATAACCACTGTCCTCCCTTCAGGAAACCTGCAGGGTCCTGTGTGCCCTCAGCAGGCTGCTTGCAGCTTTGCCACGGGCAGTCCTTGGCCCTAGCACCCTGGCATGTGCTGTCAGTACCAAGGTGGACCTTAACTCCCCTCTGGGTTTTCTGCCTTGCAGCAGAAGAAGTCGTACCTGGAGCGGAGCGTGAAGGAAGCAGAAGATAACATCCGGGAAATGCTCATGGCCCGAAGGGCACAGTAGCTGTGCCACCCTCTGGGTGGTTTTGGGCAGCCCTGCCTGTGTGCTACTCACCACCACCCAGCTGCATGACCTCTGTTCTGTGACAGTTTCAATAAAATTCTGCTGCGAAGCTTGAGCTCATTTCCACTGCCTGCCGCCTCAATGTCTTACAGCAGCTGCTCTCCCTGTGGGGATTTGGGGTGAGGGCCCTTTGGGGAATCCTGCTTCACTTTAAAGCAGATGCAGCCCTCGCCCTCTGGAAAGACCCTGTGCACTGTTCAGTGCTGGGAACGGGGGAACGCTTGCTGTGTTGTTCTGCTGGAGCAGGGGTGGCGAGACTCTGGTGGGGGAAAAGGGAGGCTGGCAGGGCAGAGCAGGGCCGGCTGTCACAGGCACCTCTAGGTCCTTGATGGGTGGTAATTTACTCTGTCTCGGTGGTGACAGCCCCGGTTCCCTACTTGTACTCATGGGCCTGGCAGAGCCCCAGCGCGTCAGCGAGCTGGTGGAGGGCCAGTGCCACCCTGTGCTTCATGCTCGCAGTGCACCAGCCCAGCCTCCTCCTTGCCCTACTCCTGGCTTTTGTGCTTTTCCGACACGGAGCTCTCAGGGATGTCTCCTCTCCTGCCACCAGCTCCTCAGGACCTTGGAGCTGGGCAGGTCCCATTGCTGACCCCCTCATGCTCTTGCCCCATAGACACATGGGCACCATCACACTCTGGGCTGGCCCTTTGCCACCTGCTTCTCCCCAGGCTCCCAGACCATGTCACCTGCTCACCAGCTGGTCTGGCTTCATCTTCACCAGTGATCACACACCTGCAGCGGCTGCAGTCGCTGCCCCATGGACACGGGGGCCTGTGGACTGATTGCCCCCAGTGCACTCACACCAGTCTGCAGCCAGGCTTAGCAACGGGGGACTTTTCCGCTGCAGTGGCTGCTTTGCACCGGGCTGGGCTGAGCTGAGCGTCACCCCTGGCCTGGCCCCGGCATGGGGAAGGCGGTGTCTGGGCTTACTGAGGGACTGGCAGAGCCCTCTCTTCTCCAGCACCTCGAGCCTGATTTTCCCACCAGTACTGCCAGGCAGCTGGCACTCCACACCGTGCAGGGTGGCTGGAACCCAGGGCAGCCCTTCCCAATGGAGCGTGGGAGATGCGGTGTCCCGCCATGTCCCCAGGGACAGGCACTGTGGCACCGAGGGCAGGGTGCTGCAGGGTTGGGTGCTGCTGTAGCCACATGAGCCGAGGACCGCAGCCACTTTGTTGGTGTTCGTGATGGTGCCAAGCAGGAGGCAGAGAGCAGCAAACCCCAGTACTCGCTGCCGCTTCCCACACTGGGGCCTCGGGACAAATGGCCCCCCCGAGCAGCTCCTGCTGCTACACAAGGCAGAGCAAGAGCTGGCCTGCAGCTGTGAGGTGCAGGGCTGGGGGCTCGACTCGTGCCTGGCAAGGCCATTTCTGGGGAGCAGCCAAGGCCAGGCTGGGTGGGCTGACCACTGTGCTGGGATGAGGGGCTGGAGGGAGGGGGAAAGGGGACAGCCAGGGGCACAGGCGTAGGGCAGCTGAATGCTCCAGCTGAATCCCCCTGCCAAGGCAGGGTGAGCCAGGAACCACTCTTCTGAGCCCTGACAGGGAGGCAACAGCAACCAGGAAGGTGACAGTGACTGCTCCCAGGGCAGGGAGACTCTGGGAGCCTGTCAGCAGACCTGAGCTTAGGGCTGCGGCCTGCAGGGGCCGTCATCAACCCAAACCAAATTGATTTGCTCTAGACCAGACCCCCCAAACTGCATTTCTAAGAGCCAAGTGGAGGTGTACAGAGTGCCCAGGCTATGCCAGTGGCGGCCGGCTCCTGGTCAGGGGGGAACTCTCAGACAAAAAAAGCGCAGAGGAACCCAGTGAGGTGCTTTGTGAGGGCTGAGCAAGCCTGGCAGCATAGCAGTTTGCAGTTAAGCCATGTCCCTACATGAGTTTCCTCAGGCCTGGATGCCAGACCCAGGCCCACACCGCAGCTGGGGCAGCAGAGCTGCTGCCTCAGCTGCAGCACAGGAAGAGCCTTAGGGTCCAGACAGGCACAACCCTCATTTAGCTCAGCTTGGGCCACCCTTCCCTCTCCTGGCACCTGCTACCAGCTCTCAGTGAGGCTGGATGCAGCGTACATAAACCAAGGGATAACGAGCGCAGAGCCCTTTGAGGCCCTGCTGCAAAAGGGTACAAGATCACTAGGTGATCTTTAGGCAATACAAAGCAAAGGCAGTGTGTGCCAGTCCACCAGGATCAGTTTTGCTCCCGAGGCAGGGAGAACAGCAGGGAACAGGGGCAGGGGGCAGCTGGGTGGGAACCATCCCCCATGGTGACCGGCAGCAAGTTTTCCCACTTTTCTGCAGATGAAAGCTCTTTATCCCTCTTCTGGCTAGGCATGCCATGAAGCAGCTTCAGCTATAAATCCTCAGCACTAAATTAATCCATGGCCTTGTTTCTTCTTATGCATTGATTTGCCCCCTGCAAGCCTATGCTCTGCAGCAGGGAGATGATGGATCACTGCTCAAAACCCTTGAGCGGGATCAGTCCTCCCCCAGGAACTGCTGGCGCATGCACACAGCAGCTCAGTGTGTGCCTCCCCCAGCTCTCTGCCAGCCCAGGAGCTGCTGGAGAGGCCCCCAGGCCCAGAAGGGGACCTGCATGTCCAGCCCCAAGTAAGCAGAGGGATGAAAACCCAAGTGAGCTGCACCATGTGGGATGAGGGGGTTGGTGGTGTCAGACACAGGCACACCACCCTCCCCACTCTAGCTGGCTTCACTGTGCTTTCACAGCTTATGCACTAGGTTGCTGCAGAAAATCCCCCAGGTGCTGGTGACAGCTGGGCCAGACAGCACCAGCCCAGGCCCCAGCCAGGGGCCGAGGCACGAACTTCTGCAGCAAAGCGACTTGAAGCCAAGTCCATCATTGCTGCTGCAGAGTCAGTGCATGCAGGAGGCTGAGAACAGACAGTGACGGGGGAAGCACACCCTCTACGGGACAGATTTATTGAAACAGTCGGGACCTAGCGAAGAAAATCAACTGTTGGCTTTAATTATTGCATACATCCCCATTTCTAGGACTAGGAAAATTTCAACTGATAAATATACATTTCATCAGAATGCCTGTGGCTGAAATATACCATTAGCACATTCTTCAAAGTTACAACAAAAGTCTTAGAAATGTTAAAAAGGGATTTTTCCTTTACTAAAATAAAGGAGTGCACCCCCCACCCCAACAAGGCGCTAGGACTGATAGACAGGAACTCTTGGCTGTGCAAAGCAGAGCGTTGATTACAGTAACAGAAAGAAGTCAGGACAGGAGTGGGGAGCCTGCATAGCACTCAGTGAGAGGTTCGGGAGGCAGCTGCAGTGGAGTCAGGTCAGCATGTCCCAGAGGCAGCAGCAGCAGAGTGCGGTCCAGCACGCCGTCAGGCAGGCGCTCTCACCCGTGTCATCTCTCCGCCGCTCCTCCACGACATACACTGCAGGGACAGGAGAGCAGGGATAGGAGAGCTTGGTCAGTAGGAGAGCCGCACAGCAACAGCTGCAGCAGCCAACCACGTCTGCCAGCCCTGGCACAGCCGTGGTGCCCCTCTGCACCCCAGCGCTCACTTTGGGTGGCCCATGCTTGCTGGAGACGATCTGGTAGGAGGGGAGGTCCCAAGCACCCCTCAGGCCATGATTTCATCACTGCAGCAGCACCCTGCAAGGACCCACTGCCCCCTCCCATCACTGCAGCACCCCTCGATGGGAAGGGTCCCCAGGGGAAGCACTTCTTTCAGCAGCCAGGCCCAGGCTGCTGGGACTGCACAACATTATGGTCTCAAGACAAACAGATGGTGCAGGCCAGCCAGGCCCAGACTTCTGTTATGTCACATACAGTTACTGAGCAAGGAAACAGGCTCAGCCTGGAAGGCTTCTGCTCCGAGTGAGCTGCCCCCCAGGGAGCACTGGTGCTTAAGCCTCCCTGCCTGCCCCTGTGCCCTCTGGCAACCCCCAGCCAGGAGGAGGTCCCCAGAGCAGAGTGCCCACGGGTGCCCCAGATGCCCCAGCTGAAGCCAGTGCCCTTCCAGGCCTGGCACAGCTGCCCTTCCCAGGGGGGAGGTACCCAGCCCAGGCAGCTGTGCTGGAGGGGGCTCCACACTTCTACGGCACTTGGGGTGCTGGGGAGGGAGCACATACGAGGAGGGTGGTGGGTTCAGACATGGCTAAAGCCCAAACTCCCACCAGCTGCTCACTTGCTGCCCCTCCTCAGCAGGGCAAGATGGGAAAAGAGGATGAAGAAGCTCATAGGTCATAAAAAGACAGAGAGATTGCTCACCTATTACCGTCATGGGCAAAACAGGTGCAACTTGGGGAAAAAATAATTTATCACCAATTAAAATAATTTGGATAGTGAGGAACAAAGACAAACACTAAAACACCACCTTCCCTCCTGCCTCCTCCACCTCCCCCCCAGAAACATAGTGGGGTGGGGAATGGGGGGGGGCTGCAGTCTGTACACGGCAGGTCCTCTCCTCTCTGCTGCTCCCACCAGGAGAGGTGAGCTGTGTGACCATGTGTGCAAACAGGTAGGTGACACCTGTGGGCTGGGGTTGTTCCCTGCAACCTTGGCAGAGCCCATGTTCCCCCCGGAAGCAATTTGTGGTCTGGGTACATTAATCTTCGGAGGGATCATTAGGTACCTGGTGATGGACAAGGCAGCTCAAGGCTCTCAGCAAACAGTGCTGAGACCAGTGGGAGCAGCTACCCTGGACCAAACCAGGCTCTACTGGAGGCTGTCGCAGAGCTCCCAGCTGCCCTGAGCTCCAACACAGCACAGCCTTTGGGCACCAGGGTCCTTGTCAGGAGAACCTGCTCCAGCATGGGTCCTCTTCATGGGCCACATGTCCTTCTGGAAACATCCACCTGCTCCATGTCCTCTAGAGGTTGCAGCAAATACATAGAGCACCACCTCCTCCAACCTTCTTCGGTTTCTCACTCTTGTTCCCTCCTCTCTCTCTGGCATTTTCTGCCCCTTCTTAAATATGTTCTCACAGAGGCACCACCAGCTTTGCTGACATGCTCAGCAGTGTCCCGTGCAAGTCTGCTGCAGAGCCTTGCCAGCTGCAGGAGAAGAAAGAGGTAAGGTCCCAGGGGCAGGAGGTGGTCTTAAGGTGAGATTCAGCTACTGCGTATGAGTGGCCATGGGGAAGTGGGTACAGACAAATCCTGGGAAGAGCTGAGGTCAGGAGCAGAGCAGTGTCCCTCCTGCCCCTCAAGGCTGGAAAAAACTCACTCTGCATTTTGGGCAGATGGTGCTTTTCTACCAGCCAGCATTTGGTGGTGGGAAGAGCTCACTCTTCTCAGGCAGCAGGCCCCACAGAAACAGTGGGGATCAGCTCTGGCTGACTGACCTACCCAATTATAAAGCCACCCCATCACTGCAAGGAGAGCGAGTGGGAGGAGGCTGTGGCAGAGCTGGGATCTTCAGCATTGCCTTCAGAGCCTCCGTCTCTCACAGCCTCCACAGCTGAGGCCAAGGAATACTGACAGTGCTGGTGTCCAGAGGGTTCCAGGATCAGCAACCAGCTGACGTGGAAAACAAGCAGGTGGGTTCCTTGCCATTGGATCACTTCTGTGCACAATCAAAAAAAACAGTTTTAGCACAGTGAAGATGACAAGAACCTGCCTGCTGCCACGTCTGGCCAGGCCACAGGCAGGAGAGGCTGGATAGGTACCCAGGGCAGAGGTCTCCAGGAGATGCCAGCTTCCATAGCTACAACTGCACTTCAAGTTTGCTTGTTGTCTGTTTAGACTGGCACTGCTAAGTCAGGCTGCTTAAATAAGTAGCTGTTCCCTGACACTGCTCCAGCCCTATCACGCACAAACATGCCTCCTCCCCTAGGAAGTCAGCACAGGGATCAGTCCTCGCTCCAGCTCTGTGTCCAACTTGCATGCTAGGAGACTTCCACCTCTGCCTGCTCAGTACCCAAGGCACAGCCAGCTCTTAAGCAGGCTAGAAGGCAGCAATCCTCAGACACCTCACCTGCCAAGGGGCAGATGCCCAGATCACACCCCCAAATGCTGAGGGTATTGCCTCATGGACAGAAACCATTTAAACTCTGCCCCTCAAGGGCTGCCCAGAGGCTCTCAGCAGGCTGTTGGGATTTACTGCACGCTGCCAGTTGCCTGAAAGTACAGGAGGCAGCCCCAGGTTTGGATGGAGCTCTCCTAGCAGGGTCTCCTACCCAAGGCCAGTGTGCTGCGTGCTCTTTCTGCCAGCCCCTGAAGCTCATTTAGGACAGATGAGCAGATTACCTTTGGTTCCTCCTCAGTGAGCTTGGACTATCACACCCAGAACTGCAGCAGATTGCAGGCAGGCATATGACCTTCCTTCCTTCCTTAAAGCTTTCTTGGATCTGTTATGGTCTGTGTGGGAAAAGTGCCCTCACACAGGAGTCTGACCCAGGCATGCGGATAGTGTTTTAAGACACGTGGCTGAACACATGCTGTTGACAGGCAGAGCCCTGGACAGGAGACAGCTCATGTCATCAGCCTGGTCCTCCCTGGGCTTGCTTTGTGCTCAGAAAGTGTTCCCCCCACCCTTCACTGCTTCAGTTCTCTCAAGAGTGATGATGTGCTCTGGCTTACATGATACCAAAATCCTGCCACCATCAGGGTAGGGCGGAGAGACCAATAGCCCAGTAATCCCCCTCAAATATCTGCCCTCAGGTACAGCCTGTACCCCAGCCTCAGGCAGCCCCCCTCTCACCAACTGGAATAACACAGGGAGGAGGCACCTGCTGTGCAGGCACAGCCCAGCTCCAGAGGAGCCACTGCATGGTGCTGGCAAAGCAGCACTGTCCATCCTTCCCTCCAGGGCTTTGCAGCTGCCTGTAAGCATTTGGTCACAGCGTATGGTGCCCTTGCTCCAGGAACGTCAGAGTGGACGCACATCTCTTCTCTAGGCAGCCCCAAAAGGAGGTGGCAGCATGCAGCAGTGCTGTGACAGGCTGTGCTGGAGCAGGAGACATGCCATGTGCTCTCCTCCTCCAGCAGCTACTGGCCCTGCCTGCCCCTGCAGAGCCAAAGCAGGCACCTCTAGGCAGGAACAGACCAGGACCTGATGGAAACCTGGCTCCCATGCACAGACCAGGGCCCTGCAGGCTGCTGGGCAGTGCTGCAGAAGCAGGGGAGGCTGCATGACCTCCTCCCCAGAGCCTGTGGACAGGGCAGGGCTGCACCCACAGCCAGCAGCCCAGCCACACTGGCAAGGGCCACAGAGCAAGGTCAATGACTTGTGAGCCCTGCACCCTGGCCTCCTCCTGTGATCCAAGAGACCCTATTTCATCCCTTTGAAAGGGTGGACCACAGACCCATCTCTCCCAAGGCAGACAGGACTCTGGTCAGGCCCTTCCCTCCTTCCTGCCCACAACCCCAAACTGTCACTCAAAACCAAGCATGGAAGACTTGCAAAGGCTTCATGTTCAAAAGCATGAAGACTTGCGAGTAATTGACCTTATACAGCATTGTATCAGTAGCTGTCTATTCACTGCCTGTTCTTCCTGGTGAGGTGACCCAAGTCCACTTGTTCCCATACACCTCCGTGTAGTGCAAGCTGTCATCAAGTGGCCAGTCAGGTCCCCAGAGCAGTGGGCTATAATGGGTCACCAACTGCTCAGCAGTGGGAAGGGAGCTGTGTCCCGCTGTCCATGGGAGAAGCTAGCTAGCTTAGCAGAGCTGCCCACCCTGTTTTGCCTTCCTTCTCTGACTGGCACTGCTGAGAGCAGCTGGACACCCTGACATTTGAACCTTTTACCCTCCTCAGCTGAGCAGCATTCTGCCCTGCAGCAGATAAGAGCTGCCCTTCTGTCTGGCTTAACAGACAGAGCTGTGATGAGAGGCGAGCCCTGGCACCACACAACACCTTTGTGCAAACCCAGTCATACGACCGAGCTGTTCAGGAGGAAGAGCAGCAGGGCAGAGCTGCGCAGAACAAGTTCAGCTTGCAAGGACTGAAGGAGGCACTGGTGTGTTTCAGGCTGGGAAAAAGCTTTGGGCTTTTTGTTCCTGGTGGATCCAGGAGCTCTGAACAAGCAGCTAACTCTTTGGTGCCTTTGTTTCCTCTGAGAAGGTCCAGTTACAATGAGCGAAGACAAAACACATACCAAATGCTCCAAGAGTCCTGTATAAGACGATGACATGCAGTTGTTCGGCAGGGCAGAGTGCGCACCCAACAGGCAGAGATGGCCAAGAGCTCCTCAGCAGAGTGTGATACTGTCCATGCTCTTCTGCCTGTGTTCAGGTGGATGAGGATGCTGGCTGGCTCCTGCCTTCCCTCAGGCTGAACAGACAAGGGTGCTTTTCCCATGGCTGCTCAGGAAGCTTCTAAACCAGCTCCCTGTGCTGCAGCCTTGAGGCAGCTCTGGTTTACAACTGTTTGCCAGCTGCCATTCAAGCTGTCCTGCTTTGGAGCCATGAAGAGCTGGATTGCTGCTACCAGAGTACTGCCATACCCAAAACTGAGGGCCATAGTGCCATAAGACATGTGGATCTGCACAGCAGAAGGGGGCTGCGAGGATGTTTAGGGAAGCACTGGTTCCTCGTGGTTTGGAGACAGCAGGGTGACTCTGACCTCTGGAAAACACCATCAAGAACAGATACCACAGAGCTTGCTCCAGAGCAAAGTCCTTGCAGCTTCAGACTGAGTGAAACCCAGGGGAACGTGACACCCTTCTCTGCCCCAGAAAAAGCTCTGCAGCATGTGACACTCCCAAATGTGGTGGACAGCATAAGGTTACACTGCTTTGGGGGTGCCTCACATACCCTCAGCTCCCTTGCTGGAGCAGCTGAGATAGATTGAGTTCTCAGGCTGAAACACCTGGCCTGAGGGTGGGTACCCTCTCCTCTGAGCACTAAGGTATGGCATTTCACACTGCGTGCAGGCAGACCTATCGAGCCAGCTGCTCTGGCCAGCCTCCAGCAGGCATCTGCTAAACAGAAGCGGCCATGTCACTGCAATGCAAACCATGGGCTGGAGGGCAGTTACTAGTTTTGGCTACCCCAGTCAAGCCCATCTTCACCCTGGTTGAAGGCAGCTGTATCCATAGCCACAGACAAGGCACCATCCAGGGAAGAGCTCTAACACCACTGCCTTTTACTGCTTGAGTTAAAGCAATGTTGCTTTCTGGTAGCTCAGCACTAAGCTAAGGAGTAAGCTTGAGCATGCAGAAGACAGGAGCTGTCAAATGATACACTAATATTGACAAGTCCTCCATGGTAGCACATAAACCAATAAAGCATTTTGATGGTTAGTCAGCAACTTGCAAAGAAGTCAGTGAAATCAAGTCTAACTGCATACTCTGCTGGAGGATGGGTCTGTATAACATTCCCCACCCCAAAGCGGAGTTGAAATGCATGCTGCCCAGTGCAATTTATGGTAAGCTGTCCATGGCTGCAGGCATATAAGAATTTGCCTGAAGTATTCATGATTAATCCATCAGAAGTTTTAAACTACAGCCAAGTGTCGAGGACATACTGACAAAGCATGTTCGAAGCATGTACGAAGTGCTGTTATGAAATACTTCCTGAAATATTAAACAAAATGGCTTTTCCAAATTTGGGCCTGTGCAATGGGAGATCGGCACTTTCACTACATGTCCACTCAGCTGACTCGCATCGGATGCTGCCTCTCAGCACAAGTGGGCCACAGCAGCAGCGGGCATCGCTCCTCCCTGCCGGCCAGCACCTTCAGCTGCCTGCATGGCACTGCTGGTGGCAGCTTGTGCTAGAAAGGTCTGCACTAAACTGGCTGATAACCCAGGCACAACTGCCCACTAACAATTCAGGGCAGGACTGGGACAGGAGAAGGTACAGCGAGGGACAGCAGCAAGGTCAAGACCTTTCCAGGACTCATCATGGGTTTGGGGGATGTGCCTTTCTGTTAGAAACAGTGAAACAGCACTGGAAAGAGCCCCATCCTTTCACTGTTTATTAAAAGCTGGAAGTAATTTAAACTAGCAGCACATTGTGGCACAAGTACCATCCTGCAGAAACCCTCTGAGAAAAGGCTGTGGTTTTCCCCATGCAGGGAGTTACGCTGCCTTACCAAACCCATTCACCTTCCAAGTTCAAGGAAAGCACCAAAAAAGACCATTTGAAATACGCATTAGAGAAGTTGCTGCCTTCCCTGCAGAGTTTCTCTCCCAGAGAGAGCAAGAGTCCAAGAGGGCAGCTCTCCACCACAGCCAGTTCACAGGAGCTGCTGTCAACTGCTGCTGCAGTTTGAGAGGAAATACAGTCACCGTTGGAAAGTTTTCAGACTTTGAGAGCATCTGGGCAATACTCTAAATAAAAACAACCACCTCTCCCTTACAGTTTGAGTTTAATGATTACTTCTTCTGAAGCTTATCAATGCTTCAGAATTTGTAGCTCTTGCTATCACCAAACTGCCAGAGAAACTTTAAACACAGCCATACAGCATTAATGCTAAAAATCTTCTCTCATCAAGCAGTTGGGTGTGGGGCTTATACAGTAAAGGGTAAGAGCAGAACAGGTGAAGGTTGGTCAACTAGTCACTTACAGCTACCAAAGTGCATAGGGTAAAAAACTGTTCAAAGGAAGGCTAGATAAACTATTCCCAGTGAAGCCTCTCATTAAGCCAGAAACACCCTATACCAATCCTTTCATTTTGGACACACTGCAACTGAACATCAGCTTCAAAGCACTAACACAAACACTGAGACAGAAGTACCCAAGGAAATCAAGAGTGAGCAGTAGCACCTTTATTCACTCTTCCCAGCCTATGCATTAGCACTACTTTAAATGCAGAGGATCCCCCGTAAACAGCACAGTAAGAGACAGCATAACAAAACCCTAAGCACCTTACTCAGACCTCTTAAAATCATTTCATTAGGAAGTCTCGAACAGCACATTACTGATGCAAACCACCCAACCTCTTCCCAGCTCACTTCATCCAGCAGCTTTCCATTAACAGAGATCAGGTTTTCTACTGGAACAGCTTTGCCAACAAAAGCCCAACCAAAAATATGTCAATTAAGGGAAATGCTGGTTTTGTATGCTTCTTGTCAGAAGCCTGAATGCCTCCAAGCTAAAGCCATGCAGTTTGCTGTAGCAAGCCTTACTGGGGACTTTACAAGCTGCTTTGTGCCTCTCTTTTGTCCCATCTCAGGCACTCCGAAGATGTCCTATGGCATGGTGGAGTCCTTGCCACTGTGAGCAGAAGCCCATTAGCACTTTGGGACCAGTGGTCTGACAGAGAAGAGAAACAAGGGCAAATTCTCTGAGAGGCACTAGACAGCATTCAGTTTTAGGCTCAAGTTTTGATGCTTCCATTGTTTTTTCTAAAACAGGATGGGAGAAGGTATAAGCTGAGCAGACCCTCCCATCTTCTAATCAGCCTTAAAGAGTATAGATCACAATGAATCATTCTTACCCCTGAAACGGTAGCACTCCCTGTAATCATGGAGTACCAGTCTGCACAAGCCAGTGCAAATAACTCCCACTATTTTAAAAACAAATATTACAATACCTAGTTATTTCATGTACAGTCTGCTTTATCTTAAGCATACACATTTTGTTTCTTCTCATACCTAATTGATATGTTAATCATTAGCTCCATGAGGGACAGGCATAAGCAGTACTTTTCACACAGTTTGATATAAAGTCATGTCCTTAGACTGTAGTGCTCCTTATTGCAGTGCTTTACTGGGTCTACAAGGATCGCAGTACAAGGATACCAGCTTTCATGACAGAACCAGCCTATACTGTCCCAGGGCCCAGGCACAGACATCACTGCTAAGGTACTGGCTTACCTACATGGGGAGCCCCCCCCAGAAAGCAGGCAGCGATGTCACCTGAGAGCACTCAAGCTCTGCAAGACCTCCCAGAAATCTTGCTGGACGTCACCAGGGGCCCTGGCCCTTGTCTAGAAATTTCAGGTATGACATCCAGGCAGACAGACAGCAAGCAAAAGCTCACTTCAGGCAAGCCAAGGGGCAGGCTCAGCCAAGAAGTCAGCCGCCCAGGGAGAAGTGAGGTGTGCACACCACCTGGGTCTGCCCAGCCTAGCACTAGCCAGCTGCAGGGACTCCTTCCTCTTCCTAAGGTGAGAGGGCTAGGAGCATGAGAAAAGCAGTAAGTCTTGAAGTTTACGACTTCTTTCGCTCCAGCTGTGTGCAGACCCATTTTGCATGCAGACAAGTTAGTTACACTCCTAGCTGCTCTGAACTATTAGGCAAGGCCTGGAGCACACAAGAGGAAGCAGCAACAAGCAGTTTACCAACCACTGCTACTGCAGACCAAAAACTCTTCCCATGGTATCTGAACGGCTATTTGCCACTGTAACAACTGTTCAGAGCAGAAGTATTAATTAATACCACAGTCTTCTCATCTGGGAGGAAGCACACAGCAGAGAAGGAACGAATAAGCCTTTTCCCACGTGTGAATAAGATGGTTTTTGTCACAAGCCACTTCTGCACCAAGAGCTTTGTTTTCACTTGTCCAGCCAGCAAAGAAGTCTTGCTTAAAACTGCACGACACCATTTTAATAGTAACTTCTTACAGGGTTAAGTGCTGCTGGCAGCAGATTGCTAAGTCAGTCTGTGCATCTGGTTCTACCTTCAAAACTTTCTTACCTAAGTCCTTTGAAAGTCTTTCCATTCAGGATGGAGGCCAGAGATGGGAAAGTCAGCACAAGGGCATTGGTGGCAGCCAAGGGATGCAGAGGTGACAGTGACTAGAAATCAAGTGTTTCTGAGCCCCTCTTTGGGGTGCGCACTCTAGGTCTGCAGCCCCAACACTGCAGGAGGAAAGAACACCCAGCCCTGACCAACCAGACAGCCACATGTCCTGGAGTAAATCTCATACAGGCAGCCAGTGTGGAAGAAGAGATTGCATGACTGGGGAACAGGGACCCTAGGACTTCAACTAAAACTTTCATACTAACTGCCAGCAAGGCTCCTTTCTGCCCCTGGTCTCCTCCCTTGCCCACAAGACCTCCAGGGCTGACCCTGGGCACAGATGAGATCTAATTCCCTTGGCAAGAAAGGCATTTAATTATTCCTTCCCCTCTCTGGGGATATTTGCTCATGCTTAACAGCTTCATGCCTGTCACATCACATTCCTGGCCCCACAACTCGTCCCTGCCCAGAGGCTTTCACTGTAAGCGCAGTCTCTACCAACACCATATTCAGATTTCAGGAAACACCTTAGCACACTCCTGAAACAGATACCAGTCAGAGCCAGACAGAAATACAGTAGCATACTTCCAAGCAAAAATCCTCCAAAGTTGCAAATGCTCAGAGCAAGTTTCACAATCTCCAGCTCCAAACACAAACAGCTCTACTGCCAATGCCACCCAAGTAAAAACAAAGTACCACGGAAGCAAACTGCTAGTGAGTACAGGTACTTTCACCTGCAAATCCCCTCTGCCACCGACAGCTGCTGCTGACCCAGCCCACATTTCATCCCGGACTCTGGCAGAAGTAACTGATCTACAACTACCTACACTAGTATCAGACCTGCCCTGTTCTGTGGCTGCATGACTATGTCCAGCAGGTTAGGAAAATTCCTTTCAGCTCCTGCAAGTCTGAGAAGCTCTTACAGTCACCCTAGAGAGCTGTTTCAGCTTTCAGGGAGCTGAACAGACAACACATTTCAGGGAAATGACCGTGCAGGCATGCCAAGTGAGCACTTTCCAGAGCCAATGCTGCACTGGCCATGTTTCACACAAGGGTAAAGTCTTTCCCCTCTCACACACTACATGCGCTCTAAGTATGGGTTATGTCTGGTCATAAGCCGTGCAGAAGATTTTCTTGCAGCTGAGCTCAGGGCTGGCAAAGAGGTGAGTTTCCTCACCTGAGCACACAGGGATGGGATTCAGAGATCTTTGAGATAATAGAAGTGATACTAATCAGCATCTATGGAGTATAGATGTGCCCAGGAAGGATTTAGCATCTCTAAAAAGCAGGGTTTTAGGCACTCCTCATAGGAGAAAAGCATACCTTATGTAGTAAGTGCTCAAGTCTCTGAAGGATGTCAGCAGGCATTGGCCAGCTCTCTGAAGCACTATAAACCCCATCACACAGGTTAAAAAGTGCACAGGTCATAAGAAACCAGCTTCCCCACAGCTCAAAGGTACAGTAATTCAGGGCTTCAGACCCTTCAGTTTTCTTCTAGATTGCAACAGATGCAGAGACATCTCCCAAAACTACAGAATTTGAGAACTTCCTCTAACTTCTTTTTAATCAGTGAAATCTTAATTTAATGTTAAATCAAGGAGGCATTTTCCACCAAGTCAACTGCAGGGCTAAGAACAGCACATTCCTCAGCTTGAGTCAGTGTTTTCATTGAAAATCAGCGTCAGTCCTAGAATTAAACAAGAAGTGGCTTGGAGGGATTTACACAGCACAAACTCAGACTTACAAGGGTCTTGCAAGAGCATTCTGGGTGACAGACATGAGGGACAAAGTCCAGTTTTAGACTCCTTGAGCAGTGCCCCCAGGGCTTGAGTACCACAATCTGTGCAGCTCTTGCAGAGCTGGAAAAAGGCTTTGCACAATTCGCTTCTCACCCAGGCTAGGTGCCCAGCTGACAAGGACTGTCCAGAACAGCAGCCTCAATTAATTTGGTCCACTACAGAGCCAGTCTTAGCCTTGTTTAGCCAGTTTGTCTCAAGCATGTTTTCAGACACAGGACCTGAATTTGGAAATCCTTTTCTCTGCATCAGGCTTTTCTCAGATTATCCCCTCCTTCGGGGTGAAAAGCAGTGAAGGTGAGTCAGAGATCAGCCCCCAGGACAGCAGTTTGCCAGCAAACACCCCCCACTGTTTGTGCAGTCAGCTGACACAGCCCGGGACAGAAGGGGGTATGATACAGCAATCTTGGGGGAGAGAGAACACCAGGTTTTAATGCACACTACAGTATGAGAAGCAGTTAAGAGGACAACTGCCAAGTAGGATTTTTTTTTTTTTGGCAGGACACCAGCTATCTGGAGTTGCAGGTCCAGAAGGTACAGTAACAGTTAAATTATTAAATGCTCTGACAGACTGCTTGAAAGGCTCAGTGTACCCAGAAAGCCTCCTGGAATTGCTACATGCTGCCCTCCAAATAAACTGGGGAAGGCTCAGCTTGACACAGTTTGAAAAGTGAGGGGGTAACCACTGAAAGGCACCAGAGGGCCTAACAAGAGCGATTAGGAACCCCTCCCTCCTTTCCACGCTGAGACCCATGAAGAGGAAAAATCCACCCCTCTAGCAGAAGGCAGTGACTGTATCTAGGTGACCTGTTTATTCTTGCAGCTGGCCAAACATTAGGAGGCAGGCAGCATCACTGTGACTATTACTCTCTCTTACCACAGCCAGCTTTGCTACAAGTAATCAACTTCCAGAAATAAGATTTCTACCCTGTGCGTACAATAGGTCAAACGCAATACAGAGCTTTGTTTGCTTTCAGTTGGAAGGAAGGCTGCAGACAAAGCCCGGTTCCCTTTGGCACAGCACAGAATAGCCTCATCCATTACGTTGTTATGTATCAATGAGGCGGGGTGGTGGTGGTGGAGAAATTAAGCTGCACAAATTGCTCACATCAGCTAGTGCAAAATTAGTATGTCACTTTGTACTTTGGCTCATTCTACTTTTTAAAGCATGCCATTATCAACGGCATTACATTTCACATCTAATTTACATAGACAAGAAAGTACCTGCTGACCAGTCAGCAGATACTGTGGTTTCCTTATGCCCGTTAATACTGAATTACTCTATAATGAAAGTACTGAGGGGGAAATGAGATTTTTCTGGAATGAGGTATTTTCTTCCTCTTAAGCAAGCCCGTGCTGCTCAAGGCAGCCTGGCTCCTTATGCCATGCTCCACACAGGCACTGTGTTCCTACTGCTGCGTGTTTCTCAGCTTTGTTCGGGTGCAGATGAGTTCCCTTTAGCAACCCAAAGCATTGTGTGACACTCAATGGCAGTTCTACAGTATTCCAGGAACTCATGCCTGGACAGACTTTAGCACAAGTCAGTTCATAGAGCTAGGAAGCTGAAGCAGACACCCTTAAGGACAACCTCCCTCAGGCTCAGCATATAACTTATCAGGTCTAAAGGTAAAGGTCAAGTTGTTTACTTCTAATGAACAACAGCCAAGTCAGTTATTAGCCCTTGCAAGATGCAAAAGGTGTTGTTTCTTTGGAGACACTGCTATCTGTAGCCTGTACAAGCCCAAAAGCCAGCTATCAAAAAACCCCAAACAAAAAAACAAAACCACGGCCATGAGGTCTTCTGTGACACCTCAGCAACTCACCTAGCCTCTCTGGCTCACTGCTCCTCCACCTGCAGAAGGAACATATGCTTCAAGGCCTTTCACGCCCAACAGTGTTGAGGTAGCTAGGGTGACTCTGAGGGGGTGCAAGCTTGCACAGGCTGGACTCCATCCACTCACGGAAAAGAGACAAAAGGATCACCAGCTGCCATTATTAGCTGCAGACTCCCTCTTCTATAATGCTGTAATACATGGGAGTCATATGGCCAACACCACTAAGTCTTAATGCATAAACTGCAAGCTGATTTCTGCAACTGTTGTCATGACTAACTAATCCGACACAGTCTAAAGTGGAACATACTTGTTCTTGTTCTGCACTTTTCTGGACTGCACCTTTGTCCAACAAGCCTTTATATATGTCCTCCTATTCAATGTCATATTGAAAAGATGACAACATCCTCCCTCTCACACCTATTTCTAGCAGAGTCATTGCTCACTTAACAGTAGTAACTTTCTCTTTCCAGCCTAGATGTTACCTACCCTTGCAAAGCATGACCCCAACAAAAGGGACCAAACTCTCCAGTCTGGGCTTACAGCTCCCACCTCCTGAGGATGTGGAGGAATGGGTGCTGTGGCTGGGAGAAGCATGGCTGCAGCATGCATGCCATGTACAGGTGGTGCAACTCACGGCAGTGCTGCTCAGCCTGAAGAGTCCTTCAACAGCAGCCTTTGAAACAAGGCTCAGTGGTTCACAAGCTCTTCTGCAGCATGGGTGACAAAAGCAGTCCTAAGTTTAAGCTCTTTCCCTATTACATCTCAGATACAGCTTTCTTTTTAATACAGAGCCATATGAGTTTTTTTTCCTCTCCAAGGGCCAGTTGGACAGGCTATGTCCATTGCTACTCCAGACAGGCCACAAACTGTTAAGATTAAAAAACTCTTGTCACTGTGAAATGCTACTTTACCATCAGATTTTGACAGCTCAACAGTAATTATTTCCATCAGTGTGCTCCACTCAAGACCAAAATATGATGCATAATTACTTCCACGCATTGGCACACCAGCTGCAATCCACAACTTAAGAGCTCACTTTGCTCAGTTTGTCTACACAGTAAAATAACTTAAAGCATAAAATTTAAAGTATAGCAAATTTCCTAGCTTTCAGCATGGACACATGTAAGTTCACAAATACTAATGCATTACTTGGAGTAGCTTAATTCGTTAGATTAAGCTAAATCATCTAGGAGGGCAAACCATCCACTCTGAAAGGAAAGCATCCACGCAGTAGCTCTTCCCAGATAAATGCTTGGAAACACCACAAGAACTGACAAGCCACATTAAATCATGCCAGACCAGCTAGGCAGACTGTAATGACTTGATTAAATTTAGACATCAATTTTTTTATATTATAGGTTCAGCCACACCAACAGATAGGTAGCATTAGTATAACAGATTTTTAAAAAATTAGCTTTTTTAGGGACATCCATTCTATATTAGACACTCCTGGAGGTGATCATTAAACAAAGCCTCATTGAAAGCTCTCTCAGAAGACTTCTCTTAAAGCGTCACAGGACAAAGATCAGGTTCCAGTTTGACAGACTGGCCAAAAAGGAGCAAGGAGGAAAAAGGATATTTAACAGAAGGAGAATCAAGAAAAGGAAAAGCTTTTGTAGACAAACACAAAATTATAGCCCCAACTTCATTTTACACACATTAATATATGGTTTTTTGTACATTTAGTTACATCCACTTCCGCAAAAGCAATGCAAATTTGAGGCTCCCAAGGTGGGTTCAGAGACTGCACATGGCTACAGAAAGGCAGTTCAAATACAGGACTTCCCAGAAGATCTTTTGTTCATGGGTTAGGGTGCTACTTCTGCAGAACTGCAGTTGTGTTCACTTAGGTTTAACAACAACACCATGCCTCCTGCAGCATAAGCCTGGTTTCTCAGTAAAAGACACACTCAAACACTCAGCTACTTGTCCTCTGCAATTTCCCAGCCTACACCTTTGTGCTGGTTCACAGGTTTGTGAGCAGAGCAGAGGATATTCAGTGTCATTGGTTCCCCGATCCAGTCTGAGATGAGATCCTTTAAGCTTCCAAGGCAGCAGATCTGGCTCAAAGACAGACTGCCCAAAGCAGCAGACCCACGCTCCCTTCAGCTTCTGCTAGCATATACCTTTTCATGGCTATAGCAGCAAAGTGACACTAACCAAAGATGTTC
>JANZLQ010000044.1:291560-311854 GCA_026212715.1 Elanus axillaris
GAGTGGGATTAAGATGGGGAAGAAAGGGGAAGGGGGCGGGATGGAGTGGGGAGGGGAAGGAGTGGGATAGGAGGGGAAGGAATGGGGCTGAGATAGAGATGGTGACAGGAAGGGAGTGGGAAAGGGAATGGGAAAGAATCATGTCTTGTTCAGAGAAGCACAGATTCTGACAGCAGCTTGCACTATCTCAGCCACATTGGACACAAGCATCCTTCGAAAGCACTGAATGCCTTTCTCTTCTGTTGTTATCCCAAGGGACTGTGCTGCTCAGCTAGCTAACTGTACCAGCAGGTTTTTATTTTACATTTATTTTCCTAATGGCTTGGGTGGCCTGAAAACTTGAGCAGTGAATTGTGACTGCTCAAGATTGGGTAAAAATCCACACAATGGATGTGCTCTGCAGTGTGGCACCAGGGATGAGTCACTGAAATTGCAATTAGGAAAGAAAATAACAGTGGGTTTACAAGTTTCTTTCCAGGAGCATTGCATTTTGCCTGAATTACAATGATGTTTTAGACTAGTTTATGAGATATTGCCCCATGTCAAAAAATACATAGATATGGAAGAAGCAGTAGCTGATATAAACCAGTTTAACAATTAAGGGAGGAAGAAAAAACAGCACCGATTTTTACAGTGGCAGCATAGGTGCTTTAGGAGGGATGTGGGAGTGAGCAGAGGAAACTGTAGCAAAACCCAGGGATGTGGGACAGTGGAGTTGTGCTCTGATGTGGAGTCCAAGGTGATGCAGGTAACCTGGGCAGAAAGGGCACACAGGGAAGGAGACCCCAGGAGTGATGGGAGTCACATGAGTGTCCCCTCCTCAGCTATCCAACTCTCAGCACCTTGCTGGAGGGAACCTCTGCAGAGCGCAGCAACCAAGGAAGATGCGTCACCCACAGATTGCAGTGTGGCAGGGAGTCCTAGAAATCAAAAGTCAATGTTTTGATTGTCTTACAGTAGCTTTATTTTATCTTTCTATAAAGACATGTACTGATTTGCAATGAGCGGGGTGTAAAGCACTGAGCAAAGCAGCTCTGTTTCGAATGGGCACATACATAATCTTTATGGCCTTGCACTAGCATCAGGTTTCAGGAAGTCCTGGCGATGAGGCTGAATGTAGCCCTCCAGTCCACATGCTGCCAGACAGCCTTCTGACCCCTGCAGTTGCTGTCACCTCTTTAGCAAGCTGCCCCAGCACTGGGAGGAAAGGCCAGCAGTTCCCAAAGGGCTCAGCAGGGCTCGGACATGGGGAGCCTGTGTGCATTCATTGGGCTTAGCTTCACTCGGAGATCAGCAACTGCACAAGAAGCTCTGCGAAACCTGGGGCCCTGGGCATTCAAATCGTTACCTCCATCCCAGCAAAGAGACATACACTAGGACCAGGGCAGAAGCAAGCTGCTCCTCACTTGTCCCCAGGCAGGCAGCAGGCATCAGCCAGCTCTTGTCTGTGGGCTCTGAACAATCCTCAAGTTCATCTTCCTGGATTTACATGTTTTTGATTATTTTAATTAAGCACAGAGATGTTCCAAGGTGGAGACCAGGCAGCTGCTGCTGCCACTAGGAAGCAGAGCCCTGCCTGCTTGCTGTGATCACTCTCTGCACTGCCTCCATCCCCAAAGCGACAGGACACAATACTAGGAGGGAGCTACCAGCACAAGTGCCATTTTCCTGTGGCCTGATGCTCCCGGGCAGCCATCCAGCAAGCCATCCGGTCCAGCCTCCAAGGACAGACTTCCCAGCTCACACTGTCCTTGGGAAATCCTGGCAGGAGGCTTCTGGGGTGCTGGCATTTCTTCCCTCTAGTTTCCCCTCCTTTACTGGGGACTCCCTTCTCCTGGAGCAGCATGTCTGGCAGCCACCATGCCCATGCCACTGATGGCAAGCAAAGCAGCATGTCTATGGGTTGTACTTGATGCCTGTGACACCATGCTATGGGATGTCTGCCAGCTACTGGCTATTTTGAGTCCAAGATCTCATTAGCCCTTTCTGTCCCAGGACTCTCAGATATGCTAGTCCTGAGCCCTTCTTGGAGCACAGTTTGTATCTCCACCATTAAGACCATAGGAAGAAGCAGATGCTAGTTAGTACTCTCTGTCACCAGAGACACTGTTCTGCTGGTGGCAGCCAGCAGCAGCTTTAGCCCCAGTGGGGAAAGTCCCTCAGTACTTGTTAATATGCAGTGTGGCTATTCCCAAATACTTTATTCCATCCCTTGGGAAGGTCATGTCCCCAGAGAGGCCAGGCACCAGAGCTCCCTGGCTTCTGGGGCATAGTGGCAGTTTCCTGCCCCTTAATGCCAGCTGCTGCCTGGTCAGCCTGTCCCCAGCCTGTTCCCTGTCTGACTACAGTCATGCTCCACATGGGCAGCCACAGGTAGTCTACAGGCCCAGTAGCACAGGGGACCTGTAGCTCTGGGCAATGATGGGGACAACCACACAGTTAATCTGAGGAGACTGAGCCTGGCTCGTGGCTGTCCCTGCCACATCTGCTGGTGGGTGAGCACGGCATGGGAACTTGGGGGCCTCCCTGAGCATGGATGTTTGAGCCTTGTAATCATCCTGTTGAAGGAGGTTGCTAAGCTGTGGTGCTTGCCAGGAACTGCAGACTTGAAGATCAATTATTTACATAGCTGACACCCATTATGCAGGGTTATGTGCTCTATAAAACAGCAGCATGGCATGCGTCCTGATCTCCAATGAAGTGCCTGTCTCAGAGTGGCAAAACCACAGGGCAAGCTGTGAAATGGGATGTCTGTGCAGCACTTCACCCTGATGTGCAAACTTTGGCTCATCAGACTAATCTCAGTCTGACTAATTACACCTTATCCTTGTCCTGAGATCCCAGGAATGTGCTCCACAAGACCGCTTCATAGCTTTGACTGCAGGGCAACACCAAATTGCTGATTTTAGGAGCACGTGCCAGTTTGTAAGGAGCTCTGTGGTGTCTACTTTTTAACATCTTCTTTTGAAGACAGCCAGATCCAAGCTGGGGAGTGGCAGGCATGGCTGCAGGACATGACGGAGTGAGAAGCAGAGCGAAAATGTTCAGTCTCTTCAGATTAATTGACACAAGGGAAGACTCAGTCCTGGTCAACATGGGGTGAGATGTCTGAAAACAGCTGCCTTTTGGCTCCAGGAGGAGAAAATATGGAGGGTCCACAGCTGGCTAGACAGGTTTGGACTAAAAATACCTTGTCTGGCTGCTGAGGACTGATGGAGGTTAATGTTGGAATCTCAGATACCTCATCCTGAAGGTCAAGACAGGGTGAGACAGGGACTTTAAACTTCAGGATCCTGAGGGGAGGGAGGAGGGTGAAAAGCAAGCTCACAGCCCTGGACTTCAGGAGACCAGACTTCGGCCTCTTCATAGATCTACTTGGAAGTGTCCCATGGGATAAGGCCCTGGAGGGAAGACGGGCACAGGAAAGCTGTTTGATACTCAAGGATCACCTCCTCGAAGCTCAAGAGTTGTCTATTCCGACAAATAAGAAGGCAGGCAGAAATGCCAGGAGGCCTGCATGGATGAACAAGGAGCACCTTGCCAAACTCAAACACAAAAAGGAAACATACAGAGGGTGGAAGCAAGGACAGGTAACCTGGGAGGAATACAGAGACACTGTCCAAGAACAGGATCGGGTTAGGCAAGCTAAAGCCCAGCTGGAATTTAATCTGGTAAGGGATGTCAAAGGCAGCAAGAAGGGCTTCTGTAAGTGTGTAGGTAACAAAAGGAAGACTAGGGAAAATACAGGCCCACTGCTGAAGGAGATGGGGAACCTGGTTACAAAGGGCATGGGAAAGGCTGAGGTATGGAATGCCTTCTTTGCCTCAGTCTTTACTAGCACAACTGGCCTTCAGTAATCCCAGGGGCCAGAGACCAGGGGAAAAGTCTGGAGCAAGGCAGATGTACCCTTGGTGGAAGAGGATTAATCAGGAGACAAAATGTTCATCCATAAGTCTATGGGTCCTGATGGAATACACCCATGAGTGCTGAGGGAGCTGGCAAATGTCATTGCAAGGCCACTCTTGATAATCTTTGATCCATCATGGTAATTAGGAGAAATACCCAAAACCTGCAGGAAAGCAAATGTCATTCCTATATTTAAGAAGGGCAAGAAGGAGGACCCAGGGAACTACAGGCTGCTCAGCCTCACCTCCATGCCTGGAATGGGAGCAGCTAATCCTGGAAACCCTTTCCAGGCACACGAAGAACAAGAAAATATCAGGAGTAGTCAACATGACTTCATGATGTGGACGGCCACACTTGGAGTATAGTCTAGTGCTGGGCTTCCCAGCAGAAAAAGAGACATGGATATACTGGAAAGAGTCCAGTGAAGAGCCATAAAGATGGTGAAGGGACTGGAGCATCTCTCATGAAGAAAGGCTGAGAGAGTTGGGACTGTTCAGCCTGGAAAAGAGAAGGCTCAGGTGGATCTCATCAATGTATATGAATACCCAAAGGGAGCGTGGAAAGAGGATGAGAGCTAGGCTTTTTTCAGGGGTGACCAGTGACAGGACAAGAGATGATGGGCACAAACTGAAGGATAGGAGGGTCCCTCTGAACACCAGGAAACACTTTTTCACTGTGAGAGTGACTGAGCACTGGCACAGGTTGCCCAGGGAGGTTGTGGAATCTCCATCCTTGGAGTTATTCAAAAGCTCTCTGGACAAAGTCATGGGCAATGGGCTCTGCATGGCCCTGGTTGAGCAGGGAGTAGGACCAGATGACCGACAGAGGTCCCTGCTAACCCCAACAATGTGTAGTTGTGTCATTCTGTGACTTGGTGCAGAAAAATCAGGGTGAGCTTTGGGGCAGGTAGGACCAAGTATGCTGGTGGAGGAGGCACTGCTGGGTGTCCATCCAAAGGTTGTGAGCTTGTGTACAGATAACCTGCACAGGTTCCCTGCTAACCTATGCTGACTGCACTGGAGGCAGGACAGTCACAGAGCTGCTCATTTTGCTGGTTTTGGTGCTGAGCCAGGATGTGCATGTGCATTTCTTATGTCGGACTATGAGCATTCACCAATGTCCTGGGTTCAGCTGGAATAGAGTTAATTTTCACACAAAGTTGGGAGGGGGCACAGTCAGAACAGCTGACCCACACTAGCCAAGGGGATAGGGGATATTCAATACCATATGATGTCATGCTTAGTATATAACTAGGAGAGCTGTCTGGGAGGGAGGGGGGATCATGGCTCTGGAACAGGCTGAGCATCAGCTTCTGGGTGGTGAGCAATTGCATTGTGCATCACTTGCTTTATACATTCTTTTATTAGTATTATTGTTATTATTATTTCTTCTCTCTTGCTTTGTCCTGTTAAACTGTTCTTATCTCAACCACAAGATTTTACCTTTTTCTTCTGATTCTCATCCTCATCCCACTGGGGGCAGGGAGGAGTGACCAAGTGGCCGCATAGTGCTTATGCTGGGCTTGCTGGCTGGGCTTAAATGATGACAACCATGTGGGCACCAAGGTGTATGGTGTGACCTGTCTCTGTTGCCTGGCTGACACTTGGATGGTGAACATCCTGGCTGAGCTCGCCCAGGGAAAAGCAAGTTAAGTGCATGACAGTTTTGGGGATAAGCTGATTTATTGTATGGGCCAGGAGAAATGGTAAGTATGTAAATATCTGCTTTAGTCTATATTTAAACAGCTACACAGCTACTTTGAATTTTCAAAAATGCTCTGTGCTGAGCTGGTCCTGTGAGATACAGACTGTTTGTTGAGCTGGCTGAAATACAAAATAAAGAGGTCAGCTTCGGGCAACTTTATTTCATAGTCTTGGGGCTGGTATTTAACACACACACACATTTTATGTGAGCATCTCAGATGAGTGCCAGGAACAGCATACACAGAAATGAAGCATTGTCAGCCTTGCCTCTAATTTACAAGGCTTTCAGCTGGGCAAGTCCTTCCTGCAGAATGAAAGCACTTGGCGAAGCGGAGTTTTAACTAGATGTGAAGGGTCACTCCTCCTTTTGCTGTCAAACCAACCCATAGTAATGTGCAACCCATAGGGGACAGCTCTGCACCTTCCTGAGCAGTGGCTCTGGTGGCCCCCTGCCACCAAGGGGGTTGTGCTGGGCGATGGTGAGACAATTTCCCCATAGGGATTGATGTGAGAGAGGAGGGATGCGCACAATGGTTTGCACCACGCAGTTTAAACACACGGGTGCAGGGTTTGGACCATGCAGTTTAAACATGCGGATGCAGCCCATGCGTGGTGGCAAGTGGAGAGGGTGGTGGGTTGCTGTGTGGTGGTTGCAGCCCCTCTGCCCTGGAGCGGGAGGGAGCCCCTGGGGTGCTGCATCCCACCGGCATGCCTCTGACATCTGCCTGGGGTCCGCAGGGTCCAGGACTGGGGGGATATTCACCTTTAGACTCACTTTTACTTTGCAGTTCCCCATTTTTACCCATCTCATGCAGCAGAGCAGAAAGAGCCAGTGTAAGCCTGTTCCTTGCCAAGGGAGCTGGGTGGCACAACCTCGTGGTTAAAAATGCCTGTTTCATGTTTAAATGCTCAGTCTGGATTTCAATCCCATTGTGGGCACAGCACACATTTTCTGTTATATTGCCCTCCTCCCCCACAGTGGCCAAAGCTATTGTGCAGGCATCTCTAATGCTTTTTTTCTGAAGAAAAATTAATGGCTCTGTAAGATATTTTATAGAAATAAATAGAACAGTGAGTTGCAAAAGGAGCTTCAGGAAAAGCAGTGTTATAAAACCTGGTTTCCTGCAGTGTCTCTGAGGGCTTGTACTGCAGTTGAGCTTTCACTGCAGTTTTTCCATACTGGAGGAGCAAGTTTAGGTTTCGTCCTCCTGCCTGGCCACCACTTTTCGTGCAGTGTAGGGGAACTTAATTACCCTGATATCTCACACATATTTATTTTTCCTAAAATTGGCTGAAATACAAATGTTAATGGGGGAAGAAGGGGGCTGTGAGAGTACCCACTCTGAGCATCCTCAGCCGAGGCAACTCTCTGCTGTTGGATGGTGCTGTGGGGGATGAGCTAGCACGTGGGCAGCAAACTAGGCCAAGTGCTCAGCTCCCGGGGCTGTCCTGGCCCGCAGCAGAAATGAAATCAGGGACATGCTGATGGTTTTGCTGCAGAACCTGGCAATGAAGCAGAACGTGAAGCACCTGTGAGTGCATGGGGGCTAGCAGAGCAGGAACTGTCCTGGCACCGGTGCAGATATCCCAGCGAAGATCCCAGGGGGATGTTGAGCAGAGAGAGGGGGAAATCCCGGCAATGGCATAGGGGAATTACCACCAGAGGGCACTTAAATATTGCTCTTGCTGAACAAATGGTGTTTCCTAGCAAGAGGCCAGCTCTGGACTGCCTGACAATGCACATCCAAGCCTGACTCATTGTTGGCACAGAGAGCAAAGGAAAGCACTCAAAAGGCATTTGAGAAATCATGCATGAATGGGAATTTACTAGCAAGATGTAGAGGATTGAACTTTTCTTCCAGACTTTTTCAGACAGGTCTGCCAGTGGGTCTCCACCCTGCCTAGTCTGGCAAGGTGAGCAGTGCACCGTTAAACTCTGGCCTGTGTGGTACCCACGGGGTTTGACACTGAGAAAAGGTGATTTTTTACACCTCCATCCTGCTTGCTATGAATATGACCTGTCTGCCACTCATCATGACTGCTGAGGAGACAAGAGTCATAGCCCTGGAAGGGATCCTGGCTCGGCAGCTTCTGTGGTGCTCACCTGGGTGCATCTGTGGCCTGCTTTTTATTCCAGAGCCTGGCAGGGATAGAAATATTATCTGTCTTCTAGAAGAAATTGCAGGGGATGGGTAAGGAAGGAATTGGGTAGGATTTCAAGCCCAATTCTCAGAGTTCTTTAATACCCATGAGGATCTGGGTACCAAATAAAGTCTGCAGATCTGAGGACAGCCATGTACTGCAGGTGGAGAATCATGTTACAAGGATGAAAGAGAAAAACTTCCACCCTCATTTTGAAAGCAAGCCAGAGAACCCTGTTCATCAACCACATTTGTCTCAGGGAGGTACCCTGGGGCTCAGCAGTGGGAAATGATGATTTGGCTGGGGTCACAGTGCAGCTACAGGTCTTGGTGCAGTGCTCGGAGATCTGCTCAGAGTGCAGAGAACTTCATGAGGACCCTGGGGCCAAAGCAGCAAAAGCTGAAAGTGCTACAGGTGTAGGTGATGGAGAACTGAAGGGAGTGTGGTCTCTAGGGAGAAAAAGAAGACTGCAGACAACAGAAAGCAGATGCTGTGTTGGAAATGCTATTATTTGACTTCCTCAAATATCTGGAGAAAATGGGTTTAACTCCACTGGGAGAAGAGAGGCTCCAAGGCCTCGCGGGAGCACCTTTGTGCACTGAGAATTTCACCTGGGAGGGCACAGGGTGCTGGAAGGACAGGTGCAAGGCTTGCTTTGCAACATGGCATCTCCCAGCACCACCTGGGATCATCTACCTGGTGATTCTCCTGCCTTTGAAGTGGCCAGAAGCCCGGGGAGGACCAGCAGCCCACCCTAGGTTTTGCAGCAGGATTTCCCAAAATGCGTAATGTGAACCCTTCTGGCTATGGGAATTGCTTCCAAGGCACATGGGACAGCAGCTTGTGAGAAGCCACACATGTGCTGCAGCACTTCTGTCTGGATGGGACATGGGAAGAGTGGGTGACGGTATGGGGAGGCCATGTGGGGTCCCCATCTCTAGGGTTCTCCCACTATGACCTGCCAAGGCAGTGCTCTCCTCACTCCAGCTGGAGCTATTGGCTTTGCCAGGACTAGGTTCCTTCATGTTCTTAGGTTTGGCTGATTACTTGCAATTAGCACTAATGAGTGTCTCTTTTGACAGTGCCTTGTGTCTGCTTCCCTGTATCTTGTCCTTGACACATGATGCTAGGTGCTGGGCCCCATTTTGTCCTGAGGCACTGTGGGGGTCTCGGCAGCAAAGTCAGACGGTTATTTTGGGTCTGCAACCTGTTGTCCTGGAGGGCCTGCCCACAGGGTTTTCAACTGGGGGAGGGGTGGGGGGGTGGGCAGCTGCATCTCAGATTTCCTGGAGGCTTGCTGATTTCTTTTGCTCTGCAAAGCCATGGTTCTGGGTGTGCTGTCCCACTGACCAGGTAGTTCTGGCTTTTCCCCAGGACTGGAATACTGAGAGCAATGTTACAGGGTCTCCTTGACTGCTGCTGGCAGAATGGGACCATGGGGGGCACTGCTGGGCAGCCCTGCACTTTCCCAGACGCCTTGAGCCATCCTGAGCCCTGTCATGGGGCTAGAGCAACAAGGGCAGGCTGGTGGGAGCAGGATGGCTGTAACTGCCTACCCCGGCTCCTGGCTCCATGGGAAAGCCCCATGCAGGTCCTCAGGAAGTTAAATCCTACTAGGAATTGGTGTAAGACTGGTCTCAGCAGAGAGTAATGTTTACTGAAGCAGTCTTACCCTCTGGAAGAGCATGAGCTGGGGCGGCAGCAAGAGGTACAGAATGGTCTTAAGAGAGACCCCCTGCTTCCCTGGAAGCAAGCCCAGGAGAAATGGAGAGGAACCCCCAACAGGAAAGGATGTGAAAAACCAACATGCAAATAATATATACTTGAGCATTGGCTCTGCAGAGATTTTTGGAGAAGGGGAATATAAAAAACCCTCAAATGATGCCCCAGATGACTTGAGCAACTCAACAGGGAAAGCTGATTCACAAAGTGATGTGCCATTGGAAACCTCCACCCCTCATCTCAGCCACTCCCTTCACTCTTGTCTTGTGTTACATTCGCAGCTTACCCCAGCTCTGGGTATCTGCCATTTGGATGGCACGTGAGCAGAGGAGGACAGGACAGGTCAATCTGGTCCCAATGGGATATTGCATTGTTACAGCCTCAGCACCATGAGCAGTTGGCCACCCTGGCCCCCGCCCACACAGAAGCATGCAGACTCTGTGTGCAAATCTGCGCAAACTGTGAGTGTGGCTGTGGTGCCATGCGATGGCACATGCTGGAGAAGACAGCCACAACAGCAGTTAAACCATTACAGCAAAGTCTAACAGAGCCTCAGCTCCAGAGTCCTCCAGTGCAGCTCCTGGCAAATCAGTTTTCCTACATTTTCCCAAAAGTTCCTGTATCAGACTGCCAGGAGAAAGAGGGGCTGAACCCAAGATTTTTGTGAATACCAGTGCAACCACTAAAGAATTGTCTACTAAACCTTCAGCATTTTATAGTTGATTAACCTAAAAGGCTGTGTAGGAAAGTATTATCACCTCCTTCTCCCCAGGCTTGGAACCTGGTTGCATCAAACATAAATCTTGTAAATGGACTTGTATTTTTCTCTGGGAATTATTTAAACAAATGAGCATTTTATTTAATCTCACAACCATTAAATTTGTTAGGGCTAGGTGGAAGATTTAGGGCTAGGTGGAAGATCTGGGCAGAAATAAAAGTGCATCACATTTGGGATGGGGCCATTTTGGTGAGGGAGTGAGGGTTGAAGCGATCACACCATTTGTGGTCTCCAAGCACGGGTGAAAAACCTCTATGCCAGCCAAAAGCTGTTGGAAAGCAAAAGGGAGGCCCTGTTCCTGCTGGGAGGTGTTGGCAAGCCAGGCGCTTGTGGAATGAAGTTTTGTTTGGATTTTGTTAGGTTTAGACTCTTTGGTGGATCTTTGCACACAGGTGTTGATGCATGTGTGCAGTCAGAACTGCCCGGGAACTGCCGAAATCCCCAATCCTTTGTGCTTCAGCTGGATTAGAGCCCTGAAAAGCTTTGATATCTATTTTTTCAATACTCACAATAGTGTAGTTTGGTGTCTATTAAATGGCTGTTTAACAGCAGAACACACAGCAGTCAGCTTCACTTATCCTTTAGAGATGTTGAAATTGGAGAAAAAGATTTAAAAGGCAGAAAAAAAGAAAAGGATTAAAGAAAAGATGAAAGGAGGCAGAGTCAGACCAGACACAAACACCTCAAGAGAGCCAAATCCAGCTGCTCATGCTCAGGAGTGCAGCTGGGAGTGGGGGTGAGGGCAGGGAAGCCTGCAGGTTGTCAGGGCTCGAAAAACAGGATGTGCCAAGCCTCACGGGGCACCTCTTTACCACCTCTGATGTTTCAGAGCACCAAAGCCCTAGGTTGCCTCCATTTCCTCTTACCTCCCAACCCAGGATGAGCACCTTGCAGGTCTCCTTTCTTTTCCTCTCCAAATTTGCCTTGGGCACCCAGTGGCCGAGGTTAGAAAAGCTGGTTTTGCACATGGCTTGCTCAGGATTAGCTACAAAAGTGAGTGGAAAAACTGGCTTTTTACCTCATTTCAAAGCTATTTAAGCCAAAAGTTCCTGTGCGAACTTCAGGTGAAAATCACCACACAGTTTTTAGTAGGAAATCAGCTTTCCTAGAGTAGAAAGAGAAGCATTTTGTAGCCAAAGTTCTTGGTTAGACACTGGGACATGGCAGGAGGGCTGCACTTTGTGTCCTGGGAAGATGGTCTTCCTCCAGCCTGGTGGAAGGACAGTCCCCTTAGACCTGGGACAGCCCTGTAGACCTCTTAGGCTATGGCAAAGGAAAGGTGCTGAGCAAAAGTCTGGCTGAGCTGTGAAACAGGGATGTGTGGCAGGGCAGCACACCCCATGCAGAGCCTGCTGCACTTGGCTGATACCAGTGGGTGCCCCCTCCCACCACGGCAGCTCCCAGACCACCCCAAATTTGGGCTGCTGTTGGAGGGGTGGCAGCATGCCTGCATTTCTCTGCTGTAAATAATTACTACTAATATTCTACTTGAGATCAAAGCCCACATGCTGGACATGCATAGGAAGCAATGAGTTATTACCTTCAAAATAGAAATGTCATTAAAAAAAATTGTAGCTAACTCTGCTTTCCCCAAATGAGCAGGTCTTTTTAGAGCTCACATATATGAATGATCCAAGAGGTCTTTGCTGTTACGCTGCTCAGCAGATGGTTTACATTTTTCTGAATCACTGATTCCCATTTCATGTCAAGGATCTGTCTGGGCAGAATTACCTTAGGGTGCACAACTGAACGGCAAAAAAGCCCAAAAGCCAGTTCTTCTCTGACCAAACCAAGGGCCTCGACCCAGCTCTGCACCACAGAAAGGCCCAGCAGGAGTGTGGCTGTCACTGCACTGCCTTCCCCATCCTCCTTTTCCTCAGGCACCACTCTCCTAAGAGACTGAGAGCTGCCCTGGTGCATCCAGCTTCACCCAGTAACAGCGATTTGGGTGCCTTCATTCAGGTCCAGCCATCTTGGCTCCATGGGCAATGTTTGTCTGTCTATCTGCCCATCGCCAGGGCTTGGGCTGCATCTTTTCCAACAACCCACAAGGCAGAGCTTGGGTCGGAGGTGAGCACGTAGGGATGAGCCACCTGTTCTGCTCACAGTTCTCTCTTTCAGTAGGGGCTGGGCAACTGGGAGACATATATGCCATCAGTTCTCCAGTCTGAGGTTCATTTCATCCTCCCCAGAGGCGCTTGGTTAGCATGTGGGCTCTCCTAAGAAGCTCAGAGGTGTTGGCTATTTAAGCCATACACCTGGCATCCCACTAACCATTACGGGCAAAATGAGGGCAGAAGACCATGTTGCTTGTAGGGAATGAGGCTGCATGAAGGACAGCCCTGCCCAGCACGCTCCCCGTTCAGTGGCACTGGGAGCTGACTGGTCTGAGAGCAGGCCATGAGTTGGAGCTGAGAAGGTCTCTTTCCTGCCTGTTCCTCTTGGCATCTCCTGCTGTGGCCAAGAGAGGTTCCAGGGTTGTGCCAACACATTGGCAATAAGGTCTGATGGCCTTAAGACTGGCAAATGTCCTGGGATGGGCAGTGGTGGTTGCCAGACGTTCCTACCAGCAGTCTCACACCTAATGGCTGTGTGCCCACAGCTGTTTCAGGAGGATGGACTGGGTAATCCCTCCCACTCCCCAAAAGCCATGGCTGGGCTGCTCTTCCAGCCAGGGGCTGGAAAGGACATGCCAGGGATCCTTGTGTTCTAGCACTGTCTACACTTGGATAGGGACACCATGGCCCAAGGTGGCACATGGGTGGTTCCCTGGCTGTGACACCAGCAGGACTCAAGGGCAAGTGTCCAGACTCCAAACAGGGTCCTTCACTCTCTAAGAGACTTTCTGGTGCTGCTCCCATCTGTAGCTCACCTTTCCCAGGTGTCCTTTGCTATTGCCCAAACGATAGTGCTTCAGAAGCTTCTTTCGGTTCATGAATGTTTAGGCCTTGGTAGAGCAGCAGATTTTTAAAACCAAAAGGTCATTTCTAGGGGTGCTTCATCTCATCTCTGGCTTCAGAAAGGGTGTAGAAACACCTGCCCACACCTTCCATGTGACAGTGCTGAGTTGCAGGGCTCTGCTCTCAATTTCGAGGTCTTGTGTGACTGTCATTCCAACATCACTTGCTTAGCCATATCTTAGGCATGTCCTCGGTGCTGTCACCTTCAGGCCACTCTCTCTTTCTATGCTTTTATGCAAGAGTCATCTGCTACCAGAAACCTCTTCTATGCAGGTACCTGTAGAGATGCTCAGGGCAGATTGTCTTTCTGCACTAAAGACATGATGTTTCTTAAGTTTTCCAGTGTATCACATATACCATACCTTGAATGGTATTTATGGAAGGGCTGCAAGCTTTTATTAAAATAATAGACAACCCATGAATTTATTTTTTGCTGCCAGTAGGTGTGCAAGGGGGTAACAAGGTGCAATAATAGTTTTCTATGTAAAGCAAATTAAACTGGTATTTAGTTTACTAATTACTAATTATTGAATAATTATTTGCTAATGCTGTATCCGCTGTTACTAACTCCATCACAGAGAAGCAAAGGCTTGCTGAGAAATCATAGAACTGCAGGCTAAAAATTAACTAAGTCCACCACAGAAAATGCAAGGGTTAGGGGCACTTAGTGCCATGAGGCATTGGGAGGGCCAGGAGGAGAAGCAGGGCCAGAGGACACCAAAGCTGGGCACATGGATTCCCTACACTCCTGCTGCTCTCCATGATGGGACTCACAGCTCACCCCACACGTGATGTTACTTTTAGTGCGCTTAGACATAGAGTTTGGCTAAATGTGTCTGCAGTTCCTTTGAACTGCACCTCCACCAAAGGTTTTGTCTGCGGGGTTTTTGGTACATGGGAGGAGCCATGATGGGAAGAGCCCTACACTGGAAGGTACTTGGGTGCCAAGCCCCCTGTTGCTCAGGCAGGGATGCTCCTGGGTGCCAGTTCTGGCACTGTGCAGCACTGGGCTCAGCCACTCCTGCCAGGCATCACCATGCCTCAGCCCAAACATAGGATCTCCCAAAGAGCAGTGGGGGCTCACCTGTTCCCAGCAACCCCCACTTCACCCTCCATTAAACTCTCAAACACCCTTCTTGCAGCCGCTGGTCAAAGCAACAGGTCAATCACAATGTCTTTGGGGCATCAGCATCTACCATGAGCCAGAGCAAACACTAACAGGGTGGGGGGACACCACCAACCAGAGGGAAAGTTGTTGCTAGAGGTGATTTTTGTCAAGGAGTGACGTGATCTTCCAGCTGAATGGTATTATTTTGGGACAGGTTTACGGATTGGCAAAGCAAGGACAAGCATGAGCATCACTAGCTGGTGGAGATAAATCTGATCTCACTCACTCAGAAAAGCTTCAAAGAGCCTCTAACACCAGGGACTGCTCACTCTCGGGGTAAAGCAGCTCCTCCTGTACTTACAGGGAGCCCAGCAACTACATCAGGCCACCGACTGCTCTTGTTACCGTTGGGAGGCCATTCTGCCCCTCTGCTGGTGCAGCAGTGCAAAGTGTCACAAGGTGCTTTTCCATTGCCATTCCTGGAAGAGATGCTTGCAGCAGGTTGATTTTCACAACCAAGGTGAACAGCCTCAACTGGAAATGCTTTGCAGGATGCAAACTGCAGTGAAGGTTACAGCTGTAGTTACTGTTCATCTCACCTGGCAGGGTAGGGAGATAGCACTTTGCAGGATCTCCTGCTTTCAGTTTTAGTACAATTTGGTTCTTCTGGTCAATCCTCAAAGCATTTGCTCCTTCCCCCAGGCAGCCCGGGTGTGATGGGTGCAGGCAAGCTCAAGGAGACGCTTCTGGGAGGGAGAGAGAAGGGAGGTGCAGGGAAACCAAGTGTCTGGTGTACAGGCAGTGGGGCTAGGCTGGGCTTTGCCATTCAAAACCAGCCCCTTCCTCTTTCCCTCTGTGTTTACTGCTCTCTCAGGGTATCCTTGCAGGGGGGGTCAAGCTCTTCCGGGCATCCATCAGCTTTGAGTGCTCAGTTTAAGTGCTAACAGGCTTTTGCTGCACTGCAACACGAACACAGCTTCCCATGGCAGCGATTGCCTGGTGGCTGCCCAGGAGAAGGCAGCTGCCTCCAAACACCCTGGTCAAACTTGAGCAGCCAGAGATGTTTGTGCACCAGCTTGTCCGGGAGGTGCAGAGCAATGGCTCACCAGCAGTCATGCTACCTTCCTCCTTGCTTGACAGCAGAAATCACCATCCGTCTTTGCCATGCCTTTGATTCCCAGGCCAACTTAAACGCTGGGTATTATCAAATAAAATACAGTAGGAGACAAGACTCTCCCACCACTCCTGTGGGTGGCTACAACAAATGATCAGGTTGATTTCCCACCTGAACAACTATTTGATGTCATCATCAGTATTGCTTCTTCCTTTTAAGCTCCTCTCTTCCCTCACTTTTAGCATCTCCATATTTTACACTTGGAGAAACAAATCTGGGGTGAAATAATTCAAATTATGGTTTTACAGTTACCATGCTCTGCTGGACAAGCTATCTGGAGATGGATCAAGTTCATGTCTATGCCTCCTCATTGCAGTTATGCATTTCTTGAACTCAAGAGCAGTGTCTACGCCAAACACCTATATGGCAGTACTGGGAAGCTATCAGTTGGCTTTCCAGTCACCTTTCCATGCAAGCAGTGGTGGTGACAGCAAAAGTACCTGCTCTGGTTTCCTATGTCAGAAAATGCCACTCTGTGTCACTTCTTTCTTCTTGAATAACCTACTTTAGCCCATTTCCAGAAAAGATGGTGGGTTCTCTGCAATGCCAAACAAGCCAGCATGGGTTTGGTTGGAAGCCATCATGTGAGGCAAAGCCGATTCAAGATGCTCCGTATCTTTTTGGAGTGTTGCCCCATCGATTACAAATACAAGCATTTACTAAACCCACAAGTTTGTGATCATTGCTTTTGTCCAATGTTTCAGTTTTGTTTTTGTTTTAACCATTAAAATGAGGAGCTGCCAGAGGCTGTGGGATTGGAGCTGCAGGCACATCTCTGGAGCAGGTTGGGCCATCCACCTTGTTCTCTCCCAGCCTCTGTATTAAAGCATCGTTAGAGCTGCGAGGCTCAGCAGTGGGTTGAATAATTTCCCAAGCTATGTTTGTAATTCCTCACGTTAAAAAGAGAGTGGGGCAGGGGTGGGGGTGGGAAATAAAGCTAATGAGGAAATATTTTCTTCCAAAATAAGGGCTTTGCATGGCTCAGCAAGGTGCAGAGCAGCTGTTTCCAACTTCTTCTGAAGCACCAACCATTGGCCAGGACAGGTAGGTATCAGCTTGGAGAAACATCTGTCCCAATTAAGTTTCCTGATGTTACTCAGATAAATGTAGCCATTTTACCAGTGTGCTCAATTTCCCCCAAACTAGAAAGCAAATTACTAAGAATATACTACTCATAACCACGTGCTAGCTCTCATATGAGAAAAAGATGTGTATAAATACACTATTCAGAAGAATAAGTGGAGAGCAGAATTATTTCCAATGGAAGCAGTGCGGTGTGCTGTGTTTGGATCGGTGAGCAGCTGGGGGTGAAAGGTCTGCTGGGGAGAGCTAGGACTGACTGCACTGTGGGGCCAGGGGATGGAAATCTTGGAACTTTCCAAACCAGCAAGAGCAAGAGGAGTGGGAAGGAGGAGTGGGTGGCTGGGGGAGACACCAGCCGTGTGCGTGGAGCGGGGTCTGGGCTCACCACTCCCCAGATGAGTCATGGCTCCCGCAAGCATGAGGCAGCCAGCAGTGTGGCCATGGTGTGAGCACGCTTGGGGAGGACGGGAATCCTGCCCTGAATATGAAGCGTGAAATCCATGTCCAAAATTTTTTTCAAATAGCGCATAATGTAAGTGTTCGATGGGTTTTCTAACCAGGGATCTAGCACTGAGAGCATTAAATTAAACATTAGGTGACTTAGCATGCTGTACAAGAAAGCCTGGGAAATGAGAAATGCGGGGAAAGATTGCATTATTTATAGTTTCATTTTTTTCCCAGTTTTGAATGCCTAAGAAAGAACAAATGTATGTGGTGCTTAGAGGGGGACACAGTGTGGCCAGACTCTGCATTTGCAACGACTGCATGCTATTCTTGCCTGGTCCTTTTACATGGATTTCTCCATCCAGCCTCTCACTAACTGCACTCCTGCTGCTTTCTACCTGCAGCCAGAAATACTGCCAACCCCACTCCATGCTGGGCTGGAGCCCCAAGGAAGGGCATCACCTACTCCATCCTCCACCCCAGGAGCACTGGAGTGCTTTGGGAGCTGCAGAAGCCAGCTTCCTCATGTCAGAGAGCAGCCCCAGTCCTCTGCTGCTTAGATGGGGTCGAAGCCCCCTGAATTCACCTTCAACCTCGATGATGATCCAAAGCACTTGTCCACTTCAGCTTCTTGTGACTGCGTGCGGACCTAAGGGCCTTGAGCAGGGTCATGGGGCCGGGAACATGGGGCTTTCTCACAGCCTTGTAACAGCAGAAAGCAGGACCAAGCCATGCTGGAACTGAGTTTGACAGCTTGTTACCTTGAAGGATGGTGTTTTACTTCTATCCCAATGCTTTCTGCTAAAAAAAATAAATTATATATACACATGCATCGGGACTCAGATCGGTGAAAACTGCAGCTAAGCAGTACCATTTGCCGCAGGGCTTTCAGTTCAGAGCATCCTGCTCTGTCTCAGCAATGTCATCAGTTGTTTGGGACACGAAGGGGCAGTCTCATGACGTGGAGGGGGTTGGAAAACATTAGCTAGCACTCCTGTCAGACCTCACAGGGATAGGCATGCTTTGCATCTTCCTCAGAACCTAATTTAAAACACAAGGATGCACTGAAAAAATCTGCTTTGGAAGATTTTAAAGAACAGCACGAACTAAAAAAGCAGCTGCCAAAATTAATTTCCAGCATTAAAAATCAGCACTGATGAGAGCCATCTTAGATCAAATAATTTATTTAGTAATTCCATGTAAACACTTCAGATTTACTAGCAAATACAATGCTTGCTGTTCTTTTAAATAGATCATTCAAAAAATAAGAATCTATCATTAATGGCAGGTTGACTAGAGATCTCCATACTATTGTACAATAAGGAATTTGTTTTCTAATGGATTTAACATCTCGATTTTTCTTGTTCTGCATTTGCTTTACACAAAGCCCAAAGGACACACGTTTGAACTGCTCCCTGACGATGCCACTGCGGACGGGGGTGTTTTGGGGAAGGTACGCAGGCAAATCCTCCCATCCTGGCATTGGTATAAGCTGATGTGAGAGTGGGATGGCAGAACTTGCGTGAACACTGTTCACAAACACACGCCTTTTCGGTCAGAAAACAGAAAATGAATGGTGGAGAACTTCTCTTTGGGATGTATAAAAGCAACGAACTCCATCGTTGGCATTTACTTATCAACACAGCAGTACACAAACACGTATCCACAGTCTCGGAAAAGCATCCTATGAGCTGGAGAAAGCAGTGGTTCTGAGGCTTGGTACACCAGTGCACTAAAACCAAAAGAATGATACCTTCTTACATAGTCAAATGAAAAATAAATATCTTTATTTTCTGCCTACTTTATTTCAGTTTTCAAATAAATTTTAAATAAATCTGTACAAAGTATACTGTTACAGTATATATTCGTAAGTTAACTGAAATGCCTAAGTGTAACAACACTACAATAAAGCAGTATAGATTGGCACATCTCTAATAAAGATTAACTTTTACACTCAAAAAATACCAACTCCCATGAAAACCCTTGATATATTTTTGGTATTTTTATGCAAGTCATGTTGCAAACATATTACAGACCAATTCTCCCCTGCCTTAAAAAGAAAATAATTTCTAAAGGTTTTTCAGAGAACGTGAACATCTTTATGCTGTTAAAGGGACACCATCAGGCTAAAAGAGAGAGAGAGTAATTTAAAAAAAAAAAAGCAAAAGCTTTGGTCAAAAATTGGCAAGTTTTAGACCTTGTGCACTTTCACCCATCTCACTGAGCTCCAACTGCAGTCGGTGCCAGGGATGGCAGGACCACAGCAGCACCGCCAGGCATCTCGCCTCTCACCAAGACGGGAGAGACTCCTTGTAGTGGCTGGATTTCCACACCGTGCCCCGGCTGCAGGGATGCAAACTGCTGCAGGAATGTTTCCAGCCAAATATCCAAATGAACAAGAAAAGGATTTTTCCCCCTTGAAATTAAAAAGGAATTAAAACACATGCACTGGGGGAAGTTTTGCCCACCCCCCCCCAAACAAGAATCTAAAATTATCTGACAGTGTCCCTTTGCTCAAAATAAAGACTTCCGTACTATATAGATTAGATATTAGAGCAAACTTGTTCACAGGGTGAAGGAGCCAGGTACATTTCAAAATGCAAGTTTTCAAATCCAACTGCAGTTGTTAGATTCATGAGCTCTTGAAACCTCTTAATATTTCGTTAAATAATTCCAAACTGGGAATTGGGGGATAAATATTACAGATTAAGAGTGAGAGTCTTCTCTCTTAATCTTTCCAACGGTATATTAGATCAATGTTTACACGCTGAAAGTTAATCTTACATTAGAATGTAATGCAATATTGGCTGCAACATAAACCTATAAATAAATCAACTACCATAGATTAAACTCTGTTAAATATTTCTAAGTTAATAAAATATTGACAGTATTATAAAATTACAGTATTTACAATAAGAAAAAATCTAGACTAATATATACCTTTAACAGATCTCTTCTCCAATTTGGGATTGCAACGGAATTATGAATATATGAACAATTTATTAGAAAGTTGCATTGCAATTATCATTTTTCCATTAGAGCTAGAGAGGGTGATCTATCACTGCCTTTGAAAAAAAGTAAGTGACTTCTGATGGTGGGGTGTAGCTTTTGAGTACCAAACTGGTAACAGGAGTCCTCCGCAAGACGTCTGAAGATAATGTAGGACCAGCCTCAATTGCTCAGATTAAAGTTGTATTACAGAACTGCCAGCAATCAGAACCACCCAGGCTGCAAAAGGGGAGGAAAGGTAGTTTTCAGCTCAGCTGAAAACTAC
>JANZLQ010000044.1:332408-343443 GCA_026212715.1 Elanus axillaris
GGCGGGAGCTCGCCGTCGGGACCGGGACGCGCCGTCGGGAGCCTCGGGAGGGATGGTCCGGGAGGAAACCGTAGGGGCGACCGTGGAGGAACGGGCTCCGCCGCCCCCCCCCCGATCCCATCCCGGTGCGGCGATTTCTGTTCCGGGGTACCGGGCGAGGGGCTTCCCGGGTGGGTGAGCGGAGACGGGGATATGGATGTATTCTGGGCTGCGAAGGAAATTAATTACTACGTCTATGGCGCGGCAGGGTACCGGGAGCGCCGGAGCTCCCGGGAGCGGAGCGGGGATGGGGACCGGCGTGGAAGGGGCAGCTGCCGGCGGGCAGAGCTGCGGGCAGGCTGCCCTCCGAGCATCCCCCCCCAAGCTTTGCTTTTTAGTGAACTGCTGCTGCTTTCTGTTGGGTTTTGGAAGAGATCCCCTCTCTTCCAGTCCTTGTTACTGAACCCCGAATCTCGAATCCCATGCCAGCTCCAGCCCAAGTAAAGATGCTTTCTGCCGGTGCTGCGGGCCAGGAAGCAAACTGGCAGGCTGGGTTTAGCTAAAAGCCCCTTCCCTGTCTCCTTCCCCGCCTGCCCCTTCCAGCACGGCAAGTGCTGACTTGTGTGGAGGGCATCACTCTACCCTGAGCATCCCCAAAAACTTGCCAGCATTAGTTGCACACGGCAGTCATGCTACGAGGCAGATTTCGCAGTGGCCCGTGGGATGTGCTCTGCGATGGAGGAAATAGCAAACGCATTCATCGAGGAGAGCGTAAATTGCTAAGACATCTGCATGTCTTAGATGTTGCTTAGATATCATGGGAGGAACCCCTAGTCTGCCCCATCATTATGATTAAAGCCTTGCTTATTAGTGACTCCATGGCTAATTAAAAAAAAAAGAAAATGGAGGGGAAAACAGTTTCATTCTATCTAATACAGAAGCAATGTTTCAGAGCTCCGGTGAGCTGCAGCTTGCAAGCTGTCAGCAGCTGGCTGTTGGCTTGCAGAAATGTCCTGAATGCCTGGGACGCGTGGTGCTCCGCGGATGCTACGTTTGATTTTCAGCCAGCCTGAATGGGAGAGTTGCGTGGTCGGGCCAGCATCACCGTGCTGCACCCCTGTGGCAGGCTGAGGGCTGATGCTCTGGCAGTCCCTGTCTCTCGATTTGCTCTTTTTATCCTGAAGACAAAAGACATTAAACAACCTTAACTGAGGCCTAACCGTGACACCTCTTGCTAACACCAGCAGGTATCCTTATGGAGTCTAAACCACTGCTTTAATTCATGCAGTAGAGCTGGGAAATATGTAACTGCTGAGGAAATGCATTTGGTGAAAACCTGGCACCCAGGAAGCACGTGGCCGGTCTGTCGCTGACTTCGGTGGGGTGAGAATTGCCGGTGGTGATGAAGCTGGTCAAGTGCAGCCAGCAGCAGAGGTTATTCTTCCTCCTCAACGCAGGCCAGCATTATTGTTTCCAGAGTGGATGCACTCCAGGTGGATGCTGGTGATCCTAGGAACACACCCGCCAACATTTCTCCTTTGGTGGGATGGTGTCAGTGGGACGCTGCTTGCTCAGCGTCATTCTGTGTTGCTATTCATGGTGACTACCTAATACTCTGGTTTTGAGTCTGAATTTGGCTTGAATACAAGCATTTGGTTATTTAAGTAACCAGAACAAAGCCCAAATTGTTTTTTTTCTTCCCAATGGGCAATCTTTTTCAATAGGAGCTCTACCATAGTAGCCCCTCCTGCGCGTCTGGCCATGGCTGTGCTGCCACGCTAGGTCTGTCCAGTGCTAAAACAAGAAAATGTGGCCAAGGCAGGGCTGGGATGACTGCTTGAATGAGGTGAGGCGCAAAATAGGACAGACAAATGCAAAGGACAAATGCAGGAGCCAGAGGAATCACTTCATACTTCATCCAGGTGCTGATGGCCAAAGACTGGGTAGGGATCTTGCAGGGACCTCCTGGGTCACTCATTGCCTTCCCTTGCTGTTGCAGTCGTATCAATATGTCCCATACGATCATCAGGCTTCACACTGGGCTGCTTCTGTGGGTTCTGCTGAAACCCATCCCAGACCTCTTTGCTCTGCTCTGAAAATCAGAAATTAGTTCATCCCCAGCCTGAATATATCAATGGCTTCTTTACAGCTCCACAGCTTTCGGCTTGGATCTTTCACAAGGTTTTCTCATGTTTTCTCCCCTTCCACATGTCTCTCAGTAGCAATTATATCCCCTTCAACCCCTGTTCTGGTAGTCTAAATAAGACCAACTTTTGGTAATTTCCTCTTGTAAGATAAATCCTCCTTTCTTTGGCTGTTGTAGTTGTCCTTCATCGCACCAGTTTCAGTTCCTCTGAAAGACAGGGGAGAAGGTTTTCAGAGTCATGGCTGGGATCTCAGGCTTAAGATCAACGGGCCTTTTGTTTCAAAATTCAGTTCAGAGGGCTTTTAAGAACATATCTGATCATTACAGCAAGCATCTCAAATTTTGGAGCCCAAGCCTGTTATTCAGCTGCAAAACAACAACTCTGCTGACTCCAAGAACTTGTACGAACATTTATAATCACAAGAGGGAACCTAAAAGCCATTCCAACAACAGATAAGATTAGTAACGAAAGTGGCTGGGATGCAATTGTTATTGTGCAAGTTAAAGAAAAGGCTGTCACACATGGAGGATGTTGCCAAGGAAGATGTATTCGAGTTGCCGAGCCATTCTTCTCCCATCCACTGTCCAAATTCTCCTGCAGTCTTCCCAGATCTATTCAGGCTTAGTTGGGTGATCTGCTGGATTAGGAGGTGACTGAATTTAGACTTGCCACTGGACACAGCTTTTTGCCAGGATGTGTCAGACCTTTGCCCTGGTCTAGTCCTTGTTCAGTGCTCCCACCTTGGAAAAAGGAGCATATTCTGGTTCAGAGTATTTCCTGAGCCATGATGGGGCTTGGAGCCATAAAGTAATCAAAGCAAAGTTGCCATTACCATCTCTCAGAACCAGAGCGTTTAGAAGGCAGTTTACAGCGGCATGGGGATGTCTGAAGTTGTGCAAAGGCTTAGACCAGCCCCTGAACTGGAGCATGTTACAGGATGGTGAAAACTTCCTTTGCTTTGCATCTGGGTCCTCTTCAGAGCATGCCTTTGGAGAGAGGAGTTCAGCATGGCTTGTGCACTGTCTGCAAGGCATTGGTTGCCTCGTGAACAAGCCCCATCGTGTGCAGTGAACAAGAAACTAGCACACCACATATGTAAGTCATTTATGAAGACGGGAACGATGAACTGTGCACACAATAGAGTTGCTATTAGGTCTGTCGATCCTAATTAAAAAAATACTTCTCAATGAAAATTATTTATAAAAAGGAATCACAGTGACCCTAAATCAAATTATTTGTGAATGGTTTTTAGTCTCCCAGATCAGTTAAAACTCCTGTGTTAGTCACTGGACGTCATCCAAACTACATGCTGAATGAATAACATGTCTGCCAAATTTCATTTTTTTTTCACCCTCGCCCAGTTTGGCACAGGACAGTTAAAGTCATTTTTCTAAATATCTTTCAGAACATCAAGCAGCTGTAAAATAACAATGGAAAAGCTTGGCCACGGTTAACTGCAGCCCTCCAGTTGTAACCGCTTCTCTCAAAAAAAGTCACTCCGGTTCCTTTGATGATCTGGTTTGGGTAAGCAGTGAGGCAAGGTTTCCCCCATGGGGGTACTGGCTTCCAGATGTTCAGGAGTGGGACACATCTGGATCCAGGCTGGCCCTGGGTAGAGGGTTTGTGTCTTTCTGGCCACCTGCTAGAGACTGACATCCTGAGGACATACCAGCCATTCCTTGTCCACAACTGCAGTTCCCATGGCAAACTGTAAAGACACCTCTTTGGCTTGCTCTTCAAAAAAAAAAAGGGGGGAGGAAAAAAGGCAACTGGTGACTGCACAATGGCAGAACAAGTTCTTGCTTCTCGTGTCTGCAAAGATAAAGTGCTAATTCTTCTAAGCACCATGTGAAGTCCTGTCCAAGTGAATCAAGTTTGGGATTGTTTTCATGATGGCTCGTTCTAATTATGCAGCATGCTTTCTCTTTTCCCTTGACTGGCCTGCAAGTCTCCCCACTACCCTTTTCTCAGCAAGATGTCTTCCTCCTCATCAGTTCTTTCTTTTTCTGACCATGGAGGACCCTGCGGCAGCGTCATCTGCAGAGAGAGAGGATCCTTGGTTCCCAGTGAAGTTAGAAGGAAGCATGGTTCTCCAGCTCCCCACATAATCCAGTGAGTGCTGGCCGCTGTTCTGTTGAAAACTAGCAACAAATGGCCACCAAATTCTAATCTTGCTGGACAATTGTGACAACAATTTATAAAATCAGGGCTCTCTGCTCCTTGCCTCCTAAGGAAGAGTAAAGAGTAGAGCCCAGCATCGTGTACAGTAGTTAGAAAAGGTTATGCAGCCTCTAAATGTGACCGTGCCCTGGATCAACACCAGCAGACTGGGGCTACACTCACCTCACTTTACAACAGCCTGCCTCCCGGTATCCAGGTTGTTTGCCTCTAGTTGAAGCGGTGTGATGCATGGCTGGGCCTCCTGCTTCCCTTCCCTCTTCCCATGCCCACTGTGTTGGCTGGGAAGGTGCCCCATCCCCAGGGGTGTCCAGGAGGATGGGCATAGCTAGCTCAGTGGGACAGCTGGCTCTGGCTCCTGCTGCACCAGCTGGCTCGTCCTTTTGTTAGGATGAGGCCGCTCCTGTGGTTTTTGCTGTATGATTCTTGTTGTTCTCATGCTGCCTTGCTGGTGTCTCCAGAGCTGTGCCCGAATGGTCCTGGGATGCTGTTCCTACAGTCATGACTCCAGGTCCTTGACTTGTACAGCCATGCAGCAAGCCAACTGACAGCTTCTCTGGTCTTGCTCTTCTTTCTGGGCTTATGTACATGCTGGGGTTTGTGGGCTGTGAGCTGTTTGTGATTTGTGGGCCCTCAAGGCATGTTTTTGGAAAGTGTGCTTTAGAAAGCACTGGCAGGCATTGTTTGCAGCACTTCTGGGTTTCCCAGCCCAGCCTGATAGAGATGCACCCTGCTGCTGTACCAGAATACCTGATTTAGCCTGCCACTAATTTACAGCCTCTAAAAGCTGCTGAATCAAACCAAGTAGGGTCACTAACGTGTTCAAGAGCAGTCCAACCATTACAGGTTCCCACAGAAGAACAGGGTGGGAGAAGGCAGTGCTCTCCACACCATGTGGAGAGGAGCTGTTGCTCTAGAGACGTCCAGGTATGTGTGTGCCTCGGTCCAGACAAACCTCCATGCCTCCTCCAGGCTGGGGGAGCTTTCTGGCCTTTTGTAACATCTGGTTTCTGTGGTTAAAACTCCAGCCCTCCCCTGATGCAGCTTCTTGCAGGCTGGTGATTCTTTCCCACTACTTTAAACCCCATTTCCTTAAAAAGCAGGTGAGGGTGTTAGCAATTCCCAGATGGTGGACTAGATCTTTTACAATCCTTTAAAATGTCCTTCCTGTGTTTCCAGGTCCTAATAGCCTTCCACAGCATTCAGACAACCTACTGAAAGCTATGCAAACCCATCGTCTCACCCATCATTTCTCACCAATTTAATCTCACGATGGTACCCAGATGCAAGCCTTAAGCTACTGATCTTGTGGGGTTTCTTTCCTGCAGTATTTCTGTCTGAAGTGTTGTCTCAGTGGGAGCGTAGGGCATTAACTTGACACATGTGGAGGAAGTTTCCTGTGTTCCCAAGTCCTTGCTCTGCTACTGGCCCAGGGCAGCTAGGGACACCAAGATGACACAATTTCTTTTGTGAAAATGGCTTGCAGTGGAGCTTGTCTTTCACCCTCCTGCCTGTGCAAGTGGAATTTGACAGGTGGCTGTCCTGTGGAGACCTGTTCCTGGCTGGACCATGGTCTGGTGCTGGTAATACCGTTTCTTCAGGCTCTTTATTACAGAGCCTATTGGATGCTTTGAGACAGCTGGTGCTGGAGGTCAGATGTAGCTCTGCCACAGCTCCTGGTCAGAGCTGCCATGATTCATCGTGGCTGGGGATGTGTGAGGAAGGCATCTTTGTGCTCCATGGCTTACTACAGCCAAGCTCCCCATGGGGCTACCTCACCCACCAGGATCATTGAAATACAGTCAGAGTTGTCCTGTTGGCCCTCCATGGCTCCAGGCCCATCACTGCAGTGAGTTTGTGGTTTCCTTGCCAGCACTTCCCAGGGCCTACCACCTTGTCCCAAGCAGTGGGATCTTTCCAGTTCAGGATTCAGTCTTCCTCATGAAGACTGCTGTCTTCACGCACTGCTTCCCATCACCTTGCAGAGAAACTGCCTCTCCTAGCTCCTAGCTAGCATGTTCCCAAAGTGATACAGCACGAGCTGGTAGAGTAGAGGTTAGAGCCCTTGGGGATCCAAAGCTGAGGCAGAGCTGCCTCCCCTCTTCCATCCCTCCTCACTTTTCAAAACTCATACACACAGCAAACGTAGAAGAAAGCTGTCAATAAAAACCATTGTCTGGGGCCTTAGTGTTGGTGACATTGTCCAGGTCATGCTGCTAAAGACATATCTCCTCAGCAGCCCATTTACCCCTCACCCACTGTCTTCTCCAAGTACCAGCCAAAAAAATACTCTCTTAGGCCAACTGGTGTTTATTAGGGTACTGCAGGTGGCAGAGGTGAGCAGTAATCCTGTCTGCTCTGACCTCCTCAAGTCCCTTAGTGCACCCATCCCTGTTCACAGGGAGTGAGGCTGCTCACGGAGCTGGGACAAAGGGGGGGCCATGGAGTTGTCTGAAGTGACTACTTCCATCTCGGGCCAAAGAAATCCCAAACATTTGCAAGGATGAGAAAGAAGATTTAGAACAAATTGCAGTTTTGCAGGTGTCAAGAAAAGAATGCTTTGCCTTTTTTTTTTTTTTTTTTCCCCAAAGAGAAGTTCTTCTCCCAAGCTCAACCAGAAGTGATATTTCACAACTAGACAGGAGCATTGGGTTCCACAGAATAACAACCTTCCCCTGGAGAGGCCATGCAAAGGATGCTGTGAGAGAGGATGCCAGCCCCAAAGGCTTTCTTTTTCCTTTTAAAACTCTGACTTTTAATACATCTTTTTCTTTCCAGCATAGCTAGTGGCTTTGGGATATCCACTGGGGTTTGCCTGGCTTTCAGAGTACATACTGTGGCATCAGGCTCAGGCCTTAGAACTGGACCCCTTTCCTTCCCCCATATCCAGAAGCTCTTTGGTCACCTTCAGAGGTGGTGGTTCCTCCCAAGCAAGCACCAGCAAGCATCTGAAGCATCAGATGAGCCTGGAGATTTTTTGGTGTGCTGAGTTGGGAGCTGTTATGATGCTGAGCTGGGAGCCCAATTCTTTGTGCCAGAGAACATAGAGGGACAAGTTCCCTATTACCTTGGAGGAGATGTCATAGCTTTGGTGATGCAGGGTGGGACACTGTGAAAAAAAAGACAACGCACCACAAGGACTTAAAGGCCTCCCCACCCTCAAAAAAAAAAAAAAAAGCAAGGAAGCATCAGCATAATCCTGTAGCACATACTTTCAGCCAGATACCACAAATCAGTTAAGTGGGACTAAAAACAATCCCTCATGGAGAGGATGAAATCATTGCTTAGCATAAAACATGTGGATTGTCAGAATGTATTGACATGGCAGCAAATGCCTGGATCTTCAGATAGGATGCTAACCCAACTGCTCCCACTCTGAGAGGACACAGTGAGTCCTCAGCTCTCAGGTGGGCTGGATGCTGCCCGTGTGGCAGAGTACCAACTCCTCATCCTCTGTGGGGTTTTGTTTACATGGCTCTGAAAGGAAGACTTCCCCAATATTCACACAACAAAGATCAAACACCAGCTGTGCAGATCAACCCATGCAGAACGGACAAGTGCTTAGATTCATTACTGGATTGCAAGTAGTTGATGCTGTTGAGTTTAAATGTCCCTATAGTAGAACCTTTTGCTGCATTTAGATAATGGTCATCTCCTGCACCCTGCTCCCACCTAGTGATGTTACTGACTGTGGTTTTGAATCCTTGATCCTTGTGGTAAGCTGCAGTCAGCACTGGCTAATGGGTGTGTTCAAGGCTCGTTCTAGTGGTGTAAGCTCATTGCAGAAGCTCAGGACCTGCCTCTTGGGTCCTGGGGGCATATGTATGTGTGTGAGTGAATGCAGCCCTGCAGACACATAGCTGCTCTCCAAAGCAGTAATTTAAAAGAATGATACATAAAACCAGGAATAGAGTAGGAGAGCAGAGTCACTGGAGCTGTGTGCACATATCATTAATTTAAACAATTCCAACTCCCCTCCCTCCCAATTCCAAGATACAGTGGACAAAAACATGCCCTGGAAGCTCTTGTTGATGCCCAGCCAGAGATGAGCAGGAAGGACCCAAAGGCATTTCTGCAGCTTTTCTTGCAGTGCAGGGATCTTTGGAGAGATGTTTATAAATGCCTGTTCTGTTCACAGTGCTCTTGGCCCCTTTCTGGCTTGCAGGCAGTCCAGCCTCAGCACTACCGCCATGGCCGTTGTCCAAGCTTGTTTTAAAATGCTTCATCCCCTGCTCTCTGCAGGGCTGCCCTGGTGCTGAGGCTGAGCAGGGAATTGCCCTGGAAGCAGGTCCATGCTTTTCAGGGGGGCTGGTGTGCAGATCTAGGAGGAGGGAATTGCCCTCTTCTAAGTTTCTCCTGGAGGTTAGTCATTGTTCTTCCAGCACCAAAACTGCATGGGACATGAGGGTCTTGTCCTGGAAGGAGATCAGTTGTGAGGTTTTCCTGCCATTGGACATGCTGGGAAAGGGCTTTTCCAGGTGAGATTGTGTGTTTGGGTGGGTATGGCCAGGACAAGCTGGCAGCCCCTGCAAGCCTGGTGCTGTCCCTGCCTCTCCTGTTCTTTCCTCTGCCCCTTGATGGGGGTCTGCACACCTTCTTGGAGGGAGGGTCAGGGACAGACAAGGGCTAGCAGGAACCTTCTGCCTTCCTCAGGTCCCACCCCCATGTGGAAAGCCAAGTGGTTTTTGCAGGGTCAGGTAAGCTGCCGAAGGGGCAGAGGTGGCTGAGCAGCAAATTGGCTGCAAGCAAAAAGGTGAAACAACAGTCTTTTATTTTCCCAAAGCTGCAGGGAACAGCAGCCAGAAGTGCATGGGCAGCTGCTGTGGCAATTTGGGCACTGGCAAAGAGGAGCTGGGGAGCTGTGTGGCAGCTCTGGCTGGAGGAGGGCAACTGCTGGGTGCCTTTGGACAAGTGCAGTGCTGGGGACCTGTGTGCGGAGTGGAGCCAAGAAGCTCGGAGATGGTGCTGGCAGGAGGGAGCTCCAGCTGCCTTGCCTTGGGGAGTAGGGTGTCCTCCTGTCTCCCAGGCTTGTTGTACTAAAACACCAAGAGGGGTTACTATCTCTATAATTTTCCTGGTATTCCCTTTCCAGAGAGGAGGAGTACCTGCTTTCTTCCTTGTCAGAGCAGGCAGACAGTCCTAGTCTGGGGTGTGGACCGGGCTCTGAGCCCCAACAGTGAATTGCCCCCTTCCAGGGCACATGCCAGAGTTGCTGTTTCTGTGCCCGCTTGCTTTGCTGGAGGCTTCCTTGGGTGGCACTTGCCCATGCACAGTGCCCTGTGGCCAGGTGCTGCTGTGGGGCCAAGGGAAGCTGGGGAGTACCAGAAGTGCCTGGCCTGGAGCCCCAGAGGAAGGGGCCCATTTCTGCCCCTGTAGCAATGCTAGGCTGGTGCCTTGTGCTGCTAGCTCCTTCTTAGTTATGACAGCAGAAGAGAAAGAGAGAAAGAGGGCAAGAACTGAAGCAGCTGCGCATCTCTTAGCATCTCTCAGCCCCAGTGCCCAATGTTTTCTGTGTTTCTTGCATTAAGCTGCCTTCCAAGAAGACTTGCACAGCTCCTGGAGCTGTGTCTGAGACTTTACACTAGCTCTGTGCTTGGTCTTGCTCTTTCTGAGATAGGTGACATGTCCCATGAGCTTGACCTTTCTCCAGAAGGTTGGACCCTCATGTGGCCATGGACCTCACAGCCCCCCCGGGCTGAGCCCAGATTCAAGCAGGGCACTCGCTGCTCAAGCTGGTGGTAGTGGAGCTTCTGCTGATGCTGTTTGGCAGTCATCAGGAGAAGAATTTGGTTGGATCCCCTGAGACGAAAACACTTGGTTGACTGTAAACAAACCTATTTATGCAGATGCCCCTCAGCCTGGCAGGGAGCTTAGAGAATGTGAGAGCTTTGGTCCAGATGAATTTATATCTTGTAACTTCTAAACTACTCATTATGCAATTATCTACATGAGAACAACAAATGCATCTCATTATCAGCTCTTCACAGCAACTGGCCGTGGTGGCAAACAAAGCCCTTTTGGAGGACATGAAGAGATGGTCCCTAAGTATGATTTGATGGAGTGAAGGATAGCAGGATGAGAGTCTGAAGCCATCCTTCAGGTACTGCAACACTGGCCTGTTGCCTAGTCCTTCAGTGGCCCAGTGTATCGGGATTCTGTGGCAAGGTTTTGATAGTGGTGGTGGTGGGGTGTTACAGGGGTGGCTTCTGTGAGAAGCTGCTGGAAGCTTCCCCTTTGTCCGACAGAGCCAATACCAGACAGCTCTAAGATGGACCCGCCACCAGCCAAGGCCGAGCCAATCAGTGATAGTGGTAACGCCTCTGTGATAACATTTTTAAGAAGGAAAAAAGTTGTGGGACAGAGAGAAATGGCAGCTGGAGAGTGATAACGTGTAAGAGAAACAACTCTGCAGACACCAAGGTCAGTGCAGGAGGAGGAGGACATGGTCCAGGCGCCGGAGCAGAGATTACCCTGCAGCCTGTGGTGAAGACCATGGTGAGGCAGGTTGTCCCTCTGCAGTCCATGGAGGTGCATGGTGGAGCAGATCTCCACCTGCAGCCCGTGGAGGACCCCATGCCAGAGCAGGTGGTGCCCAAAGGAGGCTGTGACCCCGTGGGAAGCCCACACTGGAGCAGGCTCCTGGCAGGACCTGTCGATCTGTGGAGAGAGGAGCCCACAGAGCAGGTTTTCTGGCAGGACTTGTGACCCCGTGGGGGACCCACGCTGGAGCA
>JANZLQ010000044.1:343543-357534 GCA_026212715.1 Elanus axillaris
CAAGCTGAGTCTGTTTTGCCCATGACAGTGATTAGTGAATGATCTCTCCTGTCCTTATCTCGACCCACAAGCCCTTTGTTATATTTTTCTCTCCCCTGTCCAGCGAAGGAGGGGGGAGTGATAGAATGGCTTTGGTGGGCACTTGGCATCCAGCCAGGGTCAACCCAGCACACCCAGTCAGGTGGCCTGCACCACACCTGGGAGGAGGCATCCACTGGACCCAAGTCCCTGTCTTTGCCAGGGGGATAAAGCTGTTCTTTGAACCATGCTCCACTGTCTTCCCTGGGCAGAACCCACAGCTGTCCTTCAAGGAGAAGGAAGACCTGAGCCGTGCATTGACTGTGCTGATAGATGGAGCTATGGGCCAGCTCTGTAATCCTTCTGCAAGAGATGAGAGGGGGGCTTCCGCTGATGGGAAGTGGATGTGATACCACCCTTTAAAAGTCCATCAGTTTCTGGACGTGGAGGAAAAGAAGAGTCCACCTAGCTTCTCAGTTGAAGCTTCACCAAGAAGAAAAGGGGCTTTGGCAAGGGTGTTGTCTAAGGGCAGCGGAGTTGCTTGTCATTCACAGGGTGATGGGCTTGATATCTACCAGCTCTGAGGTGATGAAGAGGCCCAGCTTATGACTGCAGAAGTCCATGCGCCCAACATGGGTGCTGTGACAAGGAAGAGTCAGGCACAAGGTGGAGAGAAGTCCTTTGTTCCTCATCTGCAAGTGACTTCCCGTGGGTGGCATCAAGAAATGTTGTATTGTAGCAAGGAAATGTTTTAAAGTATCTAATTTTATTTATTAATCATTTAACATTTGCTCTTATCTCTTTCAGAGCTGCTTTGGGGGTGTTTTCTGGAGCATCATCATGGCCCTGGGAGCTGGTGGCATTCCTTCCTGTCCCACTAAGACCTGGCTGGGGTTTGAAAACCTGGGATGCCTGCTCTCTGTGGCATAGCTCGAGACTTCCAGCTCAAGGATGTTGTCCCATAACTCGTCTCAGTGTCATGGGATTTTGCTGAAGGGGTGTTTCATTAAAACATCTCAGGCTGTAAGCCAGACCCTTACCATGGAGGCAACATCTCTTTACTTTTCCCTGCAAGATGCCATGGGAAAAACTCTATAAAGGTACTGGGTGTCTTGATACTCTGGTTTCTCATAGTGCAAAAGAGGCTGCAGGGATCACTCTGGCATGGTGTCCACAAGGAAATAGCTTCATGTTTATGAGGCAATTCCTTGGAGGAGGACAGAGTAAGAGAGGCTGACGTTTGCTGGGATGACTCTTGGTATAAGAGAAAGGGACATTTTTGTGCCCTGGTCCTAGAGGGATGATGGCAGCTGTCTGCCCTGGGAGCTCCCTCAGCACCTCAGGGGTGTTTGGATCAGATGAGGGCTCCAAGGATGTCTGCTGGTTGTATGCTTTTAGATCAGCAAGTGCCAGCTGGGGCTGTGCGAGCCCTGCAGTGGATGGGCCAAGGAGAACAGTTGACTGAATCAGGCCAGGAGGAGGAGAAAACCACAGCAAATCCATTGCTCCCCAAATCCTGCTGCTGAGGAAAGGAAGAATTGCCTGGAGCCAATGAGAAATGCACTCGGCACAGTGAGAAGTCTTTCTCCTTCCCCAGGTTTCAACCTCACACAGTGTGTCTAGATAGAGGGGCTGGTTCATTTTTAAGGTTTGCAACTGAGGATATTGCTTACGGGAATATTTTGGGAACTCATCAAAAAGAGAATTATAGACCAGCCCTGGTGTGACTGAGATAAAGTGTGTAAGTGTGCAGGATACATGAACATCCTCTCAATAATTATATTCAATTAATTGTTTTACAGCTGCTCAGCAAATACTGTGTGGTACAGGTGGGAAGACACAGTGCTCTGATCCTGCAAGGTTTGGATGGAGCAGGTAAGAGACTGTGTATGGAGCACCTAGTTTGTGTTAGAGAGGAAAACTATTTACAAAACAGGAGCATTAGCAAACTGGCTTTGCCAGAGTTGTGGGATAGTCTGCAGTCAGCACTGCAGCTGCAGCCCTTGTTCTGCTGAAACCGGTGCTGGGGTCTGGAAAGGGAAAGGGCTCTGGCACATGTGAGGGAGACCTCGTTCTGCACTGTGGGGTGAGGTGTGGTGGGAGAGGGGGTTATTTCTGTGTCTCAGTAAGAAAGGCCTGACAACAAATGTCTTAGTAAAAAAGCTGCTTTAATAAGATAGAATAAAAAGAAGGATATATAATAGCTTGAAGGACCAAAAAGGAGGAACTTCTTTCCAGGGAAGGGATATGCACAGCACCACAGGAAAATCCATCCTGGGTCCACCCGACGCTGCACGAATGCAGGGTGTCCCGCAGCTGAATGGGTGTAAGATTTATTCATTCTTGATATTTCTCTTTGTACTCTGCCTTATTAAAACAGCTATTTTATCAAGCCATTTGCTGTCAGGCCTTTCTCATTGACATCAGAGAGACCCCTGCGCCACCTCCCCTCCAGCCCAGACATGCCTTGGGAAGAAGCAGGGAGTATGCCCAAGGAAGGGAGTGTGTGAGGGGCTTGGTGAGGGGCTTGTGAAGGACCACTCCCCCCCATATTGGGGCCACAGCTCTCTGCGGGCTCTGGCTCCTGCCTGCTCTCCGGCCATCCCCAGCCTGGGGATGTGGGAGGGATGTGCAGGAGCCCTGCTCTGAAGAGGCTCTGGGAGCCTCACTTAGGTCCTGACCGCTTCCCCACATGAAGAAGTTGTGACTCCTGCAAGGGGAACAGGCAGGGGTTAAGTGCGTCATGTTGTGTCACAGGCACCCAGCATTTCCACCACCCTGCCCCAGTTAGGTGTTGAGAAGTAGCCTTGCCAGACTGGTTAGAGCTCATATATCCCAGAGTCACAGGGTCCTAGCAGGGGTAGTGGGATGGGAGCCCTGGTGTGCTCTGGCCAGTGCCTGCTTGCACCATGACTATTGCCAGCAGTAGGTCAGGATGACCATGGCCTCATTGAGCTTAGCCTCATTAACCCCCAACAATGGAGGACCCCTGCCCCCATGCTGTGCTCTTTCCTCTGGATACACCACCTTCTGGGAAAAAAACAACATCTGGATGTCCAGCCTAAGCACCTCAAGCCCCCAAGCTGCACTATAGGGCCATTGCCCCCTGTGACATGCCCCATCAAGGACAGTCTGGCTGTGTTGCCTTTGTACCTGCCCTCCAGGTGGTTTTTGGCCACCATTAATTCAGCCCTTAGCCTCCTCTCGGCCAGATTAAATGAGACCACCTCCCATCACCCCTCCTTTTAGTCCCTGTGTCCCCAACCCAGCAAGCATGTATGTGTGATCCTTTATTACCAGCATTTCACAAGAGGACAGAGCAGCCTTTAACAGTACGCCCTAGGCCAGGTAAGCAGTGGTGATGTCTGTACCCCATCACTCCTGTAGCAAGGAGAGACTCCCACTGAAGCCTCTGTCTTGGCAGAGCTAGCCTGGCAGCCTTCCCAGATGATTAATTTTGGATGAGGAAAACCAAATTGTTGTCCCTGACTTTGCAGGGTTAATCTCAGTACAGACGCATGTGGTGCTGCCTGTGTCCTCAGCTCCAGCCAGGACTTGCACAGCAAAGGGCTGAGGAGGGAGCTACAGACCAGGAAAGATGCGTGGCCATCACTCCACCATATGTTGGGGAAAGTCGTGAAGTGCCTGTGGAGGGAGGATGTGGTGCGCAAACGTACGTGCCCACGGATCACACGAGCGAGATGCAGCAGATGAGCTGCCTTGCTCTATTTGTAACCTCCCACTGCTGTTGAACAGACTTTGCAGGGAGGAGAGGGAGCTGAAAATGGAGCTGAAAATTGAAACTTGAGGCTCAGATGCTTGGAGGGGCTTAGGAGCCCAATTCAACCCATCGTTCCCCAGGGAAACAGGAGCTCATGTGCCTCTTGGGCCCTGCATTTTGTTCTCAAGATCAGCACAGAGTGATATTTCCATGCTCCACCTTGGAGCAAAAATCATTTGCATTAACTCATTGAGAAAAGGAGACATAAGGACACAATGAGACTGCAAAGCACAGGATTACAGTGTGATATGAAGCAAGGAAAGAAGGAAGGAGGAGAAGGAAAAACAACTTGGTCTCTATCTTTTAATAGGCTGAAGGAGTGCTGGGTGAGGACAGTGGCAGTGTCATGGTGTGCCCCTGTGGGTAGGATCCAGCCTTGCTACCTGGGCATCACAGCAGGGTGGTTGCACTCAGGCCCTTACTACCTCAAAGCCTGATGCCCTGGCTTGGATAATCCCAGGTGGCTCTGTCCTGGCCCCCCAGCGGGTGCAGGACAAGAGGCTGGTGTGCAGGGAGCCACTGAAACTTGTCCTGCTTGGAGGAGATGCATCTGTGGAGCTAACAGAGGAGCCGACCAGCAATTCACAGGGCAGAGTTTCCAAGGACTTGTCTGCGCCATGGGATGTGGGATCACTTAGATTCTTCCATGGGCATGAGTGAAAATCCCATGGTGATGCTTAGTGAAAAATCAGACTGAGAGTAAAGCAAAGACAACAGATAATTAAGCCAGGGCAAACATGTTTGCAGCAGCTGTCTCGGGACAGAGCCTTCATCCCTACACCCATATCCTTGACATTGCATCAACCAAACTGCACGCCAGGTTGCAAGAGCAGAGTTTGCACATGCCGCGCTGGGGAGGACCCAGGACATCCAGCAGCTCTCCTCCTGCCATGGCTCTGCTCCTTCTCAGCAGTCACAGTCTGTGCCCAGGCCCAGGCTGTGGTTTTCTTCCTGGATTCAGCACTTGCTGCCCTGAGTGTTGTCTTTGGGGAGTGTAGGATGTTCCAGGGAAAGTGCATGCTGTGATGGGGAGTCACAAGGGGAACAACCAGGTCTCATCTCCAGGTTCCTCTGCCCCTTACATGCAGCAGCCTGGGCACAGCCCACCCCTCTCCTGATCCCAGCCCTCCTTGCAAAGGACAAGATGGCAAGGTGAGGGATGAGGCTGCAGCACCCCTTTGGTCCACCTGGCTTCTTGCCAAAACTGCTAATTAAAAAGCCAGCTTCATCAAGTGATTTTTCTGATGTGAAAACTTTTCCATAAGGAACTGGTCCCGAATCCACCAACTCATTTCACTTTTATTTTAAATCTAAGCTTTATATCATGTAATTTCCTCCAGGGCTTGATTATCTTCTCAGTAAAAGCACTGTTGTTCCGGTTTGTGAGACCTATATTTAATCTCGCCATAAGGTCTCTGCACCTCTCAGCACAGGGCTTAGATGCTGACACCTCAGCTCCTGGGCTTTCCTATTTATTTGAATCCATTAAACAAGTTACCACTTCTGTAATATCGAGGGTGTTCTCCAGCCACAGGGTGCCTGCAAGCATTAACTTGTTGCTGCAGAAATGGTCTTCTGAATCTCAGAAGTCATTCGGAGAAGGTCTCTTGTCTAAACAGTGGCGGATGATATTTAAACAGGGAATTAAGGGCAAAGCCAGACAAGGAGCCTCGTCTATCTCTGTTATGGTGGTGGCACCTCAAGTCCTCTTTGTTTCCTACACATGTAGGAATAAGGTATATACCCACTCCACATATTTTTACGTCACAATACACAGAATGGGCAAAAGTGAGAGGGGGAAAACATTTTCCTGAGTCTGCAGACAGCCCCCAGCACTCAGTCAGAGGATCTGAGCAGCCCAGTTCACCTCTATGACACATACAGTTTGCAATGCAGAAAGGTCTTGTTTTCATGGAAATGCTTTCATCAGCTTTTCACTGGATGCACAGACAGCCCCCCCCCCTCCCCACTTTTCAAACTTGCCAGCATCCACCCATGGCCATCAGCCTCATTTGTCACACCCCTTAGCCAGCCCCTCGATCTTGGCAATGCGCTACCCATACAGAGCTCTGGGATGTCCTGAAGCGGGGAGGAGGGGTGCTGAATATGGATGTTTATAGCATGAAACCTCTGCACCAACAGGATCAGCTGCGACCTTGAATTACTTTGAAGCTTCCCATGTCATGCTTGGCTGATGTGATGGTAGCACAGTTTCTGCTCTGTTGTGAGATGCGGTTGCCATGAGGAATTTGCAGTGTCGTTATGAGCTTAAGGTGCAATATTAAGGGAAGTTGCCACGCATGCTGGGCCTTGCTGCTCCTGTGCCAGCATCACTTGGTGGCCTTTTGTGCACTTTGTTGTGTCTCTGGCAGGAGCTTGGTGTGAAATATTTTTCACCAGAGTTGTGATAAACTTCTTGTTGGTCAAAACCCCGTGGTTTCTGGGTGAGCAAAACCCATGTGTACTCCCCCCTAGTTGATGATGTTATTTTTCAATGACAAGTTGGGGAGGAGGTAGAGACGCTCCAAGCAGAACCGGAGGTGCTGTACATGGAGAGTTTCTCTTGTCAATGCATGGTGCTGCTTCAGAGAGAAGGTTCTCTGCTGTCACACAGCCCTCCGGGCTGCTTCATCTGCTTTCGCACCAAAAATTTAAAGAAATGTTGTTTGAAACACCACCTCCAAAAGCAGGGGCTGAACTGGTTTTGAATCCGTGAGAAAAAATCTTGCAGCAGATGACCTGGAGCCCTCTCACTACTTAAAACGCTAAAGCTTAGGACAGGCTTTTTCACTGTGACAGCACCCATTTCTCAGTTTTGCATTTATGCCCTCTAGAGATGCATTGTTCACTCTCTAGACAAACAGCATCATTAGAGAAGGCAAAACTGTATCAAATGCTTTTAGGACCAGCACTGTTTTTTACATTTGCAATGGTATATCATGTCTGGCAATAGCTGGCTGCTTCAACTGCTGCATTTTTCATGGTGATTTGGAGATTTTGCTCTTCATTTTTCTTCTTCACAATACTTCTTTATAGTTCTTCCAAACAGAGGCTGTCCTGACTCAGGATATGCATGTAGTAACATATAACTGATACAGACTTTATCTGTGAAGGGAACTCGGAGGTGCACGGACATACTTGATGTACTGACATAACTGTAATAGTTATTTAATACACAGGGGGGTGTAAGGAGGTTATACAGAGAAAAGGGAAGAGAGAGAGAAAAATCACAGTGGCTAGCAAAGAAATCTAGTCCCAGGGGAGAGTCTCTGGGATGAAGGGGTGTGCTGGTTTTGGCTGGGATAGAGTTAATTTTCTTCATAGTAGCTTGTACAGGGCTATGTTTTGGATCTGTGCTGAAAATAGTGTTGATAACACAGAATTGTTTTCATTATTGCTGAGCAGTGCTTACACAGAGCCAAGGCCTTTTCTGCCTCTCATCCCACCTCACCAGCAAGGAGGCTGGGGGGGCGGGCAGGCGGCAAGAAGTTGGGAAGGGACACAGATGGGACAGCTGACCAAAACTGACCCAAGGGATATCCCAGACCATATGACATCATGCTCAGCATGTAAAGCTGGGGGAAGAAGAAGGAAGGAGGGGATGTTTGGAGTGATGGCATTTGTCTTCCCAAGTAACCGTTAACGTGCAATGGAGCCCTACTTTCCTGGAGATGGCTGAACAGCTGCCTGCCCATGGGAAGTGGTGAATTAATTCCTTGTTTTGCTTTGTTTGCATGCGTGGCTTTTGCTTTACCTATTGAACTGTCTTTTTCTTAGCCCACACATTTTCTTCTTTTACCCTTCTGATTCTCTCCCTCATCCCAACAAAGGGGAGTGAGTGAGTGAGTGAGTGGCTGCATGGTGCTTAGTTGCCGGCCGGGGTTAAACCATGACAACGGGTCTCTCACTGGTGGCCTGGAGACTGGGGGCTGCAGTGCCCAGGAGCTGAAGATACACCCTTGTGCGGGGAGCATTGCCCCCGCTGGTGCCATTTTGCACCCATGTGTCATCTTTCTGGTGACATATCACAGTGCCTGGCCCACACTGTCCTTCTGGGTGACAAGAAATCAGTTGCCTCACTGATTGTCAGCTTTCTGCTGGTGTCACAAGAGCAGTCCTCTGACCCCAGGCGGGGTGGGCAGTGATGACAGACCCACTGCTCTTCAGAGGCAGGGTCCCCTCTGTCTCCTCCATCCTGAGTGGTGCGACACCCTTGCAAAGCTGGAGCTGCTGATAAACGTACTGGATGCAGATGTACGTATCTAAGAAACAGAGTGTGTGAGAGGCACAGCGAGCCAAGGCTGTATCAGCATGCCATTAGAATGATCAACGTGCAAAATTTGGGTACCAAGGCATGGACTGAAACATCTGATTGGAAGGCTGTGAGGAAAAAGAGAAGGCTGAATTGCTTATATTTTGTTTTCATTCATCATTCCTGCTCGTGTGGGTGGACAAGGAGTGAATTAGTTTCTTGGGGAGGGCAGCAAATGAGGCACACATTTCCTTGAAAGATGAGTGGCTTTTTTTCTTCCTTGCACCTAGGTTAATAAGCCACAAAGGGGCTGGAGGGAACTCTAATAGCTTCTCTCCCATGTGAAAGAAACCACTTGCTCTTGATTTTTCTTCCTGTTGATTGCCATGTGCCAAGAGAGAAAAGGGTTTTCAGAAAGGGTAAAGTACTAGTTTGCCTCCCAACAACAAATGTACCCAACTTTTCTTTGGACTGTTGAAGCATCTCACAGAAAGACAGTAGGACAATGCTCTCACAGCTCAGGGAAGGAGGGGTAGCTGGATCAGGCCTCCACACCATGATGGTCTCTTTCTGGGAGAAGCAGCACTGGTGCCTACAGCTACATCCCTCAGTTCTGCCTTCCCCTGCTGGCACTGGTCCAGAAGTTGACATTAATAGGCAAGAGATATGGGAACATAGTGGGGCAGCAGTAAGTCAAGGAAACTGCCGAGACCATGGCAGCATTGCTGGTGGAAAACTCCTGAGATGGGTCTTGGTTTTCTTTGCTGCAGCTGTGCTGCTTGTTGGAGCCTTTGACAGGCCAGTGGAATAGATTTTGGGTGTTTCTTTCCATCCCAGTCATTACCTACCTGGAAGGACTGCCAGATATGGTTCATTCTGACCATGGTCCTGCTTAGTCATTCTCCAGATTGGAGTATCATATTGAGTCCTGGACTTTGCTTTTTTCCATATAATTTCTGAGTTCATCATTTGTCTGCCTTTCTCATTTCACCCAAGGCTATGGCAGCATCTCCTTGGTGCCAGGAGTCTGGTGTGTCCTGGCAAAGGGCCGGCTCCTGCCCTGCGTGGCAGGTACCAATGTTATCCATGGGCCACGTACCTCCTGTTGCTGGGCAGCCCCAAGCTGAACAAGCCGAATCCTTGCAGAGAAGACACTGAGGTGGGAAAAAAATGTCTGCATTGGATTTGTTGATGTTCAGGCATGTTTCTAAGCCTTTGTACAACACCTGACTGTCACAGGGAAGAAATGTCCAACAGGGAAGGAAAACTGTGTTCCCTTGGCTGGGGTGTGGGTGTGGGTCTCCTTAGTCTGCTATCTTCACACCATCAGGGCTCCACAGTCCCTGCAGGGGACCAGGATAGACCTCATGCTGGGGAGGGCTAGGGGAGATAGAGGGACACTCTCGTGTTGCTCACATGCTTCTGAGGCTCACCCAAAGCAGAAAAGAGCTTAGCACAGCCCCATGCTGGATAACGCCAGCCCATCCAGAATACCCTGGGGTGGAAACGCAGATGCTGCGTTCCTTGTTATATCAAAAGCCTCATTTCTTTGACAGGACTTGCCCACATTGGCTCTGCAGGAACATGTCATCAACTAATGTGGAGAAGGCTGAGGATCTGCAACCTATGGAAGATGCTGAAGATGTGCAGCTCCCCTACCTGTGCTTTTGGGTGTCAACATCTTTCCTCGCAGAAGAGCTGCAGGGTTCTCTGGGGCAGGAAAGGACACTGGGACACTGCCCTTTGTGGCATCTGTCACCAGGCAGGGCTCTGTGCCAGGAGCTCCCTTGGCAGAGGGAAAGAGAGACCTGAGAAGTGCTTTGTTTTACAGGCATCGCTGGGAAATTCCAGGAGCAAAATTAAAGGAGGTGAATGAAAAACCAGCCCCTGCAGCAGTTGTCTGAGGGTTGAAAACCTCTGATGGTGTTGCTGAGCTCTTGGGGTCCTTTAGGCAGGGTGGAATCTGGGCTGAGCTCAGATGCTCCATCTCCCTTTCAGGGTGGCAAATATGATGAGTTTTCACAGCAGGGAGGCAGGGGACAGACGGGCTTTGGAGAAATTAAAGCAGCTGGGGGATGAAACAGTTGTTTTCTGAAATAATGTTTTTTCATGAGGGATCCCAGTTTGTGCCTGAATGCAGAATGAACTGACTTTGCTGGTTGACAAAGGGAAAATATGGAAGATGAAGAAAGAAAATTCCAGAAGGGGGGTGGGGGTGGGTACAGATGGGTCAGAGACACAAACATTCAAGAGCAGTGGCATTGAGATGGTTTGGTGCAGAAATGTCTGGCTTCTGGTTGATGACAAACACAAAGGCTCTTTACTGAAAGGTGCAGTGGATTTTGCAGAAGAGAGAAGAAGCTGGGAAGTATTTAAAATTGCCATGGTTTTGACCGTCCTTAAACAGGGTGAAAATTTGAAAACGTGTCAGTCCTGAGACTAAGCAAGGATGATGTCAGCTAACAACTATGGTGACGAAGCTGGAAAAAACTCTTTCTGAGACAAAATGAGTAGCAGAAGAGGTCCCAAAGACGTGATAGCTAGTGATGCAAGCACAGTGAAATAGGGATAAGAGTCCCTACCCTGAGGAACAGACATGGGAGCTGCAGAAAATGCATCTAGGAGCAAAGTGTGAGATTTAAAAAGTTCTATTTGGCAAACTGGCTTTAGAGCCCAAAGATTTTTGTCCATCTCCCTGTGCAGATAAAACCAATGCAAGACCCTGACCTACAACAAAGCACAACCCTGGAGCCCCAGCAGCACACTTGCTTTTCTGAGCTCTTTCTAGAAAGCTTTTAAAAGATCATTGTGGCCGGGATGGTGATGGATGGTGCATCCCAGACGCAAAGAAAGACCCTGTGCAGATCACTGCCTAAGCCACCAGGCAATGCAAAGCCTGGGGGGGAGATGTTAGAAAAGGATGCAACTCAGTATCACCATTCCATGGGCATGCTAGAAGTAAGCTAGGACTCTAACTGTGCACTTTCCTATCAGTGAAACCACCTCCTGCCTGGCTTTGCTGCCCTCAGTGGGTAATGAATGGTCAGCCTTGTCCCTGCACACTTTGGGCCACCTCCCCATGCATACCCAACATCCCCCTGGGAGAAATCCCCTCCAGCCCTGGGGGATGAATTAGGACCTACTCCCTCCAGCTGTTCCTTTGGGACCTATAGGAAACCCAAGCCTGACTTGTGGGTGAGGATCAGCCATCTGACACCAGCACACTGAAGGGGTCCTTTGGGCCCTTGTTGGTCTTCACCCTAACAAACAGAATCTCTCCTAGAGCCCACAAAGCCCGCTGTATGGCCAGGGTGCAATGAGCAAGGTGAGGGAAGGGATCCCTCCCCTCTGCATGGCGTTTGGAAATCCCAGCTGAAGGTTGGGTTGAGACTGGGACTTTCCAGCACGAGAAGGGCATTGACAGACTGGAATGAGAGCAGCAGAGGTCAGGGGCTGGAGATCAGGAGTTATGAGAAAAGTCTCAGTGAGTTGGCTTTGTTCAGCCTGGAGAAGAGGAGATGTCCCTGCTGCCAGCAGCCACCTGGGAGAGGGGCTAGAGGGGTAGAGACCCTCAGATGGAGGGGGGGTAAGAGGCAACAGGCACAAGCTGGAACGTGGAGCATTTCCATTAGAGATAAGGAAAAGCTTATTTTCACCATGAAGGTGGTCAAAACTGGAGCAGGTTCACCAGGGAGGTTCAAGCTTCAGGTAGGCATGACCTGGAGCAACCCACCCCAGCTGGCCCTGCTGTGAGCAGGCGCTTGGACCATAGACCTCCTGAGGTCCCTGCCAACCTCAGTTATCCTGTTACTCTGTGAACAAAGGTCAAATCTTTGTAAGGCAACTGAAGAGAGGTATTTTTAAAAGTATGTTATTTAGGCATTATTCTCTCAAAACCAGTGCTCAGATTGGGCTGGTGACCGCACCCAGGGCCTTGCCTTATTCGTTTCATATGCCAAAATGCCCAAAGACCTACAGCAAAGAATGATTTTCCATTTATGTGGGAGAAGCAGCAGGGAAGGGGAGGAAGGGTTTTAGTCCTAAACAATTTCCCAAATGATAACAGAAATGCAAGCATTGCTGGCAATGAAGACTAGTTGTCTTCACAAGAACTAGGCTGAACAGTAGGAGAAATACTGCTGAAAGGAGACGTGAGATGTGGGCAGTGCCCTTTTAAGAGGCCAAGTGTCCTGGACTCCAAAATATCCCAGACACAGAGAAAAACCTCACTTTCCCAAATTGCCCCAGAGGCCTCACAGATATCTTGTGCTGAATTTCTCTCAGTGGTCAAACCACTGTGGTCCCACTAGGATTTCTACCTGCAGACAGGGAGAAGACAAGGATCGGCACCTCAAATGCTCGGGCATTCAACCATTTTTTTTGGTGAAGGGCAGAGTGGGAGAGCTCCAGTTCAAGTTATGCTATTGGCTATCTATCCTCTTCTTTCTCAGGCAGAACCTGTGTTGCTGTCTGAGCAAAATCTTAGGGAAAGGGGAATTTCCAGAGAGATTTGTGTCAAAAGCAGAGAGAAGTCAGGTGGTTTCCCTACTCCTCCAAGCAGCTTCCTGAATCCAAAATACCATCCTTCCCTCTGCTGTGGGAAACACTTCTGGTCCCTTCTGCCTCCGCCTGTGATCCTCTGCAGTTTTGCACGGTCACCAAACAGGGGAAAAGAGAAAGCTTTCAGGAACATCTGAAAACAGAAAGCCACAGAGAATCGCAGTTAGCAAGAGAAAATGCATGCCAGAAATGCTCCTCGAGCCCTGATGTTAACACACTGCACTGCTTCCGATGCATCACAGTCATGCAATGGCAGAGCTGTTCAGAGAGCTGTTAGCCTCCCCGGAGAGGGGGAAAAGCATCTGTCCTGGCTGGCTGCTCCATGGCTGCAGAGCTCTGTGTGTGCGTGCTGAGGCCATGCCATCGTGTGCCAGCAGTGGGACAACGCTGGCTCCTGACCCGGGCAGCAGAGCCAGGGCAACACGAGGAAAGGCAGTGCTTGGTGCCTGTGCTGAGCACAGCAGGTCTGCTGCCTTCCCATTTTTCTTGATGGTTCTGGCTGCACTATGTTAAATGGAGAGCAAACCCTGATCCTGCCATCTGTGCTCCTCTGCTCTCACCAATGTGCTCGAAGACCTGGCTCTTGTAATCTTTTGGGGTGTGCTGAGGGATTCCCTAGAGGCTGTAAAGCCACTGGGGTAGGGACTGTGTCTCCATCACAGCGCAGGCAGGGCTGTGCATCCCTACTGCAGGGTGTGCCCCGGCCCATTGCCTCAGAGACGGCTGAGCCCTGCCTTCCTGCCTCTGGGTCACCTCCATTGCGATGGGACTATGGTGGCTCTCCTTCAACGCAGAATCTAGAGCAACAACAAATACGAAATCCTCTGCTGCTAATATAGCATCTCAGATCCCTGCCACACTGTAGCATCTGGGCAGCGAGGCTTTGTGAGTACAGATGCTTCAGGCTCAGCTTTGAAAATAAACCCAAATAAGCCACTTTTTGGAGATTAAACTGACTCCTCCTGGAAACCACTGCAGGGGAAGAGCACTTGTTTATTAAAAAGAGACAGCAGGGATCAGGGCATGAAAGGAGGCTTTGTCTCCTCGGCTATTACCTTACTCCATTTTTCTCTATCTTAATGCCTTTTTTTCTTCAGGTGTGCAGGGAATCTCAGGCACAAATCTCCCAGCTCCATAAAAACATCGGGCAAAGAGCTCCTGGGCCCTGTACCTCACGGAAGCCCTGTGCCACCTGCAGCCACCCCCAAATGAGTGCATCTTTGGTGGCATCTTAGGGGGGTGGGGGTGTCGGTCTGTGGACGCTTGGGGGCTTGGTGGGGGGCTGAGATCTCCATGGCTGAGCTGGAGGCAACACCATCTGCCTCCCATCTCCGGGGACCCCCAGGCCCTGCAGGAGCGGGAGACAGGAATGCAGGGATC
>JANZLQ010000044.1:358740-481546 GCA_026212715.1 Elanus axillaris
CCCCCCCCCGCCGCCTCGGGTACCGTTTCCCTCGGTTCGCCTCGGTGGTGGCCGGCAGCCCCCGGCTGGGAGAGCCGCTACCGGCATGCGGCGGCGGCTCCGTTAACTCTGTGCGCGCCGGTGCTGCCCGACGCGTTCCTCTCCCCGGGGGTGTTTACTGATGGGGAGAGGGGCTCCTTCCCGGGGGGATGCGGGGCCTGGGGCAGGCGCTGGCTCTCCGGTTGTGCCCTAAGTGCCGGGAAGTTTCGTCTCCCTCAAAATACCGGCCTCACGTTGTGAAGTTGGTGTTCTTTTGTTCGTTCAGCGCATTTAGATGTCTCCCGTCAATGCACTCGTGCTGTTCTCCGTGCGTGCTGTGTGCTGATCCTCCACCACCTTTGTAAAGGCGGTTATGAAATGACTTGAACGGGAAGCGCCTGCCAGAGCGTTACTCCTTTTGTGCCTGGATTTTCCTTGCTGTCCTCCGGCAGGGCGAATGCCTGCGGTGGGCTGGGCGGTGGGGGACTGGGAGAAGACAATGACTGCATTTTCCCAGGGTTAGGATCTGAGCTTACAAAAATGCGAGGCCGGCCCTTCATCCAGCTCGAATGTTCAGATAGCGTGTCACAAAATCCGGAGAAGGCTGGTGTTAACCCGGAGAGCTCCGAGCACTGTGCCGTGCCATCAGAAATGGATTTGAAGCTCTTGTGTTTGGTGGGTTCCAGGGATGTACAGGGTGTATCTCCAGGGAATCCAGGTCCCCCACTCAATGACAGCACGCTGTACTTCCTCATCAGGTTAATTGGCCTTTTGCCTCATTAAAAGCAAGGTGCCTTGTCAAGTTATACTTAGCTCTGTAATGAACGTATGTGTGCTGCTTTGTTGTTGTTGTTGTTATTGAGTTATTAACTAGATGTTTCTGGGGCAAATACTTCGCTATTTGGGATTGCTGACCCCAGATTTTGAAAGCCAGACCTGTCTCTTTTTTTAGTTATTCAAAAGATATATTTAGAAGATTGCGTTTCCTGGGAGAAAGGTGGAACCTTGCATATCATAATATATTGTTGAGGAAAATGGGCTAGGGCTGCATACGAGAAAACTAATTTGGGAGACGCTAATTTCATGTGCATCTGTATGTGGGCCATCGTGGACATAGAGGTTTTAGTGAAATAGCTCTTGCAGAATTAAAAGGAAGGTAAATGGGGGAATTTCTTGGGACTGTGGTCTCATCATCAAGTGAAAGCACAGCAAAAGGTACATGGCTTTTATTTTTTTTTAAAGCAAGAAGGATTCTTCCAAACTTGCGCATCTCTGAGCAGCAGGGTATGACTTTAAGAGGAACGGAGGCTGCTCCATTGCTTCCTGGATCAGGCCCAAAGTGTTAACATGTAGGCCGATGTAACAATAAGTTAAGGGATGTCATTCTGCCTGTGACACCTTCTTGGAGCTAATGCTTTTGTTTCTGTATTTTTGATGGTCTGAACAGGCTCCCTGGCTAAGGGACTCTGCAGGTTGTTGGGAGCATTGTCTCAGCAGAGCTTTATGGCAGATTGCAAAAGAAAAATAAAAGCTGGTGGTTGGGAACTGTCACAACTGTGGTTTGGTTCAGTGATGACAATTAAACAGGAGCCTCAGCCTTCTGAACTTGTGGCTCCCCAAGCACTTCATGCTCTCGGTTCGGCTAGGAGGTTATTTCTGAAGGTGACATTCCTGGCAGCATCTTCTGATTCGTAGCACCCGAGCTGCTGGAAAGGTGCGTGGACTGGGAAACCAGGCTATGGTCTGCCTTCTTGCACCTTGGTTTCTGCTGGTGGGGGAGATCCAGAAGGGTGCAGGGCTATATCCCATTCTTGCTGCAGATGGGGGCTGTGGACAACTCCAGAGTTGGCAGGGGGTGAAGTGTCCAGGCACAACATGCGCTCTGAGGGACAGCCAGGCTGCAGCCTTGTGAGGGATATTATGGAGCCAGGAGGACAGGCAGTGGGGCCACTTCATAGTGGGTGGAGGGGGACCTTGTGGCTTTGATCACTCCAATCCTCCCCACTCCCAAAGATGGAGGCCTTGCAGGACCATCTTCTCCCTGCTCTGGCTCTGTGCCTGGCTCTGTTTTCTAGTGAATCATCCACTTCTCACAGGCTAAGGTGCTGTGTGTCCTCTGCTCTCGCTGCTTGCCGAGGTCCAGGATGTGTTGCAGGATTAGGCCTGTGGTTGGAGCATCTGTGTCTTTCTCCAAGGAACAGTCTCTGCTGTTTGCAGAGCTCACTGGGTGGGGAGGAAGTGGGTGTTGAGGCTCTGCACAGGACCCAGACCCTCTCCAGGCAGAGCCAGGAAGGCTGAAGGAGAGGGAAGGGTAGATGGGGTGCGGGAGGCAGAATGGGAAAACCGGTCTGTGCAGCTGGCATGTGTGGGGTCTCGCCTGGCTGCTTCACATCTGCCCCCACTGTGCTGAGATCCAGGGAGAGGGATTCTTACTTTGGCCATCCCCCTGCTGGGCAGGCTCTGGAGGCTGGAACTTCCCTACCTGCAAACCCCAGAGGTTTGCAGCTTCTGCATCTCCACCCAGCTGTGGGTTTGCATCCCCCGGCACACAGGGAGCAGCTGGTCCCTGGGCCCAGGATCCTGCGGGTCTCACCACCCACTTGCCCATCTTAAAACCTCTTCTGCACTGGGAGTATTACTGTTTTCTTCATACTGTTATATAATGATTCCCGTTATTGCTTGTTCTCCTGTCTCTTTTCTTTACATCTTTTAGCTCCTTGATTTTGGGTGGTCTCTTATCTCCTTTGTGCCTACATGCACAGATCGAGGAGGAAGAAGTAGGTGCAAGACATGGTGCTGGCTCTCACTGGTGGGGTGGCTGTGTGGTATGGTAGCCCTGCTGAAACCATTCCTGATCTGAGTCCAGAAAGGGGGTTGTGGTCCTGACCCTCCTGCTCTTTAAGGGTCACTCCTGTTGTCATCTGCTTTCCACTTTATATAAGTCCATGTTTCCTGTGAGAAAGATGTATTTGCAGGTATTTTGCATACAGGAGGGGCTCTTGCTGGTGGGGATTTAACCTGTCCGGGCTCTGATTTCTGCTTTCACAGAGGAACAAATGTCTTCCTGCCTCCATATGCAGGAAGTTGCAAAGTAGTTTTAATTAGAGCTTGTACATCTCCTGGAGCACCTCACTGAAAAAGCTGCAGAGTTCCAGGATGAAGTATGCGACTTGCCTGTAGGATTAGCTAGCTTAGTCTGGGCAAGTAATCTGGTGATGGCAGATCCCCAGGAGGATTTGCAGGCAGAGGACCTGTTGTTGCAGCAGGTACTTCTTGTGAGATGAGGTGGTTTTCTTTTTTTCCAGTCAGAAGGCAACTTCATCTCAATGGGAATCAAGAACATTGGACTCGGTGGCCACACAATACTGGGAACTGTTTATCTGTTGATTCTGGGAGCCAGGTTGGTTACAGCTGGCCTGCAAGGAGAGGAGGGAGGCCTGATTTTGAAGTGCCCGCGGGAAAATACAGCCCTCTGGATTACAGTGTAGGTGTTGCTGCCTGAAATAGCACTGGCAACTTTGGACCAGCAGCTCATGCAAAAATAGCCCTCTCTGCTATCCTGCAAATCGTCGGGCTTGCTCCAAGCCAAGCAGGCACAGGGGGAGGGTGCAGGTGGGCTCCTGCTACCAATGCTGGTGCTCTCCCTTCATCCCAGGACAGCTGTGGAGCAGGGAGCAGCAAAGCTGGATTTTCTCACACACCACCCTGCTAATTAGAGCTGTCTGAAACTATTTCTCACCACCTTCAGAAAATCACACTTCCTTAGATTCACAGAGGAGTGAAAACTTGCTTCCTTCTTGCCTTGAGTTTCTGCAGATGAGGAACGGTCACTTTGCTGCAGAAAGCTTTTACCCCTCACAAGGACGGAACATTTCTGGGTGCTCTCTGCTCCTGGTTAGTTGGCATGCAGGATTTGATCCAGGAGTGGAGCTGGAGTAGCTTGGCCTCCATGGCCAGGTCAGCTCCTTGTCTCCCAGCTGAGCCAGCCGTGATGGGGAACTGGCAGCTGAAATTTTTCTCAGCTGGTGCTGCATGTCCAAGTGACTTTAGCTGTACCTGAAACAACGGAGGTTGTCCACTCCCAGGCACGTGCTGTGTGTGGAGCAAAGCCTGGCTAATTTCTCAGTCTCCCTTTCAGAAATGTTTGACTAAATAAAGCGTCTCCCCAGTGATCTCTATGAGTAAGAGGAGACTAAAAAGGCTCCTGCATGATCCCAGCAGTGCTGGTTTCTATATCTAGGGCCTCCCCGTGCACAGCCCTGGGACACCAGCTGCTGCTTAGTGGCTGTCTTTGTGCTCTGCTAACTAATAACCCTTAGATATGGGCCCTGAAGCATAACGCCCTTTCTAAATCACAGGCAACACCTTGACTTGGGTTTGGATCTGGATCAGAAACTGGTGCATGCTTGGGAGCACAGAGGCAGTAAACTCTATCATCAGGCGAAAAGGCAGCCATGTTCTGTCGCAGCTGAGCTCCCCTCTTGATTTGGGCAGCATAAGGCAAAATGTGCCATGGTCACCAGGGCCTCGAGCCTTAAAGCGTTTGGCACACCCCAAAATCTACTGCAAAGTCCCCCAAGGGATCAGTTTTGGTACTGTACTGCTGGGGTGAGGGTGCCTCTCCCAGCAGGATCAGAAGGTGTTGCCTGTTCCTGTGAGCAGCGTTGCATGGCTCCTACGAGGAGCGGCTGCTGCTTTGCCAGGTTTAGGGCATTGGATGCTGGTGCTGGAGTGTGCCTTGTCTTCGTTTCCCCTCCCGAGTCACTGAGTGACACCACTGAGTGTAGAGGAGAGCTGTGCTGGCCTTTGGCAGGCAAGGCTGCAGACACAGTGAGAAGGGCAGAGGTGAGTGTCATGCCTGGCCAGGAGGAGCTGCAGGAGATCAATCCATGGTGGGCAGCAGGTCTGCGAGGCTGCGAGCCTGTGGGCGACTCTGGCCATCTCAGAAATTCCCACTGCAGAGGAGCCTGAGCGATCAAGTGCTGGGAAGCAATAAAGTGCTTCTGCTGAGCTGGGAGGCACAGGGGCTGTCTGGCAGCTTCTGTCAGACCTCCTGTGCCTGCTCGGTGCTGGGTGCAGCAGCATGGTCAGTGCTGGTCATGCTGGCAGGGAGCTGGGCTGGGTGTAGCAAAGATGTCAGTAAATCTTGCCTCTCTCTCTGCTCTTACCACTGATCAGAGGAGGCTGCCAGGATGTGAGCATGCACCCTCCCAAACTGCTGGACCACTCTTTTGTGTCCAAATGGTGCTGTTTGAATGAGAAGGCTCTGCCCCACTCCTTGGTGAGGTGTTCTCTGTGCTGTGCAATACTCTATCCGGTGCAGATGGTGGAGGATGCCTGTCCTCGGCAGGAGCTCGGGTGGACGTGTGGTGAGGGAAGGCTCTGGAGGAAGCTCATCTCCCTGGCAACTTTGGCAGCCAGGCATCTGCTCGCCTACTGAATTGGGTGTGCAGCAGTTGAACCCCTAAGGGGTGCCAGCACCTCTCATCACTTGCCTTCTCAGGTCTGGGGGGAGGTGGAGAGGTCTGCTAACTGCCAGAAATTTTGAGGACAGAGTATTGAGCCTGCAAGGGTAGGCTAAAGATCAAAAGGAAGATGAATCACTGTGCTGCTCTTTCTCTGCTGAATGATCATGCTCCCAGTGCTTGCCTGCTGCAGCTTGATGCTGGGCTGTGTGCTGCAAAGCTTGGCCAGAAGGGTCAGTGAAAACTGCTTTCATTTAATTCCCATGGCCCAGGTCCGTCCTGGATAAGAGGGTGACTGGTCTGGAGGAGGAAAACATGAGGTTCCCCAGAACACAGGCTACCAGAGGGGAGCAGATGATTTGCAGCTTGAATGAAAATAATTTGTATAACTCCAGGCAGGATCACCTCTGTGCGTGGAGGATTTTGGGAGAAGTTTTGTATGTAAGTCGCAGCAGACAGCACTGAAGATGTTCAGGGAAGGGGGAGAGTTCACATTAGGAAAGAAAAAGGAAATGAGAAAATAAGAGATTCAGTGTGTTGGAGGGGGACAGGAGATGCTGCCTTGGGGACCCAAGGCACTGGTGTTCAGCTGAGTGGGGATTTCTTGTCTCTGCATGTTAGGGTCAGCAAGCTCTTGCTGAGTTTGTAGTCATGTCTTGGCATTGCTGGCTGATTACCTGTGTCAGGGAATACTCTCTGGTCTTCTTGTCTTTCCTGTCTTGGGGTCTTACCCCAAGCAATCGCTCCCTTAAGGTATCTCTGCAGTCCAAACTGTGACCAGGGTGACCTCCTAGAAGTGCTCCCCAGTATGAATCAAGGGCTGGAACTGGGCTGGGCCTCATGGTGGTGGCATGGGCTGACCATGGCCCCAGCTGGTGTGGCACCTTGAGGATAGAGCTGGGTGGGCTGACAGGAAGAAGCTGTGTGCAGAAAAGAGGCCAGAAGATGGCAACAATCCTGACAAGGCTGTGGCAACAGCAAACCAGAGGTATCTGCCCCTCTGCAAGGAGTTATCCCCTTGTCCCTGCTAGCCTGATCTAGAGCTGGTGGAGAGCTAGCAGCAGAGTTTTGACAGTAGGTTGGGCAGACACCCATCAGGAATGACCCTGGTACGGCTGGCCTCCTTGCATGCAGGCACGGGACTAGACAGGTGCTCGGGTCCGTTCCCGCTCTGTTGTCTGATGTTGTAGCCAGGGACAAGGTGCTTCTTCTCACAGAATCTCTCTCTGGCCCAGGCAGTCCTTTAAGGTCTCTTGGCTGGTGTTTGTGGCCACAGTGGTTCTCACTGGTCCCCCCACCTGCCTCGTGCCCCATTGTCTGCAGCAGGATAGTGCCATCCTTTCCTGTATTCCTGCCACTTACTATTTGCTGGCCTATGGAGGGCAACTGAGTTCATTCTTCCAGGATGGAGTGCATGTCCTGGTTTTGCAGGAATGCCTCATAGTTGATGGCCTCCTGGGGGAGAGCTGGCTGCTGTCATCTCTGGGCACAGCATCTCTCTGGGATGGGACACATGCACTTGATGAGTGGGGACATGTCACGTTAGTGACAGATCACCTAGCTCCCACCCTGCTGACCCCCATTCTCAGCCTGTCATGGTGTGAGGGGACTGTCCTTTGCCCTCTTGAAGAAGGAGAGGATTCTGGGAAAGCCTTCCCAATGGGTTTAGGTGCTGGAAATGAGCCTGTTGGCATCTCTGGGTGGGAGCAGGGCCCCAGGGCTGATGCAGAGCAGATCTTGGACGTGGTGGTTTTCTAGGGCAGGTCTGGATGGGCAGTGCTGTGCCTGATGGCTTGTGGAAATGCTGAGGAAGATGGGAGGGCTTTGCAGAGCCTGTGGAAGGACATGCTGTACTACTTAGTGGGAGAGCTAGTCAGGTCCTGCCAATTTGGGGTCGGAAGGCAGGTATTTGCATTCATTATAATCAATCACTGCTCATCCACTTTTCATAATGGCTCAGTAATGAAATGCTGTTCAGGATCCTCTTGGTGGTCTTGGGGCAGGCAGATGGCTTGGCAGGAGGGTGGGGACTTGAATTAGCTCTGCTTTCTGGGCTGTCTCAAAGTTGGCAGCAATGCACCAGTCCTGGTTGCTGCACTCACCAGAGCCTGTCCCCAATTGGACCCTGGCTCCCTGATGCTGCACTGTCAGCTTTAGTTGTTCAAGGTGGGCTGCACCTGGGACAAGCCAAGGTTAGGTCAGGATCAGGCATGGCCTCTACTGTTGGGCTCTACCAATGTAATGTGGCCTTTCCCAGCATGCAGGGGTGTGGGGGTGTGTGTAGGACAATTAGCAACATATTCATTAGCCCTGCGAGTATGACAAGGAGTGGACTGTCAGGATGCCTTGCTTGGTGGTTGGATCTTCCCCATGGGTCCACAGGATGGTAGTAACAGCAATGATGGGAACAGGTGCCTCTGGCTCTGCTGCTCTGGGTGTCCCCTCCTTCCCACCTTCACCCCTCCAGTCTTCCTCAGCTGCCCTTCCGTGTGGCTTGGTGCAGAGGAGAGGAGGAGTGGGGACCTGAGTGGCTGATTCTCCCCTAGGCTGCTTTCAGCCTCAAGCCAGGCTGGCAGTTGCTGCTGGGAGTCTACTGAAGTCACCAGCATCTGTAGGACAATCCCCTGCCATGTGGGGTCTCAGCTGCCTTCTCCCTACATCCCTGCTGGGAGAAGGAGCTGTCTTCCCATCCTGGCTGCCAGGTTGTCTCTTGTCCCTGAGCTCCGTGGGAAGCTGCCTGGTGAGGCTGGTGTAACCTAGGGACCATCAGGTGACTTCTCATGGGGCCATGGGACATGTGCTGCCTGCTCAGGCAGCTGCACATTTATGTCCTGTGCTGGAACGAGGTGGAGATTCCTGTTCTGGGGGGTCCTGGTGTGGCAGGGTGCTACCTGCTGGCTTTGAGGTGACCTGGAGACCCTTTCTTATAGTGCTGGAGAGCCTGAGTCCCACAGACATGTCCCCAGATCCGCAGAGCTGAGGCAGCAAGAAGGAGATGGAGGAGTTTCCCTGCCAGGTCCTTCCTGCAGCTCCTGGCTTAGCTCGGCAAGCTCCATATACATGGCGGGAGGAGGCAGTGCCCATTCCAGCATCTGCACACCCAGTCCTGCTCCTCCGGCCTCTGACAGTGCTGCTGGGCCCCAAGCAGATGGGGCAGACATCAAATGAGTGTCCCACCACCCCAATGCTGCCCTGATCTTGAACTCTCACAGAAAGATGCCTTGATGTCAGCAAATGGGGGTGCAGCTGGGGTAGAGGTCTGTGGTACAGAGAGATCACTCTTCTCTGGCACACTTTCTTCCTCGGTTGGTGATTTTAGCTGGTCTTACTGGCATGGGGGACACAAGAGGCTGGGACTGTAGCATAACTGTTGTTGTTTCTTGGACATTCAGGCACAACAACAACTGGAGGTCACGGCAAATGCTGTAGGAGCCCCAGACCCAACGGTGCCCTAGAGGCCAAATGGGCTTACAGGCAAGGAGGAAAAAACCTAGAGGGAGCAAGGTGTTCTGGTGGGTTTGGGAGGATCAGATGCAGGTGAGATACTGGGAAAGGCCCTGAGGTTTTTGGGCACTGGGTAGGACATAGTGGTAGATGTAGGATGGTGTGGATGGAAATTAGGAATTCTTCTATACCTACAAGTGTGAGGGTGATGGGAAGCAGCAGGCATGGGGTCACCCAAAGGAGGTCCTTTTTCACACAGTGCCTCGCTGCAGGGTGCTGCTGGGGCCATAGGGAAGAAGGATCACACAGGCTCCCAGAGGCCATGCCTGTGTCTACAGCATGATTGAGGTGCAGCTGCTGATTCTGCATTTTCCCAAATGCCTCACTGCCAGAAGGGGTGGGCTACAGTGGGGAGAGGCACAGTACAGGGCTGAAGCAGTGCTGTGGTTTTAGCCCTAGAGGGTGTGTGTTCTGCAGGGGGGCAGTGCCACATTTCTGCATTTATGGATCAGTAATTCCCCCGTGGAGCCTGATCTCCATAGCCTGGACCATGCTCCAGAGAAGGAGCTTTGTGGAATATTGAGCCCATTTCTAGTGTACGGACATTCTGTGTGGGGCATGCAGCACAGAAAGCCAGGTGTATGGGTTCGTCTCGGCTCTGTGTCTGTGCAGTTGTACTGGGCGCACACACTGCAGAGAGAGGTGTGTTTGTGTGGCTTCATGCTCTGGAGGGAACTGATGCAGGCAAGGGGGCTGTGCTTGGAGATTTGGTTAAGTTCCCATCTGTGCCCCTGACCATAGGAAAGCTACTTAGCATCCCCACACCATGATTCCCTGCCTGGCAAGCAGGAAGGATGCTGATTTGCATGCTCTGCTAGGGAGCAGGCAAAAACTGGTAGTGTGCTGGGCTCATATCAGCCGGTATCAGTGCTGGAAATCTGCAGAAATGGTGATGAAACCCTGTCCCCCCTCCAGTGCCTTTCACTGATGGACCTCAGAGCAGTCCCTCCCCTGGGTGCAGGGCTGTCTCTGTTGCCAACTGGTCCTCCCTGGAGGTGGCAGACCCTGCCAGAAAGGAGGCAGATCCTGTAGTGGTACTCTGTGCAGCTCGGAGGATCTGAGTGGGTGTTTGGGGCTGGAGGAGCCCTGGCTTGTTCCTGGAATGGGTCTGCAAGGGACCTGCCTGGTACTAGCCAGCAGTGTTGACTCTCCTTGGGTGGCCATCTAGCTCCGAACATTTCCCAGCCAAGCTCAGCTCACAGCAAAGGTGTTAGATCCACAAAGACAAACTTGCAGTCCCCAAACCTGCCTCTGATCTGCAGCGGCATGTTCTGTCTGTGTGGGGGAGCTGTGACGTGTGAAGAGACAATTTCTGTCAGTCCATTGCGTGGTGACATGCAGGCTTCTGGCATTCAGGCTGTTTTTCTGGTGCTCAGAACTAGCTGGGAGTGCTGGCGGTGAGCATGGATCCCCGAGGGCACTTGATGCTGCCTGATGGTGTGGAGAGAGGATTTCCCAAGCTGTTAGAAGGTTGAGCAGCTTTGTGGTACATGCTGTGATGGAAGCATGCTCAGGTGAGGCAGGCTGAGTGGCTGGTCTGCTGATGCTTGCAAACTTCTGCAAATCTGTAGCTGCTGCATGGAGCTGAGGGATGAGGGTTGTCTTTTGTGGCTTGAAATGACCCTGAGAGTTGCCATCAGAGCCTATTCCCCAGCCTTCTGGGATGCTATGCGTCAGTAAATGTTACTGGGAGGTGATCCAAACCCAGACAGGCAGGGGTTTGTGTGCATGTTTACTTCTTCAGACTCTTCCTGGTGAGAGGAAAGACAACTGCACTCTCTGCCTGTGCTGAGATAGCTAATCTGGGAGTCCTCCTGCCTCAGGTTGCAGACAGTTTAAGGCCTCTCCTTTCTTCCCAAGCACTGCGGGCTGAATTGCCTTGTGCTCCATGTCATCAGAGCAGTAGCTCTTGTCTCAAGAGCTGTCACACCAGTGCAGGTGCAAGGAAGTGGAGGAAATCCTGCCCATGGTGTTAATACACCTGTAGAAAAAACAGCTGAATTTGCCAAGAAAGTGCATGCCATCACTGTAATCAGACTGGTAATCATGAATAAAACTATGGCCATTGCAGGAAAGAGGCTCTGGATGGTTTTTGAGCAGGGAGAGAAAATACCTTTCTGTAGTGAACTTCGAAACTGGCTGATGAGACCACCAAACGTCATATTTAGATGTTAAAATACACAGGAAAGGAGCTGGTAACTCCCAAATCATAAGTACATGAAGAGAGTTCTGGCTTCAGAAGGGCAGAGAGGCACACTGGAAGGTGTCATTAGGAAACTGTGACCTTTTGAAACCTTCCTGCTGGGAGAGTGGCTATGCTTTTCCAAGGAAGCCCTGGGCGGCTGCAGGACAGCAGCTGTCTGTTGCCTGTGTTGGGTGTTGGCTGCTGCACGGGCTGTGAGCATGCTGGTGCGGAGCTCTGGGCCACCTTTGCCAGCAGGAGCTCCTGGGGCTGAAGGTGGCTTCTTGAGTCACAGTGCTGGGCAGGTCTGCAGCTAGAGAGAGGGGTCTTGTTCTGTCCTTTGCCTTTGACGCTTTGGGAGATGTGTGGCTGTGCGTGCTCTGGTGTAGGTCAGGCTCTGAGAGATGTCAGTCTCTGCCCCTGCACAGATCCCTGCAGGGCTCGTGTCTGGGATGAGGGATACTGGGGCTTTGTGGATAGGGCTGATCTCCATCTGGGATGTTTCCTTACGTTGCACAAGATTTACTGAAAGCATCATGTGAACCTGCTGGGAGGGGACGAGTCGCAGAGTTTCCTTTCCCATCATCTCTTTTGTAATTCAGTGCCTTTTCCCATCACTCTGCCTTCAGGGAATTTCCCACCCCTTGCACTTGCCTAGTGTTCAGGCTGTGTCCCAGAGCCAGGAGAGCAGCACCAGCCCTTTCCTCCTATGTGTAGGCAATAAAGTCCTTGGCTCTTCACCTCCTGGGCCCATGGGGTGCCAGGTTAAATGTGACCTAAAGCACAGCATGGACAAGCTCTGCCAAGCCTTTGATTCTTGGCCCAAAGAGGCTGCAGAGTCCAAGTTGTCTCACCTGAGTATTTATTAAACGAGCTGGTCTAAGGGCCTTTGCAGTGCAGTCAAAGCTGGTAGCAGAGCTGCTGTCTCTGTCTCCTTTGGGCTGGGGGTGTGAGGAGGGGGGTCAGCAATGCCCCATCAGGCTGTGGCTCCTGCCAGCTCTGCTGCTTGCTTTTGCCAGAGGCGAAACCTCGTGCCATGGCACAGGTTCCCAGATGCTGCACATAGGCAGCCAGATTTGAGGAAGGAAGAGTGGTCATGGTGATGGGCAGTGCCTGCGTGGGAGACCATGCACTGGGCTCCTCTTACTAAAAATGAAGGTCAACAACTTGCCACACAAATGAAGTTCCCAGGACAGTTATCAAATTGGTGGGAAGGGGGTGAGCATGGAGCCTGTGGAAAACACATCTGTGTCTCTGGGGCAGAAACATGCCCCGCACTGGGGCTTGGAGGTTTGGAGATCTTTGCTGTAACAGAAACACACCCCTCCCAGCAAGTGAGGCTAATAACAGAATTTTATGTGGAACACTTTTATGCTGAGCTAAACTAATCTTTTCTTGGAGGGTGGGGGAATGGCATACATGGGGGTAAGCTCCTGGCTGCGGCATCTGAGGACACCCCCCCCTCCTTTTGAAGTCTTACTTTCATGGCCGATGTTCTTCAAAATAATGTTTTTTTCTCCTTCTTTGTGTAACGGGTGACATGGAGAACCCTTCTGCAAGGAAATAAATTCTGCTTGTCACAGTGGCTTTCACTTGGCACTGTTGAATTTCCTTCCATGCTGCTGTTGTCTTTCTCTTTTCCCCCTTCTTTGCTCCTCCCTCCCACACATACTCTATCGTACATCCTCAGCTTTCAGAGCAATAATTGCAGTTAAGCTAAGAAAACCCTAACACATTTTTAATGATGGCTTTGGTTCCTTTTTCTGCAGTGTTCTCTGAGGCTGCACCCTGTTTGAAAACTTGAAGGTGTTTCAATGACCTTTTTTTTCCATTTAGACCTATTTTTGAGGAAATTTCCTGGAAATTCAGTATTTGGATGAGAAGTGGGAATATGAAATTGTCTGGTGTCACTAAATACACAGGACACAAAGGTTGGCCGTGCCTGCTGGGAATAACTCTCAGCACTCCTTCTAGGTCTCCCTCTTGCAGGATTTTGCTGGTGAGACACAGGCATTTTTGTAGGAAGTTGTGTGATTTTTGAGGTGAAAAGTCACAAAAGTCTGAGACTGCCTAGAGGAAGACCACTGTGTCCAACCTCATCACCTTCTAGGATGCCATAACTGGCTTGGGAGATGAGGAGAGAGCAGTGGACATTATCCATGTGGACTTCAGTAAGGCCTTTGACACTGTCTCCCATAAGATATTTATAGACAAGCTGTTGATGTATGGGCTGGGTGAGCAGTTAGTGTGGTGAATTGAAAACTGGCAGAATGGGAGATCAGTGGCACACAGTCTTGTTGGAGGGCAGTACCTTGTGGTGTTCCCCAGGGGTCAATACTGGGTCCAGTCCTGTTTAACAACTTCATTAATGATCTGGATGATGGGGCAGAGTATACCCTCGGCAAGTTTGCAGCTGACACCAAACTGGGAGGAATGGCTGATATGCCAGAGGGTCGTGCTGCCATCCAGAGACCTTGTAAGGCTGGAGAAATGAGCTAACAGGAACCTCCTGAAGTTCAACAAGGAGAAGTGCAAAATCCTGCACTTGGGGAGGACCAGCCTTAGGCTGGGACCACCCAGCTGGAAAGCAGCTTGGCAGAAAAGGCCCTGGGGGTCCTCATGGACACCAAGTTCACCATGAGCCAGCAATGTGCCCCTGAGGCAGCAATGGCCAGTGGTATCCTGGTCTGCATTAGGCGAAGTATTGCCAGCAGGTCAAGGGATGTAATCCTTCCCCTCTGCTTGGCACAGGTGAGGCCACATCTGGAGTACTATGTCCAGTGCTGGGTTTCCCAGTACAAGAGAGACCTGGACATACTGGAGAGAGTCCAGTGAGAGCCACGGAGATGGTGAAGGGACTAGACCATCTCTCATGAGGAAAGGCTGAGAGAGCTGGGACTGTTCAGCCTGGAGAAGAGAAGACTCAGGGGGGCCTTATCAGTGTATATAAATACTTGAAGATGCTTTTGGTTTAGGTTTTTCTCAAGTGAACGTGCAATGGAGGGGCCAGGCTACAGAGAGCAGGGCTGGAGGTCGGGAACCACTGGGAGCAGCATGACTGGGTGCTGTACCTGGGGAAGTTGGGGCTACAGCTGCAGTGGGCTGAGCTCTGCCCAAACTGTCTCTTGGGCAAAGCAGGAGCTGGGATAGCATGAAGAGCAGCTCCTTGCCATCTTTGCCAGACTGGATTGTATCTCACAAACTCTGCAAAATGAGGCCCAGTGCTGGTCGACTTGTCGTTTGCAGACCTGCCCGTTTTCTGCTTCTCAGATGCCATTGCCTGCTCTCCCTGCTCTGTCTTCCCACGCAGATCAGTGATGCAGAAATGACAGGACCGAGGCATCAGAGAATGGCTGTTGGGAAGGCTGTTGGGTGGACTTTTTGCCTTTCTGCCTTGCAGCTTGGGGAGCAAGCATCCTACTTGTGGTGGGACTGTGAGCACAGTGATGCTTCTGCCAGTGTGCCGTGTCCTGGGGCAAGGAGGAGAGTGGAATCCAGCAGCCTGCCTGGAGATTCTGGTCCAGCTGATGGCCTGAAGCTGCTGTTCAGACCTCTGCAGGCAGCTGCTGGACTGAAAAGGTTTGTGCAGAGAAGCTGTGCCTGCCACAGCCCTGCTGACCTCTGCTGCGAGCCTGTGACCTGTTTTCCCAGATGCTCCTTTGGCCCAAGCCATGGGCGATAGGTTGTCTGTGTGCTGCCCCATGCTGCATCATGGCCAAGGCAGCCCCATTAAAGCCCAGCATACCGGGTGTGCTGCAGAGGCTACCAGACCAGCAAACCCACACTGGCTTCTGCCTGTCCCACACTCTGCACCTGAGTCTGGCTTTGCAAAGGGCACAAGATGGCTAGTTTGGAGGGGAGTAGGACAGGGAACAGTGGAAGAGAAGAGGCCATGGTAAGAAGGTGGCTATGGTTGTCTTGGTATGTCCACCTGCCACTGACCCTTCTGTGCCTCAGCTTGTGCGGTGTGGGCTTTCTGGGGCTGCTGGCAGCAGTAGCACTGTGGCTGCTGCTGTGGCTTTGCATCCCTTGCAGTGGAGATCGGTCAGAGTCCTTGGAGAAGCCTTCAGAGTCACATCAGTGTCACCCTCCTGACAGCTGAGCCAGCTTGTTACTGGGGCAGAGCAGGTGTACTTGAAGGAAAAAATACCCTGGGGACAACCTAGGAGACAGAGAAGCCACCATCAGCTAGAACTGTACAATGTTGGGTGACCTTTTTTCTCCCTTGAGCAGTCTTGCTCAGAGGGAAGTGGAGGATCCTTGATGTTGAGGTACTTCACTGACACACTCAGCAGCATGCGTGCCATGTGTCAGAAGCTGCATGCTGCATACGCAGGTGTTTATGGCAGGGAAATGAGGCAGCTCTGCCACTACCTGTTCCTAAACCATTTCTAGTTCCACCTGGTTGCTTACCCAGTCAGCAGAGAAGAGGCAACCATGCTTCCTGCCTGTGGATGCAGGGATATTTTCCTCCCCTCCCCCTGCAATCAGATGCTTGCAGAGCAAATCTTGCAGCAAGCCAGGCATCACTTGCACTCCATCAGACGTGGGTGTCTATAAAAAGCCTCTCTGGGGTTGCGATTGGGTGGGTTGGCTGTGCCACGTGGTCTCTTGTAAGGCCTGTGTTGCTGAGCAAGTGGCATTCCACTTATTTTTGGCACTAATAGTCTTTAGTTAATACATAAATTCAGCTTAAATTCTGGATGGAAAATAAATCCCAAGTGGAGGCTCTGCTAATAAGACGACAGACGCTTCAGGGAGCCTGGGACGCCTGTCAGCGGAGCGGTCGTGGTTGCTGAGATCTGAGAGCAGCAACATGCGCTGGCACAAGGTCCTTAAAAGTTACCATGAGTTGTCTGACTAAATTACAGAAGCATTAGACAGATGGCCAAGGTGAGCTCTAACTTTAACTGCTGGAGCTGAAGTCATTACAGCAAATGCCCCAGTGAGATCCCCAGTCCCGCGCTGGCATGGTGAGAAAGGGAGTCAAAGCAGAAGTTTACATCTGACCACTGCAAAACACCCTCCTCTCTGACAGTCTGACAAAAGGCAAGACTGGTCTGAGGTCCTCTGTCCTCCTTCTTTCTTGCTGACCCACTGCCAGTCACCCCAGGATGCTTCTCTACATCCTGGTTCATCCCAGGGAACCTTCACCCCAGATTTGGGTGTGTTGAGGACTGCATCCGAGTTGCTATGTCCTTCCAGCAGTGTATGTACCTATGACAGCCCGGCTATGGAAATGTGTCTATGGTGGCCAAGCCATGGAGAGTGTGAGATCTCAGAGCTTCCATCTTAGGCTTTGCTCCATGGGTTGGTGCTGTCACCCAAAGGAGGCTCTGGCTGGGAGAGCAGATCCCAGCAGCCTGTCAGAGGGTTTTGTGGCAGCATGCTCCCCAGCGCTATGCCATAGGGTTCTGTGAGTGCAGCAGGATGGAAGGTCCCCAAGCCTGAATTCACCATGCATATGATGGCTTTGAAGGTTGAGGCTGGAGCTGACTCATTTCCATGCCCCAGCAGGCAGGACGCTTAGCAGCAGCACCATTAACTTGTGGCTTGCTCACCCTACTGCTTTGCAGTGATGCCCACCACACATACACAGGGGTCTGCCTATGGCTCTGGTGCCCAACAGTGGGACAAACCCCAGTGCATGTCCTTTGAATGACCATGCTGGAGCCATTTTGTGCCTATATGCCAGACTGACAGGATGTACTCATTCCTGCGTCCAACTGCTTTCTGAGTTCCTCCTCACTTTTATCCAGATGCTGTGAAGTGAAATGCAAAATATGTTGGATGCTTTTTGAGAAATGGCCTGTACTTGGGAAGAAGCAGCTTTCTAGGGACCTTTCCAGGGGGGGTGCTGCACTGGGAATGAAAGCCGCTGGTAGTCTGCCAGCATGTCCCACTCCTGCCCTTCCCTGCCCTGTCCCTTCCCTCAGAGCTGCGGGTGCAGGGTGCATGCCACTGAAAAGGGAAGGTGTCCTGGTGACTGGGCTACAAACCCCGTGGCTAAGGAATGGCATGTGCCATTCTTGCTACCTCCAGAAAGGATCATGAATGTCATGAATTTTGACTCTTTCCAGAGCTGAAAAGGGTTTAGAAGAATGCTAGTTCATCCCCATCTCTCCTGCTGGCCTGCCTCACCTTGTGCACAAGGTCAGGCCCTGCGCGCTCAACATGTTAACCCCTTGTTAAGCAGCAGGCAGAACTTTAAAATCTCCCTCAGATCGATCTTTCTGGGGAGGTTCAGGTCTCTTAGTCTCAGTCAGGACCAATGGTACAGCACTGGCCTCATGAAGTGGGGAGAGCCTGAGGTGATTTCTTTCCTCTGCAGTTTCCATCCAAAAGAGTGACAAGGAAAGGCTCTGTTGTTTTGTTTTTTTGTGGGCAACGGTTTGCAATCACATTGTTTTCCCATGTTATTGGTGCAGGGGAGGGGGGGGGCTTTTTCTGGAGCTGTACATTTGGGCTGTATTTGCTGCAGTAGGGAAAGCCCTGACTAGCATTACCAATGGGTATCCCTGATTCACAACACAAGGTGGTAGAGTCCCATGGGCAAGATCTAACAACCTTGAGGCTTTGTGGGGGAGCTGTAGGTAGATGCAGCTATTCCTTTCCTTTCTGATCCCCCACATCTGTGTTTGCATCTGGGACCTGCCTTGGGGATGCATCATGCTGCAGTGGAAGCTGCAGCATAAGATGATGCGGGGGCAGCCCTGGGATGCTCCTTTCTTGGAGCAGGAGCCTTGGGGAATTAAGTGTGTGTATGTCCGTGTGTTTATGCCAGAGGCTTCCTTTGGAGACAGAAATGATCAGTGTTAGAGACTGAAGGGGTGGGGGGAGAAATCCCAGCATCTTCCTACTCAGTAGCCAGAAAATAACCTCTTGGGATTGGTCGTTGCTAAGCACAGGTCTGGCCAATGAGTGAGGAGTGGTCCAGGCATGGGCCGGGACATCCTGGTTGGGACTTGCAGTCGGGTTTGTGCCTGTGTCCGGAGTGGACAAACCACGGCAAGGGGCAGCGATACACAGGAATGAGCTTTTTGCATGCAGTGGTGAGTCCCGGCTGCCTGAGGCAGAGCTGCATAGATTTGGCTCAGCCAGACCAGGGGGCTGTGTCCCTCAGCTTCTTGTTCCCCCAACCACTCACTTACCTGCTGCCCTTCTGGCCCCTTGGTGTTTCAGGTGTCCCCGTCCCCATCCCCTAGCCCCCTGTACCTCGAGCCCTGGATTTGCACGCTGTCTGTGCTCACCAGGGAAGATGTGTGTCCTTTCTGCCTCTGTTCTCACCTCACCCCGCCTGCGGGGGTGAGGTGAGAGCGAGTTGGTTCTCAACAGGAAAAGCCCAGCGACAACTGTCTCAATAAATAGCTTTAATAAGAGAGAATAAGGAGTATATATAGTGAGTAAATCTTATGTCCCTTCAGATGCTGGGCACCCTGTGTTTGTGCAGTGTCAGGCAGACCCTGGAGAGATTTCTCCCACGGCTCAGAGCAGATCCCATCGACAGAGAGAAGCTCTCCCTTTTGGTCTCTCGAGCCATTACATAATTTTCTTACAAGAAAACAACTCTGTTCCTAAAGGATGCTCTCACAAGAACTCCTTGCTGCACAGGTGGGTAAAGGCAAGGCCGCACAGGTGGGATAATGGCCAGTACCGAGTGGGAGCTGCCCGTGGGCTCCTCCGTTGCCATGAGCTGGCTGAGTCTGTCCTGTGGCCCAGGGATTTGTGCAGCACAGCCCAGCCTGAAGACCACTCTGAACGTCCAGCACAGCCCAGCATGTCACAGGCATGGGTGTACTCAGGTTATAGATTCATTACTAACTCCTCGATGCACAGTGGTCTCCTGGTCTGGATCAATACACTCTGCTGCGTAAGCACTCCTGAAATGTGGGGTGCCTTCCTCCAAATATCCCTGGGTGCAGCTGGGTGCTCCAGGCTTCAGCCCAGTGTGATGCTGTACTTGCCCATCACCAAACCTGAGTCTCCCCACGTAACTCGGGCTCATCCTGGCCTCGGCCTCAGCCTCAGCATGTGCTCTGCTTCCAGCATAGCTCTTGAGGTCCCAAACCTTCCTGCGCTAGTGAGTGAGAAAGGGAGCTACTTTGGCATCTTATCTGTTCTCATCAAATTGATTGTGCTACCACCAAAACTCGGGCTGTGTCCCAGAGTCACGGGACTGCAAGGCATGGCTGCAAGTACCACTATGCATTTAAGGCTGTTCTTTGGTGCTGTTCCCCTGTCAGTAGAGAAGATGTGCTCCCGTGGTCCTGCCAGAGATAGTGAGGGAAGAGGCTACAGCAGTAGTCTGGAAGAGGGAGTGATTTGGAGATGGGCAAAGGGTTTGGGGTTTATTGTGTAAGGAAATGGTTACTTCTGAATAGTTAGAGCATAGGGGGCTGGAGCTATCTCTCATTGCCTCCATATAAACATATAAACAATATCAGGTGTCCTTGGTGGAGCAGTCTGTCCTGCTGCTTGCTCCTTTCCCCCAGTAGAAGGGATGAGCCCCCAGATCTGTGTGCAGATGCTGCTTTGCAGGCTGCAGCCAGCACGTGAAAGCCCCGAGACTGTTGGGTTGATTTCAGCCTCCTGGGTGAGACACAGTAGGGGACTGGGAGCAGGTGGGTGCTGGCATGTGGGTCTGGAAGATGTCAAGAGAAGTAATTTTGGCTCCCAAAACAGGGGAGCATGGTGGCTGGGATGGGGTGGGAGATGAGCAAGGGGACACGAAAAGAGCTGATATGGCTGAGAGAGAGCAGAAGAGGCTGGTGCCATGGCAGTCTCTGTGGTGGCTCCACTCCCAGCTTGTGATGGGTTGAGATTAGCCATGATATCAGGGATGCAGGGAGAGGCCTGTCCACAGGCAGGTCCAGTCCTGCTCTGCCTTTACTTTGCCTGCGGTCCCCACTCTGCAAGGCTGCACTAATCCCCACTGGGTAAAGCAAGGAGGGAGCTGTGCTTTGATGGAGACAAGGAACGGTTTAGAGGGAATTAGAAGGGATTTGTGATGGTGGAGGAGATCACAGTAAGCGTGGCTGGCCTGGCCTGGGTCAGGGGCACTGGGCTGCATAGAGGGGCTCGACGCCTGGGCAGGCACCTGAGGAGTTGCTACATGGCGATGGGGCTGCTCACAAGGGTTTCTCTTAAAGCCCTAGTTCCCAGAGTTGTGGGACTGCATGCAAATCTTGGTTTCCTTGGAGAAGTTCTATAGTGACTGAGAATACGAATGAGCAAAGCTCATCCCACCAGGAGATGAGTGAAAATGTCCCAGCATTTATTTAGTATCTTTTCTGAGTGCATGAAATCCAGCCCCCAGCTTGAGGGTGTCCAGCTCTCAGTTCTGCACTATTTTGGGTTAGCAACAAGGACACCCCCCAAAATCTCTCTGTTTGCAGGTCTCAAAACCTGCAAGGTTTCTCCCAGTTGTTAGACCATAGTATGTCTGCTTTGGGTACCAGTGTCCACCATGGGTAGCTCAGAGTCTGTTGTCCCAAGGCTTTGTTATGCAGTATCGTCTCTCCTGGCGGGCTGGCTGGCTCCTCAGTGCTGGATGAGTGTGATGAGGCAGCATGCAAGATAAACAGGCTGCAGTCCACCATGCTGGGAGCCTCTAGAGTCTCACAGACATCGTCTGTTCTTCTTGACTTGCCTGGACAGGAGGCCAAGGTTGATGGACAAAGATGGTGCTGGTCCCAACTGCTCTGGTTGTTAGTGGTTATGGAAAATGTCCTGCTGGCCTGGGCAGGTCCTTGGCTGTCATTGCTGGCTGTGTCTCTGCACCAGCAGCTGGGGCAAGTTGTTGGAGCAGTTTTGCTTCACAGCTCCGAGGATACTAGGATGTGGCAGTGTCTGACAAAACACAGGCAGGCTTCTCCGAAGGAGCCAAGGACCTGACAGGTGGGCGGGAGGCTGACAGCTTCTCCAGCTGCCCTCAGCCTGCTGCAAAGAGACCACTTTCATCTTCCAGGGTAATGAACACCCAGCCTGTCAGCGAGATGTTTCTGAGCTCACTGTGGTGTCTGGCAGGACTCGCCCACTCAGAAATCAGAGGTCTTGTTGGTCTTGGCAGGCAAAGATTTGGGATGCAGCTGGACTGTAATTGGGGCTTGCACCTCCACTGTGTAATGCAGAGGCAGAAGCTGTGGGGTGGGTGTCCCACATCACAGCTTCTGAGCAGTGGTGCACTGGCGTGGTTTCCCTCATGCACAGTAAGGGATAGAGTGGGAAAGGCTAGAAACCAGCGGTTAGGTGGAAGACCTCTCACTGCTGCTGTCCCCAGGGGGATCTGCAGTGAAAGCTCTGGCAAGCACCTTGCCAGAGCTCTGCCTGGAGGTGGTCCTGCACTCTGCTCTTAGCACTGGAAATATCTCTGCTCTGCTTCCTGCCACTTTTCAGGCAGCATCCTTGGGAGGAGATTGCAAGACAGGAGGGAAGAGGACAGGGGCAGCACATGTGAGAAAGCATCAGAGAGAGCGTTTGTAGGAGAGCTAGTGGAGACGTGGTGGTGGTGAGACTTGTGAACCCTTTGATTATTTCATTTATGATAACAATTTCCCCTGTACTCCCAGAAGTGTCAGCCAGGCAGTCCGAGTCTTGGAGTGGCTCACCTCAAGGACATGGAGCAAAGGCTCCATTGGAGGAAGGGCTGAAGCCAGTGCAGTCCTAATGTACTTCTGGGCATCTTTGGCCAAGGTCAGTGCAAAGGGGCCTTTGCTCCTCCATGCAGGCTCCAACAAAGACTTGTGTCCAGCACAGACAGCATCTGACAAAGCTCCAAGGTAACAGAGCAATTTGTTAGTGGCCTTGTCAGATGCTGGGGCCTCATTCCACTGAGTAAGGATTTTAGTCTGCGACATGCATTCAGATACCCATTTAACTGCCAGCTCTAGCTGGCTGTTGTTTTGCTGCTGTTGGAGGATAGAGTGAGGGATGGACTGACCTGCATTTTATTGGATCTACTTAATTTTTCAATGCTTTATATGCTGGACATAAAACAAACTGAAGCAGGATTTGGGCTGCTCAGATAGGCAGTTCTTTCTCTTACACACTAGCTCTGTTGTGTGTCTGTAGCATATGTGGTTCCCACTACTGTGAGACAATGGGGAAAACTTGGCCCTCCTGTCCCACTGGGTGCTGGACATCTCTTGCCATGGCTCGTCTCAAAATCCTTTGACTGCATTCCTATGAAATTGTTTTCTGGCACAGAGACCAACATGCAGCCCGTGTCTATGCTATTGAATACAACCACTGAAAAAGGGTTACCTATAGAGAAGGGTTCTTAGTCATGCCAGCTCTTGAACTGTGACTAGGGGTTGTTTCATCCCAGATAAAACAGTGTCAAGCAGTCTGCAACAGCATGAGAGAGCAGATGCTCACATTATCTTTGTGCAGCTTAATATACTGGTATTGCTATATCTTAGAGTCTGGTTTAAGAGATCACAGCTAATAGTGGCAGCAAGACTCCTGTGGTGCCCAGTGATATAAATACCGAGCCTTAGGACTTGGATGAACATTTCTTTAGTGGTGACTCTCTGCTGTCCTGTGGAGCTTGTAAACCAGCAAACCCCCTAAACCCCAAAGGTATTCTTTTGGGAAGGCAGGAGCAGCCCATAGTGGGATGACTGTTTCAGAACGAGCATTTATCAAACTGTGCCCTTCTAATCCCATCGTAGAAGATGATGGGTGCTGTGAAGGAGCAACAGCCTCTCCCAGCACAAGATCACTGGGCTTCCTGGGAGAGGTGTGGGAAGGCTGTGGAACCCTCAGACTAGGTCTGCTTTCTGCTCTTCATGGCACAGGGCTGCCGGAGGACAGGAAGCTATGGCAGGTCAAGGTGCACGGAAGGGTTTTCATGAGATGACTTCTCCATGGTGAGAGCCTTCAGAGTCCCTCCCGTCTGGAGGAGAGAGAACATTCCTGGGAGGGACCAAGCTCTGCCAACGGGTTCTGCAGAAGGTGTGGTTTGCTGTGGCCAAGATCGAGCAGTGGCCTAAAGCTGACTTTGGCAGTGCTACAAACTGCCCCCGGTCAGGAGCTGGTTCTCCATTGCATTCAGCATGCACTTTGGAGCTCACAACTGGAACATGCTGTCCTAGAAAACTGCATGTGTTATTCCCAAAGTCTCCAAGGCCCTCACTCCTGTGAGTGACATCCAGTTGCAGGAAAGTGGGACAGGAGAGACCTGGTGACAGCTCTGACGTGGTGCCAGCTTGGCTGGGGAGGAAATGACGAGGTCTGCCAGCTCCCATACAATTGCTGGTCTGAGCCTGGTGTGGCTTTTCCCCATGGGCATAGAAAAATGCGGAGGGGAAACCGAGGTAGAGAGGATTAAGGCTGATATCTCAAGCTGGGCCAAATTCCTTTTTTTTCTACGCCTAAAATTTTTTCAGATCCTAATTAAGGACCAATTAAGTGATTAGCATCACTTGTGTCTTAATTAAGGTTACTACGCAGCACCTGGGCCATGATGGTCTTCTGAAATTATCCATATCAGCTCTAATGTGCTTGCGGTGAAGTTTGTTCTTGCCACAGTGTTGTGGAGAAATCCGTTTGAGATGAGATATTCAGTAGTAACACAACTACCACTTTGTGTTGAAAGGGACTGTCAGATGAAAATCATACCTGGAAATAATAATGTGTTCCCTTGCATTTGTTTCTAATTGCACAGCTGATGAGGTGAAGTCAGGGTCATTCAGAAATCAAGTGCACTTGTCCTTGTTTTTATTCCACGTCATGGTACTCCCTCATCTCCCCAGTTTGGAGGAGGTGAGAGAAGCTGTCAACTTTGGTGCTGCCCCGTTAGTTTCCTGCTGGTTCCTGGCTCCTGTGTAGCCAGCTTTCGCTGTTGGAGCTGTCTCACTCCTGCAGAGCCTGGCTGGGCATGGCAGTGCAGGATCTCTTGAGGCCCCAGTTGCACCTTGGAAACTGTTCTGGGATGCAGGAGCAGCCTGGGAACAAGTCTGGGACCTCCTACATGTCCTATTCTTACTCCTTCTGCAAGCTGAAACAACCAGGATACATTTTAGTTGTGGTAAAAATACACATCCCTGACTCCTTTGATTATTAAAGGATTGTTTAAGTTTTACAAATGCAAGGGAAATACAAGCAGCCCTTCTGCAGTTTGGATGGTGTATTTGTGCACAGTACTGTTCATTCCATCACTTTTAGCCCAACTCTACTTTAGCAGAGCTGACACCAAGAAACCAATGGGTTTTTTAGGTTTGCCACAGCAAATGGCTGCACACACAGCTGTCTGCTTTGTGGTCATTCCTGTGTAGACACTTACCTGCAGACCCCATAAATATATATATTTTAATAATCACAAGCAATGTCTTCAGGAAAGCTGCTGATATTTTCCCTTCTAAAACTATGTCTTTTGTTCCTTGTGTGATTCCAGCAAATTTCCCATGGGATTGTTTTCCAGCAGCAGGGAAGCCAATGACAGGCAGCTATCACCATGCAGCATTGTCAAGAACTTGCTGCAACTTCCAGCTGGTTTCTTGTGTACCTGCCATACAAAGTGGTCTTTGTCTCAATTTCCATGCTGCAGAGATATCCCATGCAGGGATGCTAATGAGTGGCTTGATAAAAGACAGTGCTCAAGTAAGTTATAACAGCAGGGGGTCTGGACACAGGCCTGGAGGTTTGCAAGGGCTCCTGCCATAGCAGACCAGTTCTGTAGCTCTCCTGATCCCCACTTTCACCCAGATGTATGGAGGCTCCTTATATTTTAAGCTGCTACAAGATGAGGAACCCTGTTAAAAGCTAGCTGCATCCTCTTGCATGAACACCAGCACTGGGAATTGCCGGAGATGATGGAGGATTCAGAATGACCAGCTGAGAGAAGCAATAAACTGTGCCCTGGGACAGGCACATGCAGGGACAAAGGGCTGGTCAGCACAGTCAGGAATTACCTGGGTGGCAGGCGGCTGGACACGGCAGCCTTCCCTGACCTTTGCCTGCCTGGAGTTGCCAGACATGGAGCAGATGGTTTCATCCACACCCAGACAAGGCTCTGTCTACGGGGCTGACATGGGAGGCAGAAGAGATGTGTGAACAGCTACACATTTCCTCTGTCATTGCCTGCTTTCCCACCGCTGTGCTGTGGCCAGTTAAGACTTCCAAGGAATAAAAAAGGGGTCAACATGTGGGATGGCTGAGCACAAGGTTGCCCTTAGTCCTAGTCCAGGTCTATGGAGGCCAAGTGCTGGCAGAGGAAAAGAGGACTCAGCTGTTGTGTATAATGGGGCCTCTTTTTGCAGGGGTTGCCAGTTACACACTGACCGTGGTGTTCGCCAGCTCCTGAGGGAGGAAGCAATCTGTGTCATCTCACAGCGGGCTTCCTTAAATCTCAGCCTGATTAAGTGGTGGCAATATGGGCTGCCCGATATGAAAAAGCCTTCCCCAAAAAGGGCTGATTGTTAATGCAGAAATAGGCTGTTTAACTGTTTGCATTGCCCTTCAGTCAGAGGCCGGTAGCACATGAAATCATCAGATTCTGACTCCAGTTGAGTACAAATCTGGAGTTAAATAGTGTCCATCAGCTACCGATATTGGTTTGGGTACAAACTCTGTTGGCCATACACCTGGGAAAGCTGCATTTGAACACTCTGGGTTTTTTTTTCAACCTCAAGATGTCAGAGGGATTTTGGGAATATCCACTCAGCTTTTGACCTCTTGTCTGTCCTTGAAAAAGCAGTATTTGTGCTTTCCATGGTGAGGCTGTGGGCTAAAATACTCATGGAGTGCAGAGAGATGCTGAGGCTTGCAAGGCGGCATTGCTATAGAAAGAGGAGGTGGTGTGGTAGGTCCTTGGAACAGTTTCTCCTGGATTTATGTGCTAGATTTTAGACAGATTTGTGAATGTGGCCAGTGGTTTTCCATCAGCACATTTGCTGAGAGCTGTATCAGAGTAGGTCTGGAAAAGGAGTTTGATACTCAGACATCTGATGAAAAATTGCTGTGTGTAGTTATGTCAGGGTTATTTATTCATTGCATAGAGATAAAAGCTTGTTTGATAGAGTGCAGTCATCTTAGCTTGTGGCTGTTGTTTTTCTTAGTTTCTTGTGTATTTTAGGGATCTAATTAATTATACGGAGTGACTGATACTCAGAAAAAATACAGTTCAAACTGAGCTGCAGTTTTCTTCATGTTTCTTTGCCTTCATACCCAGAAAGCAGTGAGCAGGGGCCTACCTTGGTAGTAGGTCTTCAGTATTCAACAGGCAAGAATAAAGTATTGTCATCTGTAAGTTGTCTGAGATAGTGTGTTTGTGCTCATATACAGGCAAACATTGGTGCTTCTCTGATTTGTGGAGCAGAAGGATATTGAGCTAGTGTAAAGGCCAGCATTTATCCTTTTTGGCTGGTTGTCATGATGTAGAAGACATAAATTAAGAGTTGTCTGCTGGGATCCCCTGGAGACGTGATGAATTAGCAGCATGTTGGTTTGGAGGACATCAGCCTCAGGTTTTGCTACTCTCCTGCCTGTCGAGGGTGGTCTACTCTGTCTGCAGGTTTCGAGTACTGCAGAGAGAAAGGTGGGACAGGCTGGCACACTGCTTGTTTCAGCATGCTGGTTAGGAGTACCATTAAACTTGGAGATATTTAGATGCAACTTCTCTTTGAAAAGCTTTCAAGGAGGCCTTGCCATCCTTTACAGATGAGATATGTAGGGATTGTACACTCCCTGTTGAAAGGCAGGAGTCAGAATGCATTGTAACCTCTTCAGCAGCGCTGTTAGACATCACAGGGCAACTACAATCTCTAGCTCAGGAGGTGGGCTGAGGAGCAGGCTGCAGGCCTCTGGGAAGGCACTGTCAGGGGTGGGATCACTCTATACTCACCTCATTTCTTGTGGCCTTTACCAGGCTTCCTGCCACTGCTGGGAAGGAGCAATAGTCTTGGCAGACTGTTGCTCTGACCCAGTAGAACTTGTACCATGGGCCAGGTACAGATGCCTGAGTTTCCTTGAGTGGTGGGAACAGTGCTTCAGCATCTACTACCAAGTGAGTTTCTTTTGTGAGCAGACCCTGACTCCCATGCCACATGATGAAGGGTGGCTTAAGTCCACAGGGCTTGAACATGACCACTTCCACACTGTGTAATCTTTGGCCCAGGTCTCTTCTGGGTCCCTCGTAGTACTCACTGGCTCTGAGACACCATCAGTAATTGCTGGGGTTTCAGCAGTCCCAGATTCCTGTGTTCTCAAAGAGGTATGGCAGCCCAAGCATGATCCATCATGTGCGGTGATCTGTCACCTAGGAGAGGCGAAACTGATCTCCCCCAGACTAGAGCCCATATGCAAAAAGCTGTACCTGCAGTGTAGATGGACAATGAGAAACTGAGACCTGGGAGCAAGACGGGGAGAAAATCTGCTGGGCAGTGCAGGCATACCCAGAGGGAGCTTAGTAATGCCTTGGGACCCTCCAAAGACATTTGTTTGAGCCCTCCTTCCTGTCCATCCTAGCTATTCCTCTTGCCTCCCTGATAAGCATTGCCTTGGACTGCTTGGGCAAGTAGGTCTGAGGAGACTTCAGTTTCCATGGAGGGGTCTAGTCTGAGACCCAAAACTTATTTTGATACAGGATCTAGTTAAAGCCACTGTCTCACAGCAGGGAAGCTCCTTCTCCTCTCGAGTCATGTTGGGCTTACCTGTCTCATTCTCCAAGACCCATAAAGGCTCTCTAGAGCCAGATGGCAGATGTTAATACCTTCCCTGGGATTTAGATGATGATGTGTCATGCTGAGAGACCCTTTCTTATGCAGATGCCAGCTGTCACATTCAAGCATGGTGTGGTCAGCCCTCTGGGTTTTTTGCTGAGGGAAGCAGGGCTTGCCTGAGTGTGCAGCACAGCACTGAAGGCCAGATGGCCTACCAGGCCTGGAGGTAGTGTAAAGCTACTCTGGCCTCACATTGTCTTTCTCATCATTCTCTCTGCCTTGGGGACAGGCCATGCACCAGCAGGGACTTGATTGCTGTGATCATTTGGGCTGTTCAGTATCTGATGGGTCTGACTATCCCTTCTAGGATCTGATAATTCCACCCCAAAACACACCTTTCTCCAGTCTTCTCCCCTCTCCTAGTAACAGTGTTAGCCCTACTATGTTCATGTCTCTCACTGTCTCCTCCTTCCTTCCCCACAACATACTGACCATCCTCACCTGCACTGAGCCTCACTCCCCTCACTGTCTGCCCAAATCTCTCTGCAGCTCATCACCACCAGTGTGTCCTGACAGGTTGGCAAAATTTGCAAAATGAGAACATCTTCTACCACATTTTTCAGTTTTGCCACCAATTTTTGACAGAGCCAAGAGCCTGGAGCTGCTTCTGCTGCCCTGCGTGTGCTCGGTGACCTGGAGGGGACCTAGCCGAGTCTCTCCTTAGCAGTTCCCAAGCTATTCTTTCTCTCATGTAAGTGCTCTTAAAATAATGATCTGGTCCTAAGCAGCTGGAGAGGCTCAGCTTTGAGACTGATGTTTGCCCCCACCTCTTTCCTTTCTTTCAGACTGTGCTACTCTGGGAGGAGAGGGCAGCTCTTGGAGGACACTAGTCGTGAGGAAGCCTGTTGGACCACCATAGCTCACTTTACTCCGATCCCAAGTTCTGCTGTTTTTAAAATAGGCAGTAGGCTGGCAGCTGAGACATGGGAGAGCAGAGGAGGTGAGTTCATGGGGAGAGGACAGCCTCCAGTTTAAGTGCTTGGGGACCAGCCTGTGTTTCACTGGGAATCCTGCAGGGCTTTTGCTGTAGGTGAGAAGGGGCTGTCCTAGGGAGCACGGGCTAAGGAGAGTGTGATCTCATGGGTATATCATTTGCCTTCAGGATATACCTGAGCTGCTCATCTGGTGTCTTGGCTTTGTACTGGGTTCATATTTGGAGAGATGTGCCCAACCCTTTACCTTGCCTCGGCCCTGGATGGTACCAATAGCCTTCTTAATGACAGGACTTTTTGTTAGCTCCTCCCTCCTGTTGCCTTGAACTCTGTGGCCATCTCTTTTTGAATGTGTTTCCTCTCTCCCCATTTCTAGACTTGTCTCATGCATTACTGCAGAAGTGTTTGGGATCCAGCCTAGCTGAGATCATCACCATGATGGGCCCGATTTTCTAGCCTCACCTTTGCCTTGATTTCAGGGTGGATCATGAGGTTAATAGAACACCTTGCAGCTGATTTAATTTTTGCAGGGATTTGAGTTCCCTGGAAAAACTCCATGGAGAGATGCTCAGCTTAATCATGATTAAGGCCAACACAAATCTGGTAGCTGATCCTCTGAGCAAAGAGGGGTGCTCTCTGATCAGTAGGTGAACCTGGGGCACCTACTGGAAACTGATATTTTTTTGGGGCCATACTGTTTTCACTGTCTGGGCTGTACTACACTGGGCAGACCTGCTGGGTCACACACTGATCGGTATTCATAAGGGTGCCTTTATCTGGAGAAGGCTCCATGTGTTCCACAAGGTGTCATGGTTTTCTCTTTAATATCCTAGGGATTGTTTTCAGGCTGAGGACGGGTGAGGAAGGAAGAGACTGAGGATGCAGATGGAATGAAAGAAAATGCCAAGTGATTAAACGGCTGTAGATGACTGGAGATACAGCTTAAGAGATTGACGGTCGTCTGCTGACTGGAGAGATGGAAGGAAAGAATGCATTCACGTGCACCAGGATTGCAAATCCACTCACACCACCCCCCCCATGTTAAATTGCATTTGTTACTTGTTTTTAGCCTTCTCGTGTAAACTTTCACACAGCTTTGTACTGCACCTTTATGGGCCCATCTGCTGTTTCCATCTCCCAGAACCTCTGGTCTGGTCTGGGGGGAAAAAGCCTATAAAATAAAACTTGTGCAGTCAAACAAGCTGTGCCAGTGTTTTCTTTGGCTGATGTGTCTGCGATGCGTTCTTGTATATGCATGACTGTGTGTCAGAGGTAATGTGCATGGGTGAGGGATAATTCTCAGGTAGCTGTGCAGGTAAAAAATGCATCAAGACTCAGTGTGTGTCTCAGAAGATGTAATACTTTTGGGGGGCTTTCTTGAAACATCCTCTTACGAAAGCGGCTCTAATGCTTTCTGGACACTGCAGCTCATGGGCAGAAGCTATGGATCTCTGACCAGGTCTCTCTGCACTCTCCCTGTGCAGGATGGAAACCCAGTGCCTCGACAGGACTGTACTTGATGTGATTAACAAACTGCACCTGGAGTAAACTCCGCTCTCCCTCCCGTTCCTGCTGGTGCTTTATACAATCTCTAGGGCCTAGAATCAGCACATGTGGGAGGAGAGCTGGCAGGACATGCTGGCCTGCTGCAGGGCAGCGTGTGGGACTGGGGTGGCTGCTGGAGGCAGGCAGGTCTGGCGGGAGAGGCTGGCCTGGCTGGGGAAGGTCTGCTGTGCCCAGCAGCACCCAGGTCTCGGGGGTGGGTGGCCCCCGAGCGTTTCCTGTCCCCCACTAGGTGGCACTGGGAGCCCTGCTATGGTGTCCCGGTCCCCCCCAGCCACACAGCCTGGCCTGCCCCTGCACCCCTCCTGTGCCAGGACAGTAGTACCCACGGCCCTCCTGGACAGGGAGCAAGGCACAGAGGGGCCTGTGCATTGCACACCAGCCCTTTTCCACTAGGAGCTGGCGTGTCATTTGGGAGCTGGTGTCTCACACGCTGCCTGTCGGCCCAGGAACTAGTGCTTCACACATGTTATGCCAGAAGCCTGTGCCTCACCCACTGACCTGGCCATGCTAGAAGTCATTGCATTGTATGTGTCTCACTGGGAGTTGGTGCACTGTGAGAGTCCTGGTGGGAGTCAGTGCATCGCATGTGTCCTGCTGAGAGTCAGTGCACCAGCGGGGCGTCTCACTGGGAGCTGGTGCGTCATGTATGTCGCACTGGGAGTCGCTGCACTGCACGTCTCCTGCTGGGAGTTAGTGCATCACAAGTGTCCTGCTGGGAGCTGGCATGCTACTGGCAGGCCTTGCACTCCTGGGAATTGGTGAATTACGTGTGTCCTGATGGGAGTCGGCGCAGCACACACACTGGTGAGAGTCCGTATGTCACACATTGGCTTTGCCTTGGTGGGATTCAGTGTGTTTTGCACGTATTCTGCCGTTTGCTGGTATCTCGCACACTGGCTCTGCCCTACTAGGACCTCTTGTGTTGCCTGTGTCCTGCTGGGAGTTGGTGTATCAGGTGTATCTCACTGAGAGTATTGGCACTGCACATATCCTGCTGGGAATCAGTCAGTCCTGTGTGTCTTACTGGGAGCTGGTGCATCTTATGGGACTCAGCTCAGCCCCACTGGGAGCCAGTGTATCATAAGTGTCCTGCTGGGGGTCAGTTCACCACATGCATCCTGCTGACAGTCAGGGCATCATCTGGGAGCTGGTGCATCACAGTTAGCCCTGACTGGCTGGCTGGGAGTCAGTATGTCCCATGTGTCCTGCTGGGAGCTAATGGATCCCACGTGTCCCTCTAGAAGTGTGTACGTTGCCCTCCAGCACTGCCCTGATAGGAGCCAGTGCAGTGTATGCTGACCGTTCCTCATGAGAAGTCAGTGAGTCTCACATGTCTTGCTGGGAGCTGGTGCATCACGGGTGTGCTAGGACTCTGTTTTGCTCTCCTGCCCTGCCTTGCTAGGAGTCAGCATGTCACATGCTGGCCCTGTCACTATAGCAGCCAGGACACTGCACACAGTGTCCCCTCCTCTCTGTGCCAGTCTCTTGCACAGCAGCCCATTCCCCTGGTTTGGTCTCCTCTCACCCAGTCCAGCAAACGTGATATTCTGCTCCCATGATGAAGATCAAGGACACCCGGCAACAGCTTTCTCTGCTGAAGACTTCCTGTCAGCAGTGGACACAGGGATGCCATGGCGCTGTGATTATTTTAATTAATTTGTTTTAAATATCTGTAGTGCTGAGAATTAAATGGTATTAAATAAGCACACCCAGCATCTTCGCCATCCTCTGCTGCTGCTCCCAGGAGCAGTAGCAGGTGATAGAGGTCTCTCCATGCCTGTCTCGGTGCCGGTGTTGCTGTGTGTCTGTCTCTCTCTCACCCACTCTGCCCTGTCCCCTGGGACCTGCCCTGATAGCCTTGCATCCCGTGGTGGCTGGAGCTTCCCCAGCCTTCGGGGATCCTCTTGGCTCCACTGCTGGGCCCAGCACCCTACCCTGAGGAAGCTGTGGTGGCGGGTGAGGGAATGGCTGTTGGTGGCACAGCTGGGCTCAAAGCTGCTAGTCTCTGCCTTGTTGCTTCAGAGGGGGTGTATGCCACAAAGCAGGGGTCCTCGCCATGCAGTAAGGAGGGATGGCCTCAGTGGGACAGACCCTTGTCACCCAGGGCTGCTTTTGGTGCCAAGTGGGGTTTTGTGGTGGCTGCTGCCTCCCCAGGTGTGCACTGTTCCAACACAAGACATGTAGACAGATGTCCTGCCCTTCTCCTACAGCTCTCCAGGCTCCATGGCCTTATTTCAGGGCTTCAGAGCCTTCCCTCAGGCCCCATGGCTTCCCTCAGGGCTGTGGGGCTTTCCCACTGATTCCTGTTGCCAGCTCCCCATTGCTGTGGCCTGTGTCCCTCAGGGAACCCCCACATTTCCACGCCCACTCACTCCACACCTCTAAATCTTCCCTTCTCTGTGTCCAGGCCCATGCTACTCTTGGCGCCTTTCTGATTATCCTGCCTTTCCCCCAGCACCCTGGCTGGTGGCTGTTTTTCTGGGAGATGTGGGAATAAGGTGGCCATCATGTGGGTGGCATTGCAGAGAGAGGTGCTTGGGTGAAGGAAGATGCCATAGGGACTGAGGGAGAGTTCAACCATACTGTGGTTCTGGGTTTCTTTGGCATAAGGCAGATAACGTGAATTGAAGAAGCCAGCATTGCTAAGTTGGTGAGAGCTGGCAGCAGTTATGTGATGCTTCCCTCCTTCCCCCTCACCCTGAGCAGCCATGGGGTGGGTAAGAAAGGAGCTCAAGCCCTCTTAGTATGGCTCTCCCCCCTTCAGAGCAGCTTTCTTAGGCTCTCTGCAAACTCAGGAAGAGGTGTCAGTGCTTTGGGGTTATTCCTAGACTTTCTGGAACTGGAAGGAGAGAAAAAGAAAGAGAAAAAACTCATTTTTATCCTGCTGGTGCTTGTCATTTGACTGCAGTTGGGTGGGGCTATGTGATGGGACTGATGGGACAGAGAGGAAAGTGGACCATCCAGGGGTCCTGGCAAGCCTCTCTGATAAAGTCCAAGCATGTGTCTATGCCATACAGGCACCTGCAGGAATTGAGGAGCTGGTCCTGGCACACAGAGTTATCCAGGGTTAGGCCACTGCATGCGGCTGATCATGGGCTGGGGAATGCTGGCACTCCGCCTGCCTGGCTGCATCATGCCTTGCCAGTGAGTCGCTGTGTGACTGTCATCCCAGTGCCTGCATCTTCCTCTCTGTGAGTCGGTGCTGGCCTGGGCTCTGGTGTGAATGGGAACGGAGAGCACATGTGTTACTGTTTCCCATGCAGGGGAAAGTTAGTCGCGTGCTTCAGTTTCGTGTTTGCAAGGACATGACCTAGAGCTGGTGAAAGGGACTGGCAAGATGTGCAGGCAGTTATGTACATGTGTATGCACCAACCAGCCCTGGAAGGGGCTGCCAGGCTTTGCTTCTCCACAAATGGCTGAGTTCCTGGGCCAGGGGAGTTTGGTACCTCGACAGGTTATTTGATTGCAATGGGAGAGACAGGTAAACCAGGAAACTGGGTGTTGTGGTTTCACCCAGGTAGGCAGCTCAGCACCACCAGCGACTCAATTACCCCCCTACAGTGGGATGGGGAAGAGAATCAGAAAGGTAGAAGTGTGATATCTCATGGGTTGGGATAAAGACGGTGTAATAGGTAAAGCAAAAGCTGCGCATGCAAGCAAAGAAAAATAAGGAATTCATTCCCTCCTTGCCATCAGCAGGCAGGTGTTTAGCCATTGTTTGGAAAGCAGGGCTCCATCACGCGTAATGTAGTGTTTCCCATCACTTGGGAAAACCAACGCCGTAACTGCGAATGTCATCCCTTCCTTCTTCTTCCCCCATTTTTTTTATTGCTGAGCATGATGTCATGTGGTCTGGAATATCCCTTTGGTCAGTTGGAGTCAGTTGTTCCAGTTGTGTCCCCTCCCAACTTCTTGTGCAGCCCCAGCCTCCTCGCAGGTGGGGTGGTATGAAGAGCAGAAAAGGCCTTGATGCTGTGTAATTACTGTTCAGCAACAACTAAAACAGTCCTATGTTATCAAAACTGTTTTCATCACAAATCCAAAACACAGCACTGTACAAGCTACTATGAAGAAAATTAACTCTATCTCAGCCAAAACCACTGGGAATTTCAAGAAATAAATGACCCCCCCTCCTCTTCAGCTATTTGTGTTTCTTCTTTGGAAAACAAGTATGAACAACTTGTGGAGAGCTGTTATGCTGCCTCCATCAGGGTCTGCAGAAGTGAGGTTGTTGCAGTCTCTTGGTGTACCTGTGTCATGGTTTAACCCCAGCCAGCAACTAAGCACCATGCAACCACTCGCTTACTTCCCCCCCCACCCAGCGGGATGGCGGAGAGAATCAGGAAAAAAAGTAAAACTCGTGGCTTGAAATAAAGACAGTTTAATAGGACAGAAAGGAAGACAATGATGATATTAATTACAACAACAACGACATCAATAATAATAATAATAATAATAATAATAATAATAATAATAATAATAATAGAATTGGAACACACAAAACAAGTGATGCACGATGCAGTTGCTCACCACTTCCTAACTGATGCTCAGTTAGTTCCCAAGCAGCAATCTGCCCCCCACCAGGCCAGCTCCCCCCAGTTTATATACTGGGCATGACATCATATGGTATGGAATATCCCTTTAGCCACTTTGGGTCAGCTGTCCTGGCTGTGTCCCCTCCCAGCATCTTGCGCCCCTCCAGCCTTCTTGCTGGCTGGGCAGGAGAAGCCGAAAAATCCTTGACTTAGTATAAACACTGCTTAGCAACAACTGAAAACATCAGTGTATTATCAACATTATTATTATACTAAATCCAAACCATAACACTATACCAGCTACTAGAAAGAAAATTAACTCTACCCCAGCTGAGACCAGGACAACATGCTACTTGTTCAGCTGGAGCCCTGGGTCTTCATCTATGCTACCTGATGGTCTAGAATTACTAGAAAGGCAATGGTTATCTTCACTTCAACCTCTCTTCATTTGTTTTCTCTGCCCAGCTGACTTTGCTTTTACCCATGAAGCTGTAATATCCATTTTTGTTTCTAGGTTACAGTGACTAGGCCTGGGTTTCACAACCTTCTGTCCCTGGAATGAATGCGGGAGCTGGAATGCTCATTTGAGCTGTGGCCGTTTGCTGTTGCGTAGCTGCTTTTAATTCTCAACTTGCTTTTATTTGATCAATGAGTGCCAATTGCAGAGTGCACACGTGATGACCCTGCTCAGGTGACCGCAGCCACCCAGTGCTTTTACCTTGAGGTCAATCTCAGCTCAGACTGGATTTTAACTGAGGACTGTTGAAGGTCTGCAGATCCTGTTAGCAGCCTCTTGAGCTTGGTAAAACCTGTGCTTGCAGAGCAGCAGCCTCAGAGAGAGCAATGAAGGTAGGTTTGGATATGCTAAAGGCATGGGAGAAAGACTACAGATGCCAGAGTGGGTCCTGCGTGAAAATGTTGCCTGCAGTGCCTAAAACCAACTATTGCCTTGGTGCTGTGAGTTGCAGCCAGACTGCTTAAATGTGCTCAGGCTGTCACTAGAGGGAGCAGCATGTGATTTTTCCTTGATCTTGAAAAAAAATGACATGAGGCAGAAACCCGGCTGGTGGAGCGGTTTGGCAGGAGGGATGTAGGAGAGGTGCTGCAGTCTCTTTGTCTTCATAAACACAGGTGTTTCTCTAGCTTCAAGGGAATCTCTTGTCCTGCTTAGCCAGCAAAGTCTGGGGGGAGCAGGAGGAGCTAAGCACATTAAAAAGGTCAGTTTGCTGAGTGAGAATCACTTTCTTGACTCTCCTTTTGGCTCTTGGAAGTGCAAAGTTTTGAAGGTGGACAGGGCCCTGCCTAATGCAGGCACTGTATGCTCTGTGGGGGAGACGGCTGGAATGGGAGATGTTGCATTTAGTTGGTTTTGCCACTATTGCGAATTAACTGGGCTTGGTCTGTCTGTAAGGGGCCTGGTTTGACACATGCAGCTGCTGGAATCTCTTTCAAGAGCTCTCTGCTATCCAGATTCTGGTACCATTGCCACTTGCATGGCTTTACTGAGTAGTGCTAAGTTGCATCTCTGTGCTGTGCTGTGCTGCAGTGGACACATTCAGAGGTACCCCTCCAGGCCTAGAATCTAAATACAAGATGAGGAGCAAGGGAATAGAGACAATGCCAGGAAACAAAGAGACCATAATGGTATCCTGCCTTGCCTTGAATTGGATAATTCCCCTATGACTAGTTGGTGGGCAGTGGATTACTCAGTGGGAGGAAAGGGGTCTGGAGTCAGTCCTGTGAACTTCGTTCCCTCATTTGTAAAATGATGTTGTGAACATCTGGCTCACACATGGAGTGTGACAGTTGGCTCACAGAGGCATATAAATGTTTTCAGATCCTTGAATGGCTGTTGCTGAAATGCGAAGGATCATCATTAATGAAGTCTGCAATAACACTGACGGAGCATTTGTGTTTGCTGCAATTTGTAACTATGTTCTAACACTTGTTAACGAATGCTATTGTGGGTTGCAATGTGACCAAGGAACACTTGAGGATAAACATGACGAAGTGGTTGTTCCTGGTTTGTGCTACTATTTATCACTGCAGGTGTTGAAACATATCATGTTGTGCAGCAAGGCTTTAAATGGGTGAATAGGGTAAGAGGGGAGACTTAGCTACCGCTACTTCCTTTGTGGTTTTTCCATTTGTTCCGCTTACACAGCAAACACTGGCAAATGCTGCAATTGGCTGATACAAGATCTGTTGTGATGGGGAGCTGAATATCCATATGACATCAGAAAAATCTAGCTGGTGGGCTGGAGGTTGGTTTTAGACAACGTGGCTTGGAGTAACCAAGCTATTCCCCGTCAAGAGACCTAGATGAGAACTTGAAGAAGAAGCAAGTTCATATATAAGCCAAAGTTGAAGGCATAGAACTGAAATTAATCAAGCGAAGGCCTGCATGCATGAGCAAGGAGCTCATTACTGAACTCAGACATACAAAGGAGGCATACAAGAGGTGGAAGCAGGAGCAGGTAACCTGAGAGGAGTATAGAGTTTCTGTCTGATCTTGCAGGGGTAGGGTGGCCTGGTGTTGGATCTGGTGAGGAGTGTGAAGGGTGACAAGAAAGGATTCTGCAAGTATGTGAACAGTAGAAGGAAGACCAGGGAAAATATGGGCCTGCTCTTGAATGGTGCCAGGGACCTGGTAACAAAAGACGGAAAAAGCTGAGGTACTCAGTGCCTTCTTTGCTTTAGTCTTTATTGGTAAGACCAGCCTTCAGCAATCACAAAACCCTGACACCAGGGGAAAAGTCTGGAGCAAGGAAGTCTTACCCTTAGGTTAGGGAGCACTTAAGCAAACTGGACTCATGAGTGCTTAAGAGACTGGAACATCTGTCATATGAGAAGAGGCTGAGAAGCCTGAACTGTTTAGCCTTGAGAAGAGAAGGCTTGGGTGGACCTCATCCATGTGTATAAATACCTGATGGGATGGAATGAAGAAGGGGGAGCTAGACTCTTCTCACTAGTATCCAGTGACAGGACCAGAGGCAATGGGCACATAGGAGGTTCCACCTGAACAAAAAAGTCCTTTCCTACTGTGGGAGTGACCAAACACTGGCACAGGTTGCCCAGGAAGGCTGTAGAGTCTCCATCTATGGAGATACTCAAAACCCATGGGACTCATGCTCCCTACCCACCATGCCCATCAGTGTGCATGGAGTCTTGTACAGGCTGTGACCCGCAATGCCTTCTAGATCCTTCTCTGCCCCTTCTCTGCCTGTGGGGCTGACTGACCTGCTGAGGCCTTGCATGGTGCATTCACACTGTTTCAGTTGTTTCTTATTTCTTTTCTGACTGCATCTCCCAAGTTCTTGAGATTGGTTTGAATCCAAAGCCTGTCCTGTGATATACTGGCAGCCTCCTCTGTGCTAGCATCATCTGCATGATGAATAAACCTGCTTCTTTTTTGTTATCTGGCTGTAAGTAAAAAGGCTAATTGGGATTGACGCAAACCCCATCTCTCTGAATCCTCAGTTGATTCATCTTCCATCAGGCAGTAAGCCATTTATGACTATTCTTTGAATATGTTTTTTCTAGATGTTCTCCCGTTGTATTGCCATTTGAAGCTCCCTTAACTTGGTTAAAAGACTATAGCCAAACAAATATCAAAAGTCTTACTAACATCAAGAAGTGATAACTGTTGTTTTTCCTCATCTACAAAGTTCTTTTGCCAGGCTGTCCAGGGAAGCTGGGTTCATCTGAAGAGGTTGTGTTAGTTCCTGCACCCTTCCTTGCTTGCCTCTAGTGCTTATGGTAATGAAAACTAAGCTAGTGGGTCTGTAATTGCCCAAATCGTCTTTTCTTCTATTTTGTAAAGCACCACTTTGCCCTCTCTGTGGCCTTCTAAGGCTACCTTGGTTGTCTCTTGGAGCCCAAAACCCAGCAACCTGCATCAGTGCCCTGAGATAAGGCTTATCAGGCACATCTCATTGGAAACCTTTCATATAGGAAAGTACTCTTTACTCTGCTCTTGCCTTATCTGAGGGTTAAATCTTGTCCTCTTGTAGTTGATAATAGCTGTGCTGCATCAGCTGCTGCTTTTTTCTCATACTGGTCTTTGTGACCTTCAACATGTATCCAAGACATCTGATAGCTTTCCAGCTCTGAGCAGCGGACACGTCATGTCTCCCTCTCACGACTGATGGGCTTAGAACAGTTTCTCGTCCTCACTATTCCTCCAAAGCTAAGTGTCTTGGCTTTTCAGATTTGTCCTTTTGTGTTTGTGAGACTGCTTTTAACTTGCCTGTTGTAATCTAACCTAGTGCCAATTCTGAAATCCACAAGGATCTCATGATTCAGCTGTTTTTGTCCCTTCCTTTTCTTCCTGCCTTTTCCCTGGCAGCGAGAAAGCTTGTGCAAGGCCCACTTCTTCAACAAACTAGCAGATCTGGAGCTGCTCTTTGTTTCTGTAGTTCACCCTTCCAAGATATTCATGCCAAAGATCAGAGCTTATGGTGGTTTGCCTTTCTGAAATCAGCATTTCAACTTTACTGGTACCCCTCTGAAGGCTCCCCCAATCTTTTTGGGTCAGTCACCCTCACCCATGTTCCATTCCATGTTTGTGTTCTCCCCAGTCCTCCACAGTAAGTCGCTCCTGAGAGTAAGCCTATCAGTCACCTGCACCTTTCCTGTCCCAGCAAATTGTCCTCAGTAAGTTCCATTTTGCCCTTTTGTCTCCAGAGCTGCTTCTCTGCACTGCCAGGACCTTCTGTAGGTCTGAGTTCTCCATTCACCCCAGACCCTGCAGCCAGTGCCTATGTTCTTGAAACACAAGAACAGTGTTGCTTGTCCTTCCGAACAGGCTGGCACTTTTCTGAGTTCAGTTTGAGTTCTCCCATACAATCTGCTGCACCTAGTAAATCATAATTCTGGTCATTTATAAAGCCTTCCTGTTTATTTTAAGCCAGCATCTCCAGGGCATTTGGCAAACAGATGTAAGGTTCCTTGTGCTCCTCCTACAGCAACTGTGACTCCTGTTAGCCTCTTCCTGGATACTGCTCTGCTTTTGCTATAGCCACCCCTGCAAAGTTACCAGGCTGTTTTTTAGAAAGAAGGCTCTTCAACTCTTTTTTTGTCTCTTATTATCACTTGAATGTGGGATGCATGAAAGTTTTCTCCTTCCTGGTTTACCCTGTGGTATGTAGTGGCTTACTATATAGTTGATACACATCACAAAGCAAAAATGACCTTGCAAATGTTCATTATTGCAGTGTTGCTAGATCTTCCAGATTCCGGAAGCATGGTCAAACTCAACCAAACTATGGTGCTTCCACTGTGTTGACCAGATGACCTGCAGGGTACTTGGGCTCTTCATATGTATGTTCTTATTGCCCAAGAGGGTGTTGACATCTAGCTTGTTGTAATGAAGGCTTCTCAAGGTCCCTCCAACCGAGCTGGGGGATTGCAGGACACTTGACATGGAGATATCTAGATCATGTAGCACAAGTAACTTTTATCCCTGGCTGGTATGGGCAGGCTGTGGTGAAACCCTTTAACTAGGAAATCCTTCTAAAGCAAATCAGAAGCCTTTTTTTTTTTCTGCATTGGTGCTCTTGTTTTTCATTCAATGTAATGGATATCCTGCTGGAATGAAATGGTGTGCAGCTCTGTGGGATTAGCAAAGACACTAGCTACTCTGCTGGTGTTAGTGGATCAGAAAGGCTGCTTTATTGTATGTGGAATGAGTAGAGATGATCTTCTATTGAAGGGCTGGACAAAATCCTTCTCTTTTTTCCTGTCTGTATAGTTTTCTTTGAAAACCTGCTGATGCTTGTCTGGGTCAGGCCAGGATACACTGTGAGAGGATATCCAGGCCAGTATCCTAGATGCAGTGGTGATAATAGGGAATTTGCATCTTGAATACAGTGGAGACTGAAATAATGGTGGGGACCCTTGTTGTACCAGGGTGCTACTATGTGCAGTTCCTGTGTGCCACCAACTTGTTTTGGAAGTCAAATCTGCATTACCATAGCAAAAGACACACAGGAGCTGGAGCTGACTGCCCCAAGGATGTCCATCTTTCTGCCACCACCTTGCTTTTGCCAGAAGGCTTTCCCTAGTACGCCGAGTGAATTTTAAAGTATGCCCAATTTGTTTGCTATGATGACTCAATCCAATAGATTTTTCTCTTATTCCATTAGAGCATTTTCCCCTTTGCCCTTTTCCTTTTCCTTGATTGAAAGTTTCTGAACTCTTGTAGTTTTCATTCCTTCACTTGCTTCATCTCTGTGTGGCATCCTGTTCCTGTGAAGATGCTAAACGCTAGGAAATGCAGTCCTCTAGATCCATAGACCATGGGCTGGTGAATCAGAGCTTGATCTAACTCTAGCATAAAGAGAATTTCTGCCATTTTACTGCTTGCTCTTCCTCTAAGGGATCCAGTTACTTTCAGTGCCACTTTGGCTGCATACAGTCACTAACTTGCTGGGTATGAGATCATTTAATGATGACAATGAATGTGTAAAACAGCTAGTATTTTAGTGTTGGTGTAAGCAATGAACATTTGTTTGGCTCTTAAGACTGTTCTGTAGGAGATGTAAAGCTCTGTTCTACCACAAGCCATAGAAGTCTACAGAAATAACTGTCTGGGGCAGAGAGAAGGGTGTAGTTGCAGAGGAGACTATATCTGATGAAAAGAGACCACTAGCTTGTAATGCTTAGGCTGGGATAGCAACAGAACAGGCACTTCCCAGTGTGTCCGCAGCTTTCTTCACTGTGCAATTCAGGGCAGACACTCTTTGCAGCATGTCTTGAGCTTGAGGGGTTAATATGATAATGTGAGCTACCCTAAAGCAGTATGCATGATAATACAGTTAGCTCTTCTTCTGACATATATAATCATAGACTTGAGATCAGGGCACCTTCCCTTCAGTCAGACATAGCGATTGCTGGTACCAGTCACAGGTTATAAACTAATTTTGGCAGTTGGCCATAAAACTGCTCCTTTCAGTGAGACACAGAGGCGTCTGGTGTCAGCCTGACACAAACCATTTGACCAGGGAAAGGCATCTCTCCTGGTGGGATTGCAGAAGGGCTGGTGCTGTTAGTGAAGGTGGAAGTATAGAGAGAGGGGCTTATAACCCTGCACTAATAAATACTAAATGCCTGTTATCAGGCCTGGCATTTGCTTTGTGGCCCCAGCTTTTTAGCCTGCTTTAGTGGTTATCCACTGAAGGCAACAGGTTTATCAGCAAGTTCAAGCATGTTTGGACTGCAAGGTCTCTCCTGGTGTCTGGCATGTGAAATTATCGTAATCTGCCTTTAATATCCCACTCTGTACTCTGGGTGCCATGACGCACAATCTCTGCCCTGCACCTCTGGTTTGGGTTACTAGCTGCTCAAAAAGGCCTTAATCCTCTCTCCATCTCTGTAAACACTGCAGGGTACTTATTTTGCACCACCCTCCCCCCCACCAATGCAAAAGTTTGGCAGGGTGCCAGAGCCTGTGGGCTCACATGGCCGAAGAGCCTGGGGCTGCTTTTCAGGGGAGCAGGGTAGGCTATGCTTATATAGGGAAGGGCAGTCCGGAAGTGAGCATGTTGGCTGGTTGTCCCTGTGCTGCCCAGACTGCTGTTCAGTGCTGGTGGCAGACATGTGGAGCTGTGTCCTTTCAGCCTGAAAGCTCCCTATTGCCTTCAATGGCTCTTTCCCCAGGAGGGTGGTGGATGGGTCACCAGGGTCACCAGGGAGGTGGGGGATCTCCATCATTGGGGATTCCTGGGTAATGGGTGCAGGAAGTGCAACAAAATCACTGCAATGCTGAGGAATCTGAAATTAAATGAGTAGTTGTTGTAACAATCTTCTCTCAAATGGATTCTCTTGGTCCCTGAATCACCATGTGTTTATTGATAATGGTAGCAGTTTTGCCAGAATAGAAAATGGAGGATCAACCTCCTTCAGATCTCTTGGCTTTCAAAAGGTGAGTGTGCTGTCTGCTCAGACAGTTCATTTAACTGTGTGTTCCCAGGGAGTTCAGTTTCACTTCCCACATCCAAACCAAGGATTAAGAACAGGGTGGTAATTTCTGTTGGTCCACCTCATTTCAGCAGCTTTAAAAAAGGAAACCAGGGGGAAAAGATCATATTTTTGATAAGGTTTGGGTTTTTTTCCTGGCTCACTGGCACAGAAAACCAAAACAAACCAGCTGGAAAGAGGCAAAGTGTCTTACTAAGAAACAAAACAAATCACAGAACCCCACCAAAGCTAACCAGTTACTAATGAAGCTTCCTGTCTGAACGCGATTGTGCTTGTCTGTAGTAGGGCACCTGGAAGGTATTTTCATTGTTTTCCCTTCTTCCCTCTCTCAGGGAAGACAGTATGTTTATTTCTCTCCATCTCAGGGTGTGAAGCTCTAGGAATGGTTGGGAGAGCTCTCCCTCTTGCTGCTAATGCAGTAGTGGTCATTTCCATCTCAGCCCAGAGCTGCTGGACTTGCCCTGTTGAGAGGATCTTTTGCTCCTAGGACACTTCACCAGAAGAAAATGCTTCCACATAGGGTCAGTAGCCCACCGGGAACCAACTGAGTCAGTTAAGAAATGATGCTGTGCTCTGCCAGAAGAGTTCAGTTTGGATAATTACAGCAGGTCATTGGAGAACAATAGGAGTGGAAAGCACAGATTAAGCCACTGCTATTTCTACTGTATATATGTTATGCAAGGAAGGAATATGACAGTGTCATAGGGACTCAGGTAGAAGAGATATTTCAGACTGGCTGTGGGCAGCAGAAAATTTGGACAGAACTGCTCAGAGATCCAGACTCGTGTGAGCCCAACACAGGGTTATTTTGGAGCTGGTGAGGTAGGTAGGGGCTTCTTTCTTTTCTCCCAAGACTGACAAACTTTACCATTGCTATTTATTCCAGGAGGCAAACTTGAGTTGTGTGAAGTATTATAGATACAGTTTCTCAGTTGTTTAGCTAGACATCCATTCCCAGTCTAGTAGAACAGTGTGAGATGTCTACAACCTGGTTGTCACTGTCCTCTGAGTATTTGGTTTAGTCCCCTCCTGTAAGCTTCCCCACCACATGTTCTTGGATCTTCACTATGCGTGTGAGGATGTGAGGAGGTGCTTTGGGTCCTGTGACTCCCTCTGGGGAAGAACCTTAACTGTGTGGACTAAAGAAGGATGTAGTTGTCTTGAATGGAAAATGGCAGGACCAGCATTAAGCACTTTATAGCCCTCCAGCAAGCCTTTTTGCTTAGATTTATCCCAAGCTAAAAGCATAGCTCAGCCATTAAATTATATACCAGAAACATAGTCAAGGGCCTGAGGAACATGTTTATATGTGCTTTGATTTAAGGGACATGGTATTGGTGCTCAGGTAGAGAGCTTAGGTATGTAGACTGCTGTCTGTGCTTCAACCAGCTCACCCTTACACAAGACACATGCACCTGCAATGGTGTAAAATGGTGTAAAACGCTTTGATTGTCCTTAGTCCCCATTTCCAGGCCTGGCTTTTGTTTCTTTTGTTTTTGATCCCTATATTGTGGATCCAGCAGCTTGGAGGAGAACACATATCTGTTTGACTGGTGCGCTGTCTCCAGAAGAGTTTGGGTTCCTGCCTACTTGTTAGGCCTCCTGCCTGCAATGTTGACATGCCGAGTCATCATCTTCCTGTAATGCCTGTTTAGACTTGTTTGCGGTCTAGGACTTTCTGAGCTCGTGGTGGCATCTCCCAGGGCCAGTGTTGGCAGACCATAGTGTTCAAGTTGCCTTTTTTGTCAGACTTTCCAGGCAGTCTGCAGGAGACCTGTGCAGAGAATGAGTCTCAGTGGGTTGGCAGAGATGTAGATAGAAGGAAAACCATGTGCGCATTCTGCTGAGCTGGGAGATGTCTCAGGGGGTCTGTCTGTTGTCTTAGGTGCTGCTGCTCAGTGAGATGCTTGTCAAGTAGCACATGAGTACACAGTTTAAAGGAGGACAGTGATAAGCAATACTGCAAGAAGTGTCCCTTCAGGCCAGCCCAAAGGGCACAATTAGTTTCAGAAACTCCCAAGGCATTGCAGTACAGGGAATCTGTACTCCTGAGAGCTGGATAAATGATTTCTACATTATCTACATTATCTACATTATCTACATTATTCGGGAGTCTTTTGCTCAGACCAAAAGAAGGTATTGCTCCCTGTACAAAGAAAGACCTTGGTCAGTCTGTTATTCTGAGGCAAATTGTGGGTTAGCTGTGAAGAGGGAATGTCTATTGGTTTGGAGTCTGGTACAGCAGGGTGAACTGAGGCTCAGTTTTCCAGGAAGAGGAAGCACAGGGTAAACTAGCACTAGCTTTCTACGGCCAAATTCAATGCCAGTGAGAGTGTGACAGGAGAAAGGACAGATTCACCCCCGTTGACTCCTCAGTCCATTTGGTCCTGAGATTTTTAGCTACTTTCAGTTGCCCTATGAGCACAAAAATGATATCATGGTAAAGGAATTGCTAAGCAAGAACTGCCACCTCATGTGAAGTTATTTAAGCGTAACTCATTATATATTTTTGTGCATCGGTAATTATCATCCATACCCAGATTGCCCTACTTATGCTTTCTTCTTGTGTCATTACTTGTTCATGCAGGAGTGTTTTCCTCGGGGGATGTCATCAAATACATTATAAAAGTAGAAGACACTGAAGTGTGTCATCTATAACCTTTTGCATTTTTTTTTTATAACTGGCTTGTATGCAATTAGCATAAACTACTCTAGCATCAGATGTTTCCTAGCAGAAGAGACCAAGTGGATTTGAACAGGCTCTAAGTCCCACTGTCCCGGGTAGAAATTTCATCCGGGGAGCCCACACCAGCACTGCAGGCAAGGCTGAGCAAGCAAATTGAGCAGGGTAAGTGAGTGTTGTAGTTTTCAGAAGATTGTAAGAAAAGCACTGAACTGATTTCATCTCCAGAGTGGATTGGACATGTCCTAGCATATTGATCAGGAGATAGTAAAAGGCTGCTTACTAGCCTGCTTTCTCAGCAGTGCTGTTGATTTCTTTCTGCTTTCTCAGAAATTGTTAGGTCCAAACAGCCCCCTTTTGCACAAACCTAGCTGTATAGTAAGTGCATGCATAGAGGTGCCTGGCTCTGAAAAGTGTTACCTGAGCTGGGTAGAAAATGCAGGTGTCATAAGAGCTGCTTCCATTGAGACTAGAACCAGAAAGAAGGAGAAGACACCATGGGGGAGGAGAATCTCTGCTCTGGGGACTGCAGGTACTCCTAGGTCCTTTAAGATGGAGGAGGTGCCGTTACCTGTCCTGCAGGCCCCATGAAGACTCTCAGGAAACAGACATGGTTTGTGGAGAGATGGTCTAATACTGTAGGTTTCTACTCTGCCAGGATGCAGATCTGACCACCAGTTCCCCAGGCCATCAGCTTGTTTGGGAGGGGTAATGGAGCTTGCGTGGACTCTGCAGAGGCCAGATAGACACTGGGTCAGTACTGGGGCAAGCAACGCAGCTGTGAGCTGCCCCGAGGAGTGGTGGAGTGGACCATCCAATTTTGTTGCAGTTCTGGGCTGACAGATTTGCACTGACCATGCTAATATCTCTGTCATCCCAGCTGTGAGCCCAATCCAACATCTAAATGGCATTCCTTCTTCCCTGCCCCAGCATCCTTCTCCCTGTGCCTGCAGGTCTGTCTCATTGCTACATCTTCCAGCTGGCTGCACAGGTTATACTAGCAGCTGAGATACTGAAAAATTGCTCTGTAGGACTGGGCACAAGTCCCTCCTTCTGTAGCTCTATTGACTTTGGTGTGTTGTGTAGGTGGTGGGTGTGGGAAGAAAGTTGCCTAGAAATTTGTCCTAGAAGAAACTGTTCATGAGTGTTGGGACCAGTGGACTCTGGCTTGCTTTGTGACAAGCATTGCAACTGGTCTTCAAGAAAGTTTCCCCATCACGTAGGGAGTTGTTTAGGGCTTTATTGGACAGCAGTGTCACAGTCAACAGCTGCAGCAGCTTTTGTCTCTCTGCTGTCTCTTGTTCCTTTCCAGAACACTCCCAGGCTTCTGTACTGTCTCTTTTACTCTTCCTCCACCTGCTCTTTCTTGACCTTATCTTGTTCTTCTCTCTTCAACATACCCTTTTATCTGGCATTAGGTAGCTGCTTTTTGGAGAAAAATCATCACCTGCAAGGCCTGTGGACATTTCTGCAGAGACACTGCATGCTTTGTAGTTTTGTGGGGGCATCATTTCTTTCTCTTCTGGAACAACCTGGTGGCCCAGGCAGTGACACTTACTCCAGTGAGTAGTAGGGTTAGAGGCTTCCTGGGCACACAAGAGCCTTTGGGCCTGGTGCTCTGCCTCTGCAGTTGCTTACATTACAGACCTTTCTTACTGCTACAATCTCTGCATTTCTGCCCATCTGCTTAAATGGAGTTGAGATCAGACAGGAGAGTCAGAAGTTTCTGGAAGGAGAAATACAGTTTAATTAGACCTGTTTCTTAGGTAAAAAGGCTGAAATTTTTTTTCTGGTTTCTAGAAATGCAAAGTTCTTCCTTATCTGAAAGTAGATCCAGCCACCAAATCTGCTGTTCACCAAAGTAGAGCAGTTCTGTTGGAGAGGGAGAGGGTTGAACAGAACTAAAGGAAGGGGTGGGGAGGAATTTGAAAAGACCTACAAAAGTGCCCTGATGAAGGCATTGGTCTACTATTGGTCTGTGTGGTCTAATAGTGGCAACCTTGCTACTGCAGGGAGTGCTTTATGGATCCTTGCCCACATGGGATTGCTTGTGTTGGTTTTGTTTCCACACTGACTGAATCTTGCAGACTCCGAAACCTGGCATCTAGATTAATCAAATGTTTAATACGGGGGGTCCCTGCTTCACACCCAATTGTCTGTGGCAACAAGCCTGAGTAAGGATGTAAGCTCCTGACCAATTCCCTTTGATGGCGTGCTTTGGGTGGTATTTGGCCCTAGTAAGTGTCAGTGGATGCTCGCTCACCTATTGGTTACTGGGGTGACATCAACCCTTGCTTTCCTCCTACAGGGATCTGCTGTAGAGCCACATGGGTTAATCTGAATCAACTTTGTAGCTGCTCCAGGCACTAACATCAGCTCTACCACTGCAAAACAGAAGCTTTCCCTGTCCATGGAGGAGAACTGCTTTTCTGGCTCCAGATCACTGGGGCTGGCCTCAGTATCCCTGTTAATGCTGTCCTGTGAGTGACAGGGCATGATACTCCCACAATCATCTGAAAGGAGCAGGTTTCGGCTTCTACAATGGCTCCGTGACACCTACCTGGCACTGGTTTTTGGCTGTTGTGTTTCCTAGCTGAGATCGCACGGTGTATGCTCTGGCCTGGGACTTGCCAGCAGTTCACTGAGAAAACAAGATGGGTTGGGTATCGTGGGGCATCTGCCAGGTTCCTGCCAGGGGCTGTGCTTCAAGCGTTAACTCTCCTTGCAACTCTGCTGAACCTTTTGCACGAACGTGGCATCTGTCAGTTAGTGTTTTCTGGGGCCAGGCTGTCCCTGCTGTGAGGAACCTGGCCTAGGTGGAATTTGGAGCTGTCGTGTGATCTGCAAAGGCCAGGTGGTCCTGAGGCAGGCACATATATGTATATATTTGTATGTGTAGGGAAGTTTGGATCTTCATTTGCCTTTGGATTTCTCTGGCAAAATGCGACATCTTGCCCTGTGGGTTCTGCAGATAAGGGATCATCTCTATAAGCTGCTTCTGCAGTAGTGAATACCATGTCTGGGTGCAGGGTGCTGGCTGAATTTGGCGTCAGGAACCTAGAGATGAGACTGGAGGTAGGTGTGCCATCTCCAGAGAAATCTTATAATTAACGGCAGACCCTACTGGTTTGGCACAACACAGCCATTGCCTTCAGACCCTCCAGTAAATACCATGCCATTGTACGATCTGGACGACCTCCTCTGATTTTTTTTCCTTAGTCCTCTTAAGGTACTAACTAACATAATAATGAGCCTATGCAAACTTCCAGAAATGGGAGAAATATGTTCATCACTGGCTTTCCTGTAACGGCTTTATATTCACAAAGGGTATCTGATCCATGTTGGGAGTTCTCACCTGTAGGAGGTAAAAGACAAGAAAACACCACTCCTTGGCTTCCTACACTAGCTTAGAAGGTAAAAGATGTCAGGAAGGCTTTTGCCCAGGTTGCTGATTGCCTCCTAAAAGGTAAGCCTCTGTACCCCCCCTTGGCTTGCTGTCGTGCAGTGTCCTGAGTGTCCAGGTGGGAACACTTGAGTGGTCCTAGCCCAAGTGGGCTAGTGACACTCCAGCTCACTTCACAAGTTCATTCCTCATCTCACAGCACACAGGCTATGTGGAGAGCATGTGAAAGAGCTGCAATGGATGGTGTGACCACAGGGTGGTTCTCTGAATTTGACTGGTGGAGCAGCTTGTTAGTGACTCCTGTGGGTGACCTCTAGGGGCCTTCAGGAGAGGAAGACATGGGTGGGAGAAGACAGGGGAGATGCCAGAAGAGATTCTGAAGTAAATTGGCCTGCAGGGGAAAAGAAGACCTGAACTGGATGACAGGAAGCTCATGCTGTGTAGAAAGTGATGTGACTACACTTTTCTCTGGTTTCTGCACAGTAAATGGAGTGAACTGAAGGGGGCAAGCTTAGAGCTTGACTTCACAGTATGAAAAGAAAGCAAAGTCCTGGGTGGAGAAGCGGCCTGGGAAAGAGCCTTCTAGGAGGAGGGGAAGTAACTTGCCATGGTGAGCTGTCCTGTTGAAGAGAGCCAAGGTTTTGAGGAGATTTTAAACTCATTTCCCATGTGATAATTCCAAATTTCCATTTTTTAAAAAATTTAAATTTTAAATTGCCCATATTTAAGTACTCAGGCCTTGGATAATCTCTTTCCTTAGTTTTGGCAAGCACCAATGCCTGCGCTGCTTTCATCAAGTCTTCCTTTTATACCATCCTCTGGAAACTTCACTTCTTAAATCTCTTCCTGGAGATTCCCAATCGAGTCTAGGACATCTTCATGCTCTGCTCCTAGTGACCTGAATTCTGACCTGGGCACTGCATGGAAGACCGCTATTCATGCCTGGATAGTGCTAGTGGCTTTCTGATAAAAGACAGAGTTGGATTTAACTGCCAGGCCTAATAATTTCAGTGGTAGTCATTAAAAGAGATTTCCCTTCAGAATGATCCTTTTCATTGCAGGTTCTGTTTTGCTGCATTAGCTGCATGAGTTCCCTGCCTGGGCTGCAGAGGTCCTGGCTATCATGGTCCTGACACTGCCACCCCAATGACATGCACTTCAGCAGTGCTGAGGTGCCTTGTTCCATCAGAGCAAGTGGCTAAAGCACTAAGAGGTCTAACTGTGTAGCTATGATTCTCCCCAGACCCGCAGCTTGAGGCTCTGGGACCTGAACAGAGATGCTGAGGGCAGATTTTTGGGCCTACATGATAGGATGCTGGTGTACCAAGCAGAGTTGAGATCTGATGCAGAACTGACTCAGTATGTGTCTAGGGCATGACATGATCCTTAATGTTACAGTGCCACAAGCATAAGGGGCTGATCCTGCCACCCTCACTGCAGGAGCAGGATCTTGTCACTGTGGCTGTTGACCCGAAGGAAAAAGTTTTGCTGGTACCTCCACCTGTCCTCAGTCAGCTTTTAAAGGCTTTTAAAGACACCTGTTAAAGGGGGTCTCTAACATCTTAGGAATTCCTTTTGTTCATAATCCTCTCCCAAAAGAGCCTATTAAAAAATAAAGCTACAAACAAGTAATTAATGGTGATGAGAAGAGCTGTAAAAAAAGGACAGGTGTAAGCTAAAGAACATGTTCTCCCCTTGATACAGCAGAATTTTGTGCCATCAACATCTAAAAATCTAGTACAAGATTCCCAAACCTCCACAAGAGTGTCTTAATAGATAAGTAAAGCTGCTTGTCCTCTGCACACAAGTGCATTGATCTAAAGCAAGCAAGAAGCTGTATTTTTGTTGGATGAATGGGAAAATCTTGTCCTAAGCTCTCTGAGGGCTAGGAAGCAATCTGGTTTCTGCACTCTGTATGCAGGTAATTGGGATAGAAGTAGCAGGACAAAATCCAGTGAGAACCTGGCAAAGGAAAGAGAGGTCTCAGTGTGTGAATGACCAATGAATGCATCATAGTGCTAAGGATGAATGGTTGTGTCTAACGTCTGTGCACACCTGGATTATGTTCAGCAACATACTTTGAGAGCAGTAAATTTATCTTGGCAACTTGCTTTATTTAGCTGCAGCATGCAAATGTGAGCCTGCTCCTGCCTTTCACTCCTCATATGTCAGCGTGACTTTGAAATGACAGATTTCCCTAAGATATGAAAGTGTCAGCATGCCATGAGCAACAGCCCAGAGTTCAGATGAAGCTGGAGGTGGTGATTTTTCTCTGCACATTATTTATCTGACTGCAGAGAAGCATTTTTTTACCCTGTTCGACACATGCTTTTGAAACAGGCTGAGTGCGATGCTTTGGGAAATCCCCTCCTGAGACAGACCTCTCCTATACAGATAATAGTCTCTATTCCTTTATTTTTAGATCTCCTGTGCCAAAGGTTTTCTCTGTCTTCCACTGACAAATGGAGACAAAGGGACTTTTAGCCTCGGTTTTCTGGCTGGAAGGGGGAAGGAGCCAGACTTCCCCCAAGGTTTAGTCTTTGGGTGGCTTCACTCCCCAGGACGAGAGCTGCAGTTCACCCAGCAGCACTGACTCCGCTTGTGTTGCTAAGGCAGCATGTATGGGAGCAACAAAGCACACACACTCCGCTATGCTAGCGAGGCAGGCTGGATGGGACATGCGCTTCTAGGCACAAGCTCCTGCTTGCTTCAAGGCACGGGAATGTTTCTCTGTGTGGAAATGGTCCTTCTTTGATTTCCCAGCCCTCCCCTGCCGCCTGTCATGATGGCTGCCAGCTCCCCCCATCTGCGTTGCTCCGAGGAGCCCACTAGAGAAGGCAGCCTGGGTAGCTTGGCACCAAGGCAGCGGGGTTAGCAGTTGCCTTGCCAAGTGCTTTGCTTTTGTCTCCATGGCTTGGGGAGGTAGTGTGATTTGTGCTCTTGGTCACTGACAGGTCTCAGTTGACAGCTCCCTCCTTCTTTTGTAAAAATTACTTGCAGAGCAGCTAGTTGAGACATGACAAAGTTTTGAAAGAGGGAATTTCGTTTCCCATACGGTTTCATGAGAAAGGTCACTGTTCCACCCCCAGTGCCACTCTGGGTAAACTAAACACACACAGCTGCGCTTGCCGCACAGGGTGAGACAGCCTGATGAAGGCCAGGATACGCACACCAGGGAAAGGGTCGAGCTGGCACCGGGGGCTGGGGAGAGCAACCCAGGGTTGGTGCTGCTGCTGCTTTACAGGGTGGGCCTTGCATAGCAGCTCTGGGCAGGACTGTGGCAGCACGTCAGCTCTGTATGGCATTGTGTACCTCTGGAAAAGCTGTAGACTAAATTGCACTGGATCCCTGTGGTGCCCTGGCTGTGTGCAATGAAGACTTCACCTGTGCAATATCTGAGTATCAGCAAACAAAGAGCCCTGATGCTTCTCTCACCTGGCTGATTTGGCATCAGCATCGCCCCTTGATTTCCATAAAAGCATACCCATTTTGAATGGTTGTAACAAAAGAGGAGAAATGGTCTCTGAGAGTGTTTGGCCCCTATACCTGGCTCATTTTCTGATTCTTTACTTGATCAGATGTCTGTCTGTAAATCAAAGAGTCCCTTCAGCTTACACTTGCAAACAGTCCCACTTGTGGGGCTACTTGTAGGTCAGCTGGTACTACTCTGCCCCACTGTGACTCACAGTAAGCAGATCCTTGCCTTGTGCATAGCTGAACTGGCTCCCAGAGATCTCTGACATCAATAGTTGTTCCTCAGAGTGACTCAGTCTGGCATGGAGTGAGTGACGGCTGCAGCACTAGGCTCAGCAGCCACATAGGAGGATTTCCATTTGCTAGAGAAGTGGTTTCAGCAGCATGTATGCATGACATCTCGCTGGATGCAACAAGGGCATCCATCCAAGGCAGCAGAGAGCCTTTGAGTCGAGGTGCTCTCTGGCCAGGAGGCCATTGCTACAGACACCTCAGGGTCATGGCAATGAAGTCTGACAATCCTGGGTCTGGGAAAGACCTGCTTCCTTTGCTACCCTGCTTGTGGGAGGAAGGGATTTTTGTAGCAAGCTGCTACCTCCATTGAAAACTTCCAACAGCCACAGTGCTCTACACTGGTTTAGGACTCATGCATGATGTTTTTTCTGGTGGTGGCACCAAGAACAACCACATTAAGTCCAAAATAACCACAATGTGCCTGCCTGCCAAGCTCCATGCTCTAATTCTTTGCTACAAGCCTGTGGTCTCTGTGATGGTGTGGTTTTGGGCCCATGGTGCTTTTGTGTTCATTGTACTCAGTAGCATTTAGATTCTGTTTGGCTGGAACATGAGGAATAACAACAGTCTCTGCTTGTGAATTTCATTAAAATGGTGGTTCTCTCTTCAATGTCTGCTCACTGCTGCTGACTTCCTCTTGCTTCCAGTTGCTTATTTGCCTTAAAAGGCAGCAGAAAATTCTCCGTGCTTTCCCAAGGGCACATTTTCCAGGAAAGGTGTGCCCGGAGGGCTGTTAACTTTCTGTGAATGAAAGCAAAGGGACCTGCTCCAATAGGAAGCAGATGTTCTCTGGGAAGTCCCATTGATTCAAGAGAGGCTAATCTGAGAGCCAGTCACTGGTGTACATGTGCGCGCACGCGTGTGTGTGTGTGTGTGCCCTTTGCATGGTTCGTTCTGTTAAGGAGCAGGAGCTGAGACGAGCATCAGGGCTTTGACACTTTGAGCATCAATCATGTTCCACAGCTGGATACTTAGGTGCTGTGAAGAGAAATCTGTTTGTCCTGTGTGCTTTGATGATCCACAGTCAATTGAATGCAGCTGTGTCTTGGTAGCTGAGCCCAACCCAGATTACCTAAGGTGGTTTCTGCCTTTTGGTATATGCAGCAACTCACCTTCCTTTCTGGGGAAATTCTTGTGAGGAGAGGAAAGAGGAGGTGGAGTATGAACAAAATGTAGCTTGGCTCCTTTAGCAAGACTGGAGCTAAGGGATTGCAGTGCTCAGAGCTTCAGTGACTGCAAAGGGGATGTGTGTGAATCAGAGAGGTCTGCCCAGGATGTCAGGATTAGAAGTGATTTTTACGCACAGGAGAAAGATGACTCAGGTATATTTGAATGATCAGTTAAAAATTGTTTTTTCTTCCCTATTGAGTACCGGTGTTAAAATGTAGCAGGAATTTAATGCTGTCACCCAACAGTGAGCTGTACAAGCATGCAATCCATACTACATTTTTGTCCTTCTCACTGGAAAAACCTCTCAGTTTACATGTTCTTAGGAGCTGAGGGTTGTTACAACTTGAATGCAGGTCTGAGACTGATGTTGGCTTCCTACAGGAAGAAAAGGCTTTGTTAAGACTTCTGAGCCAGAGTGGCACAAATGTGTCTCTGGGTTGGACAGGCAAACATCTCCCAGTGTGGAGAGGCTACTGAGCTGCTCTGCAAGCTCTTCTGGGTGTTCTGTACTTGTGAAGCTGCTCCTGTGTTTGTTAGGACTGGACAAATGAGATCAAAACCTGGGCACCTGACTCTGTGTGTCTGCCTTTCTCAAGGAAACATAGCTCTGTTGAGTAAAGCCTAAGCGGGCCATCTGTGGAAGAGATATATCATTGTTTAGAAGGCTGTACCGAAGGTACCAGCTGAGCTCTACAGCAGAGGGCTGTGCCAAGGGAGCTGAAGGAGTGGTGCCCACTGGAAAGGAGCGGTGCTTGGTGCTGTGAGCTGTGTGTTCTTGTCAAACATGGCAAGTGGACACACATGCCCACAAAAACCTGGGTGCAGAGGCAAAGGCCCAAGCAGAAGTAGGAAGGGAGGTGGCTGGGCAGAGCTGCAGGTATTGTCACTCAGGTGTAACGTTACAAGGATTGTGTGGGCATCTTCAGCTCCCACTGGGCATGTTTAGGCAGATGGAAAATTAAACCAAAGACAAATGAAATTCCACAAGAGTATATAAATCGCAGCACGATCCTCATAAAATAAGCTCAGCAGCACACAGCAGAAATGCCCCTGAACCCTGATGTTGCATGGCTGGTTATGTTAAGGTTTTGTATTGAGAGCCTTTTGGAAGACATTGTCTTGGAGGAGTCAGTGATCTTGAACATGCCATATATGCTCTATTGCACCTTGTACTTAGGAAGCCCGTATGTTATTAACATAATCTGTAACTTATCATTCCTTTGGAAAGGAAAACTGTCTGTGGATCAAGGGGTGAATGCAGTGATTCCGGTCAGGAGCCACTGTGCATGGAGAAGTCAGTGATCCACATCAGAGTGACCCTGAGTATGCCCAGGCCATGCTGTGCTGAGTCCAGCATGGCCTTCAGGCTGTACTGTGCTGCACAAATCCCATGGCTGCAAGACAGACTCAGCCAGGTCATGGTAATGGAGGAGCCCGCGGACAGCTCCCACTCGGTCCAGGCAATTACAGCACCTGTGTGGCCTTGCCTTTATCTAACTGTGCAGCAAGAAGTTCTCATGTGAACATCCTTTCTGTTTGACAGTACACAGGGTGAATAGAGTTGCTTTCTTGTAAGAAAATAATAGCTCAGATGACCAAAAAGGAGATTCTCTCCAGGGACAGGATCTCTGCAGCCTTGTAGGAAAATTCATCTGGTGTCTGTCTGATGCTGCACAAATGCAGGGCTCTCAGCATCTGAAGGGATATAAGATTTACTCACTATCAATATTTCTCTTTAATTCTGTCTTATTAAAGCAGCTGTTTAATTAGGGGATTTGTTATTGGGCTTTTCTTGTTGACATCAAGAAAGAGCCCTGCACCTGCTCTCCGCCCTTATCTCACCTGGTTCAGAACAGGTTTTATAAAAACCCAAACAAGAACTCTATCTTTATATTTTTCTCTGTTATCTGAAAGCTGTTTGCTGACAAGCCTAGAAGGTTAGCAGGCACAAGGGGGTTGTGGGTGGCTCAGCTCTGGCTCTGCAAAGTATGTGTTAAGTCCTGGCTTTTTAGAGGATTTGGCCATGCAACTGGTGTAAGGGGAAACCAGGTGAGTTTGGGTGAATTTGGGCCTGGCATTGCCCTTTGCATAGGCTGAATGTCATCTAGCTGGAAGGAGATGTCAGGGAACCTCTTAGGACCAGTTTTCAGTAGCCCAGGCCTAAGCCTAAAGCAGTGCCCAAATAAGAAGAGGATAGCGAAGTTGTGATCCCCTGCAGAAGGGAGAGGGGTTGCTCTCCTGGTCATCTGCTAAACTGACTGGGAGCTTCAAAACCTCATGGAAGGGCAGATGGGACCTTTGCTAGCTCTAGGAAGTTCTCCTTGGAACAAAGAAGCACTTTAATGTAATTTAGTGAAAGGAGGTGGCCTCAGAGCCTGTTCACAGGTTGCAACCCATGTATCTCCCTGGGCCACCCAGCCTGCCCACCCTCCTGGCTGTTGGGACTTTTGCTGTGCTATCCAGCAATTCCACTGCTGCTTAACACAGAAAAGCTGTGCCCTGCTTTGACTGACCAGGCTGGGTTTTTACTCTCAGTCATTTGAACTGCAGAGAGGTCATAACCTGCAGAGAGCTGGGGTGAGGATTTTGGGAGAGGTTTGATCACCAAACTGTCTCCAGCTGCTCCTTGCTCTGTGTCACTTACGAACTCTCCTCTTTGTGCCTGGGGAAATAAGGCCACAAATGACACAGGTCCAGAGAAGCAATTTATAGCAACCCCCCAGATGTATGTGATGGCCATACATCCAACTCACTACATGAATAAGAGTGTTTCAAGCTGGCACCCAAGCCTTTTCAGGCTCTAGAGAAATCAGCTTGCAGGACCACCTGAGTCAGCATTGCCTACTCAGCCCCATACCACCCCCATGGTGGTGGGACCATGAACTTCTCCATCTAGTGAAAGGCTTTGGTCATGCCACAGCTGCCTAGATAATGTGCTTTTGGCATTGTAGAGCTGGGGCTGAAAACTTCCTGGGGCTGCTGGTGTGAGTATCCAGTGCTGCTGTTGCTAGTTAGAGTTTGACCGGCTGGCTGCTTTCTGAGGGCCTCTCCTGTTAGTTAGCGATTCCATCTCTTGGTGGCTGGACTTCTTTTTGGTGTTTGTAGGCTGCCCTACAGGGAGAAGGTGCTGGCAGCACTTTAAGTCAAGCTTGATTTGATTTACAAAAAGTTCCAGATTGGCTCTGTAGCGATGGGGACTGAAAATGGATTGCAGTTCCCTCATGTGCTAAACATAGTCTCTCTTAGCCAGACATTTGAACTCCTTTGCCCTTGCACACTCTCTACCTTCACTACTCAGTGCACTCATGCTCTCAGTGTGGGATGTGGATGCTTGAGTCCCAGCAGGTCTACAAAGTACTTGTATTGTCAGGCCAGGAGACTTGATGGGACTTAAGAATCCACATCCTACACTGAAATATCATTGGTGACCTGGGACTAGGCATACCCTGCTTCCATTCCTCCCCTCCAAAGCACAAGCCGAGTCCCTTTTTCTACCTTGTCTGTTTGTGCTGTAAACACATTGGATCTACACAGCCCCACCTGAAATCAAAACTCCTTTGGAGCTGTTAGATGTTCCCATGATAAACCAGTACCCTGATAATGATATAGCTCCCACCAGAAATTGTTGCTGTGTCCCCAAGCTCTTTCCAGCAGGTGTATCTCTAATCTCAGTGATTGACTGACTTTAGATCTTTTTCTTAACTCTAGGTTTCTGAGTCTTCTTGTGCTGTAGTAAAATGGAGGTCCAGGAAAAGGTACCTTCTCCCTGCAATGGTTAGGTACATATGCTGTTCTGGGATCTAAGCAGGTGCTTAACCACTATGTGAATAGAGAGCAAGGGCAGATAAAAAGGTGGTTTTGACCGTCTTGCTCTCAGTGGATGCAGCCCTCAAAATCTGACCCCAGGTGGCAATATTTCAACTTGCACTGATTGCTGTTACTGCTTTTTGCCACAGAAAAATGTGATAGAAAAGACGACATCAGGCTTCTTTCTGTAACTTCTTCGTAGTTTCCTGTTCATATTGCTATTGCCTCTTCCAGAATATATTGTTAAAATTATCCCTGACACTTGGTTTACCCTTTGTCATAATACAGGGTTTGATGAAGGGGAGCTTTGCAATGGCTTGTTGCATCTGAAATTCATTAGAAGGTCTCATCTTTTTGGATAAGGAAATTACCCCCATAGCAAGGTGCTTCAGAAGAGATGTCCTGGTTTCAGCTGGGATAGAGTTAAGTGTCTTCCTGGTAGCTGGTACAGTGCTATGTTTTAAGTTCAGTATGAGAAGAATGTTGATAACACACTGATGTTTTCAGTTGCTGCTAAGTAATGTTTATACTAAGTCAAGGATTTTTCAGCTTCTCATGCCCAGCCACTGAGAAAGCTGGAGGGGCACAAGAAGTTGGGAGGGAACACAGCCAGGGCAGCTGACCCAAACTTGCCAACGAGGTATTCCAGACCATGGGACGTCACATTCAGGAAATAACTGGGAGAAGTGGGGGTGGGGGATTGCTGCTCAGGGACTAACTGGGTGTCGATCAGCGGGGTGGTGAGCAATTGCACTGTGCATCATTTGTACATTCCAGTACTTTTATTATTACTGTTGTCATTTTATTAGTGTTGTTATTATTATCATTATTACTTTCTTGTTTTCTGTTCCATTAAACTGTTCTTATCTCAACCCATGAGTTTTACTTCTTTTCCCGATTTTCTACCCCATCCCACTGGGTGGGGGGGAAGTGAATGAGCGGCTGTGTGGTGTTTAGTTGCTGGCTGGGGCTAAACCATGACAAGAGACAAAATCCTTATGAGGCATAATAAGGTCCTTGATTCCCAGCGTTTTCAGACAGCTGCAAACCCTGCAAGGCTGGGGAAGGAACTGGCAAATTCCCAGTGCCAGTCAAAAATCACCTGTTCAAACATTCTGCCCTTTGTCTTCCAGTGCTGAGTGCTCCCAGGGCTCTGCAAACCTTGGCTTCATGCAGGGTAGTGAGAGGGTGGCAGAAAGGCTCTCCGTTCTTAGTAGGGACTTACGTAATATATTCAAGTTCTTCTCATGTGTTCCCTACCCTTTGCTCAAGTAACCTCATGCTCAGAGAACAAGTGCACAAGTACATAACCTCTAGAAAGATGCTTTGGAAGAGATTGCTGTCTTTTAGGGTTGGTCTGCATTGGGGAGCAATTAGATGTGTCTTTATTGGTCTTTATTTCATAACCTTCCCTGAGATGACTGTTCTTCAGTCTTGTTCTTTTTGCATCCTGCAACTGTGGTGTGTTGTGACTTGCAAGTGTCACTTTTTCTCATGGTTTTCCCCTGCTCCTGGGGTTGATGAGTTTGTGGAAAGATAGATCCTTATCCCCAGTGAATCTCAGCAATTCCCAAAGTGCTGGTTGAAAGGTGAAACCAAGTTGCATGAAATTTCCTGGCAGAAACCTAGGTAGGTTTTTTTCTTAACCTTGGCCAGAGCTGATCTTTGGCTTTGTAGTCTTGAAGCAGGAACTCAGCTTTCCAAAAGCGTTTATAAACTACTAAATGAGCCCCACTGGGGTTTGCCTTGCACTAGCCTTCCAGAATTACCCATGCCTCCTCATGGGGATTAATGGAGATTCAATGATGCTGTCAATAATGGTTCCAGCAGGACAATCTGGCTTAGCACCATCTGTGAAGACAAAGATGTAAGTTTCTGAATGCTTTTGCTAAAAGAGAAATAAATTAGCCTCTTGAATCTAGCATATGCACTTGCTGCTCTTCATTTTGTAATGCTCTGTGCTTCCTTCTGTCCTCTCTTTACTGTCACCAAAAGTCTAACTCAGCCTTTCAGTTAGGAAAACTGTCTTGTTCTCTTTCTAGGTGGCTAAACACAGAATGTTTGTTGTCAATATTTTAAAATATTTTGCTACATAAATTGAAGTGGCCTAGCTGTCAAATGCTGAAAATTCTGGTTACAGCTACTGCAGTTCAACATCTCTGAAAACTAGGTTGTGTTGATATATGTTAAAGGGAAATTGGCTTCAGGTGCTTGGTCTGATGGAGACCAAACCCCAAGATCTTTGACTGCTGTAAAGCTGTTTGGGAAGGTCTAGCAGAACTGGGAGGTGAATGCAGGCACCGTGGCCCTCCTGTCTCTGTGGTACTGCTGTACATTACAGCACTGGGGAAAGGAGGTAATGTTTACTTATGTTTATATCTGCAGAACCTGTACAATTTTACGTAAGAATAAAATAAATATTGTTTGTTTGAACAACGCAGAATGTCTGTTATTCCAGGAATTCAAGGGGTGGGGAGGAGTGAAAAGTGCTGTGGTCAGTTTAAGTGGCTGGAGCTGTGTCTGGTCTATTTGTCATTGGACTGAATCACCCTGTGCATATCTGGACATGTTTTGGGATTGTTTGTTTTCCTGAGTGAATTCCTGTAATTTGATTGTACTTTCTGATAGGGGCAGATTTGTAGATCTTCATCCTGTCGGATCCATTCAAGTGTTTTAGTGCTGGACTGCTCATCTTAGCCTTATCTCAGACCCTATCCAGATGAGAACCTTGAGAAAGCAGCTGATCAAGAAACCCTTTGAGATCTATTTGTCATTGCTTCACTTTGTGCGGGAGTTTTGTGTGAGGGGGAATTTCCAATACATTTTCCCCATAAAAGCAGATGAGGGATATATTAAGCTGCAATAATCAAAACCTTCTCCATAAAGTGAAGCAACAAGGAAAGCCAAATTGGCTGGGAGAAAACATGAAGTAGCTGGACTGTGCAAGAGTCAAGTGACAATGAGCAATTTTAACCATACTGCTTCATACGTAATTTTCTCTTGTCTAGATTTCCTGGCTGGGACTCTGTGGAGATCCACACAGTTCATTGAGAACTGATCCAGATTTATTTGCATCGCTTATTTTGCAAAGGTTTCTAAGGTAATATACAATAACAAAGGAACTGAAAAATGACTAGTGATTTTTGGATTGCTTTTCCCCAGCTTCAAGGGGAATCTGATTTCTATAAGTTGGTGTGGCTGGAACAGATCTCCTTCCAAAGCGGAGTGATAGGATGGTGCATCTCTTTGGAAACCCCAGCTCTAACACATAATGTAGCCAAAGATTTAATTTGGACGAACACCTCCACTTCTCTTCATGGAACTGGCAGAAGTGCTTGAGATGATGACAAAACATCCCTCACCCATCTGGTAAATGATCTCTGCCAATGAATTGCCTGCAGCTAGCTGATCCAGCCCATGGAAAGAACAGCTGCTTAGCAAGGGGTCAAAGGATGAATTGTGCTGGAAAGGACAGATGAGATGACACCTTCTTACACTCAGTGTAGTGGCACTCTGGGCACATCTGTGGATACAGAGGCAGGGGGTGAAGAGTGGGTGGAGAGGCAAAGAAAAGTGGTTGCTCCAGTCTTTTTTTGAGCTCACTGCAGGGGAAAGAAACCAGCAGTGCTTTGATAGGCAAGTGTCTGTTCTCCTTGGAACCACCTGGGGAGCCCAACAGTGCTGGGAGGCCAGAGACAAGTGGTTTATATAGCACGTAGATCTGCTGAGGTCCTATTGTGTGTGTAGCTCTGAGGAGCAATAAGAAAACAGTATTCGGTCATCAACATTGGTGTTTAGTCTCTGTGGGTTCCTCCTTTGCTGATCACAGTTCAGTGCCCCATGGGGTGGATGTGACATCTGTGGGCAAGTGCACAGTTTCATGCTGCTGAAAGTCTTTATGCAGCCCCAAATGGCTCCCCAGCCCAAACTCTTCTCCTTGCTCTTCTGCTTGCTGCAGCACCATGAAAATGATAGCTATTTTCAGGCTTACAGAGATGAAGCCAGTGTGCAGGGCTGCACATGGAACACCTGTGCATCCTAGCATTCCTTGCCTCCCAAGGCAGTGCTGTCAAGAGCTCATTCCCTGTTGCAGCTGCAAATGAAGGCAGAGAATGGACAGCTGCATCCTTGGGGGAGTAAAGCAAGAATTAGGACTACTTCAGTGGAGAGACCAGACCAGGAGGTGGAACTTTTATTGACAGCCCTACCAAAAAGAGATGTGGGCCTGGGCTTTCAAGTTTGGCATGACTGGATTGGAACTTCTGGTATATAAAAGAGCAAAAGAGCTATAAACCCAAGAGATTAGAGGCATGGCAGAGATGCCAACAAAGATCCAGGGCTTGTCTTGGTGTAAACTTGTGTGAATGCTAATTGGGCTAGGGAATAAAGTCGATTTAGAGGGTGGAAGAGTAGGATGGAAAGGGGCCCACTTGTCTCAGGAAAGACAATTTTTATAAAGACACCAGCTTCTTACTTAATTGTGCTCCCACATGTTTAAGGACTGGGCATCCTGCAGAGCTTGGTGCAGCAGCAGGGTGGGAGGGTGCTGGCTAGGAGGGCGTTTGGGCATAGGAAATGCCCATTCTGCCTTAGGGACAAGGCTGTTTACAAGCTGCCGGTGTTAGTGGATTGTTTCTTTAGGTCATGGCTTGCCAAGTATTGTTTAGTTTAATAGCCCTGTTAATAGGATTATATTTGCCTGGACTATTACGTGAAGGAAAATGATTCCTACTTTGAAAGGAAAAGACACTTCAGTAGCGATGTTGCAAGACACACATCTGTCGTCAAATGCTGCTACTAAGCTCAGATGTCTCTGGGCCAGTGCCAAGGTTTCTTCTCATGCTTTACCACTTGGACTAAGGAGGAACACACACGCACACAGACGTGCCTAGCAAGCTTGTTGGTAGCTTTCCATGCAGAGCCAGTGCTAGGAATGGTGAAGATCTGTGCTCTCTGTGGAGATGTCCTTGAGCAGGGGATATCAAACTGGCATAACAAGGCTACAGTCAGCAGGTATCACAGCTGGGGTCCATTGAAATGGTACTGGTTGCCCAGATAAAGCTGAGCCACCCCATACTGGTGAGCTTTGTGGATCAAGGGCTAGATGATGGTCTCTGTCAGAGCTCCTGCAGGGCATGAATTTACTAATCCTTCTGGGAAGGTCTAAGGAGCACAGCTGGGACCTTGGTATAGTGCACAGCTCTAGTTTGAAGGCTGCCAGTCTTGTGTTCTTTCCCCATTTCTGCCAAGAACATCTCTGTTCCTTTAAACACTTGGCTCTATGTTTCTTCTACTTTACTCCTGCCGCCACCCAATCAGGGTCAGGCAGCTGCTGGCAAGTGTGAATTGTGACAACTTGACATATGAGGTAGAAAGTTCAGTCAGCAGAATAAGAGCCCGAGAGAAGTGGGTTTCAACTGAGGAGCTCTAAAAGTTTTTTCCCAGTAGGACTGTAGACTCCCGAGCAGCTTAGCTGCTCAGCCGTGAAGTCTGGCTTTCTGGGCTATCTGCAACAGTTCAGAAATCAAACATGGGTAATTCCCCAGCAAGCAGCTAGAAGAATTCTGGGACTTAGTCACTGATTTATGCCTAACCTTTGGAGCCAGGACATGTGCGGAAGTCATTAGGAGGTCTTCAGCTGAGGTGAGCCATTGAGAAACATGTCTTCTCAGCATGAGGCTGACCTGTTACTGTCTCTGTCCAGGCAGCCAAGAAAGCCAGCTAGGAAGTAAAAAAAAAAAAACAAAAAACAAAGAAACCCCACTGTAGGTTGCACTGTCCAGCCTTATTCTATAGAAAGGGACTAATATACAGCACCCTAAGGGCTGGCAAGCAGCTGGTGTTTATAGATGGGAAAGAGTCTGTCAGTTCTCTGAGAAGCATAGGGCATGCAAATAAAGAATGAAAAAAGATATCCTTTTTCTCTAAGGGCTTTTCCTTCTGGGAGCTGGAGGAAGGTAACAGGCAGAGAGGCTTTTAAACCCAGCCCCATTCATCCTTCACAGTTACCCTGAACAGTCTCAGATGTCATCATCATTTGGGTAAGTGTTCAAACAGAGCAGTGGTGGAAGGAGACCAGGTGCCTGGGTGTGGGCACGTAGCACTGGCTTTGCCTTTTGAAAATACTGTAACTGGACTGTGGGCATATCAGAAATCTCTGTGCCATTCATAAATACTCCATCTAGGCTAACATGTATATGGTTTTAATCTCTTCCCCTTGTTGAGTGATCTAACCTTGTTGAGTGTTTTCCACTCAACATCCAAGTTTTTCCCAGCCCAGAAGTTCCTGCTGCTCCTTCTGTCACTTCCAGTCACTCTGCTTCAGCCAGTGAATGTGAGTGCTAGGTGACTCGTGTTCCTCATGCCTGCCAAGGGGTGCTCCTGGCCCTGCTGGCCCTTCACCTGCGGAACTTTGTGGGTGTGGGCCAGCTTTGCCCATGAAATGTCACGAGTGGAGAACTCTGTTTCTAACCCTACTTCTGTCACAGAGACTGTGGTTAGACACTTAATTTTGCCACATCGTCTAAGAAGGTTGTGTCCTAGGCCCTTCCTACAGACAAGAGATACAGGTATGTTCAGAGGATGACATGAATCTGAAGTGGGTTAACTTGCCCTTTCAGGTGGCCAACACGGACTTTGCACCACCTCAGCCAGCTGGGGTGAGTCTGAAATCAGGTGACTGAGGACACTCATCATCCTTTGACTTCCTTACTGGTTTCCAGCTGCCATGCTGCATGTCATATGGCTTTATGTGGCAAAGGCTGTTGTGATTCAAGGTGTAGAGGTGACAGAGCAGAGCACTACTACACAAGACCTCCTGTGAGAAAAATTCAATTGGGAAGCACAAGTCCTGGATGTAGTTGATGCTGTGAGTGGGTTCTGAGGTGTGGGCTCAGTGGCCCAGCCATCCTGTCCCAGGATTAGCGGAGGCAGATGCTGGGACACAGCATATGACAGGCAGGAAGGGCTGTGACATCTCCAAGACCAGGGCCAGTGGGAGATGGATTGCTTGTCAGACATTTCTGAATGTGGAAGGGCTGGTGGGGATGTCAAAGGGCTGGGGGGGTACAAAGCCTGATCTGTCTGGCTCCATCTCTCTACCCTGATGCATGCAACTGAAAGAGCCAAGAGGGACAGAGGTTGCTCAGAGCTGTCTCTTGTCATGCCATGCCTATGCTTCTGAACCATGGGAATCTCGCTCATGGTTTGGGACAGTGAGGGAACACATGGCACACTGCTTTTCTCTGTGGGATATGTCATGTCTCAGAGCAGGATGGGGCCTTGGGTTATTTATGGGCATTGCTAACTTAGTCATCTACACTGAATTTGCCTTTAAAATTACCAGCTTACCTTTGGGGAACCCAAAGGACAGGACTGAGTGGTGGGGTCACTCTGAGTTTTATGCCTTAGCCGAGAAGAGCAGAACATCTTGGCCATGCTCTAAACAGAGGCAGATGGGACAAGCATTTCTATTGCTTATGGATCAAATTATTCAGGGTCGAATGATTGCCAGAGAAGGTCATTATCATTTCATTATGGCACGGAAGGCAGAAAAAACACTTCATTATGTTAGACCAAGGAATTGCAGACAAGAGTGCTAAAGCAAAGACTCTTGTTGGGAATAGTGGAAATGGAAATTTTTTTTTCCCCATAAGTGGGGGAAATGTATGGGATCAAAACCTGTTATTTTGCCAGAAGTTCTGCCATGTCTGCTTGTGTGCTTTATACAGGAAGTTACCAATTTCTGTGTACACTTACCTGATTTAATAGAAGTCTTTGAGACAGAGAAAAGACTCTTTCATCAGGATAGGGGGCATTTAACACCATAGAAAGGGATGCACCACAGAAAGGTGCAAACACTGCCCTGTACCCTCTTAATCTCCAGTGTGCCAGTCTGAGGTCCTTACTAGTCCTTATGCAGCACTTTTTCACTGTTTGAGCACTTGAATCACACCTGTGGTACATTGTAGGCTTTCACTTGAAGACCCTGGTTCTCTCCCTAGGGTTCCTTCCTGCTTGCCTCAATTTTAGGTGTGCTCAAGGAGGTTTATTGCAAAGGACCTCCATCATGAAACTTCCCTTGGGGATGAATGATGCCACTGGGGATCGGGCAGACTTGTCAACTAGCTATTTTTCTGCAGTGCTATCAAAGGCTTGGTCTAAGATGGTTTTTCGGCAAAGGCTGAACAAGCTTGGCCAGGCTCTTGGGTGCCTTCTCCAAGTTCTTGAGCACTTTATTTGCCAGAGTTGTAGGTCATCATTAATGGGGTGGTGCTTGGTTGTTAGGGGAACTGCTGGGACTTGTGACCTTGCTTTGCCTAGCACACAGGCATCTTGAGCAGGAGAGATGCCAAAGTGCTACATTATATAATGCAAATTTATATATATATAAAAATGATAGCTGCAGGGGAGTCAGTGCGAGGCTCCTGTTCAGAGCGCATAAGCAGATACATTTTGTGTACTTGGGTTTCTGGTTTGCCCTGAGCTCTCTCTTCACTGATGCACTTACCTGTCCTAGTCAGATAAAAGCCCACAGGCTTACGTGTGTGATTGCAACAACTGTATCTTTGTTTGCTGTGTGGACATAATGCAGATCATAACACATGACCTGCGTCAGAGCCTGACATTTCTTCCTGTAAACTATTTAACAGATGTTTATAAATGTATTTGTATTCTTTAGCTGGTAAGATCAGCTACCAAACATTTTACAAACAGGAAGGAATATCTAGTTCTTCAGTGAATTTATTTGCAATGTATAATTCATCCAGGTGTATCTGTGAAAGGTGTCCTAGCCTGAGAAGTCTAAGATAAGGCAGCCTTCAGACTAGCTCTAAGATGTTCATCCTATTAATTGACACAGCATTCCAGAAAAAACTCTTTTCTTTTTGTGGTTTGCTATGAGAAGGATTTTTCTCAGCTTTAATATCTGCAGCGGTTAGTTACAAAAGTGGTTGGTCTGTCATTAAAGGAGGACGGAGGAGTCCTGTCTGACTGAGCAGCATGGTCATTCTCCTCCATTAATTCTCTGGTGAGATCTACAACTGAGAACGCCAAGTGGTCTCAAAATAGGGTTTTTTTGGTGTATTTGTCTCATCTCTTTTTGTGAAGTCTTATCAACCCTTGGCTTACAATGAGGAAGCCAGGACAGTAAAAGGAGAGACTGCTTTATGAAATGTCTAGACTTAATGAAAGCTGAGAGCACCAGGCCTCTCATGGGAGACCCCCTTTCAGAAATATCTAGGAGAAAGATGGTTAGAATTAAATTTTATAGGGACATTTAAATTCTCTTGTGGAATACTATGCCAGAGATAACCTTGTGTGAGGCTTAGTAACACATCTGGTCTATTATCATGATCAACATTTGTAACAGTTCTTTACTTATTGCCCTGTGTCTGTGGCACAAGTCAAGTAAGCCAAAAGCTGGAAATTCAAAATGGAAATTAAGCCTGACATAAGTTTCCTCTGGATATCACCAAAAGTCAGACTGCCCAGGGCATCCAGCTCTGCAGTAAACTCCAATTTATTCCTGTAGAAAGGTTCCTTAGGTCTCTTCTGAGCCCCTTCCCTGGGTTGTTGCTGATAAGGGCAGATGATGAACTTGGGACTATTGCCATGAACTCTCGCCGGCATGGTCTGCTGCATAGCTCTGGCAGGGAGTAAGAAGTCCAGGTTACATAGGCACTGTGGCTGGCAGAGAGGAAGAGATCCAAAATGTATTTTGTGCCAACTGACCACCTAGGCTCATTAGAGCCTGTCCGTTGCATGACCATCCCTGTTTTGCTGTGCTCTGCTAACCTGTTTGTGAGGTGTGATGCACAAGGTATAACAACTGTGCCTTTGGGGCTGCCACAAGGGCCCTCCAAGAAAAGGAGGTTATGTGTGGTGCAGAAGGAATGGAAGCAGCTGGGGCATGGTGGCTGGGGGACATGGCATGAAGGAGCAGAGCAGCTGCAGGACTGATGCTGCAGTTTCACCCATTGCATGCAAGCAAGATTTCATCTCTATGTGTCTGGGTGTCACTGGGCTGCTTCTGGATGTGGCTTGCCAAGAAACTGTGGTGGGACCTCAGGAGCCTAGAGAGAACTTGTGCATTGCTGAGGCAACTTTTGCACTGTGAATCCTTCTGGGAGACAAAGTGCATAGTGTGGATCTGCTCCAGTGGCAGGCATGTGTTGGCCCTACCTTGCCCAGCCATCCCCAGCTCTTCCAAAAGGGTGCATCAGTCCCTAAGTTCATGGATGAGTCAGTCATGTGCACTGTTACGTGCCTTCAGTCTTGGTGCATACTCAGGACATGGGTGTCACAGGACCAAGCTGGGAAGGAAAATGCAAGGGAGAAACACCAGCAAGTTGAAGAGAAACTGAGATGTGATACTGGGGAAGGGCAGAGAGGATGGTCAGGGGCAGGGATAGGTCAGGAAGAGGGAAGATGAACAAATGGACCAACACTACAGACTAACACAATCAACTATTATCACCAAGCCTCAGCATCTCCTTGCCCATACTAAATGCTCCCTCAACTCCCAGTTGACCCTGAGGATTTGCATTTGCTACAGTGCAAGAGAGGTAGGTCGTTCTGGCAACATTCACTGTTGGGAAGGTACTTCTGTTGGTGTACTTGCCCAGAGGGATGCCAAGTACTGCTGTTGGTAGTGCAGTCACCCACTGTCCTTCACTCCTGCGTCTTTAGTGATCTCACATGACCTCACTTTAGGTTTCATTTGAGGGATGAGGGATTTGAGGGGTATGCTGACACACAGGACCTCTGCTCAACAGTACTGTGTCTAGGTCTCAACCAGAAAATAGCTGCTGGGTCTGGGACTCCCACTCCCACTCCTGCCTGTGGTGGTGCTAACACAAGGTAAGGCTCTTAATTTTTAAGAAGTCATCTGGTGGCTGCCCTGCTGTCCTTCTGATTCATCTTGTCTGCAAGGAAGGAAATTCCCTGAAATACTACTTCTCAGGGCCTGGAGGTCTCCTGACATGTTGAGTCTCGGGCAATGGGCCAACCTTTGTGCCCCAGCTCTCTCCAGCCCCACTGCTGACTTATGCCAGCCTAGCCTGGCCTCCTGCAGCCATCGCCCACCTCCCGCATAGCCCTAGAGGAGCCACAGTCCCAGGGAACTTGGTGCTTGGTCCAGAGCCTCCCCAGCCTGCCTCCAATGCCCTGTCCCTGAAGAGCAATGGCTTATCTGCTGTGCCACCTTGAAGTGTATCAGGATCTCCAGCCAGTTTTCTGGCCATTAGCCTTCCTCTAGCTCAGAAGGTCCAGACTGGGGAGGTCTGGTGCTGACCTTGTCCAGGCATGCTGCTAGCCATGTCAGGCAGATGAAAGCAGGGGATGGAGGTTGCATCCTAATGTGCATAGGTTCCTTCTTTCTGGAGGGGGGCGTGCTCTGAGCTCAGACCTAGTGTATGCTTTTGGTAGGAAGCTGAGTCTGAAGAACAGGCCTTAGCTGGTGTTTAACTGGTGTTTAACATACACAGATGAGTCTGGCACCAGGCCGAAATCTTGTATGAAGCAGAGAGCCTGCCTGTCTCCTCCTTGCAGGATGAACTGAGTAGCAAAGAGCTGGCAGTACGTACCCATAGCAAAGGGTGAGGTGTGTGGACCCTGCAAGCAGTCAGCATGGGACAGCACACCTCCCTTTGCTCTGCACATTGAGGTCCTGCACAGCCTAGCCTCATGAGTCTGGCAGATGAGCAAATTGCATGGGAAAGACTCAAGAGCAAAGGCACCTTTGCTCAACTGAGGCAGCAGGGGAGTCTGAGCCAGCCTGGAGACAGTGCTAGATCTGCTCCTGACCAAAAAGGAGGGAGCAGTTGAGAAAATGAATACAAGGTTTGCAAGGACTTCAGGAATTGTTCCCTTGTTAATAGAACTGCAATTTGTGGAAATATGATGGAGGGTGAAGGTCTGCAAATACTTAGAGGAATAATGAGCATTGTAAGCAACAAGCACCACAGGGGAGTATGAGAAATAGATTGTACCAGACAAGCCATTTCTGCATAATTACACAATTAGTGGACTGGGGAAGACAGTGGATAACCCTTCACAGTGTGCTGTGGTGCAGTGTAGACCTTGTTGGAGTCTGGAGCGCCAATTAGCTGGAATAGCTTGCAATATGTGGAAAGGATTGATGGAGGGAGGAGCAGCCACACCGAGCGCTCCTCTGGCAAGGGTGAGAGAGGAGATGCAGCCCAGTCACTCCCCTCACTACGTAACGTGCTGGTGGTAACATGGGGGGACCAGTGTGGAAAACCCCCACGTTGGGTTCTTGAAAGGTGTAATACAAATGAGAGGAAAGAGCAGAGAATAAAAGGCAAGATGGAGGGGTTTGACAGTGAGCAGAAAAGGATAATCTCACTTATAATCTGTGAGAAACACAGCTAATACCTTTGGGCAAGAACAATTATAGGCAGAATTATGTAATGAGAAGGAGCTGTTTGGAAAGCAATAATTCTGAGAGAGCTCTGGCTGCATGAACAGATAACAAGTTGACAGCAGGCTGTAACACAAAGGGGTGCTGAGCTCTTTGCTCCCAGGCGTCCGTGGGGAGAGGTGGCAGTAGGTGGTATCTCCTTGGGCCAGCTGTGGCCTCGACTGTGCTTTAGTGAACAAGGCAGAGGTGAATTGGCAGTGACCCAAAAAGAGGATGGGCTGGCTGGTGGAGGGCAGGAGGCCTTCCTTTGGCCTGGAGGAGCCAAATACATGGAGTGGCTGTGAGAAGAGGGGGTGAATCAGTCTGGAGATGGCTCCTCTTGTGCTTTGTGCCCTCACACCTGCACAAGAGGCAGCCTGTTGGGGAGGACAAAAATAATAATGTGGATTTGCTGCTGCTTCTTCTCTGCTGCAAAGTCACAAGCCATTCTCTCAGGCTCTTCTTTCTCTGGATTAGAGAAGTTATGCAGAGAAAATGCTCTCTGCATAGCCCTGATCCTAAGGCATCCTGGAGCAAGGCACAGATTAGTTCTCCTGTGTCCCTGTGGGACAGAGAGCTGCCTAAAATCCATGCAGGCTGTTCTTACCTGACTGAACAGCTGGTGCTGTCAGTACAGGCCTTTTCATGCTGAGTTATTTCTGGGAATCACCAGGGACCCCCCCTCTCTGCCTTCTTCCCCACACATCCTGGAGGAATCCCCTCTGCAGCCTGCTTTCTGTGCTGAGCATCACCTGGCTTCTCTGGTCCCTCTCCAGGGAGAGTATGTAGCTATTCTCATGGCTACCTGAGCTCCTCCTTTCTTTTCTCCCATGGGCAGAGACAACAGCAGATGCTTCAAGTCTCTCCCTGGAGCAGGAGGAGCAGAGCTGGCCACTCTGGCCCTGCTCCATTGCTGTCCCCTGGCCGCCTGAGCACAGATGGCCATTGTGTCAGTGCCAGCGGACCCTGCCCAGGGGCAGCGCGTTCCCAGGTGTTGCACAGGCATGGGAAGGTGACGTGAACATCAGTGCCCTCCCTGAATGGACATTTTGATGTTCTCCTGTACTGGGCCTGGCTAGGATAGAGTTAATTTTCTTCATAGCAGCTCATATCGTCCCAAGTTTTAGATTTTTGACCAAAACAATACTGGTAACACACTAATATTCTAAGTTTTGCTAAACAGTGTTTGCACAGCATCAAATCCACCTCTTTTTCTCACTCTGCCCCTCCTGTGAATAGATTGGGAGGGGCTGTGCAATAGATTGCAAGGGAACACAACCAGGCACATGACCCAAGCAGATATTCCATACCATATAACATTATGCTTGTCAATAAAAGGGCTAGCCATCTTTGTCTTGGGAACCGGCTGGGCATCCGTCTGCCCATGGGAGGTGGTGAGTGATTGCATTTGCATCACTTGTTTTTTTGTTTTCCTCTCTCTTCTTCTACTTATCCTTCACTTATAAAACAATTTAAAGAATTTTTTTTTGTCTTGATGCCCAAGTTTTCTTGCTTTTATTCTTCCTTTCCCCTTCCCCCATCCCACTGGGGGTGGGAGGGAGGGAGCGAGTGGTTGTGTAGTGCTTAGCTGCCTGCCAGAGTTAACCCACAGCATCTCCTCCATTGAATCAAAGGCAGTAGATCCAATTACTCTGTCACTTCAGGTGCATTTTAAGCAAGCAAATACAACACAGAACAGCACCTGCTCTGTGTAATGTACTTGTCCATCTGATCACACTCTCCACCCACAACACTGCAGCCAGCGATGCTATATCTGCTTTTCTTGGTATTTTAAGGTTCCTGAAGAGGTTTCTGGGGAAGAATCCTTTCATTTAGGTAGAGATGTAATCCAATTGTTTTTTTAAATAGTTCTGTAATGCAGACCTCAGGTGTTTCAGTCAATACTCTTGCAGAGCCTTTCCAAGTAGTGAGATCTGGTGAGTATGTCACTGGTTGGACCTTCTGCCTGCACTCTCTGGTGCCTGCACAGAACCAGAGACAAGCTGGACCCATGGTGAGATGAGCCTGTGAATCCCCTTGCTTCATGGAGCCTTGTGAGCTCTTACACATCTGAGATGTCTTACATGCAGCCTCTTGCCCAAGATCAGATCTCTAGAAACTACAAGATCAGCTTCTGATTATTCTTGTTCCAGGTGGTCTCAGTTTCTCCTGTCCAACCTTCCTTCTGTCCAAGTTCTTTTGTGAATGGGGGAAGCTAACACATCAAATGTGCCTTTTCTGTCCTTGTCTGTGTGACTGTGGCTTTCGATGCATTTTATCTTTGGAGAATATCCCTTGGGTTTGGGCACAGCCTTTAGGCTGTAGGTCTGAGGAACTCATGGATGTATGGGTGTTACGACAGGAAGGGGTAATGACGGATCAGAGGATAAACAAGTTAGAGTGATTGCATGTAAGCAGTACCTCCTTTAGACTTCTCTAGGTTGTGCACGGGTCTGGCGCAGTACTTAGCAGAGGATCACTCTTAGATCCATTCATATAAGCAACTGAGGTGTTATACTGCCTCTCATTACAGGGTCCACAAACACATGGGTTCTGCCTCTGCTTCCACTCCTCCAGCCCAAAACTGACCCTGTGAGCAGGCGAAGGGCTGAGGGGGAGAGGCTTCATGCTATCACTTAAATATAAACATTCCTAAAAGCAACTTTCTGATTTCTTTGTAGGAGGCTATAACCTGCTGGGGCCTTCAGCACTTCAGCAGAGTTGCATCTAGAGAAAAAGAGACCATAAGAATTCACGGAATTTTTCACAAAACTTCCTGGCCTTTTCTGACCAGATGTACTTGGAAGGCTTAGGATAGAGACGTGAATGGAGGATGCCCTATTAATTGGTTTCACATGAAAATTGCTTTGACTCTGGGAGCAGGAAGAGGATATGGAAGTAAGGAGGAAGTTTTGAAGGAAATGGCACATGTCTCTAGCTGAGATGAAAGGTGTCCAGGAGGATTTCAGAGACTCTGAGGGCTGGGGCAGCTGGCTCAGCAAGGAGCTGACTTCTGCTTTTAAGGTGTCAAGGCTGGCGCATGGGCATGGGCACAGTAACTTAACTGGAGCTGTCCCAGACCAGTTAGTGAACTTGGGACAGTTCACAGCAGGATTGTTCTGAGCAGCCTCAGAGGCTCAGTTTGCAAGAAAGAAAGGATAAATCTGTGATTTAAAGACCAACATTGAAGCCCATCAGCTGAGGCTTGGTCACACATAAGCCCTTGGTGCTGCTGCTTCCAAAGCAAGGATGAAGCATGTGTCCAAGCTCAGCACTGTCTGTCATGGCTGTGGTGGGCCAGGAGCACCCACAGTTATGAGGAGTCTCCACATGGTAGAGCACAGCAACTGGCTTGCCTGCTGTGTGAGGGCACCCAAATATCAAAGGGCTGCAGTGTGAGGCACCTGTCGTGGTTTAACCCCAGCCAGCAACAAAGCACCACATAGATGCTTGCTTACTCCTCCCTGCTCCCATTGGGAAGGGGAGGACAATGGAAAAAAAAAGAAGTAAAAGTTGTGGGTTGAGATAAGAACAGTTTAATAACTAAAATAAAATATAATAATAGTAATAAAAATATAATAATAGTAGTAATGAAAAGAAATATGAAAAAATATACAGAAATAAAACCCCAGAAATCACAAGTGATGCGCAATGCAATTGCTTACCACCTGCTGACTGATGCCCAAGCAGATATGCGCCTTTCCTGGCCAACTACCCCCAGTTTATATACTGAGCATGATGTTCTATGTTATGGAATATCCCTTTGGCTAGTTTGGGTCAGCTGTCCTGGCCATGCTCCCTCCCAGCTTCTTGTATGCCTGCTTGCTGGTGGAGCACAGGAAACTGAAAAATCCTTAACTTAGGATAAGCACTACTTGTCAACAACTAAACCGTCAGTGTGTTATCAACATTATTCTTACAGTAAATTCAAAACACACTGGACCAGCTACTAAGAAGAAAATTAACTATATCCCAGCCAAAACCAGGACAGAACCCCACAGGGACACCCATAGCACCCATCTTCTCCAGCCATGGAACCTTGTCTAGCCCTGCTTTGGACCCACACAGAGCAGTTGCAAACAAGGGCTGGGATTTATATAAGCTGGCAGTGACTCTGCTGTCATTGCCATCCAAGAGATGGGCTTGCTGAATGTGTGGGGAGAGGCCATCTTCAGGAGGCAAATCGGTGATGGCTTCCCTGTCTTCCTGCCTGCTTTCAGAAGCAAATTCAGCTGGGTTTCAATAAGAATAGATAACATACACTCACTTCTGTGATCAAAAATGTATATGGTTATAAGACATAACTGCTATGTGGTAAATCGTGTCCAGATGATGATTTCATTCCTTAAGGGTGAAAAGGAAAAGATGCAATGTGAAATACCCCATTCTGGCTGGCTGGATCAGGTCTCTATCAATCATCCACAAGACCTGTCCCATTTAGGAGCTGCTTTTGAACGTGCAGTGGGGGATAAAGTTGGACTTGGGAGTGTGCAGATGTGAAACATGAGCATGGCAAAATCCCATTTGTGCAACAGAGGGACATCAGGTGATGGTCAGATGGAACTTATCTGGGCCCTTATTGGACAAATAAATAGCTGTACTTGTTGCATATTTTTTCTTTTTTCTTCCATGGCAACAAAAAATGTGGCAGCAAGAAGTGCAAAAAGAAGGATGGTATTTTCAGTTTAAAAACACCTCTCCCACCTTGTTGGTTCCAGCAGACAAACCTATAAAACAGCTTTTCTTAAGCTGATAATTCAGCAAGTGCCAATATCTTTTCTTCTGGCAGAAGATGCTTGTCGTGAGGAGATAACCCCCAGGATCTGTTTTTTACCCTGATCCTGGAGGTACAGTCTGAAAAGCAATGACAGGAAGGCTGTGCTCCTTTTCAATAGTTTTGCTTCAGAGAACCTGCTGGTAGAATTCTGCAAATCTCCAGCTCAAGGTGGGTCAGCAGCCTGAGCTTTGCTGCTTTCACAATGCCGTAGTCTTTCTGTCAAGCCTGCAGTGTTTTGTAGGAACAACATCGTGGAGAAATGGTGTCCAGCAGATTGCCTTGATAAGCCACAGGGATGCTGACAGGTACAGTCCTAGTGTGTATTCTTTTATTCTACTTCTCTAGAAATAATGCGTAAGCATTTCTGGCTACCACCAATTTTGGGTTGACTCCGCTGCTAAATAAGAGCTGACAGTTCTAGGATGGACCAAGTAATGTGACACAGAGGTTCCCCAGAAGCTGATGGCCACCTCCTGGTGAGCCAGTGAGAGCAGAGTTAAGTCAATACCGAGAGCTTTTGAAAACACCACGATTTAAAATGGGTCATTGTGCTCCCAAGATTGCTGCCATAAATACAGCCTCAGAAGTTTGTGGAGCGTGCGCGCCTGCCTTTGCTTCTGAAATTTGGAGACTGGAGGAGCTGGAGTGGGCTTGCCGTCTGGGTTTCAGCAAATATCAAGTAGCACTGATGGGTCAGCGCTTTTTTTTAATCTCCATCCGGCCAGGGGGTGTTGTATAAATAATTTTTTTCCAGACGCAGACCTTGCTGTTGCAAGCTACGCTGTTTTCCCCTGAAGAGCACACTGCTGTTCTGCATGGGAGTGGTGCCTTATATCCTTCCAGAAAAGAAGCCAGAATGCAATGCAGCAGTGTGACTCTTAGCTGCGGACTCCGTTCTCCACTGAGCCGATCTGGGATTTTTGTTTGAAGAAGTAATTTTACAGCCACTGACTGCAATGGATACTGTGTGGGGGAAGAGGTAGGGAGGTTCTCTTTCACCTGATCTTGGTTCTGACCTCCTGGGGATTATTAAGGAGCCCAACTTGTTAGGTTGGCGTATAGGCAAATCCTAATGAGGGTAAGGACGCTCTGCCTGGTAAACTCACCCTGCTCCTCACAGTGTGGCAGTGTGTTGTAGAATCAGCATGCTGGATTTCATACAAGAATTAGCTGTGCTTAAGGTATGGTTCAGTCTCTTACATAATTACATGCCTCCTCTTTTTTAAGCTTAAAGCTGTACAGGAATTGTAAAGACTAGAAAAAACACAGGTCGATAGTGTTTTAGATTGTAACTTTCCATGAGACAGTTTAAAGCGATAAGCATTAAAAGCGATTTTAGAATGAAGTATTAAGTAAGTGACTTGTGAGAGCACAGCCATTAAAATACATGCTGACCACCAGATAAGGCACCTAGGACACCAAACTAGAATATCCTTCCCATTGGTAGGTTTTATTGTATCAGTGTAGCCATATGAGGAGTGCAGTCGCTTGCTGGATTTAGGTCCTGTGTTTGCTTGCCAGGATTGTTCAGAAGAGAGCATATTCCATACGTCTGTGATGCTAAAGCTGGATCTAGAGGGGCAGAATCCTTCTGTGGGACAGGGGCCAGCCAGTTGCATAAGATATCAAGATGTACAAGATGTACACCCTGCCAAGGCAAAAATTAATGTGCATATAATATTCCTGGTCTGCTACAGGTGAGACCATGATTGCTGTCATGGTACAAAAATACCCATATTGGGTGTTGCTGGTGCTGTTTGTTCCCATCATGTGTCCCAGGCTGTTTACAGTGGGGCCAAGCCAGCCACTTTTGCTTCTTAGACTTTGTAATTTTCATTTTCTGATGCTGAAGCTGAGCTGTGTGTTGTTGTGCACAGCTTCACCCTCTGAGCACTATTCAGCAGTAGGGAATCTTTGAGTATTCATTAATTTGAAAAAAAGGGTGGAAAAAAAGGTAGGGCATCATCTTAGCTGCACTTGTTAACTTTAACAAACCTCTGCTAAACACAAGCACTTTGGAAAGATGATCCCAAGAAAACGCAGACTTTGTGTCTTTAACAGGAATGAAGGCACTGATTTGCTGGAGTGGAGGAAGAGCTATTTATCTTCAGAAATGATGGGGTGGGGGAGCAAAAAACTGCAGCCTTCATGTGAAGAAACCCATGGTAAAAGATATTTCAAGACGAAAATAAAATTGCAAAAGAAGAGAAAGGAGGGAGGGAAACGTGCTTTTTATGAGACACATCCATTCGGGAGACACGTGCTAGCAAGAGAGCTATTGCTAGCAATAAAACATCAAAGTCTCTCAAAGGTCTATAGATCTAGCACTAAGTTATCACACCAAAGCAAGGGAACTCTGTTTGGGCCTCATTATGTCCGGTAAGTGCTGGCATATTGATTTGGATGGCTGAATTAATCACTAGTGGCTGACATGGGGCCAGTGACTATGATAGGTTTTCATTCATATGGGCTAGCAGGTGAAAGTCCTAATCATAAATATATATATAAAAGACACTCCTGAGGATTCAAAGGAACTGATTTCCTAAGGCTGAGGGAAACTGAGTGAAGTTGATTGGGTGTTAAAACATTCCCAGGAAAATGTGAGTAAGAACCGGGAGCTCTTTGAGCAGAGGCCAAGGAAGCTGAGATTTCAGAGTCAAGAAAGAGGACAAGGTTTAGCTAAAAGCCAGCCTAGCTTGGTAGCAATGAAAGCAGCTTCTGGAAGCAATAAGAAGATTAACAAATTTAGAAAAGAGAAAAATAGGTAGCAATCCATGTGCATCTGGAGTTATGGTGTGTAGACAACAAGCTAGAGACATCTGGAGGGAAATTGCCTATCAAGAGCAGCTCAAGCATAGAATTAAGGGACTCTAGAAACACATTTGCAAAGATGAGTATGGTTATGAGCCAAACAGTGAAATAACCATATAGAAATCATAATGACTCTGAAGACACTAACTGGTCAGTAACCACTATTATCCTGCCTTTGGAAAAGAAACAGTATGATGGGCTACTACTGTCCTGTGACCAAGAAACCATGGAGGATGTTAAAACAATGCTCAAACTCCAAATCAGCAGCTTGGTAGCTTTTGTCTAATAGTTCAAAGCAAGTTTGCTTAAGTGCTCTCTGGCGTATATCTCTTGGCTTTTCGTAAGGCTGTATACAAAGTATTCAGTGTGTCATGTCCTTTGCTCAAACTGGAAAATAAGTGGTGTAAGTTCTCTTATATACCATGCATACAGGCGAAGAAGTGATCTACTAGCGCATACCAAAACGTCATTGCTGGCAGGCAGTCAGTGCTCCATGAAGTGTTTCTAGTGAGATCATTGTCACTAGCAACCTGGAGGTGAGCATGCTCATAAAATTAGCAAGGGGACACAGAGCCTGATAGAGTTTCAAGCACCAGTGGGAAGAAAGAAGCTAGAGAGGGTAATCTGAGTGGCTTGGCACACTGGCTTTTTTTTAAACAAAATGAAGCTTCACCACAGAGAGTGGTGCTGTGAAGGAGCAAGAAATTCCTCCTAGTTAGAGAGCAGGGGACTATGTCTGGCAGAGCAGGGACTTGGTAGGAGCTGCAGTAGAAACACAACGGAACAGATTTTCCTTGTGAAGCCCGGTGCCCGAATATGACTCTTGGGGTTTAAAAGGCTGGGAATGTGTGGCAGTAGGGATTTTGCCTCTGTATTTGCATCTGCAGACAAGAGACAATGGAATAGTGCCTGGTTTTTGTGTTCTTAGCTTAAGTAGGATATTGCAAAATGGAATAGCCACAGATATGATCCCTGAGCTGGAGAAAATGCTGTACAGAAAGCAATGGAAAAAAGCTTGACCTGTTTAGCTTATCAAAAAACAGATTGAGGGATAACTTGATTACAATGAGTAAGTACTTCCATGGGAGAAAATACCAGTTGCTGAAGGGCTTTTTAATCTAGAGGAGAAAACAAGAGTAAGAAACAATGCTGGACAGTGAAGCCAGATATTCCACTTCAGAGCAGGCACACATTTTTAACAATGAGTGTGATTAACCACTGGGACAAGATCCCGAGGGGGCTGATAGCTTGTTCATTTCTTGATATCCGTACACCAGCCGGGAGTGCTTCTCTGGAGGACATGCTTTACTCATGGCCATGGAATTGGATTTGATTCATGGATAACTGGATCAAATGTGCTGCCCAGTGCCAATGGCTTTTGGCTGCTTTGGGCCTTTGAAGCCCTTAGCTGCATCTGGGAATGATTTGCCAGTACTCTGGGGCTTTCCAGCTGGGGATCCTGATGGACTTTTGAGGCTATGTCAGCATGGCCTGCCCTACAGAAGGGGATTGGGCTGAGTCACTCATCACATGTTGGACCTGTGGAAAAGGGCCTTGTTAACCCCCAAGCAGATGAGACATGGGCTTAATCAACCAGCTAGAGCTCCCAGAGATGGAGGACAGATATAAGAAGTGCAGGTAAGGGCTCTCCGGCTATTCCTAGCTTTTGGAAAGACCTCCTGGGACAGCAAAGAGCTGGGTGCAAGGGCAGGTGATGTTATTCTGATTGATGGTGAGAACAACAATACGAGGAGAAAGGCCAACTTAATCCCTCTGCAGGGTCGAAGCAGAATGAGAATGGGTTGCAAGCCTCTGCCCTTTTCTTTAGCCTCCAGTGCCTTTCATGTATCACTGAGGTCTCAACCTCAGCAGTTCCCCAAAACACTTTGATGCTCCAGAAGCTGTTCAGAACTTATTTGCAGCCAGAGGCAGAATCAGCAAGCAGAAAACCACCTCTAGACTTCATGTGTCCAAGACACTTTCAGGGGAGCTACTCCTACCCTGTAGCATTGCTCCCCTTGCCCTCCCACTGTAACCCAGTGCATCTTTTCAGACAACTGGGAGCAGTGAGCAAACAGTTAAAGTTTTGCTTCTCCACCCAGTGGTGGGTGTTGTCTGTGTCAGAAACAATATAAGAACAGTCGGAAGTTGCAGCTGGCAAGTAACATTTGGAGTAGCAGTCCTGGGGCATATAGATCTGGTGTGGACTGTCTTTTCCTGAGACTGTAAACACTTGTGCAGAATGTCCGAGAACAAGAAAAAAGGGAAAGGAAAGAGCAAAAAGAACAAAGAAGGGAAAAAAGGGGAAAGAGAACCTGACCCAGGAAAAGGTACTTCCCATTTTTAACAGATTTTACTTGAAGGAAGAAAAGAGAAGCCAGAAAGCCAGCAGGAAAGTACTTGTGGGTTGCATGAGGGTGCAAATGATAGGGACCGTTTGCCAGGCAAGTGTGCAAATCTCTGCATCTCATTCATATTTCATGCTGTTATAGGTCTGCTTTCTTCTTGATCTTATCTTTTTTTTTTTTTTTTTTTTTTTAATACCCAAAGCCCCAAGAATTCAGGGCAATGTACTCTTTCAAAAAACAGCAGCACTCGGTTCCTGTCATGGTGATATGGTAATTGAGGGGTTTTGTGCTAATTCTTTGGGGATTCTGGTGTGTCATGTTTTGCTGTTTGGTTGGTTGTTTTCTTTTTCCTGAGGTAAATATCAAAACCCACTACTCTGGAGGATCACAAGGACTGTTGTTTGGGACAGACCAGCTCTGAGAGATCAGATTTAACTTAAGCCTCGCTTTTTGAGGTAACTGTATTGAGTTGTATTTAAAGACATGTGGACTATAAACCTTCACTCTTTGCTGATATGCTTGTTAGTGAAATCGAGCTGTTCCTTAAAGGAGATCTGACTGTTCCTTGCTGAATGAGCAAGGCAATATTTAAGATGTTGCCAGGATAAAATGTTTAGATTGCCTTTAACTGACAAAGTTCAATTCTTGAGTAAATGGGGAGTATGAGCTGGGGCAATGCAAGAACTGTCTTGGAAAGATACAGAAGGTTTGGTGGTAATGCAGCACAGTGGTATTTCTTTCTGTGTCATGGTATCAGGGAGGGAGTATTCCTGGCTGTTTCTTATCTGTGGTTTATCTGGCAATGTATTTGGACAGAGTGGCAACTCTGTCAGACTTTGTGTTTTATCAGTGTTAAGAGAGGCTACAAGCTGGACCAGGTCCTGGAGGAGACTGTCAGTTTAGCTCTTCACTTTCCTGGATGCAATTCTGCTCCTGGTCATCACTGGTGACAGTATTTGTCCCTACCCTTTTTCATCCCTTTACTCTGAGCACAGAGACCCACCATCCTGCTGTGCCCAAGGCATGGGCTCCTCCATCAGCTTTGCCCCAGAGCTGCCAGGGTGGCAGCAGGTGCTGATGCCACGGCAGGCTGACTTCACGTGTGCTCTCCTGCTTATGACATTAGAACATAGCTGTTGCTGTGGGATCTGGGAGGAGACTTTTTGGATAGTTTCAGGATGGGGAGCTTGAAACCACAAAGCAGAGGCAGCAGCTGCTTGAAGATGACCAGATCTGCCCAAGGGGCTCTGGAGTGTGCAGGTACTGGGGGCTGTCTCACAGCCATTGGCAGGATGACCCTGCCTCCTAAGTGCACAGACAGGACAGGACAGTGCCTACATCGTAGGCGTCTTCTTTACTGGGAGCTGGATGGAGGGGTTGGTGGGACTGAGAGGCACTGGCTTGGGCACAGCAGGGGAATGAGGCACACTGGGACTGCTGAGAGAGCAACCACCTGCCTTGAGCCATGTGGGCCATGGCAGGGCCATGGGGGCTGCATGTGGGTAAAGGGACTGGGCATGAGCTGAGGGGTCAGACCACACTGTTTCCTAGTGCCACATCAAAGCCCTGCAGTCGCTCACTGCTCTAGAGGGAACAGGTAAAGACCCTTTACCTGTAGTTACTCATGCTGACAACCTAGTCCTCTGTAGACATGCACTGTAGGGGTGTTTTATCACATATAAACACACAACTGGACACTTTGGCCAGAGTGCAACCCCCCTTTCTTTCTACTAATGGATCCAGAGCAGAATTGGGGATGATTGCATTCATTCTGTCTGTATCTCAACCAAAGAAAATAAAGGTTCTGGGTTTGGCTTGCACAGCACAAACCCAGTCCTTCTATTGCATTCATTACTAACTAGATTACCGAGATCCAGGTCACTCGTCTGCCTTGTACTGCTGCAGAGGTTGCCCATTGTTTGTGCTGTGGGTCCATCAGACAAAGCTATTTGGTTGTCTGTGGTGTCTCTCAACCAAATCCTACTTTGGGTTGGGTTGGTTGGGATCAGTGGAACCTGTAAACACCATTTCCCATCATGGTCACTCTTGCCATGTGGTCTGAGGGGCACCACATCAATGCTTCCCCCAAAGGACTTTTAGAAGAGAAGAGTTCCTCCCCCTGATCACTTCTGAGCAGATGCCCCCGTCCTGGTACACAGACCCTCACTCCAGGCAGCAGATTATCCTGTGGACTCTATTTCTTCAGCTTGTGGCTGGACCTCAGACTGCCTCTTCAGCATGCTCAGGCTGATGCAAAAACCCAGCCCTGGCACAAATCAGGCAACTGGCAGGGCTCTGCAAGAGGAATTTGTGTTCTCTGTTTTTTCCCAGGTTGTAGTATTCCTATGGAAATCGGGCGTGCTGACCCCTCTGAAACCAGGAGGCATAAGAGAAACCTGCAAAAGTCTTACACAGACTCTAAGGAGACCCAGACAACAACATTTGTTTGATTGCCAGTGCAGGGGAGAATCAGAGTGATAACAGCGTGGAATGCCTTCCTTCTTCACACTGCATTCCTGACCAGTCTCTGGCTATTGAGGGCCAAACTTTGTTGCCTATGACACTCTGATAGTCTTGATCTACCCTTGTTGCTCATAGGTGTCTGCATGGGAAATTACCCTTAGGCATGCCCTCATGGTGTGCTCTGTAGAGAGCCCCAGGACAGCTCCAGCACAGAAAAACACTCTGACTTCCAGAAGTGATCTCTCCAGCCCTGCCAGCTAGTCTGGGGGAATTGTCCCATGTAGTAAAGCTATTCACTGCCAGTGAATCAGAGCAGGAGAAAATCCTGTTAGAGGAAGAGAGAGCTGAAACAGTAGTTTCAGGAAAGAGCATCAGTGTGCCATGGGGGGTGCTAGATTTCCTCTGAGGTGTCTCAGACTCAGGGGAGGAGAGGATTTTCCACCGCAGCTTTCAACACAATTATTTTGGCTTTGTGAATGTGTAAAAGAGGATTGTTGATCTCATGTGAAGTGCTAGCTTTATTCTGAGGATAAGGGCTGTCTTTAACCTAAACTCACATTTTTATGCCTCTAGTGATGCAGCTGTCCTAAAGTGAGTGCCTCAGCTACAGATCTAGCCAGTGGAACAGCCTGTGAAGGCCTCCAGAGGGAGATGGTGTCCATCTATGAAGAAGCACCATCAGGATCCCTCTTTTAGATGTTTGTAACGTGCATTGAAAGATAGACAGACTGTGACCCACCCAACACACAGGGACGGCACACCCTGCAGGGACTACGTGAGCTGCAGAATGTAGCAACAGACTAGCAAATAAATATATAATGCTCCTGCAATCCTGGCAAAGTTCAGGTCTGTAAGAAAATGTCCTCACTGCAAGAGAAGATGGTACTTCATGATACACTGGATGGCTCATGGCTATCAAAAACTTGACACTGAGGCAAGACTGTGAGTGTAAAAGAAGCTGCCCTTTCACACTCTGAAAGATTTGGGGTAGACTTTGGAGAAATGGGATAAATGGCCTGCTGCCAATACAAAAGTTCAGAGCAGAACAGGGCGAGCAAACACTGGAGCTGTGATAGTGGATTAGGAGGCCAGTGCAGCAGCCTCACAGGGAGACAGGCAGAAGGCGAAGTAAAAGGGCTGGAGGAAGCCTTGGTAGTGGAGTAGGCAAGGAGCAAGTTGGAAAGGGAAGGGGTATGAGACTGCAAACAGTCTGTGCTTCATCCGTACTTTTGTGAGGTTGCCTGGGGAGAAAAGACCAGAGAAATGTAAAGCATTTGGTTGGTTAAATTCCCCAGCAATTCCAGGCATTCTCTCTTATTTTTACTTGGCAGTGAGGAAAACATTGTGTGTGCTTAAGGTTTTTGTTGTTTGTCGGTGCTAATAAGGCTGGCAACACAGGAATTGTGCCTTTCTCTTGAACTGCCCATGGCAAATGCTAATGTTGGAAAAACTACTTAGAGAGCAGGTGAAGAGTCTCTGCAGAGAGTGTATCATGTTTCAGTAGGAACTAACTTGACCTCAGTTCCCAGATGATTCAGAATGTGGTAGAAAGGTTGTACAGAAGGGTATTGCTATTGAAACTCCAGAGGCCTTAAGGAGGAAGGTGCCCCTGGGCACAAACCAGCAGTGGGATTGCAGCAGGAGCAGGCATATGTTAGCCAGGTCTACCAGCCTAGGATGCTTTAGGGTGCTGCCACATTAACATGGAGTTTGGTGAAAGATGTGGAAGTCCCTTGCAGATGCTAGGTGCGGGCTTTGTGGTGGAAGCTCATGCTATCAGAGATACTCAACAGTAGTGCAACCGAAACAGTTACTTCACTGCTGGCTAAGGTATCTCTGTGTGTTCTATCTATGTCCACATTGCAGGGTAAACATGCTCTTAACTTGTTCTTAGTCTTCTGTTTGTAGGAAAGACTCTAATTCTAAGGACCTCATAGAAACGTTAGCCAAAAGGTTTGTTTACAAGAAGGATATCCTACAGTAGGAGTTTTGGTTTTTATAAACACCCAGACACAGAAGGTACCACATGTCAGCGGTGCTCCAGGATCTATCTACATGCGTGTTTTCACTAGATGATTTCCACTGGCTAAACTAATGGACTGCTGTTACCATTGCCGTGTGGCTAAGAGCACACATGTGGCCAGTTACCACCAGTTACGGATCAGCGAACGTGCAGTAACTTGCTCAGCTTTGGGAACCGAGGGGGTCTGACTCACAAGCTCCAGTGATTCATGCTGGGGTAAAGGAAGAGGTTATATGTCCCAGCTGCTTTCTGGTCTTTTTGCTGGAGCTCGCTAGCTCTGCAGAAGGAGGGACTGATAAATGAGCATGCGGCTTTCTTCCTCCACTGTCCATGGCTCATAGTCTCAGGTGTTAATACAAATAGAAGGGTTATGGGAGAGAGACCCAGCAGGGTTGAGGAATAACCTGTCGCTCCATTCAGGCAGACTAGTGGGCTAGGAACTCCTGGCAGAGGGGCAGGATGGAGCAGAATGGTACATTAGTAAGTAAACCCACCATGAATCCAAAAGTTGGTGAGTCAGAGCCATGGGCATCCCATTTTCAGTCCCTTTCTGGAGGTGGGTATAAGTAACCTGGGAAAGGCAGTCTTTAGTGAGAGGAGGAACATCTGGAGAGGGGCTAAGCACAGCCTGGCTGCCGACCTTTGAGGTCATGCCCTTGGCTCATTCTCCAGCCTTTGCTAATGTGATGGGCTCCAGCTGCAAAGTGGCTAAATGAAAGCTGTGTTGCCATGAACAGGATGGCTCTGTCATCCTTCTTCCTGCAGCTGGACTGCCAGTCTCCTTCTCTGAGTGCTACCCTGATCTCAAGTCTTTTCTCAGCACTGAGCTTTAATGGGACTGCAGCAGTGCTTGAAGTCAAAACTGACTGGAGAAGATGGGATGAGACTAGAGCAGGGTGAGTGTGTGGACCTACATTCCACTTCTTCTGTTGCGTAACTCCAGAAGCAGTGAGAAGAAGGGAAACGAGCCTCTTGCTCCTCTGACCCCTCCTCATAGTCCCCTGGACTCCAAGGAACACTTTCAGGTGCATAATAGGAGTTCAGCATGGGGGTTGTGTGACTCTGTGCCTTTTTCAGTGCCTGGGAGCTTTGTTATAATGGGGCCATACTCTTGCTATAATCAATTAGCTTATGATGAGCTGTGGGTCACACATGGCTGTTGCTTGGATGTGCTTTTTTTCTTATGGGAGCAAAGCTCCATAAAAAACAAAGTGTCTCTGGAAGAGAACTTGGAAGAACATAAGTTCAAGAACAGCTGAGCTTGCAGCTCGTGACTAGGACCATAAATCGAGGCCATTCGCTTTGGCTGAGAAGTCATAGGACTGTGAAGTCCCAGCAAAGACTGGCCGTCCACTTTGTGCTGAAGACTGTGTTCAGGACAGAGGCTGTCAGGCAGTGAGATAACATGGAGCTTTCCTTTGGGAAAGCTGCATCTCATATCCCTGAGGATGAGGCTGGAGGGGAGTGGAAAGCTGGGTAGGAGCCACCCGCCACTCCTGGTTCCCCCAGAAGTTTGCTCTGGGCTCTGTCAAGCTACTTGCCCTGATTTCTGTCAGCGCATGTTGTCCTGGCGGCTGGTCACCCTCCACTGATCTGCCAGCACCGGTGAGGTGGAGGGACGTGGTGGCAGCAGAAGTGGTTTGGGAGGGCAAAGGCCTCTCCACCTGGGCTGGAGCTCAGACATACATCACCTGTTGCACTGACCTCCTGTCTGGGGCAGCATAATGAAACTCACGTGATTGGGAAATGTGACTCTGCCCAAGAGGGAGGTTCTCGCTGGACCCGCAAGGGCCTGGTTGGAGCAAAACTGCAGGTTCCCTCAGTGTCCAGTGAGAGTGGCCAGAGCAGTTCAAGATATGTGTGGCCTCCTGGCCAGGACACAGTCCGGGCTCCAGACAGAAAGCTGTGTTTTGAACTGACATGACCTGGAATTGTCTCTTCTCTGACAAGGGCAGTGTTACGTTGCTGCATTTTTTAAATGTTCCAAATTGTAACAACAAATACAAGTAATAATGGTAAAATTTAAACATTTAGGTAATTAATAACTCTGGTAATTAGGCTTGGCAGACTCAGTCATTAGTCCTTATAAAGGATTTTAGTTCAGGCATGTGTAGAAGGTATGAGCTCCTCAGTATGAGGGAGAGCTGGTTTGCAGAGAAAAGCAATAAGCCACACAAGGCTGTCTCCACTCTGTAATGGTGATGGTCATATTTCTGAGGAGTCCAATGGTCCCGGAGCTCTTCTACAGCTTGCCTCATCCTTACTATCTCCTAAAATTTTTTACTACACATGGAAGTGAGAGCCCAGTTTTTCTTGCTGAATTTTCATGCCTGGTGAAGTCAGGGAGGGAAAGGGAACTGCATTTGCTCTCCAAGTCTCAGACTGAGCGGCTGGCAGCTCAGAAGAAGAAAGACAGCTACAGATGTGCGAGATGGACAGAAAAACTGTTTTTTAGGAAAGCAGTAAAACTTTAATTTACCTTAAAACTGCACTAAAGTGAGGTGCTTTAGTGTTTTGTTTAAAAAAACCCAAAACCCTAATTTGAAGCAGATTTCCTACATAATTGTTTTACGTTTGGAAGCCGTTCAGAGAAACCTCTTTTTGGTGTCATAATTTGCACATTTGCTTAATTTGAGGGTAAAATTGGGTTAAAATCCATCAGCCAGGTTCTCAGCAGATGTTTCTCTGACCTATCTACTTTGGCTTTGTTGGTGTGTGTGTGATATGTACCAGCTCAGCATCCGACCCTCTTGCTTTCACCAGCTTTTTGATTTGAAGGCTGGGACTTTATTCCAACTCCAGAACTGCGTATGTGTACATGTGTACATATGTTTGTGCTCATATGAATTTGCAAGACTCCCCTGGTTCCTGATATACTCCAGTCCTCTGGGGGTGTGCAATTTTGGCTAGCACACTACTCTGGCAAAGCCTGTACTGATCCTGTTGCTCCTTGTACGCTTCTTGGACATCTCTTCCTCCAGTCAAACCATTGACAAAACTCCCATGCTCAGCAGCTATGTCTCTGGTTCAAAGCACAACAAAAGAGCTCTTCGCGTTCAAGCTATTTCCCACCTCTTGGCTTGACCTAAGTGCTCCCAGAGAGAAGCCTCCTTGCTCTGGGGGGCAAATTGGTCTTGTTCCAGGAGTGGTGTGTGCACAGGCATGGGTTTGTGGAGTCTACTCAGAGCACCTGGTGCTGGCCAGATTATTGATAGTGCTCTCACATTCGTGATGTGACAAGTCAGATCAGCAAATGAGCTCAAGTTCCAGCAGGGAACTGGCTATTGATGCTCTTGGGAGAAAACTGGCCAGGGACCTGAGGCAAAGGCACTGCCTGCTCCCTTGAAACCGTCCATGTCCCCTTTGCCTGCACTGTGTGGGTGTTCAGATGCCTGTCTCTTGTACTCATTTCCAAATTCTGGTGAGCAGGGCAGGGCTGGTAGAGGGGAATGCTGAATTTGGGCCAGGTAGAGGGGGGGAGAATATTTCAGCTGCTAACACAATTGTTCTGCATAGCAAGGTAACCAGCTTCAGCTGTGCCCATGCTAACTTGCTGCTCTCTGCAGGAGAGAAGTCTCAGCTGCACTACAAAGCAAAAAAACCCCCAAACTTAAAAATCACCTGCCTCACTACCATTGCAGGGTTTGCAAGCAAGAGGAATACTGATGGGGGAAGAGGCTTTGGAGACACTCCAGTGGCTACTGCTGCTGATATATTGTTCCCTTTTGGGTAGACAGCTGGCAATGCAAGGCAGGGCTTTCTCAGCAGGTTTTCAGAGCCAGCCTGTGTTGCTGCTGTGCCTGCTCTATGATGCAATCAATGATGGACACAGCAGCTTGTGCAGCAGCATCAGTTCTACATCACACAATATTCCAGTGCTAGGCTGTGTGACTTCTGCCGTGAGCGGAGCAAATTGCAGATTTTGTGCTATGAATCTTGGTTGCCTGAATATGACTGAGGTGTTAAAGTGATTCAGATGCAGAAAGCCTTGCTAACAGGTCCCGGATGGCTAGGTTGAGATGCTGGAGCTGGGCAGGATGTCTTTCAAAGGCCAGGAGTCTGCCTGATTGTTACTACCGAAGAAGCAGTTTGTTTCCCTTGCAGAGATCATGTGTGTTTCATCTGCTCATTCAGGCTTTTGCCTGAAGGGCAAGGACAAGGAATGTGATGAACTTCTCTTTGGCATGGAAGTGTATTTTGCTTCGCATTTGTCAATAAATGAGATTAGGTTTCTGTATTTGTGCTGAGAGTCTGCGTGAGAGGCACGTTTAATGAATGCTAAAATAAACTCTCTAGCTAGCTGTTAGGTAACAAACACAGCTAAAACCTGCATCGCAGAAGAGGTCCTAACATTGCAGAGATGCCAGTTATATGATCAAGAAAAAGAGATTCAGCCCAAAACAGAAATTATCCTGGATCTTAACCTGAAATGATGAGTCAGTACCAAAAGTGTTGTGTGTATAATAACGTCCATGCTGCTTCTTTACTTAAAAGAGCATTTCCCACTCGGTCCTGTGTTACCTCTCCCAGTCCTTCCAGGCATGAATAGTCTTTGACTAGAATCTGAACCTTTTCCCCTAAAAAAGTCATCTCAGGAAGATGGGAGGCAGCACAAATTGCCTATTTCTGGGTGTCCTTCCCACTGCCCATCCTAATGAGCCCTGGGCATGCCCTTTCTGTCCAGCAGGGCTAGTGAGACCATTTAGAAATAAGAAAACCTTTCTGCTATCTGAAGCGGACACATTTAGATCAAGGGAGAGACCTGGTAAACTTCTGGGTAGCTTGGTTTGGGAACCCCTGAAGAAATGTCAGTGGGTGGATTTCAGGAGGGATATCTTGGCAAATAAGGCTTGTAGTTGGGGGAGAAAATGGTAGAAATCTGGAGGAATGGTTGCAGATGATGGGTAACTGAACAATTAAGTTTCCTGCAGGAGGTCAAGGACAGTGCCCGTGCTGTGCTGTGGTGGTGGTTTGTAGGCACCCATGCTGCACTGCAGCAGCCTGTTCCTTAACGACAAAGCTGAGGATCTGACTCAGCTTTCCTGATTCACAGTTGTGCAGTTTCAGGCATGAGGATGAAGAGATTTGTTGATAACCAAAGAAGAGCTGTCAAGTGAAAAAGGTTTCCATGGGCAAACAGTCCTTGCCCAGCCAGCATGGTGTCTGCACTGCAGTCAGGAAAGAACATTGCTACATGAAGACATCCTGAGCAAGCTTTTCTGTTGCTTCCTTCGATACCAGGATTGGTAAAGCAGCAGTAAAGGCATGCTACACTTTTGGGCTGTGTAGCCCTATCACCTAGCCTTTACATACTGGTTACAGTGCATGCTTCTGCCTCTGCAGTGCTTCTGTCTCAGCTAATTTATCAAGGCAGTTTCATGGATGCTGATCTGTCCTGCTGCTGCTGGTGTGGGTTCTGCAGACCCTTCCCAGGGCAAGTGACCTCAGCTTCCACAGACCTCCCAAGCTTTAATTTTTTTCAATAATACTTCTAGGTCTTCCACTGGCAAACTTCCAGGTGTAAGACTGCCCTCCTGAATATGCAGACAAACAGCTGCAATGCTGCTGCTGTTGCTTAGGTTTTTCCTAAGCTGCATTTCAGGGAATTGCTTCTTTCTGTAGTTGATCTTATCCATTCTCCCTGCTCCTAATGGGCAGAAGAAAAAGCAGGAGTGGCGAAGAAATGTTGTACAATGGAAATATGTTGATAACAGCTTTCAAAACCACCTCTGTCCGCATAGCATATATTTGGTTGGTTGTTTGAATTATTAGTGCTTCTGGAGAGGTTTTCTTGTCTATCCTATATTTAGAAAATGTGGGCAGGCCATGCAATTTTAAGAACAAGCCTTGTGTTAGCAGGGCCATTGCTCATTTCATGTATTGTAACATTTTGTCTTGGTAATGTTCTGAGTCAGTGTTTGAGAGAGATGGCATGAGTCACAGCTCTGGTTTTCTTATGGGGTTAGGTAGGTGTCTTGTTCATTTTGGGGGGTTAGAAAGGAAAAAAGAAGCAGTAGTAATCTGAAGCTCTGCCAACAGTTTTGGGTTTATTGCCAGAACTGTGATAATCTGGTATTTCCCGTAAAGCCCCAGGTGTCGCTTTATTTTCTGGGCGTCTTCAATTTCTCTTATCCTTTGTCATCGCAGGGCAAAACCAGACAGTGTGTCCTTTCTGGGGCCTAAACACTCACAATATCAAAGATAATAACAAGCCTCAAACACATCTCTAGATGGATAGCTCATTATATTTAATCCAATATAACCATTGTTAAGGAGAAGAAGCCTGATTCATGATTTACAGGGGAGCTGAGTATGTGGCATCTGTCTGTCCTTTCCTCTTTTCCCCTTCTTCTCTTCATGGTCTTTTCTGCAGGTCAGAAGAGATACCAAGTGTCTCTTGTATATATTTGCTGTCTTCTCACACTAATGGAGAGCCACACATCTCTGAGCCTGCCCCATCTCTTCTGCCACGTGCAGGCTTAGCAGCCGCCTCATTGTAATACTTGGGGCCCTGGCCTTGAAATGGCTTGGGTGCTTCCCCCAGCAGGGGTGGTTTTTTTGCATTGAAGCCTCAGGGCTTGTCTGCACAGGGAGGCTCTTGCAAAACATGCTTGGCCTAGGGTGTGAATTTAAAGGGAAAGAACTATTCTGCATCAGATTCCTGCCTTAAAATCTCTTACTCTGCAGAAAAAGGCTGTTATTTTTACTGTGCTGCAGGACTGACTTGGTTGAACAGCTGCACTTGACCTGAGCCGCCAAAGGCTCTTGGGGCAGCTCTCTTCGGTGCTGGCCTTCTGTTCTCGATGCTGGCTCCAGTCAGCACTGTGGAGTAGGCGAGGGGGTGGCAGGGAGGAGGCTGCTGCACTTGAGCTCCCTGTGTGCCCAGAAAAGGGGGGCTGCTTCAGAGCATAGCCTACCTTAGGGGTTCTTTGTACCACCTCTGGAGAAGCCACCCTGAACAGAGAGGCTGTGCAGACCAACTCAAGTTGATAGTCCCCCTGCCTCAGGTTTGGGCTTGGATTAGCTGCTCGAGTCCAAACCTGTCAGAGCAGCCTGGGACTCAACTTGATGAATTACCCTGAGTCAGCAGCCCTTCTGTGCTGCGCTCCCAGTCCACGTGAGCTGGCTGAGTCGCTGGGACAGTATGCTATGGGAGTTGCATGTAGGTATGGTATTTTGTATTTGGCTTTGTCGACCACAAATATGGTCCTCACTGAGAGCTATCAGACTGGCTAACCTAGCTGTAATCTGTGGCTCTCATGTGCCAGAGCATGAAGCTTCCTTAAGCCTTCTCCTTAAATCCACCCCCCAGCACTGTCTCAGCCCCACAGGCCAGACCTCACATGCTGGGGAAATGGTCCTATGAGGAGCTGGCTGTGGTCAATGTGTGGCCTGTGCCTGCTGAGCCGAGGTCAGAGGCATGGTGGTGGTCCCCAGCCCAGCTCCTGGTGGTGGATGGAAGGAGGTCCCATGCCCCCAGTCACACTGGTACAAGGCTGCTAGTGCTTCCCATGTGAAGCATTACTGTGGCTCTTGCAAGAATAGTGTGTGAATAGGGAAGGACCTTTGCATTTGAGAGTCAGGGAAGGGACCCTGGAAACAGCTTGCACCCCACAGGATTGACACCTGAGCTCTCTGAAAGGAGAAGGGGCACCATGACAGTACAGAAAATAATGCAAATGAAGCACTCTTTCTTTTTGTCTCAGCTGAGGCCAAAGGTGGAAGCCCAGACATCCCTAACTGCTCCTGGCCAGTTTTCACTCGGTACATCAGTATCCCCTGGAAGTTGTCACTGCAGTCACTGAAGGCAAGAACATAGCAGGACTGGCAGAAAGGAAGAGATATTTATATGAAACATAGGCATGCTGTCAGCTGGATTAGCTAGGGTAAAAATGCATGCGAGGCTTGTAAGCCTCTGGGCATCAGGGCAGAAAAACAACTCTGTCCTTGAGAGAATGCAGAAGACTTCCCTACTGGGAAGTTATTCAAAAAGAGTAAGTGATACTTGCCATGAAGTGGAGGTCCCTGTCTAGCAAGGGCATGGTCTAACCCAATATGGCAGCCTCTCTGCGGCATGGTGGTCTTTTCTGGCTGCTTTCTGTGCCTGTCACAAGTCCCCATGCATCACCAAAGCCTTCCCCTGTTCTTCGCTGCTGGAGTTGCCCTGCTAACAGAGTTGGCTGCTTGAGGCCTCATCAGGGCTGAAATGATTTATTCCTCAGCCATTTGTTGCAAATGAACCATTGGAAGTCTTTCAAAAGCCATCTTCTCTTGACCTAAGTTCAGCTAAATGTTTCAGCAGCATCAGCTTTACATAACAAGTTGGAGGTAGAGGAGAATTTTGGGAAAATAAGGTTTATGTTGATAAACAGTCCTTGCTGACCAGGATCTTGCTCTCAAAGTTACCTGTTATTTGGAGGATCACTGAGGGAGCCTGGAATTACAAGCCAACTACCCCATAAAAAATGTGATGGCTTGCTTGTTTACTCCAGGTGTCTGATAAAAGGCCAAAATATCTGTATGAATGCAGGTAATACTTTGCCAGCATTTAGACTGTAGTAATGTCTCTTGATAGAGCCCTAGCACCCCAAATTAATTCCAGTTGGTAGGGACAGGAGAGCATCCCATGGGCTGAAAACTGGGTGGGGAGGATCATGAACAATGGATTAGGATAAACAGCAGTGTGTCAAATTGTCAGGGGAGTGAAGGGGAGTGCAGTGTTGGGAGCTAAAGTCTTGCCAGTTGCTGCCCTTCATGGTGAGCCGTGCATAGTTGACCTCTGCTGCATTTCCTTGGGGCTCCTACAGCAATTAAGGGGAGCCTGTGAGTGTACTTGGAAAGTTGGATCTGTTCCTCTTTAGTTACCTGGGAATGTTTTTCAGAATATCCTTCATATGGCAGGGCTGATGTGTGATCCTGCCTGAGGTGTCCGTTTAGCTTTTGTTCATGTTTACAAAGACGCTCCCAGTTAATTATCTGATATTTTGACCAGGCATTTATTTGCCACCAAATTACAAAGGGAGGAGTGCAAGTTGAAAATGGGATGAAAAGCATAATAGGGTAGGCTGCGCTTGACTGTGATGTTCAGTCTTCATGATCCTCTGGCTTTGGGTGAGACCCAGGTAACTACCGTCATGGGTCCTTGCTCAGAAGCACCATTAGAAAAGCAGATCTGGGATCAACTCTTCCTCTGTACGTGTATGGGGGTCCTGTAACTACAAACAGCAACATCTAGGGGAGCAGGAAGACTTTACTCTCTTGGTGTTTCAGGCTTGACCATTACATAGAGGAACTGCCACTGCAGGGACAGACAGGGCGTGAGGGTAAAGAGCAGTTGCCTTTCACAGAGTGTAAGTATAAGTGGAAGCTCAGCTTCTACATCCTGCACTCAGGGGGAGAGTGTGACCAGAGAGCGACACAGCCTCAAAGCAGCACTAGAGTATTTCATGAGCTGTGTGTGATAGCGTAGCTCCTGATGCACCATCTCAAACTGGCAGAGAACCAGAAAAGCAGCACCAATATTGAGGTGCCTGTCTGAGAGGATGATTCAGGCCCTCTTGATTTCATAAAGATAAGACTGCCTGGAGCTCCTCAGTGAGATGTGGGAGGTACTCAGCATCTGCAGAAATGAAAGCAGGATGAGGCTGGGGCTTAAGAGTGATGTCCAAGGTTTTCAAGATCATTGATTTTGCAAAGAAAGAAAAAAAATGCATCTCACAGCCAAGGTGAATTGAGATAAGAAGGACAAAGATGAGTGATTTTGATTACTTGTGATTGGTGGCAGCTGGCATGGGCAAGGAGAAGAAAACAGAAGGAAGGGGCAGCGTAAAGGATTGGAAAACAAAAGGAGAGATGGGCTACATCTTTGGGAATAGGTGAAACATCTCTTTTGCACCTGGGGACCAGAAGAGCCTCAAAGGTCTCAATAGTTGATAATGTGGCTGGGTTCCTGTCACATGCTAACTAGTGTGCCCTTGTACTGACAGCCTGTCTTGCAGGGACCCTGGGCCTTTTCCCAGAGGGGATCTAGTGTTGCCTGTTGGAGAGGTTCGAGGTTGGGATCAGGTATATTCTTGAAGAGAGCCAGATCCTGGGGGAACTCTGTGGGATGCAGTGTAGATGTGTAGCACTAGGTTGTTTGTGTGTCTGGATCTGTGTCTGGATCCTGGTGAGTTGGATGGATGTTGTAGGACTGATGCCAGCTCAGGGCAGGGATGTGGTCTGCTCAACTTCTGAAAGGTTCTTCCAAGATTATTCTTGTAATCCTGTGATTTGTTGTCCTCCTGAACCCCATCTTTGGGCCTTTCCAGGTTGGTTCTGTAGACACAGAAGATGGTAAACGTCTATCTAGGCCTTTCCAGGGCAGCTCCTCAGCACCACTGCACCTTCTACATGTTTATCAGAAAGAAAGTCACAGGGTATTTAGGCTAAGCGTTTCCTACAAAAATGTTCTCCAGCAGAGGAGACCCCACCCTTTCCATCAGGGTTTTCATACTGTGTCTCAGACAGGAATCTGTCTGGCATTTCTAGGTGGTTGCATTCCTCTGCATGGAGCTATTCAAGGATGGCCTGGAGAGATGGTGAAGTGGAGGGGCAGTGAGAGTGCAGAACTGAAGGAGCAGCTCTGGAGGAATTTTGCTTAAGCTGTAGTCTCTGGGCAGAGAGTCATCTTCTTTCCTGTCTAGCTCAACTACTTCTTTGCTTTTCCCTGTCACTTTTGTATGGAGATGAGAACCATCCATGCTTATAATACAAGATGAATCCCACAATGTGCCCTGTCTTTTCTCAGGTCTTCCTTGGATCCCAAACTCCTTCTGCTTGTTGTCACTGCTACTTAAAATTGGCATTTGTGGTGGCATCCAAAGGTCCCGACTGCAGCATTGTTCCCCTTGTGCTATTCACAGCACAGAGTCATAACAAGAGACAGTCCCTGCCCCAAATATATTAAGTGGGATCTTTGAGAGAGGAAATGGAAGCACAGAGAAGGGATGTGAATTGTCCCACTTTACGCAACATTTCTGGGATAAAACCCAGCACTATTAATAGCTTTTTGCTCAACAACCATCTTTTGTTCAGAACTCTGGTTTTCACCTTAAGCTGTTTGTATTGTGCTGGATCTGCTGGCCAGTTTGGCGAAAGTTCCTACCTTGTGATCTACAGCTAGTTGTAAAGCAGGTCCAATAAACCCTTACCCATTTTAAACTCAGAATGGTCTTTCTGCTTGAGCTACTGCTATGTTGCCTATTGTCTTTTCTTCACTCACATTTCGCTGCTGCATCATTCGTCTTTGTCTTTGGATGTTTGTGTTCTGCAATATCTCCTAGAAAAGTATTTGTGTCACACCTTCCTTTGCTGCTCTTCCCTAAATCCTTCTAGTGGAGTAGCTGGACAACCAGCAAGGGTTTTCTCACATCAAAAACTCAAATTTGCTTTACCTTTTACTTGTTGCCCATGAATATTCTATAAAGTGAACTTTCTGAAGGAAGTATTTGTGGAATCAGAAACTGTTGATTAAATTTTAACAAAGAGTCACAGGAAGCAAATTTTAAAATTGCAACTGTATGTTTGTGATAATAAGAGCTCTGTCACTGCTGTCAGGGACTAGAATTGATGGAGGCCACAAAATCTCTTTATCCAACCAAAATGAGCCAGAGTTGCTTGATTATTTTTTTTTAAACACAAGCCACAAAATGCTCATGAGCAATTTACAGGCCAAAAATTAGCCAGGATGGCTTTCCAGAGAATAGTTCTGAAGAGTATTGCAATAAGCAATAGTCAAATATAAAACGAGGGAAAATAAGGATAAAAAAATTAATCAGGAAGAGCTGACATCCTTGAGACTCCTGGCAGCCATAAATCAGCCTGGTTGGGGGACATTTCAGTGTAAGCCACCCATCGCTGCACTTCAGTGGGGGTCCGGAGCTATTCAGAACAATGCTGGGAAGCCGCACTCTGGACAAGGCAGGAGACACGCTGTGTTAGTGTCTCCACTGGGCAGTGCCCAGAGTCCCAAATGGAATTTACAGCTAGCTGCTTCCCTGCAGCCCACGGAGGAGGGTGGCCTCTTCTCTGTGGGGCTTGGGCGCTCCCTCGGCTTGGCCAGCACGCGGGTGCTGCCAGCCCGGAGCACAGCCAGCCCCTCTTTGTGGATCGTGTTCTCTTGTGCTAAGGGTCCTGCGGATTTAAACAGAGAGGTCAACGCATGGAAGAGAGCAGAACTTGGCCTGACATGGGCCATCACTCCAGCAGCAGCAGAGACCCAGGGTGTCCTGGGCGTTGGGAGAATATTATAGTATAGGGTGGTAATTCCATCTGTGCTTGGTGGGGTTTGGGCATGTATGTATCTGGCTGCCTTGAAAAAGCTGTCTCAGGGATGATCTTTATTTTCTTTCTTTTTCCTGTGTTTGGATGAAAACCAGACCTGTGGTCACTGTCTGAGGTTCTTTTGGTACCAGTGCTTTAAAGCATTTCTTAAACTAACAGAAAAACTTTTAATCTTTCTAATATAACATTACAGAGAACAAACAAGTCTTTAATGCAAGCCCCAGGGTCTCTTGTGGGGAGATCCCGATAAAAACACGGCTTTCTGTTTTGGAAATACCCTCTGGTGGATTTGTCAAAATCCTACCAGAGACAATGGTGAACTTTCAAAGTAAGCAGAGACATGGAAAAAAAATTTGTAATTAAGACTGCAAGTGGTTGGCTTTTGTCACGGAATGCTAGCGAATATGATTTTATAGGTTAAAAGTTAAAAATCCCCCTGCCTCAATGTTAGAGACTGCTAATCAAATTTATTTGTCCAGACATTAAAGTGCTTTCTTCTTTGAATGCTGGCTTTGTGCGGTGTTTTCACCTGGTTGTGTATGAAACACTGGGATGTCCTCTGGTCCAGGACTTCCTGGGAGGTCGAAATACCCCAAAATGTTGCGAGCTGGGCTGCTGCATCTGACCTTTACTTGACCTCTGCCTGCCCTGAATTAACATATTAGTAACTGATCCCAAGTTTTGCTAATTTTTCCCTACTTGCTGATGTTAAGCATGTTTAAAACCACTTGTTAAAACTGAGGCTCACCTGTAAGTGAGGAAGGAGGCAGATTCTGCGCTGGGATTTTGCTAGTGTGGGCTGGGTTTGAACAGTTCCTCCGCAGTGAGGTGCTGCAAACAGTGCTCTGTGTTTATGGTCTTCCTGACGTCAGACCTCACACCCCAATAATGAATACCTCTGGAGTTCTCATTCTATTTAAATACAATATATTGAGAGAGGAGGAAAGAGATGTCCAGAAGCGCTGTGCTATCTAAAGCTAAGACTGCATCCCTGGTCCTTTGCTTCTGCACCTAACTTTGATGGGCATGAGACAGGGCTAGGCAGAGAGAGAAGCGTTTACTTGGTAAACATTGTGCCTCACTCAAAGACTCAGTCTCATTTATCTGTTTGTAGTGGCCCTTCTTGCTGATTTATTTGAAGGATTTAGTGGGTGGTGTTTGGGGTTGTCCTGTACCCATAGCATTGCAGTGGCTCTTCTTTTCGCAAGTTTACCTGCAATGCTTCTACCAGTCCATGATGGTGTGTCTTATGTCCTCTCGTCACTGGGGAAGCCAAGCTAGTGCAGGAAGTCTCTGTTAAAAGAATTTCAGCTCCACTTTAACTGAGCTTTTTTCCCCCCATGTTTTAAAGAAACACTCCTGTGGTTGATAGAGCAGTAAAACACCAAATAGGTTTTTTTCTTCCCTTTCTAGAACCAATTATATTCCACTAATGACCATTTTACATCAGCAAATCCTTCTCTGTAACCTGAAACATAGCCTTTGCCTTTGCCATGACCGTAATGGGTCTATATATGGTTTCATGTACAGATTTTATAATAAACTTTTAATGAAACAAGTTTTTTTTACTAACTTAGATTTATTTGTCTCCTGGGGTGAGGGTTACACTTTCCTTTGGTGACTGAAAGATGATGGATACCACCCAGGTCTTTACCAGGGTACTAGGGTAAGTAATTTCTGCTTAGTGTGCAGTGGCTGAAACAAAGAATTAATGTATTTGAAAGTTTTGGATGCTCTGGGTAATTTGTTTGTTGGCTGAGTCTTGACTGGCAGTCCACAGAGTATGGGTGGGCTATTTTTCTAGCTGATTGTGAAGATAGAGATAAAGCTATATTTTATGAATTGCTGTTTCCAAGGTCATCTGGAAATTGAGCAGTTCATAAAATATATCTTTGTTCAAAGATATATTTGATTATATAAAATATGATCCCAGAATCAATTGGGTACAAACAAGATGTTGCCTTTAGGGTTGAAAACACATTGTTAGAGGCATGAAGAGCAGAAATTGTTGCTGCTGTCTTTGTGTGGCTATTGTTTTTGGTTTTAATAGGAACAGAATGAATGACATTTTTCCACCAGACCACTTATGCTCAACTATACCTCCAGGACAACTTCCTGGCCAAAAATATTCAAAACAAACAAACACAATAGCAATTCTACTCCAATTACATTGTTTGCAAACCAGCTAGTGTTCATAGAGTACTAGGTTTGGCAAATCCAAGCACTTCAGCCCTGGCTTTTAATATTGGATATTTGTATGTGAATTACTTGTAGCTGTTGTGCTATTCAGGTAAGCGTTTGCATGGACATGTGCATGGGCACCTCCAGCACTTCTGCCCAATTAGTGATAAAAACATACCCTAGCTGTCTTAATTTGGGTGAAAAGCATGGGTATTGGGTAGACATCCTTGCCCAGTGGCCAAATGCTCAGTGATTTCAATGAAGCTGAGATTTCAGCCTAGGGCCCTGGACCAAATCATACACACCAATTTAAAACTTTCACTTGAAAGAAGAATAACCAAATATTAAGTCTGAGAAAGAGAAAGACAGAGGAGGAGAAATTTATCAGTTGCTCTTTTATGTAAGTGAAGCCAGCATTTGTAAGAGGAGGGTGAACTTGCTGGCTTTGTGGCACCTTTTCCTGTGGTTTGAGCTGCCAGAGTGATCCTGTAGAGAGCAAACCTAAATCAGCAAACCTGCTTGTGACTTGCCAGTCATTTTTTTTTGGCCAATGGGAATGGTCATGGAAATGCTGATTGTTGTAACTCACAGTTTTAAATATATAGTGCTGTGGATTGGCATTGTAGTCATTTCTTCTCCCTCAGGTAGAGGGCTACAGGAACCTAGTTAAGGGAAAAGAACTTGTATGGTAAGGATGCTGTGGGAGGAATAATGCAGTTGTTCTGGCTCCAGCAAGGTTTCCAACCTTTGTTCCAACCCCAGGTCTGCTGATCTCAGTCTTTTCAGCATCTTCACACTTCCAGTCATCTGGGTACTCTCCACATCACTGTCTGTTCTCTGTGAGTCAGCTGGGTGGATGTCCTCAGCAGAGCCTCTAGGACCTGGAGGAATGGCTCCTGCATTGTCATACCTAGTGTCTCCAGCTGTTAAAGTGGGACCTCTCCCAGGAGCACAAAGATATGCCTCTGGCTCCTGCTGGCATACTCTGCAGGAAGGGCACAGCAGCATGGTGCATGCTAGGCACAGAGTACATCTCCTGTGTCCTTGAAGAACTTTGGGTTATTAACCCTTGCTGAAGACTATGTCTTTGCAGTTACTGCACAGATAGACCCATGGACAGTGCAGGCGAGGTGTAAATGCCCAAAGTGAGCCACATCATCTAGTGCTGGCTTCCACAGTGGAGTCCCTACTATCACAGATCTAGTAAGAGAAACATAGCTATGTGTTAATTAAAAGGCATAGTAGTGGCTACAGCAGAAGGCTGCCCCTTGGAAATTGAAATTTGACTTTGTGGTTTACCTGCCATGTATACCTGCCTAGGATGCAGAGATCTGAGTGAGCTGCTGCAATGTGCAGAGACAGTCATGTTGACAGCTGTGAGAAGTTTGATCATCCTTTTTGCATAAACTGGAAATATAAATTGCCTAAAGCATAAAGCATATTACTAATACTATATTATATTTTATATTCTCAGTTTGAAGCCTGTAGTTACTCACTGGTGGGTTGCAGCAGAGGTTGGTATGGGGTGGTATGTCACTTTGACATCAAGGTTCTCTTTCTGCAGGTTCAGGACTGTGTGTGTTTTGTGGAGGTTGTGTCCATCTGTTGAATAAAGCCATGGTCTTTCGCTCCCTCCCATGTTTCAGATACAGCTTTAGTTAAATACAGCCCTGTTACCTTCAGGGGCATTGGAGAGTCACAGACTCAGAGCAGTTCTTGTCACCCTGCCACCAAAGAGTTGAACTCCATTCAGAGTCCTAGCTGCAGATACCAGAGCCTGCCTAGGTACACAACAGTGACTGCAGTTTTACCCTCTCTATAAAAAACCCAGAAAAAAAGGAGGATAAACACTTAGAGCGTGTAAAGTGTTAAGCAAGGCTTTTTTTTTCAAGTGGGCCCCATGTTTCCATTCCTTCTTGCTGGAGGGAGCTTTCTTCAGAGTAGGTCCCTCTTTGGCAAGTTGACATTTGCAGCCAGTATTAAAAAGGTCAAAGAGTCAAGGTGGGCAGGAGCTGCTGCTGCTGAGATTCAGTTTTGTCTCCTCGTCAAATAAAGGCCAAAGCAAATACTAACCAACGGAGCATTGCCTCTGATAAAAACAGTAGATACAGCAAACATACCAGAAGCAGTAAGGCTGCATTAGCCAAGAAGTAAGATGTACTAGCCCAGTGCATGCTGACCCACCAAAGATATTTCTGGTCTCCAGACCTCCATGGTCGTCCTCTGTGCCAAGGATATGTGTCCCCACCTTGTAGGAGAGATGACAGAAATGGGGAAAATTCTGTTTGTTAAGGAGTCGCTATCTTTGTAAGTTTGTGTTTGAGTTTGGAGCAAGTTGAGGCTGCAAAACATTCCACATGGAAGGATGAATTCTGGAATTTTCCATCTGGGAGAACATTGAAACTCTCCTATCTGAGCTGCCCTCCATAAATGGAAAGGCCTTTACTCCTGCGGGTGAGACTTTGAACAGCAAAATGGTGGGGACTCTCCAGAAGGAGATGAGGGAATAGCAACCTTTCAGACATGGCTTGGGAGGGTGTCATGCCTCCAGAACTTGTACTTCAGTGGCGAGGAGCCTGGAAGCCTCAAGGGCTATGCCTGTAGCATCCTTTGGGTGCTGAGAACTGGGAGCACAGACCCTTGGAGACACTGCCAGACCTGCAGCTTCTCCACCCCAGTGCAGTAGCCCAGAAGCTGGAAGCCCTGGCACCTGTGGGGAAGGGCTGTCCTGGGGCCAATGGCTTGGGCAGTCTGAGAAACACAGCTGATTTCCAAGAGATCACCTGTGCAGCTTCCCTCCCCTCCTGACAGAGGAGGAGTGTCTTGACCTGAGGATTACAGTTGGTGTGGGGGGAGTGTGCTGAAAACCATTGTTCTGATGTAGATATGTCAAGGCATTGCACCTGTGAGTTTGTAGGTCCTAACTCTCCTTGCGTTTCCCCCTATTCCTGTGAGAAAGCATTTTTCATGTTCCCTTTCCCATGGCCAAGGGAATTCAAGCTAAGTTGCCTTCTTCCTCACCTGCTCAGAGAGACAAAGAAGGATCATACCCTCCCAGTTCTCCAGATCCACATACCTAAACATTTTGCCACCACCCATGTGCCAGGCAGTGTGGGGGAGCCTCCAGTGGTTGGCAGTGCATCCTCTGGAGGAGGCCAGGAAGATAAGTCACATCTACTTATGAGGTCTGTTGCCTGGAGATGCCAGGTGTGTCTGTAGATTGTCTGCTCTGGAGATCTCCCGCAGTGAGCAAGACACAGCTCTGGAAGCAGTGGTTGTGGCTAGTGTTGCTGGCTGTTAAAGAGTTCACTGAGCACCTTTCCTAGGATGACTTGCTTCTGCTCTGTGCTCCCGAGGGGTTGTTTATGTATGATGCTTTGTGGGTGGGATGTGGTTTTGTTACTGCTTCATTATTGGACTCTGTTTGGGCACTCTGCCTGTTTATGATTAATGATATTTTGAGTTGAGACTCTAAGGTGGTTTCAGGCATACTTCAGGTACCAGAAGTGAAAGAGGTGTTGTTATCATCAAGGTACTTCAATGTAATATCAAATGAAATCAGAATTGAATTAATTAAAGCAGTGTGTACATGTAAGTCCTTTTATGGTGGATGTTCAAGCAACTCATATGGCATAATTTAGAGCTCAATGTTTTTAGACTTTTGTAACCCTCTTTTCTCCATGAGAAGGTAGTAACTTGGCAGTAGATGCCAGGACTGCTGTCAGAGGGCAAACCTCTCCTGCAAAGGCCCCTTAGTGAAACATGACTCTTGAAAGAGATTAGGAAATTGTGTGCATTTGTTGATCCCAGACCCAGCACATTTTAGGGTCAATTCTTATGGCTTACACAACTGGTGTAGGCTGGGATCTAATGGTTGCTTCGGTTTCATCTGACCTTGGAGTGAGCAAAATCCTGTAGAAAATCTGTAGTGGTTGTTGGTCTCAGGTCTACCAGGATTAAACCATCCTTTCTGCAGCATAGTATACTCTTGACATGCTTGTCTGTTAGAAAAATTGCCTGGAGTACAGCTGCCTATTTTGTCCAATACCTCAGGCTTTGTGAGGCTGATGGTTCTTCACCTCCATGGAAAGGAGACTCAAATTTGGATAGAGGAGGGGTTGACAGGATTGCAAAGTGACCTAAATGATTGCATGAAGCAACCTGTGGCCTCAATCTGAAAAGCACTGCCAAAAACCTCCTCCCCATTCTCGTGAACCCAGTGGTAGTGGTGGCTGAGTGGTGTGTTTTGCTAAACTAGCTGTGGAGGAGACCACGAGCTGGCAGACTAGAGCCATGTGGTTCAGATGATGAGGAGATGAAATGGCAGCTTCAGCTCAGCCTGCACCAGGATGATGCGGTGACTTGGGTGACCCTGGTTTCGTGTTTTGACTGTGACAAAAGCTGTACTGGCCACATCTGAGCAGCAGTAACCTGTGTGGAGGAGGCTGGGAAGCTGGGAGCTGGTGGAAATGGGGGGAAGTTGGACCTGGACCCTGCTTGGTATACATCTGAGACTGTTTGCCAGGGATAGTATGTTATCTTGATATGTAGGAAGCCAGTGTTTGTTTTCCCAACATGTTTGAAAAAGTACCAAACAGGGAGGAGACTAAAATGACCCAAAATGTTCAGAGCACTAAAGAAAGGGGGCACTTTTAAAATCCTCCTCGCATCTGTTTGAATTAAGCTTGCAACTTTCTGAGCTGCAACTCTGTGATTTGGACAGGGCAGAGGTAGGAAATGGGTCGATGTTGAAGCTGAAAATGAACCAAAGTGTAAAAATTTGTCATTGACATAGTCCAGTATTAGCACTCTGTGTGCTGCTTTGGTCTCTCAAGCTACTTTAGTTTACTGTTGGAGAAGGTTGAAAGGTGATTAATTCATAGTTTAGAAGTACCTAAAAAGGAAAGAGGCTTCTGGTTGCTAGATGGGATTCAAATTTACCAGAGAAAGGCAGAGAGATCTCTTGGCTGGAAGCCAAAGTTAGAGAAATTCAGGCTAGGAATAAGGGCTGCAGTTTAAACAATATGAATAAAAACCAGTGGAAGGTCTTTGGCTGGCATTAAGCAGACTCATCAGCAGTTAATGGCTCTAAATGAGGATTTCTGTGTTTTTCTAAAAGATGCAGGAATTATGAAGAGCGACTTTCCAGCCCAGAGCAGCCCTTCTAGGAGACCAAGGCTGGGCTTCCCTTTTGACCAGAGAAGCCTCTGCATGTCTCTGGATGCTGTGTCCCCAGGCTTGGGGCTCTGCCTGCTCTTCCCATGCTGCTGTCTAAGCACAAGCCACACTTGTAGTGTAGCAGTAAAGCACATAGATGTGCTGGGCGTCAGGGAGCATGGCTGTGTTTCTTTGTGCACAGTGCTTTTCCCATATACAGTCCAAAATATTTCTGGATTGGATTCCCCTTTCACTGGCCTGTCTGATTCAACCAGGGAATTATAGTCCCTGAAGTGTGGCTTGCGAGCTGAATGCACATTTTCCCTCCTGTAGTAAGACAGGAGAAGACATGCAATCTGGGGAGGAAACATGTTCTCCTCCCTTTTTCTGGACAGGACACTCTGCTGGAGGGGTGCAATGCAGGCAGAGCCCCTGCCCTGTGTGAGTGTGAGCTCCATCTCTGCCGCACTTGGCATATGTCTCTTTGGACCTACCTGTTTAGGAATGTCATGTAATTTATCACTGGAGGCGAAGAGCACAAGGTGCAAGAGGTGCATGGGTTTGAGTGAGATGTGATTCACGTTGGTAGGGAGGAACCAGGGAATAGAGATCTTGGAAGGTTTCTTGCTTGTCCTTGGCCCTCTCCTGCAGTGATCTCCAGGTTTCTGGGCTTTGCTCTGCTTTTGCCAGCATTTTCTGGGGAGGGGGACAGGGTTGACACATCTTTCTCCCAGGCCATGCTGCCTGCTTCGTAATTCTGCAGACCACAAGCCTGGAAATAATATGAAGCAGATGCACCAATGCCAAGGTCAGGACCTTCCCAGTATTTAAGGCATATGTATACTGTTGGCATGGTACCGGGTAACCTCAGTGTACAATAGGAGCCAACCAACACAGACATTCAGACAGAATAAATATTTGACAGACTCTATTTCTCTATTCCCCCAAATGACTCCTATAAAAGCAAGGTCCTGTTTACCTTCACAGCTGTCTGTGCACAGTGTTCTGAGAAGAGACAAGCTCTCTTCTCCATTCATTGCCTTCCTGCTCTTCTGGGTGACCCATTTCCAGGCAAGAGTCAGGGATACTGACTTCACAAATCCAAGACACCTTGGATTTTCACAGAACTCCTGAAATTTGGGGAAAGCTGAGATTGTTTTTGTTCAGAAGTCTCTCTGTTTGTGCCAAAGCACAGTGACCTGGGAAGCAGTGCAAGATGTCAGTGTGCAGCCTGAAGCAATTGCCTGCAGCTGTCCAAGCCATTTTTTTGTGCTGTCCCTGCCCCATTAGCACACGTGCAGCCCTCCCCTCCTGTTGCCTGTGGCACAGGTTTCTAGGAAGCCTGCAGTGGGCTTGGGTGTTCAAAAATAGCAGTCAGTAAGAATATTTGGTGAGGTTTATTCTTTTTTCCTTGGTGTACTAAACATGCTTCTTTTGCACTCCTGGATCTTCAGTTTGCTTCTGTGCCTTGGCGCCAGCTTAGCTGTGCAGCTCAGAGTCAGTGGAAGGTCTGGCATGCTTGGGACCAGATCTGCTGTGTTACCCACCCATGTGTTGCCAGGCACCTCTCTTCTCACTGTCACAGACATCTCTGGGTTTGCCTTTCAGGCACTGTGAGCTTTGCCCAACCAATTTATGTTACCCTGAACTGTTCAATTTCTGTCCATGTTGTATCTTTTTGATTAAGGACAATTTAGCTTCTCATGCCCTCGCACATAAAACAAAAGAATATGAGAGTTCTCAGAGTTTCCTATCACAGGAGCATATGCCTGATGATTGTTGTGCTTTTTATTTTGTATAAGATCACTTTCAGTGAAAACAGTCTTTAAATAAAACCAACCTGTGGTAACTTAGCTTGCCATAAAAAATGAGTGGAGACTTGCAAAGGTCTATAAAATAGTGATTGCACTAATGAAACCCCTCCAGTTCCTCCTCCTTTGATTACTCTTCCATATCGCAAGATCACAATGCACTAGGCAATTAAAAGATGGCTTCTGCCTCTTAGACAGAGGAAATACTTTATCTGTAACACATCTTGGACAAGTGGAAACCATTGTTATCAATATTCTTAAGGCAAAACCGGCAACTTGCTATTTTCTTTTTTAAGGTTAACACTGAGAATGAAAAAAGGGAGCTAGAAGAGTGCAGAGCTGTCAGTTGAAAGAAAAATTGCAAGTCTGCTAATCCTTTCTTGTCAGGTATAATATAGAGCCTGGCAGAGATTGATAAGAAGTGTCTCCCTCTCTGCTGATGTTCCAGGTGCATGGTAAAATCACCTCTCTCAGACACCCAGGAAGGCTCACATGCAGAGCCAGGCTTCAGACTGGAAAGGCTGCTGACCATTTTAAATAGCTTTATTCTTTCATTTTTCTAACTGCAACCTGAAGAATAGCTGCCCCTTCCCTTCTAATCCTTTATATGCACAGGTTTTCATTGCAGCCCCTCTAAGTGGCTGTTGCTCTGCTGCTGCTGCTGCTGTCATGCTGAATGACCGTCTGTCTTAGCAGCAGGCATGGAGCATCTGTGGCACACACTGCTGGGGAGTGGGGACTGCTTTCTGTGACCTGCCTCTGCTCCTTCTGCAGTGAAATGCTCCGGCTGTGGTTGGTGGGGCTGTGGGATTGGCAGCATGCCTGTCAGCAGCAACAGAGGTCATGTAGGTGTTGGTAATTGTCAGCAGCAAAGTCAGGATGCAGGTAAAAATAGTCTCGGAAGAGCATGAGCTCCTGCACTCCTGGCTCTGGTCTGGTGGGAAAACCTGGAGAGCATAGCAAACCCCTGCCCTAGCAGGAGACACGTGGGTCCTGCCTCTGTGAGTAAGGGCAGCTGTGGAGCAGTTGCGTCTGGTCATGTGGAGCAGAGAAAAGAGTGAGCCAGACCCAGGGGATGCCTCTGTTCCTCATGTGGATGTTTCTGACCCCATGATCCTTCCCTGCCTGTGTGCTGATAAAACCTGGGGAGCTGAGCTGGCATGCAGCCCTTCCCCAGCCATCATGGGGCAGCAGGGGCAAGTGCTTTTCCTAGGGGAGGGTGCTTGGTGGGCTCACATTGCTTGTGCACAGCCTCTGGAAGAGGCAAGTTTCACATTGTCTGGTTTCTGTTTTTGTAGCTGTCCCTCCCAAACTGAAGAAACTGAAAAGCCCAAACGTTCATGTTGGTGAAAAGATTTCACTGAAATGTGAGGCGACTGCTGGAAACCCTCAGCCATCCTACAAGTGGTTTAAAGATGGCAAAGAACTGAAGAAGAGCAAAGATATCCGGATCAAGTATGGGAATGGGAAGTAAGTATGCTACGCGGCTGCTCTGCCTCTGCTCACTAACACTGAATGTCGGGGGCCAGGGGACTGTCTGGCTAGAAGCAGTGCTGGGTTCTCCAAGTCACTGCTGAGCGATATTGAGATGCTTTCTTGGTGTCACAGGACCATGCACAGCCCATTTACCATGCACAGGAGAGAGCAAGATTCCCAGTTTCCTCAGAGACTAGTGGAGAGAGGAGCAAGGCATGCACAGGATAGATTCTGCGTTTGTAGATGGGGCTCTCCTTGGGTAACTGCATCACTGGATATCTGAGAGGGATGTGCAGTGACCTGGGGAGATAACTCTTTCCCTGCTAGGTGTAGACTGGTTGTAGGCAGCTCAGGTTACCTGGGGTGAATCCTGCTTTGTGATTAGGGGTTATTAATGCAGAAGCTATCCAAACTCAGCAGTCACCCCACCAGCCAACAGCGGGCCTGCATAAATGTCGAGGAATCACTCTGTTCTCTCCTGAATTTAGGTGGACTTGAAAGAATCTAAGGCAACTGCAAAGATGCAAGAGCACATCATGATACTGTCCGATTAGGGCCTGTAGTCACCTGCCAAGGCCTTGTCTCACACAAGAACATTCATTGCGGCACCCAGGGCAAGCTCCATTGTGGCTGCCCCAAACTCCCCACACAGCGAAGCTCTTGGGCAGCTGCTGTTAGTGAGTGTCATCCTAGGTAATGCCTCATTCGGGCAGTGCAAAAACACCAGGAGAAATAGGCCCCAGAGACTAAGCTAAGGGCTTCTCGCTGGAATTGATTTAAATGGTTCCATGTTGATATTTTTCAAGACCAAATATTTACATAGGGTGTATCTTAAAATTATTCCATAATTGTGACTATGCTTACATGCATATATCCTGACATAGCCAGCAACCTAACCAGTCAGCTTGCAACTGCCCAACCCATTGGAGAACATGAAACTGATTCTTTGCTGACATATGTTACGTCCGAATGTGTGAAAAATAGCTCAGCTCTTCTTATTACGGATAGAAGCCACTAAAAAATCAGTTAGAAAAAGCAGTTAGTGCTTGAATGGGCCATTGTCAATTGTTCTAATTTAATTTCAGTCCTGTTGGTTTTGATTTCAAAGTCACGCCCAAAATGGTTGACCTCCTTCATAATAACTGTAGGATTCATGGCTGTTTTCGGATGAGGCAGAGAGGTGGTCAGTGGAAGGCTTAGGCTATAAACATCAGCAGATCCAGGATAACTGGCTCTTATCTAGTGGATCCTGCCTGCTGAGGAAGGGCTGTCTGGGTTTGCAGGCAGCAGAGGTAGGGCAGAACTGTGCGTGCCTCTTTGTTCTGTTGCCCTCAGTATTTCTGTGGCCCTTGTCTGCCTCATGGCCTCAGTGTGTACTGGAGGGTACTGGAGCTGGGATGCCCTGGAGGAATGTCTGCACCACCCACTGCAGCCCGGTGTGGGAAGCCTGCTGGTACAACTCTTGTGGACACTGCATACACGTGGGCAGGCAGATTGTGGGACCTTGAGCTCACTGGCACTGGGATCTTGCAGGGATTTTGGGGTGCTATTTCCATCAGAGCTAGAGAACAATCAGCCCCAGACCAAATACCCAGCAAAACTCTCTGGGGAGTGATCCTGGCGATGGCGAGAGGCGCCTCTTGCAGCATTTCCCTGCTGTGCTTGCTCCCAGAGATCATAGTCCTTCCTTGCCTCCTGGCATCCCGCGTCCAGCACGAAGCTGTGACAGGATGGCATCCCACCCACAGTGGTGCAGGGCAGGCACGTACTCCCTGGGTCAGGGACATAAACATATGGAAGAAGGTTGATCCTCTTTCCTCAGGACACTGCTGTCAAGTCATAATTTTGCATTTACCAGTTTCCATGGCAACACATTGGCTCACAGCCTGCTAGTGACAGGCCAAAGACATGTGCGTGCTAGAAGTTCTTCCTGCTGGCAAAATAAGCCCAAGGATAAACATTTTAAAGAAAGCTGAGCACCTGCCTCCTCCGGTGTCTGAGGCTCCCTCAGCAGCAAAAGTGTGAGCCCAAAGCATCCCCCACTGATCTGCCCCCAGAATTGCTTCCCATCCCATCTCATGCTCCCTGCTGCCATTAAAACATGCCATTAAGTGGAGAGGTTGCTGTCTGGGACTGAGGCCTAGTTACGGAGACTTGACTCAAGCATCTATCAAGCTGGGACAGCTCTGAGATTATAACCCCCATTTGCCCCTTGTTGAGCAGTCAGCAGTACAGGAACACTTCTCCAAGCAGACCTGGATGGGTCTGTGCACATGTGGTCTGGCATTCTCAGCTTTCAGGTTCTCCTCTCCACTGGGCTTGCTAGATCTCAGTGCTTGAAAACACCTTGAGGGCAGAGTGCTCACTGGCATTGGACTTGCCTCCTTCTGGTCTTGACTGCATGCAATAAACATTAAAAATTGCTCTGTGCATGCAGGCTGAAGATTGAGGGAGCCCTCTCATGACTTTTCGTATCTCCCTTAAGTAGCTAGTGGGGCTGAGTTTAGTAGAGGGACCCAAAACTGGACATGGGATATGGGTACACATCATTACTTCCAGCATGTTAGGAGAGGACTCTAGGCAAGGATAAGCATCCTGAACTGTAAAGCTCAGAAAGGGAGTCTTACTCTATGGTGATTAATTAAAAAATAGTAGGGTTTATACATCTGGCTCCACTTAGAGATAACACTGGTCTCCAGATAATCCTCTGCTCTTCCTTTCAGTTCAGAGTAGAGTGGCTTTCCAGAGGGCTAGAAATAGAGCACTGGGGAGGGACTTTCACAGAGAAAGTACACAAGGCAAAAAGCTTCACAGCCTGTGCAGCACCTGTCCAGGTGCACAGGATCATTTCTTTAAAAGTTTGATCCAAAGACCTAATAGAGTTGTCTGCTGGAGCCAGGCAAAATGAGGCCTTCCAGGATGTAGAGGTGTTGTCCATAGTTTTTCACTTGGCCCTGCAAGTCCCCGGCAGAGCTGGGAAAAACTTTGCATTGGACTCGTTGTCTGCAAGTCTGCAGTCCTTAGAAAACATGCACAGGATTAGGATGGGAGACAAGAAGAACATGGTTGCCCTCCGTGACTCATTTCTCTACTGTTCTGTACTTGGTTTTCCTCCCTGGGTGTTTAAAGAGCCTTGAGATCTGTAACTAGAAAGGTGACTGAAGCCCTTTTTTTTTGTGTGATCAAGTTTTCATCTGATCCCACTGGCCCTCCTAGAGTAGGAGATTTCTTTGAAAATAAGGGAAGTATATATTGTAAGGAGGAGAGGAGCAGTTAACTGCATGTCAGCTCTTCAGCTTTTCCATCAATCATCCTCCCTCTTGTTTTTTAAACTTACCGGCAAAACTTCTGGTGCCATCAGGCAAAGGAGTCACCTATTTTTCAATGGATATTTGCTGGAGGGAGGGGAACAATTCTGATTCCTCCTTTCTGAACTGCATGTTCCATCTGTAATTAGTAACAGGCTGGGGCAAGCCTGGCTTGCACGAAGAGGAAACTTCTCTTTAAGGTAGAAGAAATCATTGGCTGGAATTTTATCTCCAGCTCAATTTAAATAAAACACAGTTGGTGGGGAACCTAGAGAAATTACCCAGAAAGAATTGCATGCAGTAGTGAAGTACAGCATAGTGAGCGGCTCTCCCTCTGAGCTGCCAAAGTGATACTGTTTTCTCCTGAGTGCATCTGAGATCTGATTGAGGCTGCTGGCTCCCAAGAAATTAATGTTGGGTTTTGACTCTCTGACTGTCCTGGCAAGTGGTCAAATGACAATTGTGGAGAAAGCCAAGGGAGTTTCTGTTTGTGGAGGTGTAGAGAACCTACCTCACTTCAGGCTGTGCTCGGGGCTCAGCCCTGAGACACATAGATCTTCAGCTGGAGTCAGAGGGGGTCCAGGAGCCTGGTGGCTGTCCTCACAGCCTCTTCTCTTTGTGTGCTCTTTTACCAAGGGAGATTGCTGGGGTGATGAAGTAGGCGTATCATTAGATTGGAGAGGGTTGGTGGTTCAGTTTGGGACAGGCTGACCATATGACATCCCTTGGGAGTAGTGTCCTACTTTCAGTATCACCAGGAATCCCTATTGTTAGTCTGTAAGTGGAGCCAAGGGATACCCTCCTCTCCTGTTTCTGTACAGTAGTCCCTCAGGCGATGCTAGTTGGGGCAGATTCATTGCTGGGGTCTTCCTTGTAGAGCTCCCTGCTGTAGATTATTCCCCACCCACAATGAATGGGGCTGTGGTCTTCCCTGTCCAGCTCACTGCTCTGGAATGAAGGCAAAAAAAAAATAATAATGCCAAAGCAGCAGGGGAAAGAGAGTGCCAATAAAGATAAATGATTTCCTAATTAAGCCTGGAGACAAGGAGGGGCAAAGAGAACTGTTGAAGCCTTGTGGGAGCCAGAGTGAACCCAAGCAGGCTATACCACCGCTCTGGCAGGGGTCTTCAGGCTGACATTTTTAAACAAAGGAAAAAGCTCATTTGACAATGGATCTTGCAAGAGCAATTCCAGATGCCTTGAAGCTAAGACTCTTCTCAGGCACCGGTGTTGTTATAATCACCAGGGGAGCTTCTGCCTTGCTAACTCTCACGATGTCATTTTAAGTCTCCGATATTTGGGATTTGGTTTTAGCTGCTGAAGGCACTTTACTGGAGGGGGGTGTGAAGGAGAGCATCTCCTTTGTCTGTTTGCTGTTTTAAAGGAGATGATGGACATCATCTTGGCCAACGCACCTGGGACTGAACCAGGGAATTTGAGAACTGAAAGGAGAAGCAGTTGGGTCTTGAGCTAGAACAATCCACAAACTTAGCAAGTTAGGGCTCCTAAGAGATTCAGGGAATGGGCATTTAATCAAACTTTACTGAGTTATAGTGGCTAACAAGTTACGGTCAGATGCTGGGATGCTTCAACTGATGGTGTGTGCAGACTTAGAAGTGGAAGGAGCTTTCTATGCCTGAAATTTCGTGTTTTTTCCAGTGATGTTGGCTGCTTAAAAAAAAAAAAAATCTCCGTACAGATTAGGTTGAAGCATTCATTGAGACATGAGCTGAAATGCTATTCATCCAGTTTAAGTTAAAATGCTTTGCCTTGGGGGAGGAGAGCTGGGGTGAGGGCTGAGGCTGCAGGTAGTTACCTTGGGACAGCACATTATATACCTACAGGCATAAATTTGCCAGGTCCACCTTATACTTCATGGATCAGGCACTGGTGAAGATCTGTGACATGTACCAGTTGCAGAAAAATGACTTAGGAAGAAAAGAATTATATGCATCCCAAAGGCTCCAAACTCAGAAAGGAGCCCCAAAACTGTAACTCAATCTCTTGCACAACCTGTATACCACCATGGTGGTGTGTTTGCAGAGGTTTTGGAGGGGTAGTTCTCTATCCATCTCAAGGCGCCATCCCTTTCTCATGACCTCTCTTCCCACAATTCCTTTTTCCTGATCTGAATATTTGCAGCCTGGCTCTGCTCATCTCCATTCCTGTGCTCTGCATAGGGCTCCCCCCCAGACAGCTGCTTTTAGTATGGCACCTCCCTCTCCTTCTCCCCTGTTTCTTTAAAATTAATTGGCTCTGCTTTAAAGGCCCTCTCAGGCCTTCCTCCCGGGCTACTGGCAATCCCTGAAGTTTTGGTCCTGCCTCTGATTTGCCCAGCATATCAGCCTCCATCTAACATGTGATACACTTCCAAACTAGGACCTCTGTGCCTTCCCCTCAGCAGCACTGACCCTCTCTTCCCCTCCCTGCTACAGAATGAGCTAGTGGTTTGGTTACTGAGACAGTGAGACCTCTGCACAGTGTCCTGGCTTCACACCTACCAGGGGTGCCTTGTCTCTGTATTGAGGTCATACACTCTTTGGGACAGGGGGTATCTGTTCCACATTTGGTGCTGGGAGGTCCCAAGCACTTGGGAGGCTGCTAGCGCTCTCCTGTGAGATACCACAGTAAGCAGGGAAAGAACCAGCTCTGAGGTGGCTTCAGAGTACTGCTCCAGGATCTACATTTTCTCATACAAATTCAGACCCTGGCATTGGGGTTGGAAGAGACATTCATGGGATGGATCAATTGCCTTGAATTCCAGGACACATAATACAGGGGACCATGTGCTGACATCAGGTCTGTGCATCATCCTTAACCCAAAACTCAGCTTTTACATTTTTATTGATTTCACACCCTAGCAACTGCCACAGAATTGGCTGGCACAGAGAGCGGCAGCACACAGGGATTTGCCTCTCAACAGGGCAGCCACAAAGTCCACTCCAGGGACTGGTATGTGGTTGCATTACATTCCCTCTGTTGACCTACACCTCTTCCTGTTGCTGGAACATCCGTGGCAATTCAATGATCCAGCCCCAGGCTGAATTTGAGGATGGAGGGGGGTTGCACAAGTGACCCTGCTCTTTGGAGTGTCCTTATTGATCTTTTCCTCTTTTGTTGACGCTGCATGACCCAGAAGGGACTCCAGCTCTCACTCAGAGACCAGTGTCAGTGTCAGCTCTTCACAGTGAGGACTGGTCGAATCTTCCTTTTAAAATCAGCCTGTCCCAAGCCTGGGCACAGAAAGACAACAGCACTGCTGAGCAGAGAAGGGGCAAATCTGCTTTTCAGGTTAGAACAGCACTTTAATGTTGGGGGACAGGGGTAGGAAAGAGCAGGCAGAGGGGGTCAGGGGATGGTTGGTCCTGTCCTGGGCACCTGCAGAGACATTAGCTGTCTCCTACACCTGCTTCTCCCACAGTCCCAGCAGGTCAAACACTGAATGGGGCAGATGATGGTGTGAGGGGAGGAGGAAGGAGGACTTTGCCCACTGCAGAAGGAATGATGACCAAGGTGAAAACTCCAAACCTTCCTGTCCTTACCCCTCTTATTTGATTGCTTTGCTTGAGGGCATTTTTTCCCCATTTCCCATTTGCTGTTTCTGTAGCTAATCCTGAGCTAGCCAAATCATGCCCTAGAGTGCATAGCAGCCAGCATAGGGCCACCTGTTTTTCTCAAGCACTGCAAGGCACAGCTGGCTTGCCCAGCTCTATTGTGCTGCTCTGTAACTGAAAGATAAGGAAGAGATTGGGGTGGTTTCCATCTGGCTATGCAGGGGAGAGGATGCTCCTGGCTGCCACTTCTGCCCTGCTGGCCATCCCCACTCTGCTTTGCATTGCAGTGATCTCTTCTACCTGATTTTATCCCACTGTTTGCTGGAGAAGATGAATGTGTTCCCTGAGGCTAGGGCACTGAGAGCCCCAGCTCCAGCCAGCGAGGCTGCCTGATGTTTGATGGTTGCTGGACAACACTTCTTGACTGTAAGCTGAAGAATTGGATATCCTGAATCTTCTTGCCAATCATTAACCTGCTCTCTCTGCACCACTATGCAGAGTGCCAGGACAGCACACAGGCACCAATTAAATCTTTGGCAGGAGTGTAAGCAGTACACGTTACAGCAATTGCTGGCCTTTCTGCTCTCTGCGATATTGGTGTGCTTCCTGCCAGTGGCTCTCTGTGCAAACAGAGAGGAATGGAGTTAATAGGTAACCACAGCAGTGTATTCAGTGTGTCCTTTGCAAGGGTCATGTTTGGGAATTTCCTTTTCCTAGCATCTCAGGTGAGTTTACTATGTGCAGTGTTCTTCATTGACAATTTAGGGGCCACATATGGTATAGTCTTCAAATTCTTTTCATCAGCTGATTCCTTGACTTTTTATTACTTATATGTTAGCTACCCTATTTTTAGAAGACTAATAAAATACTACAGCAGTAGTAATCTTAGAATTATTTTTGTCCTGAATGATACAGAAGCAGCTGAACTCACACAGGGAACACTGAGTCCTCAGTGAAAACGTAGGTGTCTCAGAGGCAGCTCGTGGCAGCTGCTCTCCTGCTCACATGCTCTGAGATGAATGGCTTTGTGAGGAGATGACCTGGGAAGATGGTCCCATTTCCACTTGGCAGTAGGTAAGAGGAGAAAAATGATTCAAGCTTGACCGAAGTGCTGGTGGGAACATGACTCCTGTCATGAAAAGTTCCTCCTTGGCTGAGATGAAGTGCTTGTTTCTTTTTCTCTGACTATACTGGAGGCCTCAGGGCCCAAGCTCACATTTAGATGTCTAACCCTGAGATGTCTAAATTATAGCAGATGAGGCTACCCTTCCTGGCCAGAATTTGCCAGGATTTTTGTATAGGTCCCGGCCAAGGGCTGATCTCCCTGTTTCCCATTGTAGTCTGGAGATCGGCACTGCAGAGGGTGATTTACTCATTGCTCCAAACTTCCCTCTGGGGCACTCTTTTCTCTTGGCCAGAAAGGTATTTTGGGGGATCTTCTTCTGGCCAGGCTGAAGGTCTTCTTGTGAATCCTATCCCCCAGAGCTTGCAGACAACATATTCCCCACAGCTTATTCCTCCTCTGGCACTACAGGAGATAATTAGTGCGTGGCTAAGTCATATGTGCTGAGGGTCAGAAAAGACAATGAGGCAGATTTTCCCCTGGAGTAAAGAAATGTCAACAGAGTTGCACTGCAGTGAAATGATGGGATCTGTCAGTGACCCCGGCCCTTTCACTGAACAAACAGCCTGGGGCAGCGCCTTCCTCCAGAAGAATGGCATCGTCTGGCAGCCAGGCACCCTTGTGAACTAACACAGTAGGGCTTTCCCAGGGGCTGGTGTCCCCAAGAGACACGCTGGCCAGAAGGGCAGCAGGGGACTTGATACAAAACTCCTGCGCACAATGTAATTCCTCATATGCTACTATTTGGTATTTCTGTAAAAACACGCCTCAGCCCTCAAGTGAACAAAGTACCTGCCCTTGGGGGAAGCAGCAAGAAGAACACAAACTTGAAAAAACAATTCCCTAGGCAGTTTCAAGATATTTCAGTAGCACTTGGAGATAGTAAAATAGAACAGAGATGAGCTGGTCATCTTTGTCTTTGCCACACACAGATCAAGCAAGGTCTAGTCTCTTTTGCATCCTTCAGTTCAGTTCTTCTAGTGCACAGGCATTATCCATGTGAATTAAAAGACATATGACTAATTTTGTAAAACAAGGTATATATCTGGCTATTTCAGTGCTTACTGGAATAGGGAAATTCTCTTTACTGTGGTTATGCTCCACATTAAAACTGATCCTCTCATCTCTCTCCCCCAAGTCTGTTACTTGACATTATACAGCACAGTGTGGAGACCAAGAATAGCTACACCATTGGTCTGGGGTATGAAAGCAAGAAAAGCTCTTGATTTTTCAAAGGGATCTTATGATCCAGGAGAATTTCAACAAACTGTAATGGAAGATAAAAATAAGCTCTTCTGACAGTACTACAGTCTTGTGCATTAAAACAAAATAATCCTCTTTGGTTTCACCTTGATGCCCATATGCTATAAATACCAACATTGCTTTCTATTCTGCTCACAGTCCTCTCCAGTTTCAGGTAAAAGACCAAATGTCTGAAATTCTGTTCTTGGAGATGAATCTGTCAAGTGTGCCAACCTTTCATTAGCCTTTTGTGTCACTAATAACTTACTAATTTGTATCTTTGGGACTTAAACCCCTTTATCTGAAGAAGATCATGTACACAGGTGATACTCTAATGCTGTAGTGGATTTTTCCAGCTACTACATACAGTGAAATGTGCTGTGCATATGAGATTGTAATGCAGCCAATTATCATTAGAATATCTGTCCTCTGGCAGCTGAAGGCAGCGTGTTCGTTAATGCTTTCAGCTCTGCACTGGCAGATAGCGTCAGCATGCTGGTGTGCAAGGATGGTGTTTTCTACATGACTTTGAGTTAGAGCCTCGCCCTTCCAAGCTGCTTTCAACACGTGCTGCCTGCCTTTTTGCTTTGCATTGCAATAGCTACAAGCCTGTCACAGGGGTGGTTTACAAAACAAATGGTGTATTCTGTCAATGAGGGTTGAAAGAGCTGAAAGTAATGGCTGTGCTGTGCTGAGGGAATTCTTGTTGGAGTTGCATGCAGTAACACCAGGAGCCCACCTCGCCCCTTTGCTGGGTGTTCCTACACCTGCCTCTATCGAGGCAGTGGGGAATGTGGTCCTCGACTGGGTACTACAGCCCAACAGAGCCAACCCCCTCCATCAGGTGCCCATTGTGCCTCCCCAGCAAGATGCAGAACCCAACTTCCACTGGGCAGCAACAGGTCCTGGAGGCCCTTAAATGCTTTGCTGTCTCTTGGATGCTGCTTGACTCCTAAGGCATCACAGCAGCAAGGCCCATGATGCCCAGGACTGTCACGGGTTGCTCTAAGAAACCCGAAAACTAGAAGTGTACAGCACTGGGAGTCAAGGTAGCTTTGCACCACTGAATCACCCTGCTTTTTTAGGCACCCATGTTGGAACATGTTGGCCAAAATAACTGGCTTTGCACAGTGGATTAGGGGAGACCTAGGATTAAAGGGATTCGAGAGATTTTTGCATACTGTCAACATTCATTTAAAAATTGCTCCACATGGGGCCTAAACTCATGCAATTGAACACTCGACCGCATCCTGTAAAACAGGGCAGTGCCTGTATCCTGGGAGCTGTACCAAGTTGTCTCCAAGTGCTTTTAATTTACTAATATAACTAGTGAGATGTTCATGCTGTGTCCTTGTGCCGTGCCTCCCAATAGAACAGCATGTCAGGGTGTTAAAAAGATGCCAGTGTGCTTCTGTGAAGGACCTCCTATGGACAGTGATTTGCACAGCCCAAAGAAAAGTCCTTTTCAAATGACACATGTAACATTGCAAATATGTCCAAAGCTAATGATTTTTTTCTGCATAAAAGGAATTTTATTTGCCTTTAGCATCATAGGCCACTGGGACCTCTTTCTAAAGCTGGCAGTGTTTCCAAGTCTCTAAATAAAGCAACTGTATGACACAGACCTGAGATAAAAGCTTGGGGTAGAAGGCAGAGAGATGTTCTCACAAGAAGAGTACACAGGGTGTTTTTTGACAAAATGGCTAAAATGGAAGGAAATGTAGTAAAACAGAGGGCCTAATGTGGGAGTCCCACTGTGGTCACGAGTGGTATTCAGTGTGTGTTGAAGGCTCCTATAGGTCTCTGTTAAACCAGGCAACAAAAGGTTTTGCCTATTAGTCAGAGAGACACCCCAGAGAATGAGACATCAGTCATAGCCGGTGGGAAAGGCGATGCTCGTCTTCCCTGTAGTGCTGCAGAGCTCTGCTGCAGAGCGGCTCCCTCCCCCATAAAGCACGCAGAACAGGTTGTTTGGTGACACCAGCAGTCATCACGTACATCATCTTCTGCTCTTTCTAGGCACTTCTGGCTGATAAGACGATTATGTGCATTTCAGCCCCACACGTTTGTAGTACACTGGAGTGTATGTATTCAAGGGAGACAAAGCGCTTGCCCCATTTGTTGGCCTGGATAAAGCTACAAGCTAGCTGTGTAGGTCAAACCACAGCGTTTTGATTTGCAGGCTGGGGAGGGATGCATCCCCCCTGACCCCTTGGTTGTTGTGTTTGAGTGTGTGGCACTGCTGAACGCAGCCAGTGAAGTGCCGGACTGCTCAGCCTCCTTGTTGAGGAAGGTGCAGACCATGCATCTCATCTCCACATCTCTGTCTCACAGGGAGATCCTGCTGTCCATCAGTAAAGTGGATTTTTTCCACGGCAGAAAATCTGTGTGCTGGGGTGCTGGGACTCTTGGGCTCAACCCCTCGCAAGACTTTCTGTGCGAATGAGAGCAGGTGTCAGACCAAACCATGGCAACATGCTAAGAATAGTGGGTTCAGAGGGAGATGTTAATTTAGGAAATCATGGTGGTTGTGATTCCTGGGAAGGGTCTCATCCAAATGCTGACCAGGCTAGAGTGCCTGTTCAGCTTGTGAGGTCAGGCAGCCCATCCTCTCAAAAAGGGGTGATGTACCAGGGTCAGGAATGGTTATCAATTCATGAGGATGGTTAGCAATCAAGTAAGAAATGTCTGCTATACTTTTCAACAGAAAGATTTCCAGACTGCAGTTCAACAAGGTGAAGCTGGAAGATGCTGGGGAGTACAGCTGCGAAGCGGAGAACGTTTTAGGGAAAGACACCGCAAAAGGCAGCCTGAATGTGAAAAGTGGTAAGTGAAGAAACCAGCAAATGTCTTGAGCTGTCTGCCATTCAAGCAGAAAGCGGGAGGTTCTGCACATGACCTGTCTTGTATTTTGTTTCATGCTTTCAGGATATCAAGTAAAACAGTCTTGGGAGATAAGAAAAATGCAGCTTAGCATAAATGTTTATCTTTGTTATCTGTCACTGGCAATGTGGTTAATTTACATTTTAAATAAACTTACAGTCTATGTATTTTTTTAAAAGGGGAAAGGAGGAAAGCAAGCTGGTGGGCTTGATGGTTCCTTTTTATAAAGAATTTCTGAGAAGCAAAACTCACCAGAAGACAAGTAATTAAACCATAGCTTTGTGATGAGTGAAGTTGCTTCTGGTTTTCATCCTAGAATGTGTGCTCCATCTCTTAGAACTCAGCGGATGGAGTCTGAGGTTAGGTGGTTTTATTATTATCTTGGTCATAATAATTATATTGCTTAACATGATGGTTTTGAAGCACCCTCCAGCTCAGAAAGTCCCTGCAGTAGTTGCCAGAAGCTGGGAGGGTGCAACTAGGGGAGGGATGACTGTACAAGCTCTGTTTCCTAAGCTCTTCCTCCTGCCATTCACAATGGGCCACTGCAGGAGCCTGGGCTCTGTGCTCTGCAGCCCTTTGGTGTGATCCAATTTCTCTGTTGTGCTCTTATTAGCACGAGTCAAATGTGAAAGAAGGTAGCTTTCTGCTGCTGCTTTCTGGTGTTATTTTTTTATTAACCTCTGCCTCAGCGGTGTTTGCAGTCCTGAATCTTTTATTCTGTGAAGCTGCAATATCACATAGCCTTCCCCTCAGTTACTCTGCCTGTAAAAACCCAGTGCTTCCAAAGTCTGGAGAAAGGCCATCCATGCTCAGACCTCCATGGCTTCATGCCTCACATCTATGAAGTTAGCCCTATTGCTTTGCTGTGTTTCTTTCCAATCATGATAGGAAAAGTGTCCAGAGTAAGCTAACTGAGGCAGTGCCACTCCTTTTTTTCCAACTCACGGTCTGGCTGTCCCATCGCAATGTAGACTGTTCCTGTTTTGACTGGGAGCTGCATGTGCAACCTGCCCCCCCTCAACGTGCAACATGCACGGGCAGCATGTGCCTGCCATCAGAGCCTTGTCTGCCTCCTCTGCTCACCCTTCCTGTCACTAGCAATCCCCTTTCACAAGAAGAAGAGTGTGACTGAGCAGCATCCGCTGCAAGGCTGTGTTCCTGCACACTGCTTATGGCACCAGGAAAAGGCGCATCAGGCCACTACAACTTTGAATGGCCCCTTCCCGAATGCACAGGTAAAGGCAGCATTTGTCAGGGTTTAACCCTTCCTCCACAGGAAGGCATGCTGTCTGGCAAGGACAGGTGATTGCTCTCAGCCAGGTCACAGGGGGTATGAGGACACACCTAGGTTGCCCAGAAATGTGTTGAGACCTGGAAAGCAACCAAAGAGACCCAGAGATCTGGCCTGTACCTTTTCTTAGTGATTGCTCCAGGCTGCAAGGTGCTGCAGATCCAGGAGATTGCCTGCTGTGCCCTGCTGTGGCAGTGCCTTGATTAATCCATTTTCTAAGCTGCCTTGCAAATGTGCCTTTGGCTTGCCCCTCTCAGCTGCATGCACACCCTGCCGCTGCTATTTGCAGGTCACCTGGCAGAACAGCAGTTGAATGCTAGTTGTAGTCCCTTGCAAAGGTAGACAAGATGATGGTGATTGCTGTAGGCTTTTGCAGCTCTGTCACCCCATTTGCACTCTTTTTTCACTTCCCCCTGGAGCTACCCAGAGCTGAGCAGCCTTCATCTGTGCCCAGGCACTTGCTGCTGTGGAGTATCCCTCTTTCCTTACTGCTGGGCCTTCTTGGGACCTTAACAGCTTTTCTCACTTCTACAAGATCCCTCCTGTGATATCTTTCAGTAGAAAACTCCTCAGGGCATCTGCTTGTCTGAATCTAGATGTATTTCTGTCTTAGGTCCCTGGCTGCATTCTTCTCCCAGCTCCTTAGCAATGGTCCTATTGTGGCTAAGTGTCAACACAGTGCTCTGTGAAGTTTTAGCAGTTTATAACAATTAATCAGAGCAGGCACATGAGCTGGCCCTCCCTCAGAGCCTTCCCCTCTTTCCCAGAAGCTCACTCCAGCTATTGCTGTTTCTGTAAGTTCTGCTGCTTTATATTCTGCTTCTTAACTGCTGCCTTGTCCCTGGGATCCTGGTGCATCTGCCTGTCCTGTGCAGGCTAGCTGGGACTGATGGTCTGGGACCATCTGCTGGAAGCACACTTTCTGACCTGACACTTAGTATTGTTTGAGGTCCTGTAATGTTGCTGTGATACAGGTGGGTGAATCCAGGACTGGGAAAAAGTCCTGAGCTAACACCACATCTTGTGGTACAGAGACACGAGGCTTGGGGACATCTCTGGGTACCCCTGTAGAGAGGTCGCATTGCGAGAGGTGGCCTGAGCTGTTGAGGCTTGAGATGAGCATCATGGAGCAAGGTGACCTCAGTCCAACACCTTGTTCCCCTCCAGGGCTGCAGAGGCCAGACATAGAGGCTCCTGAGCCCACTTGAGTCCTGGCTGGCAGAGAAGGAGCTCACACATGAGACCCTCAGGCCCATGGATCTGAAGGTCTGAGATTCAGTCTTGGCTGGTAAAAATTTCTCAGCCTGATGAGGCAGCGTTGCCATTGCAAAGCACTCTTTGCTCTATTCCACTACCACTTTTCGGTTTATACCAGTTTCAAAAGAGGACTTTTTCAGCCATGCGTATCTGTTGCAAGTCACTGAAAACACCACATTGGAGAGAGATTTTCTTTAGAAAGAGAGTGGCTGCAGTGCAGCAACCCCTTGTCACTTAGAAAATGCCCACCAGCCAAACCCATCACCTCATGTCTCCTCTGCAATTCTGGTATTTCCACAAAATACCGGGCTCAGAAATAAATGCTTTTGCATTGAAAAGCTTTGGGATGGTGTCAGTTTCTGAGGAAATGCTTCTGGGCTTAGCCAAAACATACTGTGCTTTGGTGCTATTTTCAAACTTTTATTACTGTGAGGTAAATCAGATGCTTTCTTAGAAAAATGTCCCATTTCCCAGTTCTCTGTTGAGTAGTCTAATATTGGTATCACATGAGGACACAGCAGAGAAGTGACTGTTTCAGAATCTTTTTTCCTCAGAAAATTTCTAGACACCTCCTTAACTGACACACCTCCCTCTCCCTGCCCCCTCCCCCCCCCCCCCC
>JANZLQ010000044.1:481646-497260 GCA_026212715.1 Elanus axillaris
GGCAGTTAGTTGTGGGACAGGCAGATAAGAGCTGGGACTTCAAGAAATCTAGGGATAACTTTGAGGAACTATCCAATGAGGCCAGAAGAAAAGATGTGAAGTGAAGGAGAGAGATAAGTGCCTGAGGGAGAAGTGTTTGACCACCCACAGCTGAGCTCCCATTGCTTCCCAGGCTCATCTGCAGCTGCAGCAGTCACAACACAGAGGGTGCAGGTGCTGCTGCACAGTACATGGTTCCGCAGCTCCTGCTGCACACCTGCCCATGTCCCAGTGCTCACCAAACCTGGCTCAGCTTGGGAGCTGCTCTGGAGAGCTTACTCATGAGCTGGTGCATGTTCCTGGTGGCCCTTGTCCACAGGGCACCATCCCTGCCACTGCAGCATCATGTTAACATATAACTGGTGCCCCATCAGCTGGCACATCCCAGCCCATCATGTAACGTTGGTCAGGATAGTGTGAGAGAGCCTTGCAGTTGGGCAGCATGTGAGACCTGTTCAGTACAGCTTTCTTCTCTGTCCCTTTCTCTCTGTTAACACAGAGACTCTGCACATGCTTTCTCTCTAACCGCAACATAACCCGTTTCCCTGGAACATCCTGTGGGTAATTCTGGGGTAATAACGGGAGGATGCTTGCCGTACACAATGCTCGCTGTTGCCTGAGCAGCTGCTCACCGCTCTGTGGTGCCTCTTGCCAGTTTTATCTAGATAGTAGCTCCAAGGAGAGGCTCTGAAAGTAGCATCCAGCCCATCTCAATCTTCCTGCCAGCTGGTGCTTCTAGCAGGTGAGAAGGAAGGAGGCAGGCAGAGGAGGAAAGGAGGGGTTTGGCTGGCTGCCTGAAGACCCAGGCCAAAAATAGAGCTGGAATGGTGATGTTGCAGGTGCTTGGTTAAAGCAAAGTGAAGAGTAAATACGCGTGTAAAGCCTTTATTTTTTCCATTCATCACAATGCACTTTTTATTTCTGACCTTAGCCTCAAGAATGGTGCCAGACATGTTCTGTGATTTCTCCCCTTTTCCCCTCCAGATGTCCAAATGGATTCTTCGGACAGAGATGTTTGGAGAAACTGCCTTTGCGATTGTACATGCCAGATCCTAAGCAAAGTATGTTTGAAGACAAAAAATACACCACACTACTTAAAAACTCCTGGGCACAGCAGTGGATGTAGAGTGGTCTAGTCAGGGATGGCTCTTGGTGTCAGCTTTGGGCTAGGGCTTAGGGATGCAGGTAAGGGTGAAGGCTGAAAGCAGATGGATAGGAGTCATGAAAGGGATCAGAAGGGGCCTCAGTTCAGTCTGTTTGAGTGTCATTTTGCTATCTTGTTTCTCTCTTTCTGGTTTTCTTTCTTCCGGTAGGTGTCCGATCGAATTCACAGGAGACCGGTGTCAGCATTTCGCAATGGTCAGCTTCTCCAGTATGTCTGTTTCTACTTCTCTCTCTCCCTGGTTATTGTAGCTCTGTGTCATGTCCTTAAAGCAGGTTCTTCTGTTCTCCAAGAGCCCTCTTCCTGTCTTGTGCGCTCCCAGCTCTGCTTGGCCATAAGAGGAGCTGTGATCATGTCCAAGAGGAGAATCGGGGCTCTTGTTATCTCCCCATTTGTTAGAATGGGTTCTGCTTTCATTTCTGATTGAACTTAATGTTGCTTGCTTTTTTTCGTGCAAAATGCAAATAAGGCACAAGGTTATATGTGGTGTGCTGTGTGAGAACAGTTTGTGTGATAAGCTGTATCTGCTAGCATTACTGTCTCAAGATAGACTATGTTGTGCAGTGGAAGAGATGTACATTTTCCCATGACTGTTGCAAAGGGGGGTGTGAGTCTCTCTGTACCAACTGAGGAAATCACAGTGAGGGCTGTAGTGAAATTTCCCCTGAGGTGAGGTTGCGTTTCTGTTTCCAGAAGCTAAACCAAGCCATCGGGTGCTGTTCAGGTGAGATAGTTAAAGGCCAGCTCAGAGTCAGATCCTGGAGCATGCCCAGAGGGCTGGACAGGGCACATGTGCACACCTGGAGCCCCAGGGGTCATGCTGGTGGCTGCCACTATCTCAGGGCTTCCCACACCTCAGTGTCACACAGGATACAGGCTAAATCTGCTGACTATGCATCTCACAGTATATCCCTCCTGGACACAGAGGTGTTCCTGTCTCTCCTAGGGGGTTGGACAACCTTGCATATGGGGTTATGTCTAACTACAGTGACTGATCCTTTAACCTCATATTCAGTTGGTGAAATATCCTAGATCCCTTGCACTTGGTGCTTCCCAGTTTCTAGTTCTCAGTTCCTACAGGCTCTAGGTCTCCAGAGATACCTTGCTTATAGACATCAATAGCTCATTTTGTTCAAGGCAGATAATTTTTCTGGGTCCATATTCAGACAGTGTCCCAGCATCAGTGGGATCCTGGTCTGGGTAAGGACTGACCTGAAAGGAGTGCAGGAAATTGGCCATGGATGTATGACCCATCCTGCCTCCATGCTGGCCGTTTGGACCACCACAAATGGTGGTTTTAAAAAGAGGCTTTTTAAAAAGAGCTACAAAAGAGGCTTTAATTAGTGGGAACCAGAGGAGAAATGCCTCTCCATCATGACTCCCTGATTGCCAGTACGTCCTCTCCCACCGTTCTGTAAGAAATCCTGCAGTCTTCATCCTGAACTAGCAATAGCAGGACTCTCATTAGCATGTGCTAATAGCTGGCAAGTGCTTGAATTAGACACCCTTCTACAGAGTATACAGACAAATGTAAATGGGCTTTGTGAGGCTCTTGGGACAGCTTGATGTTTTTACATTGCCTTTTGTTCCAAGTTGGCTTCCAAAATTGAAACCTCCATTGATTTATTCTTTCAGACTAAAACATCCAAGTAAGCTCTTTTTAAAATGATAAAACAAAATGTTCTGGTTTGATCTTTAACCTGATGCAAAAGGGTTTCCTTTCCATTTTTAAGGCCATGGTGTCAGGGACCCTGACTGCAGATAGCAGTGGGATGCTCATTCAGTGAAGCTGATTTGTAGCATGTTTCATGAGGTGGTATCCAACAGGCTTTAAATGTTATCGCTACCATGCTGCAAAACCAAAACAGGTGAAAATGAGTTTTGTGTCAGGAAAATGCCTTTTCAGAACATTAATAGCAGAGTAAACAGTGTGTGTTTTTTCCCCAGCCTGCAGAATCCAGCTTTTATGGGAATGAGATTTATTTAAATTTTATTCATGTGTTAGAGGAACAATGCCAACTTTAAAACCAACACATGCACATTGCTTACCTCAATTCTGCTTTAACCACAGGATAGTAAGGTAAAAACAGCTTAACAATCCAGGTTACCTGTCTGAACTTGGATAAAAATCATCTAAGAAGATGATTCATATGTGTTTATAGCTGTTTTCACTTTCAGGTCACAGTTGGGTAATATACGTAGCAGCAACACTGCAGAAAAGCATGCACTGAACTTGCTATTCTTCTGAATAGGAAAGGCATTTCACTTGAGTCTGGACTGTGCAAATGCTTACTTTCTACTTTAATCAATAACTAGGGCACAGTAGAAGTTGCTGTTGCTCTATAATTCACTCAGTGCTTCATCCCATATGGGTTCTGACAGGTCAAAAGCTGAAACAGATTAAATGAGGTGCAGGCACTTCCACTGGAAATAAAATAGCTCTGTCCTGATTCATGTTTTGAGAACATTGCCAGCACTTGACAGATACTTAAATAGTAAATAATGACACCTACGCTCGTGTTTTTTTAAATGCATTTAGGGTATTTCAGGTCTTCAGGCCTAGATCAGCGGCTTCTGATTCTTTAACATAAGTATTAAATATTACAATATGACTTTTAGTAGGTATATCCCAGGGCTGAGCAAGAGTCTCTGCAAAGTGAACTAAATTTAAGAAGCTGTTCTGAAAAGATATGGCAGATACTTTTCTGAATTTGGGCTAGAGATGGAGTTGGTGCAGCATTCCAGCATCATGCCAGATGTTGTATATCTCCCCTCTGGGAGCAAATTCTTATCTCACTGGTTTAAACCCTTATTCAGATTTTGCTCAGGTAAAACTCCCCATGTTCTAGGGACTTCAGGCTGTCTTTGTCTATTTCACAGGTAGCTCTGGAGGTTTGTTATTCTCTGATTGTCCAAAATACCTGCTAGAACACTGCAATTATGAACATGAAAATCAGTTGTATTTAGATAGGTTTTCGTGCATGTGGTGTTTCTCTATGTTGCTGTTGGAACCATATGGCCAAGTGCCTACTGCCAGACATTCTAAGTGTATACCCTACTGCTTGAAAATGAAGAGGAAATGTTAAAGATGGAGGGTTTTTCTATGTCATGCTCACACTGTTGCTATTTTCTAACAGATTGGTACAGAGGAACTCACTAGGAATTGTATTATTGGGCTAGCTTGGAGACCTCCCAGTCTGTCCTGGCTAAGCTCTTATTTGTATGAATAGCATTTGCTTTTGGTAGGAATTTGCAATAGTGGAATTCAAGCAAGTATCTCAGCAGTTGGTTCCTATCTGCTTATAAGGAGTTTACATTTTATTTTACTTGCATTGTAATGCAAATGTAATGGGAAATGTGTTGAGATACTGGAGAAAAAAGCAAAGCATGCTAAACCAGCTACTTAGCTGAGAAAATGGATGCATGGTGCAAACAGACAACATTGTTCTGGCCTAGCAAGGTGCCACTTCTGAGCAGAGCTGTGGTACCTGACCATGTCAGCTCTCTAAGCCTGCCTTTACGCTAAGCCTGCTTTAGTCTAAGCCACCCTGATTGTTTGTTTTCTAGCAAGGCTCATACCGTGAGGAGATCTAAGACAGCATGTTTATTTTATCCAACAGTGGCTAGGTACGTGTAGACAGTTGGCTACCATCAGTCAGCAGACGGGCAATAACCTGCTAAGTGGCAGCAATGCAGATGAGGGCCTTTGAGACATTGACACATAGTAATCTTACATCCAGTAAGTATGGGCAAAGTCTCACAGGGAAACTTAAAAGCTTTATCTTGTTTATCATAGGTCAGTTTTAGGACAGTATGACAGATGGCTTTCCCACATTCATCAAAACAAAACCTACCAGAAGAAGGAAGGAAGGGAGGAGAGATGTCAGAGCAAGCAACTGCACGTTCACTGAGATTAAAACAGTTGAAAGGTACATCTCTGAGAAGAAAAAGATGTCCTGACTTAAGCCTGGTTAGATCTCTTTTGTCTGTATGAATTTTCACTGATCTCAGTTGGTCTCTCTGCACACTCCTCTATCCACGCTTAAGGAACTGACTGATGGATCAAGGTTAGAAGATCATGTTGTCTAGGCTTTAACTAATCTGTAAGAGGAAAGCCTTGTAGAGGCTGTACAATATAACTGAGGTAAATGAAAGAAATATTTAAAGAAGTTTTAATTTAGACTGAAGGGGAATTAATGGCAGTGAACAGAGGGGACAGTGATTGTCTGCAATTACTGTGTAAAACACAGGAATGCCCTGATGGATGAGAATACAGAGAATTATTTCCATGGGTGACGAGTTATTAAATTATCTTACTAAAATGTTTTTCACATCAAGGTCTTCATATTTCTATGTCTCCATACGATTATAGTTGCAGATATAATTAATATATATACTGCATGTACATATGATGGTAAAGTCATATGGTCTGCTAGTTTCAGGAGTTAGATCTTGCAGTTATAATGTAACTACGATGAAACCAGAGGGCTAGGAGATCCTAACTGCAAAATGTGACCAAAAGCAGGAATCCTTCCTGACCCTGGCCACATGGAATACAATGTGCAGGCAAGGAGTAACCAGCCATATTGGCAGTCTGAGTTCATGTCGTGAACTCATCTTCTGTCCCCTGTTCTCCCTGCCCCCTCTTTGCAGCAATAGTGCAGCCAGACCCTCATCATTTTTTCAGTGGGCTTTTAGACTTCTGTGTTAGAGGTTTGAGTTCAAATTCATACCTCAGGCTCCCTTAATAGTCACTGCAGAGGGTTCAGTACCCAAGGATGAACATCTGGCTAATTGAACTCCAGTGCTGCCATCAGGATGTCTCATCCTCCAGAGGCGCTGAGGGTGATGAGTACAAACTCGTAGGTTTAGTTGTCAGATGTCTCTACGAGAGCTCTGGTACAGGTACCTGCAGAGTCACAGATCACAGGTGTCTCTGTCTGGCTGTCCATGCATGAGTGAGAACAGAAGTTTAATACATCAAACTGTTGATCCACAGCCTGAATGAATCCATAGCATTAGTACCCAGGGACCATTTTGCCTTTGCAGTCAGATCTTCATCTCTGCTGGCACACAAGGGTGAGAAGTTCAGCAATATTACAAAAGAGTCAGGAAGTCTTTCTAATATGAGAGCTACTAGTGGGTACTGGAGACTCACCCAGTTGGCAGATGTCTCCTGGGTCCAGCTTCCTAGGCACAACTATGGCTTGCACCTCTTTGCAGAAGATAGAAGCATGTCAAAAATCATAGTTCCTTTTAAGAAACTTTTTTTTTTTTTAAAGCTATGCTGGCACCTGTATTTCATAGCTGCCTGTTCTACATCAGATAAAGATCTAGCTCCATCTTCTCTCTTCTACAATAAACTTTTCAGGTCTTTGTAAAACCCTGCTGGAAATTTACTAATAAATTGCCAGGCTTTGGGCTGGCTGGTTGTAAACGTTTTGTAAAACACATTGGCAGCTATTTCACTCCTGGTGAGGCCGAGATACTGAAAGTTAAACATTGTGAATGGGAACATTTATACATTGCCTAAGTCTGCACATTTGGATTCTTTCCACTTGCAATTTATGGAACAATTTAGAAATTTGGGATGAAGTTTTATTTTTATGCTTGTCTCTTGTCTGTGGAATCTGAAATTTCATCTTAACTTTGCTATTTATTCATCTCCCAAAATAATTGTCACTGATCTGGAGGACAAATGTCATACCATTCATCTTGTTTAGTGAAACATTTTCATTTTCTACTGTCTGACCTAATTAAAGTTGAAGTCTGTAGCCTGCCTGTAAACATCCTGGAATAGAGCTGACATTCATATACGATGTGATCTAGCATAATCTCCATTTTTACTCCATATTTCATCTTAGTTGGAGTCTTCCTACTGGTCTGCTTTGGAAGCACAGAGCAGCATTGTCTGCTATCCACTGGGAGGGCAGGCTTTCTCTTCAACTTTGGGCTCCCCTAAGAGTCTGTTATTCAGGCATGAAATCCCTTTTTCAAAGAGGAGAAAGACAGCTACTCTTGTTGCATGACATTCAGTGTAGTCATCTGGAAACATGGAAGAGAACAGCTTGGGCTGAGAAATCAGTCTTGCAGTCGCAGACTATCTGGTCAATTCTTTTTGCAGTGGATGCTGATATGAAAGTGTATCCTGAGTTCCCAGCTTGATATGTCTCCCAGGACTCTCTAACTGTAGTCATTAAAAGTTTAGTGTGATGGGTCTGGCTCCTGATTAATTTGCTGTGTGGCAGGACACATCCCTTGCATAGGCATTACAGATTCCTTCGAACAACAGATGACAAGCACGAGTATTTCTGAGGTGAGAACCACCATTTGTTCTTGAGCGTACACCGCACCATCACTGGGTGTGATGTGTGTGATGATCTCAGCAGCATGATTCCTGCCCTATCATAACACATTTCCTGTAGATCGGATGTCTGGGTCTTCCCATCAATCATTCTTTCCAAGGAAATTGCTTTCATAGAGCTTTCCAGCCAGAAAAGCATAAACTGTTTCTACTTGCAGTGTCTTTATGAGGCTCTCCAGGCTGGAAACAGCATGTTCCCACAGTGGCACACAAACCGGCTCCAACACTGCCAACTAAGCCATCACAGAAGCAGAGCAGTGTAGGTTTATTGGGTGAGAGGCTTCTTATTTTTCTGAGGGATGGTCACATTCACCCTGAAGCCACCAGACTGCACCTGGAGAAGTGTTGATCATCACCCTGACATGTAAAAGTGACCCTTCTGACAGGTGGGTTTTGGACACTTGCTCCTCACACTGAGGTGAAGTGTCCCCATGAGCAGAAGGATAAATGTACCACTTCAAGCTCTGCTGGGAAGGTCTAGATCTGAATTTCAGCTTCTCTGTTCACTAATTCACTTACTCAGCAGTAGTTTCCTACCTATTGATTGTGATATGAAAATGATAAGCAGAAGAATACTTTATTTTTAAGCTACATTTCTGTTTCCTCCTCCATCTCTTACTCATCTGAAACCTAAAACAATATTTAGGAAGATTTTAAATTCCACAGACATTCTGCAGCTTCCTTTCAATGACATGATAACCACTGACCACTTAATTACAGGGTGATGACTATGCTGTGGTGTGGCTGGGTAATTACAGGGCATTTGTGGTTTAGCATAACAGGGTTATTCCTCTCCCCTGGACAGCAGTTCAGGTTACCTTTAGGGATCTCCTGAAATTAATTGCATGCTAATCCACAACAGCTTGCTAATACTCTATAGTTATGTATCTGGACTCTTGAGGCCTCCCAAATTATTTTTCTTGATACAGTACTGGACAAGCTAAATGGCTGTGCAGTTTATGGAAAGCTTGCTGACTTTCTGTGCTTGGACATCCCACATATTGCCCAGCCCTTAACACAAGCACAGTGTCCTCTGTCCCCAACATCATGGGACTGTCTTGCATTGCTGCCTGTGCCCACTGGGGGAAGACTGGACTAGGGTGCTGCAAGTATTACTCTTGTCTGTACAATTTATTATCTGTCTTGCTGGTAATCAAATGTTAATTCTCCACTTTGTTTCATGCCTTGGAGCATGCTCTGTGACCCAGATAGCCCTCTGGGGGACCCAACCATGTTTGGGGGAATAATGCATGTGCTAACTAAACGCCTTAATGACATTCTTGGGGAACCTGAAGTGCATGAGAGCACAGGCCTAGTTTTCACAGCTGTTTGCTAAGGCTTTTATCCTTCTTAATAATCCCATAAATCTACAGTTCAATGAGAGCCATCTTGTCTTGAGGTGTCACTCCTATAAGGACATTTTAGATTAAATGTTTTTGTTCATCTTTTAAAACAGGTAAAATACATTATAGAGAAAAACATAGTCACAAATTCACTGCAGATCAAGTACATGTAGGACTTTGTCTTCTGTCCAGTGATGAGAAAAAAGTCCACCACAGAATTTGTGACACTGCATCTACAGAGTACCCACCCTACTGGCAGCTCCTAAATGCAACTGAATTTGTTCTTAAAGTCCACTTCAGCTGAATGGCAGTCTTTGGGGGACTTGAGTGTAAGGTCCATGTATCACTTGACTCTTCAGCAAGCCCTGCTTTGAACAGCTGAGTGATGTTGGTACCAATCTGGGTGAAGGTGTCCAACCTGAATCCCACGCAGATGTGCTGCAGCTGAGATGAAGAGTGTGCAAATGAAACATTTTTGTCATCTTTTTCATATTTTTTTCACTTTTTCCCTTCCTCAACTCTCCCGTGCTCACTGCCTTTCTCTATTGGACAGCCTTCTGTCATATATACAGGAGTTAGGTATTTGAACAAACTACTGGTCCAGTCTTTGGGATCAACACAGAAGAGCCTAGCTTAGCTTTTAGGTACAAGAAATAACATAAATACTGCAAAGTGATGCATTAAAGAGGCCAGTAGGTACTGTTTCCTTACACAAATAAATTGCAGTGAGACAGCACTGAGGTGGTAGGTCTAGGCTGAGGAAATGGGCATATTATTTTTCTCACCTTCTGTCTGATCTCCACACATGCTCCCTGGTCATTACAAGGAGGTAGGGCTGAGCACCCCCTGAACTTTCTGAAGTGGGGGCATGGTTTTTGGAAAATCTTGATGGCTGCATTAGGAAGAATGGGTTCTGTCTTAAGTCCAACATTTTCAGAAAGGTTCAGCAGGTGCATTTGGAACAAGGTTTTCCAAAAACCATGCCTCCACTTCAGAAAGTTCAGGGGGTGCTCAGCCCTACCTCCTTGTAATGACCAGGGAGCATGTGTGGAGATCAGACAGAAGGTGAGAAAAATAATATGCTCATTTCCTCAGCCTAGAGCTACCACCTCAGTGCTGTCTCACTGCAATTTATTTGTGTGGTAGCCCCTGCATATATTGTGCCCAATGGAGCTTGTCCTGTGGGAGTTCAAGAGTACTGCTGCACTCTGTCAGCCCTCCTGGCATGTAACAGTTTGTCTCTACAGATGGGATTCTGTAATTTAATTTTAGCTATCCCGAAGGGTCCCTCTGCCACAAGCCTGGGATACAATACACCTCCCCATTGCAACCACCTCTATCAGCATAAAGTGAATCACTGTCTGGAGGAGCTGGAGGACTTACCTGGAACTCATGCTTCCCTCTGTATGGTTAACGGCTGCAAAGGGGACTGTTGCCCAAAGGTTTCTAGGCATCCCCAGCAGCCAAGTTGGCCAGACTGCCAGTCTAACTGGGAGGGTGAGTAAAATGCAGATTGACTGAACTGTTGCAAGACACAGTGCCGGTGCTACACGTCATGCTGAGCATCTTCTCCACCTAGCAGCAATTACAACCCAAAGCTCTTGAGGATGTGTTACTTTTCCTGATCAACCTCTTAAAAAAGCAAAGGAGACTTCTTTCAAAAATGGTATGCAGTCAGAAACATCTTTTTCTCCAGACTAAAATCAATTGTTGTCTCTAGGAGAAATTTTGATTTCTCAAACATGTTTGCTACCAAGCAGTATATTGTTGATATAAAATAGGCATGTATTATGTGGTAACCCAAGTTTGTGAAGATGGTACCCCTCTGCTGAATGCAGAATGATGACATTTTCAAACACTGTTTTTCCTGAAGCTGGGTTCATCTCATTAGCCTCTGGACTGTAACGTTGAATAATTTTGAACAGTCTTTTCTTTAGAGAAGAGACAAAACCTCCAAATCCCAGCCTACTCCTGAAGTGTCTCTTCCTTCACTGTCCCAGCACAGAAGGCCATACCTGCCCAAGCTGGGAGGAACTTCTGAGCAGGGGAAGGGGAGAGTGGCTCTCTGTTTGATGTGTTCAGTTATGGGTGATACAGAAGCAATGTCTGTAGCCTGAAATGATGATAAGTGTTGAGTTGCCATGGACATCAGATGCAGGAGCATACACTGGGGTAAGGCTTCCCCTATTTTCAAAGCTGCCAGTGGGTTTGTAGGCATAAGCAGGCACATACATTCCAGCTGCTGCATGATTGCATGGTTTCTCTCCTGCTCAGGGAACTTGTAGCTAAGATCCAATGAGCCAGCTGGCTGCATCTGCTCCATGGGGTTGGTGAGCCAAAAGAAAATGCAGTTCTGATGTGAGGGACAGTGGGAAGGCTGAATTTCCTCAGGTTCTGCCCACCACCTCTGTTTACACAGGCATTTCTGAGTTTGCAAAAAAACATGAAAATGTTTTGAATTGCATCCATTTGTAGCTATAGGTGTTGCAGCAAATCCTGGAAGAGGGAGGAAAGGTGGCAGTATAGGCAGTATGCAGCTATGAAATGGATCAATAGTGTAGATATATAGATGAAATTTAATGTATCTCTACACACGTTTGTCATAGTGTCAGCTGAAACAGTGTGTGTAATGGTAGCATGCCTTAGGAAAAGGTCAAGGCTAGATGAGATAACCAAGAGGTTTAGGATGAATGTATTCTGTCCAGTTCTCTGCTGCCCACCACATTGTGTCCATGTCACTGCAGCTTATACAAAATGACTGTGAAACGTGTGGTAGAGTTTGCCATTCCTTTTGCACAAAAGTGAGATGTGAAGCAGAGAGCAGCCAGGTTTTGTGGCCTTTAAATTATACAAAATTTTTAAAAACCCAACCCCGCCCAACTCCCACCTCCCAAAAAAAGGCCCCAAACATCAGAATTGATTTGAAGAGAAGAACCTGCTTTAGAAAATGTGTTTCCATGTTCCATAACGATTAGTGCTGATTTCCCCCCTGCCTAAATTTTGAACAGCATTGCAAAAGAAAGCCAATATTTCTGTGCAGCAAAAAGCAGTTCCTATGGAAAATATAGTTAATAAATCTGGACATCTCCAAGCTGCAAATAATCTTGTGTGTATGGTGATTGGGAACAGCAGAGCTCACTTTTGTGTACAGTGGTAAGTATGGAGAACTTTAATGTTTATGTAAGAAAAATTGTCTTTAGGTGAGGCCTGTACCAGGGAAATTACTAAAATTCAGGATACCAGTTTTAGATAACTGCATTGTGGATTCATTAGGTAAACTACTTTGCTTAGCACTATGTCTGCAAGATGAACGGCGGTCTTACTTGTAATGAATATGAATCTGAAAAGAGATGCTCCCATTTGTGCTTTTTTCAGCATGCTGCTCATTTCTAAAACAATGCAGAACCACAGTAGAAGTGAAATTTGGAAGTTCACAGACTTGAGGGAAACTTTCAGTGCAATTTGCACTTTTAGATCTGCAAGGGATTCATTGCCTTGCCCAGGCAACTAATCACTTGCAGCATCAGCGGTTCAACTGCAGATCTCTACCGCCAAGAACAATCTTGCACAACTGTCACGCTGTCAGGTGGTTTACAGGCAATGCTGCCAGATGACGCTGTGCATCCGAGACCAGACTTGAGGTCGTGGGCAGCAGAATCATGCTGGCAGGCCTCAGGGCCCTGTGCAAGTGACCGCACATCTGTCTGCCCAGCGCTCTTCTTTGGTGCACAGGCCCCTAGGCAGAGAGGGGCGTGTGAAACCACACAGGGCATATTTTGCCTGTAGAAAGTGAATGAAGTTTTTACCAGGTTCATGCAGTTGCTATGTGTTTTGACCTGTCAGGAGTTGTTTCAGAACAAGTGTACCTTTTTTTTTTTTTTTTTTTGTTTTTTTTTTTTATGCCTAAACTGTGAATTCCATAGCAGGTACTAACAAACATGGCTCATCTCAAAAGAATTCATAATTAACTAAAAGAATTCATAATTAACTTCCACTGCAATTTGTTTGGGTCTTTCTTTACATAAGATATAAGCTCTGGTGGGAATTTGAAGTGCTCTGAAGCATACACTGTCTTCTGTGTAACTTCTGCTGAGCCTACAGAAAAGCTAACCTGCTGTAACTGCACGGTGTGTGTGTTTGTATATTAGAGATCTCTGACAGACCTGTTTTTCTTTTTCTCTTTCTCTTCCTTGTCTTCTTTCTGCATTGGCAGAGCATCTTGGATTTGAATTAAAGGGTATGGAACAACCATTCATTTATTAATCAGAAGCCATTAAGAGCTGCCCACATTATATTTATGGCTTTAATGGGATGATTAAAAAATCAGCTGTTCTGTTCTCTTCCCTGGCACTAAGATAGATGTTTGGATTAAAAAAAAACAAAACAAAAAAAACCCAAAGCAAAGCAAAACACAAAATCTAACTGTAAACCTATAAAAAAGCACGTGTATTTTTAGCAGCACTTTTTTCTTTGTTTCAAGCAGCAGCCTGGTGTGTGTGGCGTGACTGGGATGTTACAGTTGCCATACGTCTTCTCATTCAACATGCTTTTGTGTATTTAACTGAAAAGCTGGAGTTTGTGTCCATCCAAAAGGTTGCCAGCAGGCACCACTTGGGAACCGGCAGGCATTCCAGGAATGGGAAGGCAAGTTTTAGGAAGATCAAGGCTTTTATAGAAATTGCCATCCTAGACAAACTAAACTCCACTGGATCCTATGAAGTGTCAGGATGAGCTTTGCCGTTCCTCCTCCCAAAGATTAGTAGCTTATTTCGGTTCTTGACCAGGAGGAAATGGTGCCAAGAAATGCAGCATGAGATGAGTTAGTCTAGAAAACAGTGAGCCCCTGGGAGTCAGTAGTCTCCCATGAGAGTGGAGGGTGTAATGCTGAGCATCACAGTGGTAAGCGGGAGTTTGTAAAAACTGCAGCAACTTAAATGCTTTTAAAAATATCCCTTTTGGGCAGTTACCTGCTCCTGCCCAGTTGCTCATAATCATATTATTTTTCTTCCATTCTCTTCAGTCTGTTTTTAGAAATACATTGAGTATCTCTTGAGTGAGCACCTGGGAAATCAAATCCTTGAGGCTAGGTTTCCCTTGAGTGTACAGGCCAATCACAGGGATGACTTGGTCAGATGAGAGTAGAGAGATTTGTCTTCATCACTTCACTTAAAAACATTGACCTGGCAATGTCAGCTAGAGCAGATCTTCACATGAAGATGCTTCAATTCCATTTGCTAGAAGTATGGGGACACAAATCTTTCACTTCTGGATCCTGAATTGTCTTCTTGGGTCCCTGAGGTGGAGGGACATGCACTAGCTGAAGCTGGAGAAACTTGTCTCCTCCGGTTTTTGCATTCCTGATCCACCAGGATTGGTGTGTATCCCCTAGCAGTCCTTCCCTGCTGCAGAAAATGTGTGCATTTTGTGGTCAGGTGTTTCAGAGAAAGTGGTGCTGCTAATGCTAATACACTAAAATAAACTTTAAAATTGAGGATTTTTGGCATCCCTTTTTTGTTGACCTTTTGTCCTTTTCCTCATCCATTCTCAATGTCATCACAGAACCGCACACATCCTGTTCCCCGTCCGCAGTCGTCTCTTCTCTGTCATTCGTCTTTCACTTTCATGAGTTGCTGTGACATCCATGGCTGGACTGTGATTCTGTCGACATTATGTGGCACCATATGGTTTGTTCATAGTGATTGCTGCTGTAGAGTGATGATGCTGCTGATGAAGATGTGGTGTTTGTAGAGCATAGAGACACAAACTGACAAGTCCTGCTCCAGGATCTTACCTTCTAAAATACAAATTGTAGTGTGCATTCTCTTATTTTCTTTCTGTCACTGTTGAGATGGTTTTGTGCAACATGAAGATACTGTGTTACTGAGCATCAACTTTAATGAGATGTTAGGAGCCAAGCTAAATTACTATCAGCAGGTCATTTAATTTTTACTTTTGCAGCAGTGATGCACAACATCACACTTCACTGCTTCACATAGCAGAGCTGTCAGCTCAAGACAGAGAGGCTAAATCTGCATTTCTGATGAACTGAAACATTCCCTGTGCAATTCAGGTGAAGCCTCAGGACAATCAGACATGCCATAATCAGGGTCCCATACTGACATGATCACCAGAACAGAGGCTGTGATTTGAGCCTTTTGTGAAAAAGTTTGTCATGTAGATAATACGGAAAAAAAGCACCATGATTTTGACGGCTTTGCTTTCTCCTTCCTCCATGATTCAAAGGGAATGATTTATGCTTGGAAAAAAAGTTGGTGTAGCAAAAAACATAGCTGGTGAAGAATCTTTGAAAAAATTGGCTTGAAGGATGGGTCCATGGTGAAAACTGACCTCCTGCCCAGCCTTGTATTTTTGGTAAAAGTAGTTTTTGCTGGGTAGTAGCAAAATTCTTGTCCAGTGCCATCTGTAACCAGGACATGATCCTAGCTGGTTTTCCTGATTCTGATAAAATCTCTGAAACTTCTGTCTGAAGGAAAGAGCTGTACAGCTGGAAGCCAGGTCCCAGAGGTGTGCAAGAGCAAGAAAACTTGTCTGCTATGGTTGCTGATGCCTGGAATAGGGTATCCATGCAAGGGAAACACATCACTGAAGGAGGTGTTTCACCCCAGAGTGAGTTCTTTCCCTATGCCAGCTCTACCTGGTTCTTCGTAGTAAGACACAAGGAGTATAAGGTCAGCCAGCACCCAGC
>JANZLQ010000044.1:504616-544832 GCA_026212715.1 Elanus axillaris
AAAACATCAGAGTGTTATCAACATTCTTCTCATACTGAACTTAAAACACAGCACTGTACCAGCTACTAGGAAGACACCTAACTCTATCCCAGCTGAAACCAGGACACCTTGGCACGGCCAGTGCATTGCTCCACACTCAGAACACTTTGCAAGCACAAAGCAGTATTGCCCTGGCCTCCCTCCAGAGGCTGTCCTGGCCATCAGGAGGTGGTGTGATAAATACACTGTCTTGCCTTTCTTTACCCTCCAATCATATCTCTAAGAAGTTGCAAAGAAAGGCAAATCAAAGGCAGGGTTGGAAAGTTGGCCATCCCTGGCCAGATGTATCCTAGTGAGAGAGAAAGGGAATGCCAGTGCAGAGCAGAGTGCGAGCTGTGCCTACTTGCAGCTTTTTGGAGAAGATCTTGGTGGGGAGTCCTTGTTCACTGTCCATATGGGGTTCGGTCCACAGACATGAAAGCCACACCTGGAGCTTGGAGCGGACGGAGAGTCTGACTTCAGATTCCCAGTCTGGAATAATGCTGTCCTCGGTGGGAACCAGTAAATGCAACAGCCCTGCATGTGTGGAGGCACGGGCTCGCCGTGGCGCTGCCTTCTGCATCGAGGACTCACGGAGGCCCATGACGCAGTATCGTGACTCAGTGGATTCTCTGCGGGACTCACCACACAGCGAGAGGTCAGACCCCACTGCTTGGTGCCACCCTGGCAGAGCAGAGGCAAGCCATGCCCTCTGTGCTGGACACAAAAATGTTTGCCTCTGCCCAGCCCTAGAGCAGCAGTCCTGTGGTAGCACTGGAGAAACTCCAGCTCTGGTCCTACCAGAGCAAGCCACTACTCCAAGAGGCCACTTTGGTAGGCGCAGCAGCAAGCACTACACTCTGCTCACCTGGTGGCAATATAGGTTTGGAGTACAGGGATGAGAAGAGCGGAAAATACCTGGCTGCAGCCAGCAAATGGTGAAGAAAAACTGGCTGAGAGCACACCCTGGGCAGCTTGGTCAGCTGGCAGCTCAGGCAGGATCTGGTCCTCTGGTATATGGGGAAAAGATGTGCATCCTCAGTATAGTCCTGGATGGCCTGGTGAGCAGGGGTGCCGTATGTGGGCACAGCCTTGAGACAGGGCTCTGTATGACCCAGCCTTCCGGGAACACACCTGCAGAGCTAAGACACCATCAGCCAGTGAGAGGCAGCAACAGTTATCCTCTTCCTGGGTCTGGTTCCTCACAGTGCAGAAGCACATCTCCACCCTTGCTCCAGCCCTTTGTGCATAGCTGTGGGTGACCCTGGGTGGCCATTGACCACTTTTGGGCACTTACCCTTCAAGGCGGTGGGACTTGTCCATGGGGTAGAGGAGAAAGGCAGCACCTCCTGCTCTCTCATTCCTGTCCCCAGTCCATTCAGACAGGCTGACCCCACTTGTACAGACGTCTCATATTTCACAAGACACATGGGTAAAAAGGCACTGGGTGAGCCAGGCAGCCTGAAATGAGCAGAGACACCAATTGGTGCTATGGAGAGGAAATGAAATCTGCTTCTCAGAAAGAGGTGATGCCAGACAAAGGGCTGTTTGGAGAGGGGCTAGACCCAACCTACATTGCCATACTGATGCTGTTACTAGAGTAGATGAAAGTGGTAGATGCCTTTTTGAGATGGAAGACTTTTGCTAAGTCAGAGGAAGCAATGCCCAGGCTTTCATCATCTGTGGCCTGAGCAGTGGGAGGGCATTTTGGGGACCTTCCTCAGAGACAAGCTTGGCAGCTCCAGAGGGAACAGAAAGCAGGTGGCAGGCAGATGAGAGGCAGGGAAGTCATTACTCAGCCTGCTGGGAAACGCTTCAAGGTTTGCAGCGATGCAGGGTGGGAATTGCACACCGAGTCCCTCAGGTGAGGCAGTCCTGGGATGCATGGTGCATGGTGCCCAAGTGCCCACTGAAGCCCAGCAGCTCATCCTCCCTCAGCACAGCAGTGCAAGGTCCCTCCTCCTGGGTCCCCAGGAGATGCCGAGCTCCAGAACCAGGTGTACTGGAGGCCTTATGGGTCCCTGCATCAGGTGTTCAGCAGAGTGTGGGTGCAGCTGGAGGTTTTGGGGGTTGTTCGGTGTCCAAATGGAGGTGTTGCTTTTTTCAGGTATGTGTCGGCCCTGACCACACCAGCACGCCTGTCGCCTGTTGACTTCCACTACTCGATGGCTGCACAAGTGCCCACCTTTGAGATCACCTCCCCCAACTCGGCACATGCCGTCTCCCTGCCGCCGGCGGCCCCCATCAGCTTCCGCGTGGAGGAACAGCAGCCCCTCCTGCGGCGGTACCAGCTCCCCTTCCAGGACACGCAGAGGTATGACAGCTACTACCAAAGGAAGACCTACCTAAATGACAGCATGGGGAGCCTGCCTTCCAGCCCCTTCCGCATTACGGAGGACGACGAGTACGAGACAACACAGGAGTACGTCACAGCACTAGAGCAGCCAAAGAAAACAGCCAGCAGCAACAGGCGGTGGAAAAAGTCCAAACTGAACGGGCACATCCCTCACAGAGCCAGAGCCGTCCGGGACTCCTTCTCCTTGAGCAGCGCCTCTTACAGCGAGTCTGACGAGGAGCTGGTGGCCGAGAGCACCCCATTCCTAAGCACTCAGAACAATGAGGCGGCGCACACAGAGTCGCCCCCGCTCCATCGGCCAGGCGACAGCCGGACTCACTACTCCTGCAGCAGACACAGTGCTCATGGGGAGAGCGGGCGCAGCAGCCTGGCACACACGATGCCCAAACCGGACCCAGACCCTCTCTAGGCACCTCCCAGACTCACGTGCCCGCAGACGTAACCCGCATGGAGGAGGCTGAGGAGGGAGACAAGACAAAAGAAAACAAAAATAAATATTTTTATTTTATATAAAAGAGGGAAAAATATAACAAATAAAATGTTTTATTTTCATTTTAGCAAAGTTGTCTTATAATAGCTAATGACAATGACTTTTTTATAGGGAATCTCTATTTATATGTAATGTCTTGATTTACAGCTTCCGAGAAAAAAAAAGTTAAAAAAAAAAAAAGAAGAAGAAAAGAAAACAATAAAGTTAAAAAAAAAGTGGGCCAATTTTTGACTACTTAAAAATAGAAAACAAAACTATCGTGGTGCCTTTTGCTGTATGCTAGTGCTGGGATTCATGCCGAGGATTCTGTTTCAGTAGCATTTTTAAGATCATAGATTTTTGTTTGGGAGACAACCTGTCACAAGGGTGCTCCTCCATCGGAAGAAAACAGCCTCACCACCTTGACCCGTACCCTGCTATTAATGATCTTATTCTTTAAGGTATTGTTTAAACACACATCAAGAACATGAGTGGGAGCATTTCCATTATCATGTCTAATGGGGATCTGTCTTGCCCTGTAAAATACTTGTATTTCTGCTTAAATCAGGAGAAAAAGAAACCCAACAGCATCATACTGAAATGCAGAAATGTTTCTTTTGCCACACAGGTAGGAACAGAAGATGAAATCGCGTAGCAGCAGCAGCAGCAGCCCTTACAATATAGCTCTCAACCTTTGGCCATTTCACCTGTGGGTCTGAAGTTGGGTTGGCACAGGTTTGTAGTCAAACAAGGCAGACACCCATATGAACGTGGTGAAATACCCCATTACGTACGGTTGAATCCAGTTCACTGAAGCCAGCCCTGGCAGGCAGACAGCACTGCGCAGTGGGCCCAACAGGGCAGTCTCCATTCAGCTGCGGTGCCCCGCGGCTGTGTTGCCATACTGGTGCCGTGCTGGCCGCGGCGTCCCCTTGATGGAGCGGTGTTGCCGCAGTGCGGTGTTGGCCGCAGTGCTGTGTGCCGTGGTGCTGTAGGGCTGCCAGGGCTGTGTTGTCCTGCATGCTGTGCTCAGCCACAGTTCAGGCCGTTCCGGGAGGGCACCCAGAGGGCAGCCCCAGGGCGCAGCACGGCCACGGCTTTCCCTGGATGCCGTGTCAGGCAGCTGCCAGCCGTGCTGCCCTGGGGTTTGGCAGCAGCGCAAGCGCTTTTGGCCCCGCTTGTTGCCCCTGCATTGGCTGGGAAGGGCCCTGCGTGGGGCAGCCCAGCGAGCGGATTCTTCTGTACCGCCGTGCCGTATATTGTAAAGACAGTTGTTACCGTCACATCTTGCCATTGATGATGGACGTCATGTTTCCAAACTCGGAGCAGCTCTGGCCATCAGCTCTGTGGCGCAAAGAGACAGTCCTGCGTGTCCAGGTGGCAGAGCATCCCCTGTGGAAGTGCCCCTCTCTCCTCAGTTCTCTGCAGAAAACCTGTTTACATTGTAGCCTGACTTTTTTCTTTTTATATTTTTACTTCTGCATGTCCTTTGCATTTCAGATACTGTAGATTGGATGCATGGTGAAGCTGTGACTGAGAAGATAATACAACAATTGACAGTGTATTTCATTTAACTTTTAGCAATAAAGTAACTAAACCCTCTATTCCTCACCCATGATGGGGTCAGATAGAAAACTCTGCTAATTTGTCATAAGATGATTGTCAAAGTTTGCTCTGGATTGTCTGAATGTCAGAACTCTCGACTGTTTAACACTTGAACATTTTTTTATATTATAAATAAAATAAGAAATAACAAGCTGTGGGCTGCATTAATCTCAGGCAATTTGGGGGGCAAATGGGGAGCTGTGACAGGTACCATACACAAAATCAGACTGGTTGAGGTTGGAAGAGACTTCTGGAGGTCATGTGGTCCAACTTCCCTGCTTAACCAGGTCACCCAGAGCCAGTTGCCCAGGACTGTGCCCAGTCAGGTTTTGAATACCTCTAGGGATGGCGACACCACAACTTCCTGGAGCAACCTCTGCCAGTGCTTGGTCACCCTCAAAGCAAAAAAGTGTCTTCTTGTGTTCAGACTGAATTTCCTATTTTTTAATTTGTGCCCATTGCCTCTTGTCCTGTCACTGGGCACTATTGAGAAGAGTCTGGCTCCCTCTTCTTCATTGCCTCCCATCAGGTGTTTATACACATGGATAAAGTCCCCCTGAGCCTTCTCTTCCCCAGGCTGAACAGTACAGCTCTCTCAGCCTCTCCTCATACAAGAGATGCTTTGGTCCTGTAAGCATCTTTCTGCCTTTAGAGGCCCAGAGGTTGGCATTTTTCTACCTGGCATGGACATTTGACCTTCACAGCAGGGCTCAGGAGTGGAGGCCCACTGAGGTGGGTGGATGCTACCCACATGTCTCCTGGGGGGATGCCATTTCTTCTCCACCTGGGAGACTGGGAGATCCCCCTTCATCTCACCTGTGGAAGCTTTCTGTTGTGTCAAGAAAGGCCAAGATGCAAGGCACATGCTTCACATGCTAGCACCAATTTCAGTGACTTTTGCAGCAGAGTGGAGATGTGTCAGGTGCAATTCTGCAAGTACTGTGCCACCATGCAACATCTGCCTAATCACAAAACAGTCCCTTCTTCAGCTCTTCCATGGCAAGTCTGTGTCTCTGGCTAGCCCCCATGTAGGGGAATCACCAAGAATATGGCGTATTAACAGGAAGCACAGTTCCTGAGGTTGGACCTGTGGCTCAGTCCAGCTCAGACCACACTCCCTTGTTCCTGCTCAGTGAGATGAACAGGTGCTCAAAAGTCCCAGCTGAACTCACCTAGCAGGAAAAGGATCTGCTACACACTGGTCTGAGTCAACCCCTTAGGAATGCACAGAGTCATGAGAGAAGTCCCTTGTCCTCATGATGATGCCCATGCTGAAGGCCAGGCTAAGCACACCTACAGCCTGGGCTCCTTCTGCTCCAGCACCCCCAGGATGCCCATTGACTTGGAGCTGACCTGACTGGGTCACAGGCCACCCCTAACATCCATCGCATGTGCTGCGGGGACTCCTGCCAGAGAGAGGGCTCAGCACTTCACCCCGAATAAAGGCATCTCAACACTGATTTCCCAGAAGGCTAAAGGCTAAAGGATCCTGCCCTCCTGCCATGGGGCCCATGTGACACAGCAGCAATGTGTAAAGGAGGTCTTAGATGTCTAGGACTGGGGATGAAGGCAGTAGGGTCAAGTGCTGATTTGGGCAACGTTTGCCATGTAACCTTTGGACACGTGATATCCCATTTCTGCACAGCCTCAAGACTTGCTGGATGAAAGCAGCAGTACCATGCAGCTCTCTACCCTCCTGCTACTCTTGGGACAGTCTGAGACTCCCCATTGCCTTTGGTCCCCCACCTTATCTCTTCCAGGAGCTCCTGGAGTGTGGTGAGATGGACAGGAATGAGCAGAAAGCACCTGACCCCCTGGAAGGGACACACGTGGGAGGTCACAGAGGGTGAGGATCCTTGGGGAAATCAGTCACATAGAAGAAAGATGGGGGGCCTTTGGATTCCCAAAACAACCTCATCTCCCTGCCTGGCTGTCCTCAGCATCTGTGAGCTGGTGAGCTCTGTTCATAGAGAAGTCCACCCAGGGCTGGGACAGCAGCATCTGCATTACAAGGCAGCTGCAGCTCTTGGGCCTCCTGCTGCTGCATTCTGAGCTGGGGTGCAGAGCGATGGTGTGGCCAAACCTTGGGGTGTGTTCAGTGCAGCTGATCCACACCAGGCATTAGCACCGCAGTCTGCTCTCTGGGTCCCTCGGAAAGGTGCTGCAGGTTTGCTGAGTGCTGCCCTGTGCAGGAGGATGTTTTACTGCTCCATGGTTTGCACAGAACTGTGATGCTCTGTATCTGCTGAGACACCACTAGCTCTGAGCTGTGGCAGCCTCATGATTTCTTGTGGTGATTTCTTGTTCAACATGCCCCTTGATTTCCATAATTGTGTTCTATATTTGGAGGCAGTTACACTACTTCAATTTTCTCTCCAATTGCCTCTAAAGGAAGCCTACATCTCTCTCCTTTTTCCCCTGGCTGGTTTATTTTTAGACCCCTCATTTCCAGCCATGTGTATTCCTAGGGTTTGGCCGTAAATATTTTACAGTAATTTTCACAGGTGGGAGGAGCACCAAAGCCTCCTACCAGCTCTGCTCCGCATGTATGATGCCTTTGCTGCCCTTCCTAGAGGGGAGGGAATTGCTCCGCTGACACAGATGGGATGATGCAAGCAGGAAAGGAGCAGAATCCTGGCTTTGGGGTTGCAAAGTCTCCCCCCCAAAAAAGTCTCTCTAGAATGAATGTGGTGTCAGGTTGTGTCCAGAATAAGGGGCCTGGCAGGAAGGCCAGGCTGAACCAGCACTGTCAGAGGATGCTGTCTCAGACCCAGAGCAGCCATGCTGCCTGTCGGAGGGCCTGGCACAGGCTGGGACTGTGCCAGAAAAAATGTTTGGATACCTCCAGGAGAAGAAAAAGCTGTGGCTGTTTAATTCCTCTGAGATGCAGCTCTTCTCTGTTAGTGGTGGGTGGCTGAGTCCTTCATCTCCAGGGAGAGAAAGAGGGAGGAAAAAAAGCATTTTCTTCCTGGTCACAAGCTGAGGCTATGGGTCAGTCAAACAAGGCATTTTTGGGTCTTCCCAGTGCCCTCATAGGTAAAATGCTCACAACATCTGCACATGCATATGCACCCAGATCAGTACTTGCGCATCAGGGCAAACTGCTAGTTGTCAATAAGCGCAAGTTTAACCCTCTTAGCTGTCTTGCCAAGGGCTGTTTAATGCTGGCTGCCACCCCATTCTACATCCATTGGGTGGCAAGTCTCATGGCTCTGAGACCCTTTCCTGGTGCCCAGAGGAGACTTTCAAGATCCTGCTTTTCCCTGCAACTTACTCCCAATCAAGGATGGCAGACTGGCACCTTCAACATAGGGGACTGAACTGCTCTTGGTGGCTTCCTCAAACACACTGGCGATGTCACTGCCTGCTGGAGGGGATGGTCAGAAAGGACAGGCTGAGGTACATATTACCTGGGATTTTGGAGAGCAAGACTCAGGCCTGGCTTTCCTGAAGGCTTCCCCTGTGTGAGTCTGGGCACCGGACACTTCAGGCGAGTAACATCATCTTGGAGGTCTTCAGTGCAAGGGATATCTATAGAGTGCCTGGCACAGCAAAGCACAGAATGCCTTGAAGAAACAGCCATGACACTCAATGTAGCCATGGGCTCCTCTGGGAAGAGGTCCCAGAACATCTCCAACCAGCAGTGCAGATGTTGGTATCTTTCTCCTCACATAAACCTCTAGGGTGCATGTGGACAGACAGACCTGGGATGCACCAGACCAAGGGAAGAGTCACCTGGATCCATCTGTCCACAGCTGCCCCACAGGTAAGCCAACCATCCAAAGCATGGGCAGGCCAGCACTTTCAGCACCCAGGAGGATGGGTGGGCTGCTACCCCACTACTGGAAAGGCATTGCAATTTTCTGGTGCTGTCTGTCCATAGGAACCTGGCTTTCCTGCAGCAGGCACTGATAGAGATGTGTGTCAGCCTGGCCATCTAGTGCCATGAAGTCTGGCACCAGTCAAGCACATGGTGGAACGGTACTTCAGACCAATTCTCTTTACCAACAGATTCAGCTTTATTGTTATTGTTTTTTACATGATCCTTAGTGCATCATTTCAAATGAACTATCAAACTGTACAAAGAAACAGATAAAAGAAGAGGTGACAAAGTTGGGCAGAGGTTTTTAGTTTCATGAACCATCATGGAAAACAGTAGTCCATAGGCTGTCAAATGTTGAAGGTCCAAATAAATCATATTTTCTTTGTTTAAAAAATGCTGCAAAATATAAACAATAAATGACTGTAATTAGCAGCTACAAGATCCTTCAAAACTGGAACTTGATTACTGTGAATGCACCTAGCGGAAAGAAAAGCAATTTGAGATAAAGGACCAAACCAAACAGTGAAATAAATAAATAAAGTGTGGGAGGACAGTCATGGCATTGAAATGCAGAGGAATCACTTCTATCACAACAGTAAATCATTGGACCACAGACAGCAGAAAGGAACAGAAACACAATTCCCCGCTTAAAAGAGTATAGCATGTGCATTGCAAAATGGAGGAAGTACAACATTGATGGGCAGGTGGAATTGCTCCTGCACACAAGGTTCAGCTGGATCTGAAGCACAGCTCCAGTTGCGCCTCAAAGCCAAAGTGGCAGACACCATGGATGCTAAATAAGCAGCCACTTGGCCAGTTTGTCTGAACAAGCAGGTACAGGAGGGCGATGTTTCACAGCAAAGCCAGGTGAACTTTCCATTTGAGTAAAAAAAGGAGGGAAGAAAAAGATACATAGGCTACTGCAATTTTTAAAACATCCTGGTGGGCTGGTCAGACCCTCCATGGTCCCTAGTGTCTTCCCCAGGCAGCTTGCCTTCACTTGCACACTGAGGTTAAAAACCTACATTAAAGTTTCCTTATATATATATATATTTATTTATTTATATATATTCATATGTATATATATATAAAAAAAAAGGATAAGGTGACAGAGGGCACTTCAGGCCTCTCCTGCCATGGGCAGATGACATTCCCACATGCCGTGCTGAAGACGCCTCTCGTTCGGTCGGTGACTAGCTCGTGACACCCATCCTATCACGATGTGCTAAACGGTGCTCCTCTTGGGGTAGGGACATTCTCCCTGCCACTCTGTGCCCTTCCCTGGGAGTGCTGGCGGCGCCACAGACTGTCATCTTGGCTGAGTCTCCTGCACTGCCAGGAACTGGGGACATGAACCAGTGGGGACTCCAGGAAGAGAAAGAGGAGGAGAGGGCTAGTGGAGAAAAGAGCAACCTGGCCCTTGGAGAACCAGCATATCCCTTTGTTGTACAGGCTGCGATAGGAGGGAAAGAAAAGCCACTGGTGCTGTTGGGGATGAAGAAGAGATGGCATGTCTATGATGCTGAAATGCCAGAGCGTTGCCAGAGAGTGTCAACTAAAGCTTCTTTGATTTCTTTCACTAGAGCAATCACCATGTGTTACACATCTACGGTTTTGCTCATGTAATTTCCTAGGTAAAATTGTGCTCATTGATCTAGTCCAGGAGCGCAAAGCATCATCAGTTCATCCCCGCTGTGCACACATTCCTTGTTAAGTGTTCTGCTCTAAAATGTCCTTTTCCACCTTACAGCTAATGGACATGTGCCCTTGGCTCAAGGAAGGGCTTGAATGTGTCTTCCGCAAAGCAATGTCATCAGCTTCCACCTTGAAGAAACTGGTTTCAATTCTCTCCAGGTCATCTGTCCCGACTTTTATCTTCATGCACAGCAGGTGGATGTATGTCTCATAGCGGCTTTTCTGCAGGGAAAGAAGGAACAGAGAGCCTGGGAACAGGGACAGGCCATGGCATGCATGGAAAGCAGAGGCAATGCATCTGTTACTGCAGGAAAACCCATCCTGTATTGTCAGGATCCCATTAATCACACCCAACAAGTACTGTTTAACCACAGCACAATGCCTGGTCTACACAAAGTCTGAAAAGACTGATCAACCCATAATTGAAAGGGTTGAGGAGAAAGGGCAGGGTTGTGCAACACTCTCCAGTTGCTGTTATGGACCTTGACTGCCTCTCTGATTGTATAAGGCAGATACTGGAGGCAAAACCAGACCAACAGATCTGCTCTTTCCTGACTTAGGAGTTCCCTTCGACTGATTCAAATGCTTCTGCTTGCCATTGTTTCCATCCAGTGATTCACTTGTTATTGCTGAGTTGTGCCCCCATTGCTCCTCACAGAACACGGCATAAAGGGAGGCATCTCCTCTCTGCCTGGCACCTTTATTCCAAGGCTAGATAGGACCTCTTTTTATGGACTTGAGTAATACTCATCCTTTCCCCTAACATCTCAGAGGCAGTTTATACTCGTTTCTTTGTCAGCACAGAGAAACAAGCATTTCTAGAGCACATCTCATAAGACAGATGAGATGAATTATGCTCTGGAAGTGCCAACTTCTCCTTGCAGAGTGAAAAGATGGAGACTTCTCTGCAGGCATCCCAAACAAGATCTCTGGAAAACAGGAGGCAGAAGCAAGCAACTATTTGAAGGGTTGGTACAAAGGCAAGGGAACCAGCAGCCAGAAACTGTGGCTTTGGAGAATCAGGCTGAGTGTTACACAAAAGGATGGTGCAGCCCTGGTATGCAGGAGGAGGTGGGACATTTCCATTCTTGGAGATTCCTGAGACTCTGCCACAAAATAACACACTCAGCCTGGGCTAATAGTGGGAATAATCCAAGCTCCTGCTGGAAGCAGGAGTAGAGGCCTCCAGCAGTCCCTTCCCACTGACACCTATGTGGCAGGAATCACACCTTCTGCTCAACTCTTACTGGAACAAAATATCCAATTCCTCCCACAACTAAATGCTTCTTAGACTTTGCAGAGAGTTTAAACTTAGCTACATGCATCCTCAAAGTCTGTAATCAGCTGTAATGCTGGTTTTGGCTTTATTTACAGAAAAGGTTGCAGCAAAACAGGATTAATTGTCCCAGGGATTCCTTCAGTTTTTTATTAATGTTGCTGAAAAAGACTGATGCACACCAAGAACTGAACCACTTCCTTACTTGTGACCTGAGGAAATGTCAAGTTTCAGCACAGTAAAGGAAGATTTTATTTCTCTCATCAGTTTTCCCCTCCTCTGGTTAGAAATCACAGAGGGGAGGAAATGTCTGTTATTTCTTTTTTTAGCTTCAGTGCAAAACAGTGAGGCTTGCTGCTGCCCCAAGACACCCATCCAGCTTGTGAACCCTCTTCCTTCTCTCTCCTTTCACACTCTCCCAGGCTCACAGCATCCACTCTGGAGTTCTTGGTTCTCCTCAATCAGCCAAGGTATCATTTATCACAGAAAAGATGAAAGTTCCTTTACCTCAAATATTAGGTAATGTTCTTTGAGTCTGTATTCCTCAGCCTCTTTGGACTTGAGGCTCTTCTCTACAGGATGTAATTTATGCTCTGCTAATTCATCTGCAATCTGCTTCATTTTATTTTCATGAGACCTCAGCTGTTCCTCCTGCCGAGAGAAGCGTGTCAGGTATTAAAATGTAGGAGTGCAGCACCCAAGTGCACCGCCTGTCTGTTGATCTGGGATCTGTCTCCACAAAGATGTAAGCTTAGCTACTGTGCTGGAGACAAAGGTGTGCAGCACATTTGCAAATTCATCTGATAAGAAGCAGCTGAACAACAAGTATTTGAGTAAGATCAAACCCCATGTATCTCAGGTGCCAAGAGTGGATTTCTCTGGCACCTGGGCTTCTTTAGCAACATAAACACGAAATGCTCTGCATCCTTTAACAACCAGGCAGAACCAGAAGTGTCCCAAGAGCTGCTCATCCTGCTCTTTTTTTTGAGATAAAAGTACCCTCCCTACCTGGGCTCTGAGAAAGGTGACATCTGGCCACATCTGGTTCAGCAGATAGGAGCTGTATCTCTGCCCTGACATTTCAGGCTGTCCTCCCCTTTGCTGGGGGCCAGTAGTAGTGCATCCCTACTTTCTGAAAGTGCTAAGGCATGTTGGGCTTTCCCTGGACAGTGCAAACAAAACCTACTCTTCAGGTGGCAGCTGCCCATTGCTCTTGGTTAAGTGAGCCTTAGGCAGCCATGGACTGGTGCACCATGCCCCCTTGCTTCCAGAAAACCTTCCCCACTGAGACTCAGACTCCCCCTTTGCCTGTGGCTTTTTGGCTTGAGAAACAACAGGGTGCCACTTCTGAGTGCTAGATTATAAAATAAGCCAGGGCTGTCGCCAGCTGTTTGGCTCAGTAGCACCAGCTGTTTTAACACCAGCAACAGAAAGGTGTTGGGATGTGATGGGCAAAGAGCAATAAACAATCCAGAATCAACATCCACACAGGCAGGTATGTGTGCATAAAGTTGCTTTTTAGCCATTGCAAAGGAAGCGTTGGCCAGAAAATGGGATTTGCCACAGTCTGTCCAAGTCGCGCACTCCACTCCCCTGTTCCTGCCCTTAGCACCTGCATGTGTCTATCAGGCAGGAGCTGGGGGAGCTGCAGATGGGCTCAGTCTGAGCTGCATGCTGAAGGGATGGCTGAGCGCTGGGCACCCCTCCATCTCTCCTTCTTTCATGTTACCTGGCACAGCTTGGTCATGGACGAGGGCAGGAGCGGGCGGCAGAACTTCTTCATGGAGCAGATTGCAGCTGGGAAGGCTGGGGCAGAGAAAATTGCAGCAACAAGGTTGATTCGCAGGATCCAGGAGAGCATTTCTTCCTTACTTCTGTTATGGAGGAAGGGAGAAGAGAGAGGATGTCTGTAAATGCTCCTGACCCAGGACCAGCCAGCTCAGAACAGCCCTGGAGCCACCTGCTCTCAAGAGAGCCATTGGTGGCCTTGCTTTGAAGCCATTTCTGTGCCACCCTGAGTTGTGAACAGAGGAAAACACTGGCTTAATTGGCTTCTCTACAGTGCCCTAATGATTTTAAGGCTGTTGTCTGCCTCTTGAATCCCTGGCAGTCCTGCCTTCCTCATCAGCTCTGACTGCATTCCCTGAGTTGCTGGGGAGAGGTAGCATGGTGACAAGGGCCAAGGATATTCTGCTCTTTGGACAGTGGGAGGCAAAAACCAGAGGTCCCACAGAGTAAGGTGGATCCCTCATTTGTGTCATTTGTGGGACACTGCCCAAGGTCCCTCATCAGATCTGTTCAGGCACTGCTTCCCCCAGCTTTCAAACGGGCTTTCACTGCACAAATTCAGATGTCAAGCTTTAGCTTGATGTTAGTACCCCAGCCCAACTTACAGATAATGTCACCTATCTCAGCAGGAGACAAGGAAAACATCAGACAGAAGACGATTCTTGATGATGACACATGACACTTGCTAGCAGAGCAACTTTCCTGTGCAATAGACTAAGGAAGAAAGAAGGTCTAGCCTGGCTGGGAAGAGTTCTTTACTAAGCTTCAGATAGTTTTGCCATCAAAAGCTGACGAGGGGAACCATCAGCTCCCTAGTTCAATGTACCACATCATAGATTTTCTCCCTTCCACAGACTGACAACAGAAGTTAGTAAGGTGACCCCTTTACTCAGCCTTTTACATTTCAGCCCACCTTGGTGAAAGATGAGAAAGGACCTCCAGGACTGACACACAGCTATCAAGAGTGACAGGTAGAAACTGACCCCATGACCAAGTCCTTTGCACAGCCCTACAGACCTCACCCTTAACCCTCCTGCTCAGCACCTTCCTCCTCCCCAGATTTTTCCCCTAATGTGTGTGTTGGTCTGGCCAGGTTGGAGGGAGTCTGGTGGTGGCTGGAGGACAGGCTGCCTGTCCAGGGTCTGCGGGAAGAGCTGGTACTTACGGGGCCTGGAAGAGGAAGACTCTCCAGTCAGCTGTCTTCAGCTTGAGCACGTTGGACTTCTTGCTGTAGTCAGAGGCTTTCGTGGCTAAGGCGTGGTGCACACGGATGGCATTTTTCAGATCCACTTCAGAGAGGTCTTTGTCAGGTTTATATTCATCCTGTGAAGGGGAACGTTAATTGGATAATGACAACACTAACATTTGCGGGCTACTTTAATGAACCTGCCTTTCTCTCTGTGCTATAATCACAGAGTGCTGAGACCAGGAAAAGCACTGCTTTGTACAGTAAATGCTAGGAGCTGATAATGATAATAATTAACATCTGGCAACTTCTTCCATCATTAAGTTCACTGGGAAGATGTGAAGAAGGAGATGAAAGTTTTAAATGTAATTATCAATAGTTATCTCTAACACGGCACAAGCCTGAGGCTTTGGGGGAAGGCACAAGACAGGGCCAGGTTTCTGCAGAGCTTCACCCAGAGCACAGAGCTCAAACCACGATGCAACTCCCAGTCATTGGCAGCTATCAGCGAGTGCCTGCCCTGGTGCTGCAGCTTTGTGTGGTGGAGGATCTGGGCTCAGGTTTTGCACCGTCTCAGGCAGCCCTGGAATAGCAGCATTCCTGCAGCCAGTACACCTCTGTGCAGGTGTGGGTCTAGCTGGGCAGTTGTCAGACTGAGTGTGGCCCACCTGAACCATGCTTGTCTCTCGTTAGTACGTTTGCCCCTTTGGCATGGTCTCTCATGTAATTCATTAGACTGGCACTTGCAAATTGCAGCAGCATTCCCTGTATTCCTGCTTTACTTTCTCCACTGAAGGACAATTTCACACAAGTAGTGAATGTAGCAATAACTATATATGTATATATTTTATAAAGAGATAAAAAATGCCAAACATGGGATTCTGAAAGGATGATCTTGGCACAGAACTTTTTAGGGAAAAAAAAGGAATTAAATCAAGCCTGTGTTTACCCTTTGCTTTCTCAGTGACTGAGCTCCCAGCCACTTAAAGCGATACCCTCCCTCCCACTCTGCACCGTTGCCAGCTCAACAGCTGGTCCAGCTGGGTGGTGGGATGGAAGGGTGGACAGATGGGTGGATGCGTGCACACATAGATAGGTGGATATAAGAAAATCTGGCTCTGGCTAAAACAAACCACCACCCCCGACCATGTTAGATGCCATGTCAAGACAGGGTGTCCCTGGAAGGGCCTGCCTTGTCCTGCTGATTACAGTGCAAACCTACAGGACTAATTCACCCTTATGTTTTTATTTCCTTGGCTGTCAGAACAGGGGTGACTCTGTCCAATGGTGGTGGTCTATGCCTCCTAGCCCTTCTTTAGCTTTTAAACTAGAGCTTGGTCTGTTGCGCAGATTTGCAAAAAGACAGTTTCTTCCTCTGTCCTGGTGGTACAATTCAGCCATTCAGGGAAAAGCCATGCTATAGTCTCCTGGTTGCTAACCCTGGTCAGTAAGGCTGTTCTCTGGTGTAAGGTCAGAAAGGTCTCCCCTCTGTTGCGCTTCAGAGCCTAGAAGCCAGCACTCCCCAGCCCATGGATGTGGCTCACCCAGACCCTTGCTCCTGATGGTAAATAAGCTTCTGAAGTGTTTCCTTCCCTCCTTTTTTGAAGCAATCATCCCATCTGGGAGACTGGTTGCCGTACTGTGTTCACCAGCACATGATACTTGGCCTTGTGCAAAAGAAATGCCATGGGGCCCAGAGCCCAGAAATGTCTGGCATGGGTTCCTGGCTTATGCAACTTCCTTCTTAAAGGTGAACCACAGAGAAAAGCCCTGGCTTTCCAGAGGAGGAAGGGGTGGGTGCTACAGGCACTCTGCATTCAGGATGACATTCAGATGGGCTACGCTGCAGGGCAGTATGGACGACCTTTCCACAGTGGGGATTTCAGCAGGCAGAGGATTGGGCTACTAGCCTTTTAATAAAGAAAAACAAGTGCTTTGCCTTATGAGGACCTAATATGTTACCCCACTTGGAGAGAAATAGTTGCTTGAGGAAGACATTGCCACTCAGGCATTGTACATTGTAGAGACTTCCAATCCTGGATGTTTTTCAGGGCTGAAGCTCTTTGGATCTGAATAAATCTGCCTTTGATGGTCATGATCTCTTATTTCAAGATAAGTTTTCTGAAAATACTGTGCAAATAGCTAGGCTTAATGGCATGTGACAAGGAGAAGCTGCCATGGCTGCAGACCAGTTTGATTAATGCAGATCTTCACCTCAGATGGTATCATCGTGCATTGCCTCTACTGATTTCAGGCTCACAGGCATCAATGTAGCTGTAAGGAAAAGCCAGGTCTTCTTTTTCTAACACTGGGCTCAGTAAATCAGCGTAAGGTTGAATCAAGCAGGTTCTCTCTACCTTCTGCCTCCCTGCTGGTGGAAACAGGCTGTGTTTGCAGGACTGTGTGGTGCTGGAGGCTCACTTCTGCATGGGCCGGCTCTGCCAGGAAGTTCATCTTAATGCCTGTGCTGCAGTAGTCATGATGATATGTACTGCTGCTGATAGAGGGACGCCTCTGGGTGCTCTTAAACAGGCAGCCTCCACAAACAGCTCCAAGGCTGTACGATGCCACACACACACGGCCAGAGCTGTCACAGTGCCCAGCACTTAACACCATAATGTAGGCTACACTGTGTAGCCTTCCCCTGGAGAATAATCCCATTGCCCTTCAGCAAAGCATGTCAGCTCTGCTCCAAAGCCTCCAGCAGCTTCTCTACATTTTGCCTCACTCCCTTTCTGAACTTTGATGTAAGTTTAAGTGTGTGCATAAACTGCTGTTGAGGAAGAGATGTGTCCAAAAACTTTAGTAACACAGACACTTTCAGTGAAGGAACTCTGGTTTAAATCTCAATGAAACTGATTTATCCTAAAGCAAAAGCAGTATCATATTTGGAGGAACTTCAGGCAATGTTTAGTCCACGCTATAGTACTGCTAATCTCAGTCTCACTTTTTTCATGGTGTTAGCCTGCCATACATTTCCTTGCAAAGGGATTAATTTGGTATCACAGGGTTGTTGAATTTTTGTCTTGTGTGTCCTGCACTGTTCACACAGGTACTTGTCACTGGGAAATGGGCAAGTTATGCTGTGCCAAACCATTACAGTTAACCTTAGCCCCCAGCCCTTGAATGGTGACATGTTTATTTTCCCCTTGCTTCTCCAGGTGTAGGATGGTGGGGATCAGCAATTTTCAGGGTCTGTTTTGGGGCTATCTTCTGCAGGAATTGAGCCCAAGTGTGGACACTTTGTTTCAGAATCCCTCTAAATTAATTTCATTCACTTTCAGCTTTTAACGTTGATGGTGTAGACAGACTCCCTGTTCATGTGCCTCTCCTGCCCGCACAAAGGCTCTGCTTAAACGTGCACAACCACCCCCTTGTCTGGGCTTAGTTTCTGCCATGGCAGTGCTCCATGGTGTCTTTGGTTCACTCTTCTGATGCCAGCTCTCCCCTACTGCCCACCTCTGTGAGCAGGTGGTGGGACGTCCACAACTGAAGTGAGCTCCCCAGCTCAAAGCTTGTTTTGTCAAGAAAATGCATAGATCTCTTGGGCCTGCCTTCGTGGGGCACCTGCATGGGGTAAGAGAGTCCAGTGTATTGGTCCTGCTGCCTTCTCCTCTGGACTCAGCACCAGCCCTGAGCAGTGATGTGAATATGGACATGGAGCTAGAGTTTTCTCATCCTCCGGCTTGTGAGTAGCTTTTCCGCTTTTTCCTTTTCTTCAGCTCACATCTACCAGCCTTAAGAAACCATTTAGTGAGGAAAACTAACCACTGCACCCTTTTCAGTCTGTCATGAACTTGGTGCTCCAAGTAGCACTACCACAGCAAGGGCCTGCCTGCATGGCACAGTATCCATGGCTCACGGCTGTGCTGAGAACTCCCTCATGTTTGGGGACTGCAAGGGCAGACCCTGTGGGAAGACCTGCACCCTTTCCAGTACTTCCATATAAAAGCATTGCATGCTTTATAGCTCTCCATCATTCCTCTCAACACCCCTCTATGTGTGGTGATTAAGGGTTATTATCCCCATTTCACAGAGGTGAAGTAAGTTGCCAAAGGCCATGGAGTGAGTCAATGCCCAGTGCAGATTAGAGCACAGAAAAGGTGTGCCCTGCTCCCAAACCTGCATTTCTTCCTCAAGACTGTGCTGCATCCCTTTAGGGGATCAAGCAATTGCTTCAGCAGACTATGCTAGAACACGCTAATCCAGCAATTAACACTGGCGAGTCAATGACATGTGACATCTCTACCTCAGCAGGTTTATGGCTGCTGCCTGAATTGCTTCTAACAGACTGACTTCTACCTGTCCACCCACCTACCCACTCTTCTGCCTATCTTACGTCCACATCTCTCTGTATCTGGCTATTCCTCTTTTCTATATATCTACCTCCCCAGGGCTTCCTTCCCACCTCCTTCCCTCACTCTCTCTCTTACTTCTACTCAACTTGCTCCCCAAAACCAAATTGAGAAAAGTTTCCTATTAAACTTATGGGAGTCTCTATTAAAGTGTAGATCCTTGGTTTGGTCTGAGAAAAAAAATGGAACAGGCTGAACCTGGGCTCCATGGCATCAGGTGGGTCTGGAAGCAGGTACTTTCTCCTCTCTTCACATCAGAAAATCTTTTCCCAGTGATTTGTGCTCAAGCCAGCTTCTACCTTATGTTTATCTGCAGGCATCTTCCCCTGAGAGCTTGGGAGGCTGGCACACCATTTCCTTCCTGTATTGTGCAACTCTCTTGTTCTGCAAACTACCCCATAGGCAAGAAATTGCACTAAGAATCAACAGGGCAGGTGGATGTTTATCCCCTCTCTGTTGTGGTGCTGGGAATGTTTAGAAGTGGCAGGGCAAGGACTTTGTCTTTGTGGTCTCTTCCTTCTGTCCAGTCTCTGCAAGCCTGATGATAGACACTGTCTACAGCTAAGCCCAGCCCAAGGAATCCTCTGAAGAGGACCATATATAGTCTGGCAGCAGCTCATGACTAGGAAACCCCTCTTTGCCCAAATCCTTTGCCCAAGTATTCCTCAGGTTAATTTTTGTTGTTGTTCCAAATACTACTTCCTTGGGGCACCCTTGGCAATTCTGGTCCCTCCTGCTAGTTACACATCAGTCACGGCTGTTATCAGACATTTTCATAACCTAGCCAAATCTTTGCTTCTTCAGTCCTTGTTCATAAAGAAAGCCCTCAGTCTCTTAACTGTTTGCTCCTGAAGGTCATCTAGATAAGAACATTGGCCTTCTAACTGCCATATCAATCTCATCCTCACTCTCTTTTAAAATTCTAAACACCTAGTAGTAACATAACAAACTATGGTAATATAATCTGGCTGGTTACTGCTGCTAGCCTTGTACAGCAAAGAAAACCCAACCCCTCTGCCCCATCAGCAGCAATGACACTCAGTGTTGGCTTCATAGCTCCTTCTAGTGCTGTCCAAGCAGCCAAGAAAATCTTCACTAATCTGGATTTTGGTCCAGCATGGGAAGAAAATTCTGTCCTGAAAGTGTATTTCATTCCAAATATATACCTCCTCAACAGACTCATCCCAAGAGACATGCCCTAGAAGTCCTTGGTGAAAAATTCATTTAGAACCAAATGGTTCCTGTGATTTTGATGAAATTGCTTTTTTTTTTTCTCCATAGAAGAACTGTTATAAAATTAAATGTTGATGGTAGTGCTTTACAAGTTAAATCTTCATGCATCACCCATAGTCAGCATGAGGAGCTCTTCAGTGGACCTTTTGTGGAGACTTTTAACAAGACAAGAAACTGAGATGTAAGAGTGCCACTGACTTGAAGAATGCCACACTTAGAGGGCTGGAGAAGATCTGGGCTCTCCTGTATGCTGCAGCTTGCCTCAGCTGCAGGAGAGAGTAGCAAGGCTGTAAAAATACCACTTGGCTAAGAGCAACCCATACTGTAAATTACGATCGGCTGCTGCCAGATTTCTCTTGGCTTTGTGACATGTGCCATAGAATCTGGCAAAACACAAGAATCATTGGGGTGTGCTACGAGCTCTGAGTCATAATTCCGTGCTGCCCTGAGGATCTTTCTGCCTTTCTTATATAATCCAATGTTTGTTTACTCACATTGCTTTGGAGATAATACTGCAATACATAGAAACATCTACCCACAGGGAGTGCTGTTCCAGCAAGGTGAGTTCAATGGGTTACTGCACAGCATGTGCTACTAAGGTAGTTCAGACCTAGTTCAGTGGGTTATGCTGTTGCATGATGAACAGACACTTGGCATCCCTGGCTGGCTCACACTGACATTCAAGTGAGCCCCTATCCAGGCTCCTTGGATTTTCCCACAGAATAGACTATCCATGGAAATCCTCCTAGCATCCAAATGTCTTGAAAGGCAGAGAGCTGAATGCTATAGCATGCAGGGAAGCCCTTCCATGGTGACTTTGCCTCCCATGAGGACCTGGGATTTATACTTCTGTTGACTGGAAGTGGCTACAGAACAAACAGAGATGAAGAGAGGCAGAAAGTGTCACTTGGCAACCCATGGAAGGAACTAGCTCAGCAAGGTCCTGAAGGAGAAGAGAAACTTTAAGCACGGTCCATACCAGACTGAGTGAAGCTGTTCATAATCAGATCTATACCAGCAAATAAAACAATAGGCAGGATAAGACTGGTCTGATGCTCCACCCCTTCAGCTTCCTATTGCATGTCTCACGAACATCCTATTTCACCTATTCCATATCACCTGTTCATTCATCCTCCCCGGCAGCTCCTACTTGCTGGGACACTTCTGCAGAAATCTTGCCTCAATGTTCCTTCTTTTATACTTCTTCCTGTATGGCCATCTTTTCAGGATGTGAATAGTGCCCTTAGCATGAACACCACCACCAAAGATGATGGCATCCTCCAGTTCTGTATACTGGTCTCTGGAGGAGCTCTGTAGATGTGCATGCATGCATTAGGACATGGATTCACCTCTACTTGCATCTATGGGTCTCCTGCTTAGGACAGCATGACTGTTTTGGAGGCAGCATGAAACAGCAAATGGGATAGTCCACCATGGTTACCTTTTGTAAATAAAGGATGGTCCCTTTAAGCACAGCATAAAATTTCTTCCAACCTCTTCTTCCTCTGGGAGCTAAAAAAGGAAGAACATTTAATTATATGTGTCTGCTTCTGCCAGTTCTGCTTGACCTTCACATTTCTGGCAAAACCAACCCTTCTCCTGACACTGATGCCTAGACCTCATACACCTCCAAACTATTGCTTATGAGTGGTTCGTCTGCAGGGACGTGTTTGAGAGGCATGGGCTGGGCGATGCAGCCTCCAGCAGGAACACAAGCAGGTCAAAACCAGAGATGAGTTGGTATAGGGGTACCAGTGGACACGTGCAGGAAGTGCCTGCTCCTCCAAACCCAGGTTCATGTTCCTTGGAATAAATGCTTGAGGAGCAGAGACATTCCCTGAGCTCCTCTGCTTCAGATGAGTTAGGGAGACATACCCTGGATAAGGCAGCTTCTGTTCCACTGAGGAAGGAGCATTAACATCAGCTGTCTTGATGGACTTGGGGACAGAGAGCTTGCTGGAAGCTGGAGAGAGGTGGGAGGTGAGGGGAGCCATCTATGTCACTACAAGACAGCTGATCCTCCAGGCATGGGCTATTAAGAAAGTGCTGGAAGCAAGGGAGGCCTTTGGTGGTAATCTCTAGTCAAGACTTTTAATCAGCTGCAGTGACTGGGCCAATCATATCAATTAGCAAAAGGGGTTATCCAAGGTTTCATTAATCTCTGCTCATTAACAGTTCCCAAATATATTTTCCTTTACCTTTCCTGTAATCTCATATGCTGACAGCAGAGCTATGAGGCATCCTGTTGCCCAGCCAGCACATGGCAGCTGTTTCCAGCACAGGGCAGAATACGGACAGGAACAAAGCTTCGAAGACCAGACTGTCCCCAAGGTCAGGGCTGGGGTGGACAACTGCTGTGGAACCACCCTCACCCCATCGCTCAGAGTGTGGGATTCAGGATTATGCCCATGAACAGGATGGAAGACCAGGTCCATCTGTGTGGGACAGGCACTGCTAGGTTCCTTGGCAGTGAGAAGGGAAGACTGAGGCCTCCTGAAAACATGTCTACAAATGCCTCAAAACACCCTCCTTTTCCTGTGCCCTAGCATTCATGGATCTAGGGATCTCTCTTGTGTTCCCTGGGATGCAGTGAGGAAATGCCTTCAGCAGGAGAGCCAGGAAGAAGGCAAGGGCAAGGTTCTGGTACTGCCTGGGGCACATCTCCTCCTGTCCCAATAACACGTACTTCTCTTCCCATCCATGTCTGCATGGGTTTTACGTGTCAGGACACCGTGCTTGTAGGTGACTGCGTTCAGCGCTTGGGGGATGTCCAGGAAGGGGTTGCTGCTGTCAACAATTCTTGTCACTTTCTTCGCACTGGCTCCGAATTTGTCATCTACCAGCTCCGAGAGTGATTTCCTCAACTCGTCCTCATCACTTGGAAACAAAGTCAGAGAACAGATTGAGTGGAGGACACGTGGGTTGGGTCACAATGTGCACTATCTGCTTTGGTTTTAAAGAGAGTTATTTATTACAAGGCTAGTCAGAGAACGAAAATGAAAGGAGGCACAGGGACAATAACACACAGAGTGTGCCAATGGTGGTGATCTGGACACAGCTCGGAGGAGCACGGGTGGCAGGTAACTGTCCTATTGATCCCACTGTGAGGTTACTCAAAAAGGGTAAGGGAATGAGTGCCTGTCTGAACACCAGGAAACAGCAGACACACCATTGTGGAGGACTACAAGCATTTCACAGGGACAGTCTCCAATTTTGTGCCCTAAAACCAGAGCTTAAGGAGGTCTTTTGCTGCAGACCAGGTACCACTGGGGTTTCTCAACCTCTGAGAGGCAGTCCCTGGGCCTCCTAGGTGCTGAAGGAGCTTGAGAAATGTCCTCTGCATCCATAAGGAGCAAAAGCTCTGCAGACATTAGGGAGATGGGCCACTTGATCAGAAAATCACAAACCCTGAAATAGGTTATACATCAGTTCCCCATCTGTGTCCTCAGGGTGGGCCAGCAGAGAGCAAGAAATGCTGGTCATTTCCATAAAAACTGCTTTTTCTCACAGATCTCCTGGTCCTGGACCCTGGGCAGCAAGGGCTCAGCAGCTTAGGGAAGTGTCCACTGACTCCACCAAGCCTGCCTCTTCCTGGTTGTAGCAAAACATACTCCTGCAAAGACCAACTAGAACTTGCGTGGGAAGTGATATTTCCCAGTGTCCCTGGGACATTAAGGAGGGAGAGCAAACAGGGAATTTCTGCCCTGTGTGATACATGTCAATATCTAAATGGTATGAGTGGTCACCTTAGGTTGCAGATTAGATGGGGACCAAACCTCAGCTGAGGAATGACTCAGGGATGAATCCACTAGCTGGGATGTAAGCAGTAAAAAAACACTTCCCCACCTGCAGCAAGTACATGGCCAAAGCATCAGACATCTCTTAGAAGAGAAGGGTGATTTTTCAGCCCTCAGCACCCACAGGAGTCCTGGGGCTTAGGCAGAGTCCAGACACTGTGCCTGAGTGGGGAGTTAGTGCGGCTCAGTTCTCTGAGCTGCACCCTCTGAGCTCCTGCTTGCTGGTGGTCATATACCTGCCTGTCTGGTTGGGCTTTGTGAGCAAGGGTATTTCATTCCATGGGATGGGCAAGGACAGAAGGCAGAGGCAAGCAGGGAGATGAGGGTCTTGCCTGTGCAAGTTTACAACTCAGTGCCACATCTCCAAAAGAAAAACAGGTACCCCATGTCAGGGAGCATCTGTCCCACAGCAGAGGAGCTGAGAGGTCTCTCATGTTGCAGCCTGTCCATCTGCAACCAAGCAGGACACCCTGCAGCAAGGCAGGTCCCAGGTCAGCGTGTGGTGAATGAGGGGGTGCAAGGATACAAGCGGGGAGGGTGGAGGAGGGCAGGAGGGGGGTCAGATGCTGCTGAGTAGAACTGCACCACTGCAGCGGGACATCGTGGGGGGCTGACATCCCTCGGATGTGCCCAAGCCGGGGAGCATGTGCTGGCAGGCATTGTGTAACCACTGCCCGCATCCAGTGAGCAGATGCACTTCTGCTGAACTCCTCTTATGTAAACTCTCCCACCGGCACCTTCTGCTTGCAGTGCTCCCTCTTGCGACTATGTCCACCCACTGACGTGGCCTTTGCTGCAGAGCTGGCATTGCTGCTTTCCTCTCACACAGATGCCACACAAAATTATTTTTAAAGTTAAATCAATGCTACATGACCCACTAAGAAACCACTGCCCTTCCAGGGCTACCGGCTGGCTGTGTCCTTTCCAAAGGAGACACCGGCCCACAGTGAACACTGCTGCCATTGGGGGCGTGGCTGGCAATGGAGGCTCCTGCTCTGCAAAGCTTGACCCAGGTAGCTGGGGAGGGAGGTAGGATCAAACTGTCTACAGACACTTTTCTGGCCAGGACAACATGGGGGGGGGGGGGGGAGAGGGAGAGGGAGAGGGAGAGGGAAGAAGGGCTGAGGAAGGTGCTGCATGAACCGGTCATGGAGGCCACCATGCTAGCTGTTCCCAGACTTGTTTCAGAGTAAAAAATTATGATCTGGAGGAGACAAGAGTGCATCTCATTGAGTTTGTGGATGACATAAAAACGAGAGTAACAGGGCCACCGCTCAGAGGGCTGGAGCCTCACTAAATGCAGCACCCTAGTACTGCACTGGTCCTGAAGGAGGGTTGGCCGGGGCTGACTGGCTGGGGAGCAGCTCTGCAGAAAAGGCCCCGGGGCTCCTGCTGAACAGCAAGATGAACAGGAGCCAGCCAGTGTGTCCTGGCAGAAACAAAGGCCAAGAGCATTCTGGGCTGTGCAACAGCGGCACAGTGAGGAGGCTAAGAGAACTGATCATCCTTCTCTACTCCGCACTCATTACATCATATCTTGCAACAGCAAACATTATTGGGCCCCCAACACAAGAAAGGGCATCAACAAGGAGAGAGTTCAGCAGAGGCCACCAAGATGCCTGGGGACTGGAGCACTTGCTATGTAAGAAGTAGCTAAGGGAACTGCAGTTGTTCAACCTAGAGAAGAGATGGGTTTGGGGGACCTCATGGCAGCCTTCCAATAGGTGTGAGGAGGTTATTGAGGGGACAAAGCCAGGTTCTTCACTATGGTGCATGACAGGAGGACAAAAGACTGTGGGCATAAGTCAAAACAACCATGGTTTCAAATGGATAAAAGAAAAATGTTACTCTCAGAATAATTAAGCATTGGTTCATGGATCCAGAGGGGCTGTGGTTTCTCTGTCCTTGGAGGTTTTGAGGATCAAACTGAACAAAGCCCTGAGCATCCTGGTCTGAATTCAGTGTTGACCATACTTTGAGGAGGAAGCTAGACTGGAGATTTTGCAAGGTCCATTCCTGCCTGAGTGATTCTCTGATACTATTTCCAGAAGAAACTATGTGGAAGAGATGGGAAGTCTCAGTGACCAAAATAACCCCAGATCTTGAGCTCCCTGTACAAAGACCTCTGAAGCACCTGGAGAGGGATCAGCATTTTATAGGTGTAATAGTAAACAAAGACAGCATTCCCTTCCTTTAGATCATGCCTGTGGGCCCTGTGTCCACTGACTGCCACCAACCTCCCCATCTGCTTTTGTGTCTAAGCCATAAATAAATCTAACTTGCCTACAAGAGGGACTTCAGTGCTTAAGGGCTTGGCAGAAAATGTTCTGGGATCTTCTGGGGCTAAAAAATATGACTCAAGACCTGTCAGCTACTTTGAAAGACACACTATCTCTCAAATGCTTAATGTATACTTACATGGCCCACTCCAGCTTCTCATTCTTGATGGAGTTATATAGTGTCTGAAACAAGAACATGGTATTAGCTGCGTCTCATGGAAGACATGTCTGGGTGGTAAAGACCATCTCCTCCACACTCTGTCTGTGTTCTTGGAGAGATACTTTCCTTGCTGAACTGTCTGAACACTGAGAAGTATTCACCAATGAGACAGACAACTGGTGTCCTGCTCGACCCTTTTCTGTCTATGTGCCATACTGTGTATTGGACTGGACATGTCAGCAGCAAAGGGATCTGGCAGCCAGCCTTGGTCAGGAGCCTGTATATGATATTTTTTACTAATTCTAGGTGCCGCAACTAGTCCTGAGTGAATCCTGACCTACACAAAGATGGTAGAATCTGGGGTACACCGAGACACCTCCAGTGTCTTGACTAGTGGAAAAGGACAGTGGAGGCTTGAACGCTGCCCTGAGAAGCAGGGTAGGGATGAATGACCTTGGGGATCAGCTTTTCCAGTTCCTCCTGTGCAAAATTCCAGTGGCTTCCCTGGGGCAGTGGGAAAGAAGCAGGAATGGACTAGGAAAGCAAAATGTGGAGGTGGCCCTGACCACACTGAGGGGTGGGGTAGGGTGAGGTCTGCTGGGAGGTGGGGTTGTTGTCTAAAGCACGATGTGACACCCCTGGTGTGGCACTCGTCATTTCAACCTCCTTCCATACAGCAAAATCCAGGTCAGATTGCTGGATCTGCAGCAGGTGCAGGCAACAGTGGTGGTATTAAACCACGTGGAAGGAGAAAATACTCACTTTGCAGTGTTCAATCAATATCCCATGGTACTGAACTAGTTGTGTTGGAACACTACATCTAATTACATGGAAGTAAAGACAGATAAAAGTATCAGTGCCAGGTGGTCATATCTGGGGGCAGGAGGTACCTTGTTCTGTACATTGTCTGGTGCATCACAGAGCTACCATGGGGGAGAGGGACCCCTGGTATGTATGCTCTGAGGGCAGATATGCCACAAATCTGGATAAAACACCACCAGGGAACAGACCTCTGGTGGCTCACTGCAAATTAGCAGAAGCTATTCATGTGGGTTACAATTCTAATGAAACAACTGTGCACTGGAAAATGCTGATTCAAGGGCTTAGAGTGTCCCAGCAGGACTAGGTGGCACTACAATAATAATGACAGTATCTCACTCACTGTCTATTTATATCACATTACCTTCAGCAAATCCTTTGCAAAGTCCTTCCCATCGTTCAGGCCATCCAGGTTTGCTATGAACTGTTGACATGACATCTTTTTGCCAATATTCTGTAAGGCAAAGAAGCAGCTCATTAAACTTCTGGGGAGTTTTGACTTTAATCAGAGTGTCTTCTAGATAACAATTTTATAGGTAGTGGTGAAGCCTGGGTTTGCCCCAAGAGCTCAAAGCTGAAAGGTCTTCTGCTCTGATTTTCTGTTGTGCTCTTTGCTTTATTTGCTCATGCCAGCACCCAAACCTTTCAAATGACCTCTTTTTTAATGGTGGAGATAAAACATCTGAAAATAACCTCTCCAGCTCTTGCTCCAAACTTTCTAAGTGATCTCACCTCTGGTCTCCAGGTTGATCCTGGTATATGGTCTGTGTCTCAAAACACAAGACAAGTACTCAGACTGCCTTGAAATTGCAATGCTTGGATGTGTCTCCAAGCCTGCCATGTGTGAAATTGTGTGAGCATGCAGCGTCAGCATCTGATGACAGCCAGCACTGGTCAATGACTTGTCCTTCACAGAAAATGTTATTTCTGATTGCCATTACAAAAAGAGGGGATCCTGCTACTGCTACTAAGTGAACTTGAGTACTGTGGCATGTGAGGGCAATACACGTACACTGGGAGAATCTCACAACCTGGAACAATGCCAAGGTTCTAATGCCAAGATTATTTTGTGCTGATGCTGCCAGGTCATCTGGCATCCCTGATATCAGTCTGTGGCATCTGTCTTCCCAAACCCTTTACCTCTCACCATAGCAGGTGAGTCACTTTCTCAGCCTGCAAAGGTCAAGGGGCTGGAGGCAGGCAGCCTTTTCTCAAGCCTCCCCCTGAAATCGTACCTCTTCAAAGGAGTGGAGCAGAGGTGTGGAGGAGTCAGTGAGAATTGTAGGGTTCAGAAAAAGGAGTCTGATACCACCAAGGAAAGATAGGTGTCTCCAGTGCCATGTCATATTGCAGCCTTCATACCCTGGAGTAAAGTCCCGAAAGACAGACCTTGTGGTGACATCACATGAAGTGGACAATGGAGTTAGTGAGAAGAGAGCATGAGCTGCCACCAGTGGTCCTAAAGGTCCCAACAGCATCCTGACACTGGTGGGCTTTGCATCAAGGTATCGACAGGGTGGCCATCCAGGAGGACCTGGGAGGATAGCCAACAACAGCGGAGCCAGGACCCTGCTTAGGGACTCAGTGAGGAAGAAGGGCCTCACTGGGTCACTGGGAGGGGATGAAGCTGCAGCAGATGATATAGGAAGTGCCCTGCAGGGCAAGATGTGTCCTCTGTGCAAGACAATAACCTCTTAAAAGAGACTGACACCAGAAACCCCTGCCCACAAACATGCACAACAGATGACTGACCTGGAGGCTTCTCCCCAAGTGAAAGCATCAGCAAAGAGTGAGGCCTTGGGATTAGCCCACAGTGCCCCCCACACACCCACCATCTGTGTGTGCAGACATACTCTTTGGCTACACAGGGAGTTAGCGCTGCCTTTAAGCAGCTCTGTCTCATACTCTTAATTATGCCTTCTGTCAGTGCCACCTCCAGATGAGCTGGCACCCTTAAGAGATCAAGAAAAAGAGGAATAAAGCACTTTTACAAATCTGCAGTGCCTTAGGACACAGTGCAGCACAACATGAGGCTCTCTGCTTTCTCACAGGGGAGACCCACAGCTGATGCCTGATAGCTAGAGGCTACTGCCAGCTAGTGCTCAGGGGTACACTAGCTGCAGAAGAGCTGTGGGGAAACCTGCAGACATACTAGGTTTTATCAGAATAGAGAAGACAGATTTGTGTACTTGCTGGCCAGTGAATTACAGAAGAAAAAAAAAAAAAAGGGAAAAAAAAAGCCAGCAGCACAAAGGCGTGTGAATGAAGAAAGGAAGGAGGGTGAGAGAGTACATTTAAAAATGCAATAATGAACTTCCATGAGTTCCATGAGGGAGTGAGTTTGGAGGTGAGGTAAGTGTGTTGCCTGAGACCTTGAGGCACCAAATTACTTTGCACAGAGAGAAGGTGACTACTTCTACCCCTGCCTTGAGGCAAGAAAGCAAGAGTGCACAGCACAGGTCTTTCTGCCTACAAAGATCTTGTTGCAGTAATCCAGCAATGAATGCAGAGGCCAACACATTTTAGGAAGTGAGTGGATACAGTGAGATAAAGTGGCATGAGTTACCAGTCTTGCAGGCCCTTCTTTGTGTTTCTCACATATTGTGTCCAGGACATATATTAATCCCAGGGGATGGCTTTTTATTCTGTGATTTGTCTCTTTCTCTTGTGCAAGATCGCCAAGCTCAAAGACAGCAGCCACGCTGTGGAAAGGCAGCTAATTGCTGAGCCCTTGAGAAGGGTGAAAACATACCCTTTCTTTGACAGCCAGAAGAGGTGATGAGAAAGCTCCAGCATGGATGCTAATACTGTGAATCAGCTTGTTGGACAAGACTGTTAAAGCACTGCAGATTCAGGGGCAGGATTCAGGCTGGCTGTCAGTAGGACTGAGTAGAGGATGCTGGGGTGGCTCAGATGCAATACAACCTCAAGTCAACAATACCTTAACACTTCAGCTTGCTGCTTTAAGAAGTGGCCTGAAGCCAGCCACTCAAAGCCCTGCAAGTGCCTCCAAATCAACACCATCTGAACAGAGAAAATAAAAAACCACAGACTTTACAGCTTCATTTGATCAACACTTGCAAAGAAACAGTTCTGTGATCACAACTGCCTCATTATCAATGGCACCAGCACCTGGGACTGCCTGAGCTTTCACACACTGCAACAGTATTTAGCAAGTATAGGGAATCCTAGGAACAACTCTGGAAAGGGTCACGACAAGGGCGCAGTGGGGTGCCTTCTTACACAGTAGGCCACCTTGCTGATTCAGCAAGATCATCACATGTGGACATAATCTTCAGGTGAATGTATCTGCACACCTCAAAGCTCAGTGTTCAGATGTTCTCTGTCTCTTGCTGAACTGGGACCACTGGGCAGGCAGATGCATGTTTATTTCTGGCCAGCCACACAGATGGGGACATTTTGATTTTTTGTGGTGCATCAGTCACTTACCAGCAATAGAACAAGCAGCGAGGCTGCTTCATAGCCACACGTAGCTACTATTCCTGATATATCCCCCTGGCAGAAAAGAACTTCTTCCCAACTTTGCTTGCTCCAGGCCATGCAGCAAAGCATGAGAAATCACTATCAGACAATCAGCATGGTGTGCTTGGATGACAGTGAGTGAGCAAACAGTGGATTAAATAGATGAGAAGGCATGGATAGTTAGATGAATGGGTAGAGACAGTATTGGAATGGATGGACAGAGGTGGACAGGTGCAAACAGTGTATGAAAATGGAGAGATGCAGAGACAAGGTGCACAATGGTGGTTAGAGTGCATAAGAATAAATTAGGAAGGATGACATTGATCTGATGATGGGTAGACAGGGCTGATCCTGCTGTCCCATTGTTTCAACCCAGTGTAACTCCCCTGTTTACAGTTGGGTTCTTGCCTCCTCTGGACCTCAGCCATCTGCTGCTGAGCTGACTCACCCAAGATGATCACAGACCATCTCCTGAAGTGTCCAGGATGGCTCTATCCACCTCTAGAAGACTGCAGGTTGTAGCCTGGCATTCCTTGGCTGTTGCCAAGTTCCAGCCTTAGGAGGCTGGGCTGGTGAGTATGGAGCTGGGTGCTCATTGGGAAAAGCAGGTGCCGTGTGAAAGGCCCAAGAGGAGAAGCAGTTCCCGGGGACCAGAGGCCATGAAGGGTGGCTATCTGGAGTGCTCTCCCCAGCACTCGGTGAGCTGTTAAACCACTTGAGCTTCTGGGCTAGAGGCCCCAGGCATCAAACACCTCAGCTGCAAAGTAGTGTGTGGAGTACATCTCCTGTGAGCTCCCCAGCATAAGCATCATGCCCTTAGCAGACCCTGCTTTTACTCAGGCTCTTTTGACCTCTCCTAAATACTAATCTTCAGTGGAAAAAACCCAAACAACTACATTTATGCTTCAGCATGAAGTGAGGGTCATTGGTCTGACTGGACCAAGGGATCTGGTAGTTGGTGTGTTCTAGGCTGCAGAAACAAAATCACCCCACTGCAGGGAACAAACCCCCAAATTCTGGGTGCCAGTGACCCCTGGGCCATGCATAGATGCTGTGGGCACACTGGTGAGACTCTGCAGGTGACATCAGCAGGTGCTCATACCTCAGCGCTCTTCTGCTCTCCCAGTGCTACTAACACAGCACTATTGCTAACACCAAACCGTAAGCTTGGCTTAAGGAGAATATCACTGGGTTTGTAAGATTAATAGCGAGGGGCATGTGGAGTTAGGAGCTGCCAGGGATCCTATTACAAACTTTGTTCAGTGACCATGAGAGCTGATGGCCTGCTTTTTGAGCAAAAGCTAAAGCTTGTCACATTACAATGTGACTCCAGAAGCTGGGCTTTGCTAAAGTACCAAAATGCAACCATGAGTGCTGGTGATGCGTAAGTGTTGATTTGTCACTGCCCTTCCATGACCAGCAGTTCTGAACAAGGACGGATAACACTGACAGTTGAAAAGGACACATCCCAAAGCTTTGTCTCCAAGGAGCAGAGATGGAGCAGAAGAGTACTTACTTTGTCATAAGATCTCCTGGAGCTCAAACAGCACCAGCAGAGCAAGGTAGAGAGTTGCAACAACCTGGTTTACAGGTTTATACTACAAGGCTTGTAATGCTGGCCAACTCCAGGTGATTCTATGAAAACAGAGTGTCTCATTTTAAAGACAGTAAGTTTTCTAGACAGTTTGGAAACAGGGTCTGAGTGTACCTGTAGTGGAAAATCAACAGTACTAAGGCAAAACTCCAGTGTGGCCAGGTGCAAATCTCATGTTTTAAAGCCAGTCTCATTACTTTTAAGCCTGGACTCAGTATATGTGATGGTCGCTGCTGGAACAGTGAACTAGCCCATTCTAGACACACTGCTGTAGGGAACTGCCCCTTTACAGACACATCAACCATCTTTTCCTAACCAAAGAAATTTCCCACTCCATGGCAATGCACAGTAAAACACTGAAACACACACAATATTAAAAAAGGAAATAAAATGTGATATGCAATATCGTGACAGCATCTTTAACAAAAAGGGGTGAGAGATCAAGTCACACAATCCCAGGTACCCTGCAGTTTATGGAGGTTTCTTTACACAAGGAGAATTTTATGTGATGCATATCAGCTGCTAATGGGTTGCTAAGTAGTGAAGGACACTGCACAACCACTTAGGAATCCAGACAAACAAAAATCCTTATTTTTTTTAACACAGAAAAAACAAGTCAAAAGCCAGTCCTTTAAAGCAAAACACTAGAATTACTGCACTTACCACCTGGTAAAGGGTAAAAGAGCAGAAAGAGAGGTTCCAGGAGCAGAAGGAAGAAAAAAAAAAAAAAAAGGAGGAGAAGGAGAAGAAGAAATTAATGTTACACATGCGGAAAAATAAAAAGAAGATTTTTCAAAGAAAAGCTCGGGCATTTCTACTCCTGGTCAAAAGAAAGCTATTTTTTCTTTGCCTAGATAGCATGAGATCATTTCTTCTTACCAGGCTTCTTAGCCAGCTTGTCAATGAAAAATAGAAATGGTAAGGTTTTGGAGGTTTAGGGGGTTTTTGGCCTTTTCAATAATTTCCATCTTCCCAGAGACATATTTAGGATTTTTTTAACTAAAAAAACTAGACAAAATAGTAAGATTACTTTGGAGTGAAGTTGCATAGTTTGCCTTCTGCCACAATGCTGCTTTTGCTGTTGCAGGAAATGCTTTGATGAAAATATTTCCTTGGCTCCAACCATTTTGGTGGAAGGATGAATGCTTTGTGAGACCTTCCCAGAAGCTGGCCCCATTGCTATCCCACCACGTGCAGAGACACTTTGCCTAGACATGTTACTGGCAGCCATGTGGGTAGGAATTGACCCAGTGGCCAGCGTAACACTAGTCATAGGCTGCTTGTTCCCCAAAGGATGAGGCCATGGCAGCTGTAGCCAGCTTGGTGCAGGCTACAGCGCACATCTGGAAAGGATGGTCTTGCAGAGACCAGTAATTCCCTTCACTGACTTCTGCATTCAAACATTGCCACTGTCATGAAGGCAGTATCTGTGCCCTAATGATGGGGAGGGTCTCCCAGGAGGACTGTCAGGATTGCACCAGTAAAGATGGAGGCCTTTGCATCTTTGCTGTCAAAGGTGAAGAGCACTCATGTAATGTCCTCTTCCCACACCCACAGAAAAAGACTCCTTTCAAAGGTGATTATAAACCAGTATACAAAAAAAGAGCTAGATTATGGCCTACTGTCCCCTCATTAATAGGCTAATGAAGAGAAAATCAGGGCAAGCCTCTGCAGATACACAACAAATTGTTACCAGCTGGAGGCAGAAGAGGACTCTGACCATACAGCTTGGAAATCATGGGCTTGTGGGCAGAAAAGGGGTGTGTAGGTTTCACATGTACAGGCTGCTATAACAAGTCATACCCCATGCCCTCTCCATGCAAATTCTGGGGCGTCTGTGGCTCCAGATCTGAGCTCTCAGAGCGGCTATGAAAGAGGTACTTCAGTGACCTGAGATTTGAGGAGCCCCTCTACCCCTGGAAAGGGGGCACAGCCACCTGAGGCTCACAGCCATGTTCTTCACCTGCACCGTAAGGCTGGTGAGCAGGGAGGAGATCTAGGTCAATGCTGCCTACAGCCTTCCACAGCACTGAGCAGGGCACAGAGTCCATGCACGCTCCCAGATGTATGCTATAGCAAGGGTCTCCAAGGGTACATACACAATGTCCCAGTGCTGGCCTCTATGCCCAGTCCCATCTCCCCTCTGCAGTTATTCTCCCTCCCACTCTGCTCTGCCCTGTACACTCTGGTTGAGCTTTTAGGAACAAATCCAACCTATGCTGCCTGAAAGAGCCTCTAAAAGGTGGTGAAAGATCTTCTTACAGCCTCTGCTGTTTTCCAACCACACCTTTGGGCACTGAGTTCTGCTCACCCTGCACTTTTTCCAGAGGCCTCTCTGATATTAAACTCTCTAGTGGCTTTCTGTTACACCTTGAGGAAAAGGAACAGCTGGGACTTAGTTCATGTTTTGGGAAAGAAAGATCAAATCTAGACCTGCATGAAAGCACTGACTCCCTTGCAGCAGTTTCTGGGATGAGAGAAGCCTCAGGTGTCTGCACCACAAGAAATAGCAGCACAATTGGTGCTGCTGTTTGGCAGCCCCACAGAGACTCACGATGAAGACTTGGGACAGGGCTGATGCATGCAACTGGTCCTGGGAAGAAAGCTGCATTGCCTGTGCTTGTACAAGTTAACTGATGTCAGCAGGAGATATGCCTTTGGCTTGAGTGTGGGAGGGAGACACTAAGAGGATTGTCCCCAGGTCTGGGCCTGGCACCCAAAATTCCCCCTGGAGCTGGTCAGAGTACTCTCTGCCAACCTATCTCAATTTTCCAGCAACGCATACCGCCTAAGGGGACAGATCTCTATACTGGGAAGGAAAAAAGGAAGGATGCATCCCCAAGTACTACTTACATGTCCGTGAAGGTCTGTGTTTAGCAGCATCAGGGCGCAGGTGAGCGTATGAATCCCATCTGAAACACACAACAGTCAGATGGGTATGATTACTCCCCTTCCCGTGCAGTTTTGGTGTTTGCTGTCTTGGCAGCCCGCCCATTGCAAACCCAAGGCTAGCTGCTATGTCTGGGGACCTTAAAGAATACCTGTTCCTTTCAACTGCATAAGATAGTTTTTAAAAAAAGATATCCTCTTTTCTGTCAAACTTTACCTTTTTCTGAAACGATCACCAGGGAATTCACTTTAGAGCAGTTTTGTCAATGGCTTTCTAGAGACAAGACTTGCTGCTGAGTCTTCCTCCATATCTTTTGTGCCAATGCCATTGTAGAATAGGGCAGAGACCCTGGCAAACAGAACTAGTTTGCCCCCAGTTGATCACAGTCACCTCAGGGGTTTGTGCTGAGGTCTTTAGTCATCATTCCCAGGCAGCCTGTAAGCTCTTGAGTTGTTCAACAAACGTTACTACAAATGAGTGCAACGTTTTTGGCTCTCTGACTTAACAAAACTCACATGAAGTCTTCCTTCCATTTGAGACAGCACAGCGCCCTCTTCTTTACCATGTAGCCTGGTGGCTTGCTGTTATTTCAAAACCATGCTGTGTCCTGAAACTGTTCAAGCTCAAGAGACCAGTTGCCACACACCACCTCACAACAGTGAGATGTAAATGCACTCTGGCACATCAACTGGTCCTTGCAAGGGCTAGAGAGCACCATAGAGGAGGCAAGGTCAGAAATACTACTGCCTTGGTCTTTGTCCCTGCTCATGGCATGAGTTGGTGTGCTGACACAGATGGGCTGCTCCACAGACCAAGCCAGACATGACATGACGCTCCTGGCTTATTTCCTTTGTGCATCCTGCTCTATAAATTAGTGCCCTAGGATCAGGCTGTGACTTACACCCAGGCCTGGCTGGGGAAGTGGCACTAGCCTCTTCTTGTGGGGGTAGATGTGCAGCCACAGAGAGCCAGCCATGGCCTGTCCCCATCCCAGTCTGCCACTAAACAAAAGCACCATTTGTGTGGAATAGTGACAAGCCCTGAGCACCTCAAGACCAAGCTCTAAACACTGCCAGCTAAAGGCAATCAAACACAGGAGCCCAGGTTGAAGGCAACTTGGCACATGAGCTTCTCCCTTTCCTGGAAGAACCACGGTCTGAGAAAGAAAGGGTTTCTCATGGGAACAGCACATATTTCTCTATGAGGACTGACAGTTCTGGGGACATGGTGTGATAAACATTCCGCTTCAAGAGAGAAGCACTTCCTAAGAAAGATGCTTCCTTCACTTTCACAAGAAGCAGCTTTGGGCTTAGGACAACATGCCTTCCTAGTGTGTATTTTTGAGTTTCTGTGGGAGGTTCTGGGCTGACATCTTCACCTGGCTCTACTGTATCACTTTGGTCAGGTAAATCATGTCCCACATGGCCCCAAGGTGGAGCTGGTGTCCCAAAACCTGATATTCTCTCCCTGTTGCTTAGCTCAGTTGCATTCACTTTTTCTCTCCGCTCACACAGTGTCACAACACAACTATATTGTTCTTCCATGTCTGGGCTTCATCAGTACAGGAAAGCACTAATCATGTGTCCAGGACAACACTCTCTGGGAGAAAAACCAGCCATCTCACTCAGTGGTCAGCAAATCAGAGCCAACCTCATTTGCAGCATCCCATCATGCAAGTGAAGTGACTCTTGGTGTTGGAACAGCCATGTCTCCATCAGTGGAGGAGTTACTGAATCAGCATGTAGTAACACCCTGAAATGTCTTAGAGGGCTGTAAGACCTTCTCAGCCACCTGATCATCTCCAGACAAAACTGCCTTTACTCTATCATGCCTCTATGCCAAGACCATCACAGCCAGAGGTGTTTCTTTAGAAATCTACATAATACACAGTGGCTCAAATTTCATCTTGGTGGAACATCCTTTGTGAATTTAGGCTGGATGCAACAAGGAAGAACTGCTTCCTGAATAAAAAGTTTGCAATACCTTTCTGAAATTACCATACATCTAGTGAATGCTTTTTGAAGTATCTGCAAAAGATGTGACCTGAAGAAACCACTTTGGTTCCCTCTATTACATCAGTTTCAAGTAGTACTTGGATTACAATTGTATTTTTCAAGCCCCATTCAGTTCCAGTACTGAACACAGATCTGTCCTGCTTGGGACTCATTCAGTTTACATTTGGTCTGCAGAAAGTGGTCCTGCTCAGCCTTGTGAAATGCACTGCCACCATGACAGGCAATGCTGTGGCCCTGAATGTTAACGAATAGGTCATGACAGCAGCAGCAGAAATATGATTCAGATCCTATTTTCCTTATTCTTAATAGTTTTGTACTGTTTAGGAGTGTAACATTTTCAAAACAGGTCCTACTGGCAGCATTGACATCTCCACTGAGGGCCATGCAGTTATGGAATAGTAACTTTCTGGCTTCATTCGTGTTTGCATTAGCAGGCACCTTTCTCACAGTGTTCAGAACTGGGATTTAATTTCTCTTCTGAACAGTTGCTGTAGTGTGGCTCCATCAGCAGCTTTGTAACCCATGTTGCCGCACAGCAAAGCTTACATTTTGTTTGACTAGTTACTGCCCTCATGGTGAAGGGTTGTGGGATGGAGTCAGAGGTCTGACCGCCTGTGCTCCAGCTCAGCCTGTGCTCAAGTTGGTGTGTGCATACATCCACCCCCACAGTGGGTGTTAGGCACCTGAGGACCAGAAGGGGAGAAAGTGACCCGAGGCCCTTGTCTATAGGGGTGGGAGATGGATGCAGTAGAATTGGGGATCACTTCCAGGGGGAAGCATTGAGGAGGGATCAGGACTTGGCATTTAAGATACTTCAGTTGGGGACTGCTGCTGAAAATTCAGCCTGCAGCTTAATGTCTACATGTGGAAGACCCTTCCCAGGGAAAGTTGTCTTTGGATCAGTGGGGGAGAATATCATACAAACACAGGGAAATGAAATCTAAACCTATATTTTATTGGGATACCACTGATAAAAGCAAAGAGATCATTCTGTTCTGAGAACAGTGTGTGTCCAGTTACCTCGGCAGAGGGACTGGAAGGTGCATGTAACACTAGGCACTGCTGCTCTGTGGGAAGCCTGCAAGATGGAGACAAGCAGGAGCTCTCAAGCACAACTGGCATGCTGCACACAGAAGGGGGTGGAGGAATAACTGGCACTGCCATGGTGCCAGCTGAGAGCAGGTCAGCAGCCTGATTTCCACCCAAAGGGGCATTTGCAGATGCCTGTAAGCAGGCATGTAGAGGCATTCATGTAAGTGTGAACATGGGCATGCTCATGTCTGGATGTGTGCATGTACCAGGAATGACCTTTCCCATTTAAAACTATAAAACTAGAAACCATATCTAACTAAAAAAAAATAATGGGGAGGGGCTGAAAGTAGCTAACAAAATCTGCAACTCAAGTGAGCCCAGAATTTTACCCAACTGTGCTTTTTTCTGCTGCAGTTGTAGAAGCAATGAACAACGCAGTGAACACAACTCCTGTGCAGAGCAAGGCAACAGCATTCCTCCACCTGCATGGAAAAGTCTTCTTTCATTCAATGGACAAGGTCTTGAGCTGAGCTAGCACCAGCCACTCATTTGCCCACTGCCAGCAACCACTTTGAAAGCTACAACTGTGGTAATTTGCAACCCTGAGAACCACTCACTACCTGTGTCCCCAGTCCCTGCCAGGGCAAGGATAATCAGCAGGGCAGCATCCCAGAGAAAGGGAGAAGCTGCAACCTTGCCTGCTCAGTGAGTGCTATTCAGGCCCGGCTGTGGATGGTTGGTTTTACACTCAGGCTCTGTGACACACATGCACTGTGAGTGTGCAATGGACACTAGAGCCCGGGAAAGAAAGCAGTACCTTCAGATGTGCTCTCTTCTGGGTTGCACTGGCAGTATCGCCGAGAGAAATGAATCAGCACCCGCTCCCGCTCCTGCGTCTCTCCCATCAGTGGGAATGCTTTCAAGAATGTCCTGCAAAGAGAAAGTGATACTTAAAGATGTCATGGATCAATCTGCTGGGCAGCATCCATGCTAAGGAGGGAGATGGAAAGGGGGTCCTTAGAGCAGCTAGGAAGGCCTTTGCTCTCCCCCCTAGCCTGTGCACCCCTGGGCTCCTGCAGGTGCAGTGCAAAGGATGTCTATGGAGCCAGCCCTGAGCTGTGTAGGGAAACATGCTGTCAGCTGAGATCTGACCCACCTCTGGCTTGATGGTACCAGGATAGGTTGTCCGTCCCAAGGGAAGAAGTTGCTCCCACTTGCTCTGAATTTGTATGGGATGGGATTCCTGGAAAAGCTGCTCTCCACCATGGGGAAGCAGGTTGTGGGCCCTCCTGTTGAAGCTCACTTTTGGTGGCAGTACCTTGTGCCAAATGTGACACCAAAGCAAAGATTAAACGACAACCTGGAGCTCCTCCCAGTCCCTGCTCCTATCACACGGACAGCTTCCCATGGTGTTGGGAAATCTGGAGGAGAAACCCACCGCGCTGCTCCGCTCTGTCCAGCCCAGGCCCTATGCGGGAATGCCAAAGACCAGCTCACCTGAGTGCTTTGTCAAGGGTCAGGCCAGTGAAGTCAAAGAAGCTGAGATACTCCTCTGCTACCAACTTGCTAAATTCGTTACTGTAATTAAAGAGGGAGTAGTCAGCCCTTTAATCAAGGAAGAAGACACCATCTACAAGAGGAACAGTAGACTGTTGCCTCCTGGACAGCCCAACTCCCAGCAAGACACTGCAGACATGATCCCAGATCCAAGGGGACTTTATCCTAATTTGAAATGCTGCTGGAAAACCTCCAAAGGGCCCTAATATGCCCACAGCCTAGCACTGTAGCTGCCAGCCCTAGGCACCCGAGAGACTTGCCTGCCCCCACTGAATCCCTCTGCTGTGCTGCTGGCCATGGAGAGCCTCCTCCCAAACCAGCCAGGAGAAGGAGGCCATAAGGATGTCCTGTGCTCATCCAGCACCCTCTCTCTTAACTAGTCCTCTCCCATTGTTGGACGTGTCCCCTCCTACTACTGTAATATTCCTGCTCTCCACTCCAGGTTGGCTCCCATACCACCCTGTCACCACAGCACATTGCTCATGTCAGATGGATGCCACTGGGAACTGGAGCAGGAGAGCTCAGCAGAGATTCTGGCCCTGCTCATCCCTGAATGCTTCTCCAGAAACCATTCCCCTGCCACGTTTTTGAAGCATGCTTGCAGACATGTTGCCTTTAAAGCCAGAATGGGCACTGTTAAGCTCCTCTGTCTATACAAATCAGGTAGTAGAAGTGCAAGAATAATCAATGAATGCTGTCAAGAAATGGGAGATGATCTCAATATGCTCAGCCTTTTCCATATTGTATTAGGTTTCTGTGGCAAGGTTTTGGTAGCGGGGGGGGTCT